>CM017779.1:22203821-23403821 GCA_008121275.1 Drosophila lowei | reverse complement strand
TTCATTAAGATGTAACCATCAAATTTTTTGCGAAAATCGTGAAAAAATGGATATTTTTTTCCGATTGCAGTCGATTAAGGACTCTCCCGATCACGAAAAGACATGCCATGCCCCGATCGGCTGTCGTTTACCAGAGATATTACAGAAAAAAATTTTAAAGATATGAAAAATCCTTCTTCGGAAGGCTATATCTTGAGCCAGATCGGTGCAGGACCAAAGGATCGAAGGATATTTTCGAACGGCATCAAAATCTCGACTTGAAAATGAGGCCGGGCAAATTTAATGATGTAACCATCATGATTTTTGCGAAAATCGAAAAATGGACTGCCTTTTTCCGATGGCAGTCGATTGGCAGGACTCTCCCGATCACGAAAATCGGCCATGCCCCGATCGGCTGTCGTTTAGCAGATATAGCCTACAGAAAAACCAGTATTTTAAAGATATGAAAAATCCAAATCTTCGAAAGGCTATATCTCAGACAAACAGGGCCAGATCGGTGAAGGACCAACTCTCCCAGGATCGTGAGGATCCAGAGAATCAAACGGCATCAAAATCTCGACTACGAAAATGAGGCCGATTTTTGGCAAATTTAATGATGTAACCATCATGATTTTTTGCGAAAATCGTGAAAAAATGGATGTCCCTTTTTCCGATGGCAGTCGACTGGCAGGACTCTCCCGATCACGAAAAGACATGCCACGCCCCGATCGGCTGTCGTTTAGCAGAGATATAGCCTACAGAAAAAACCAGTATTTTAAAGATATGAAAAATCCAAATCTTCGGAAGGCTATATCTCAGACAAATAGAGCCAGATCGGTGCAGGACCAACTTTTCGAGGATCGCGAGCATCCAGACTGTCGAACGGCATCAAAATTTCGACTTCGAAAATGAGGCCGATTTTTGGCAAATTTAATGATGTAACCATCATGATTTTTGCGAAAATCGTGAAAAATGGATGTCCCTTTTTCCGATGGCAGTCGACTGGCAGGACTCTCCCGATCACGAAAAGACATGCCACGCCCCGATCGGCTGCCGGATACCAGAGATATATTCTACAGAAAAAAGCGGTATTCTAATGAAATGCACAATCCAATTCTTCGGAAGGCTATATCTCAGACCCATATATCTTGTGGATATATTTTAAAATATATCTTCTTCCTTCGCCACAAACCGAGCCGTAACGGACTTAGTGTAACCCAGACAGAACTTCGCAGGATCGGCAGGATCCGAACCTAACAAGCCATCGTCATCCTTGGACTTGTCCATCGACAACAAGGACTTTGAGTAATGCAACCAAGAGAGGGACTACGCGGGTTACCAGACTCTAGATAGATCTCGTTGTTGTTAGTTTTAAGGACATACGCGTCCATTTATTTAGATAGTAGATACAAATGTTTTCCACTTGTTTATTTATTTATAATAAGCTAAGATATGATGAATAAAACTATTGAAAAATCATCCTTACTGTATTCTTTATTGGGGAAACTATCCCGGTTATCCCGGTGGCAAAAATAGTTCTCAAATAGCGGAGAAAAAAATAATTTTTGATTGGTTAAAATGTCCTTGATCCTTGATAAGGACTCCATTAAATCAGGGACATTTTTCCGATCACTGGAAGCCGTCGCACGCCCAGATCGGCCCACAAATAGCCGAGTAAACTAAATACGTATAATCGTGGGTTTTGGAGTCCTTACCGGAGACTCAAGGACATTCTTCTGATTACGGGGGGGCCATTGCACGCCCCGATCCGCCCACAAATATGTACGAAAACAAGATATATATGTCTCGAGACAATATCCTTAATCCTTGGTCCTTGATAAGGACTCCATCAGATCAAGGATGTTATTCCGAACGCAGGAAGCCGTCGCACGTCCTGATCGGGCCTCAAAATAACGGAGAAAACAACAAAAGTTGTTGTTGTCAATTGTTGTACAACAACAACTTTCAACTTGCGACAGCTCAAATGGCCAAAAACGAGAATTTCAAATCTGGGATACCAGGCGAACAGAAATCAGCAGCAAGCAACTTTAGCGATTGCAAAAAAATTTTGTAGCATACTTTAGGGGTCTGAAAATTAAAAAAACCAGCCACCTTCTGCTGATTTCTGTTCGCCTGGTATCCCAGATCTGAAAATCGATTTGAGTGCCACCAAATTGAAAGAGGTTGTTGTTGTAATAACTGGATGTGGTTGTTGTAATGTGTGGTTTATGGGATAAGTCCGCCATTTCTTGTCCGATCGGGATGTGCAATGGCTTCCTGAGATTGATATAACATCCTTGATCTTATGGAGTCCTTATCAAGGACCAAGGATTAAGGATATTTTCTCCAGACATAAAAACCGTGTTTTCTCCATTATTTGTGGCCCGATCGAGGCGTGCCACGGCCCGCCGTGATCAGAAAAATTTCCTTGATCCTTCGGTAAGGACTTCAACAACTCCAACTATAGATATTTAGTTTTCTCTGCTATTTGTGGGCCGATCTGGGCGTGCGATGGCTTCCTATGATCCAAAAAATGTCCCTGATTCAATGGAGTCCTTATCAAGGATCAAGGACATTTTAACCAATCAAAAATTATTTGTTTTCTCCGCTATTTGTGAACCGATCTGGGCGTGCCACGCCTTTTTTTAACCGGGATAGTTTCCCCAATAAAGAATACAGTAAGGATGATTTTTCAATAGTTTTATTCATCATATCTTAGCTTATTATAAATAAATAAACAAGTGGAAAACATTTGTATCTACTGTATCTAAATAAATGGACGCGTATGTCCTTACATAACAACAACGAGATATTATCTAGAGATCTGGTAACCCGCGTAGTCCCTCTCTTGGTTGCATTCGTGATCAAAGTCCTTGTTGAAAAATGGACAAGATTTTCCAAGGATGACGATAAATTTTCAAAGGTTCGGATCCTGCCGATTTTGCGCCGTTCGGTACATAAGTCCTCTGAGAAGGAAGAGCCGATATTTTGAAAATATATCCATCGGAAAAAGATATATTTTCGTCTGAGATATAGCCTTCCGAAGATTTGGATGCCGTTGCAGTTTTTCATTAGAATACTGCTTTTTTCTGTAGACTATATCTCTGGTATCCGGCAGCCGATCGGGGCGTGGCATGTCTTTTCGTGATCGGGAGAGTCCTGCCAGTCGACTGCCATCGGAAAAAGGGACATCCATTTTTTCACGATTTTCGCAAAAAATCATGATGGTTACATCATTAAATTTTCAAAAAATCGGCCTCATTTTCGAAGTCGAGATTTTGATGCCGTTCGACAGTCTGGATCCTCACGATCCTGCGAGAGTCGGTCCTTCGCCGATCGGCCCATAAATAGCCGAGATATAGCCTTCCGAAGATTTGGATTATGCATTTCATTAGAATACTGGTTTTTTCTGTAGACTATATCTCTGGTATCCGGCAGCCGATCGGGGCGTGGCATGTCTGTAGTCCTTGTTGTCGGTGGACAGATCTAAGGATGACGATGGCTTGTCCGGTTCGGATCTTGCAAGGGCTGCGCATCTGTCCTGTCCGTATACATGTTTAAAGGTTTTAACTTTTCAAACGGATGTCGTACCCGATCTTTGACCCGAGAAAGGAAAACCTAATTAATAAAGTATAAACTGTGTTGTTTGTACCCATTTCCTTTTATTAAAACTACTTTCGACTATGTTTTGCATTCATTTTACAGTACAGCAGAACAGTTGGTAATATTTTGCGTTTTGGTTTTATTTGATTCGTATCCATATACATTTAACATTTAACAATTTGTTTCACAGTTCAGCGACATTATTAATTGTAAATAATTAATTTAGTTTTATTTAATTTGTATTTCTTATATTTTCGGTTGGTTTGTTGTTGGTTTTGTTTTGTTATTTAGACTACGCACTACACTAACAACGATGTGTAAAAATAAATGTATATTTATGTATATAATATTCTTCGTTTCTGTCTCTGTGTGGATTTGGTTTGGTTGCGGTTGCGGTTGCGTTAGCGGTTTCCTTTTAGAATCTGTTTAAATATATAAACTCTCTCTTATATAGACAGGCTATAAGATATTGAAATTCCTTTCTCTAGCTTTCGGGTCGTGCTGTTTCGGGTCTGAATGGTGTTGTTTTTCCCTCGATCTGCAGCTGTTGAACACGACGAGCGTCGCATATGTGGTACAGTTTCATAGGTAACGAGGTAAAGTGCGCCTTGTTCCGAAATCGACACAGTCAATTCCCATCCACGCTGCCCAGAAGGGCTGCCCAGGGCTGCCCATCATCAATGCCACGCAAACAGCGAATGCGAGACCAGCAGATAGCCCGTGGCCACAATAATGCTTCCAATCATGATGGGAAAACCCACTCTGTCGATGGAAAATATATGAATTAATGAAGAAGAACTAGAGAAGTGTTTCCCTGGACCTACTTGAAGAACTGCAGGAAGGTGAACTTGTAGCCATGCTGCTCGGCCACACCAGCACAAACAACATTGGCCGAAGCTCCAATCAGAGTGCCATTGCCTGGGTGAGAAATCAATATAAGTATACCTACGATCTGAGATCTGTTGTTGAACGTACCTCCCAAACAGGCGCCCAAGGCCAGGGCCCAAACTAGAGGCTGCAGGGGCAGATTCAAGGTGCTGTTCTGCGCCAATGATATGGTGATCTTGACCATCATCGTGGTCAATGGTATGTTATCCACAAACGCCGAAGCCACAGCAGAAACCTAGTAGCGGATAATGGAACATTTAATACGATTAATAAAGGACTCTGTGTGGATCAAAACTCACCCAAAGAATGATCAGTATGGCTACCATCAAGCGACGATCTTCGCCTACACCCAGAATGATGCCCTCTGTCATATTGCCGATCCACTCGATCAGACCCAGCTCCGTCAATGCCTCCATGAGGATGAATAGAGCCGCAAAGAACAGAAGTGTTGACCATTCGACGCGTGCCAGTATGGCCTCCATGTCCTCAATATCGGCAAGGATGATGAGGAAAATGGCACCCAGCAACGCTGTCCAGCCCAGGGACAACCTCTGCAGCTCGGGCACCGAATGCAGAAAGAACAAACTGATCACAAAGAGCAGGGCAAGGGAGCACTTGACAAGCAGTTGCTTGTTGCGAATAGGATACTGGGGACAGAAAGATATACTAGGTTGAGAATTCGTCAGATACAATCTGGAAGCGAGACAGACCTTTGCCTGGAGATTGGCCAGTGTTTGCTGATAGTTGGGAGCCGGCTCAATCACAGCCGTCATTCGTTTCTTCAGGCTCCTCTTCAAGCGGTTCACCTTCTTCATGAGGGTTTGTCGCACTAGCTCCTCGTCCTTGGAGTAGGCCGACAGACTGGCGGCGGCTCGCTTCCACACGTGTATCTCGTGGCGCAGTTCCTCCACCTCCGGTGAGTCCTTAAACTGCAGGTCGCTGATGTTGCGGAACTTGAAACGCAACTGTATGTAGGTCTGCACCATCACCAGAAGCACGCCGGGCAGCATGTGGAGCGTGAAGACAGCGAAATTGACGCCCTGCAAAATGGTTGTAGACAGGTTAGAAATCATAGGAAAAACTGGATCTCGGATGCTGGTTAGCAGTACTACAAGAGCCATTCAATTTATATAGTAATTATCATGAGCGGATTACATATTCCAACCATGATTGGGACCTTTGATGCCTGGAATAATAGGTATATCTTACATCGCAAGACATCTTCTAATATTCGACTGATTAATGAACAATATATGCACATAAATATACCTAAGTACAAGTACATATAATATTTCTATGGGCTATGACTCACATTCTTGGATATGTAGCTATTGGAGGCGATGATGACATTTGGCGGATCCCCAACTGGGGTTAGAGCACCCCCAATGTTGGAGTAGATGACCATGCACATCAGAATGGGCACCGGATTGAGGCACATCACTTCGCAGAGTCGTATCGTGACTGGCGTCATCAGCAGCACTGTAGTCACGTTGTCCAGAAACGAGGAGAGCACGGCGGTGAACAGACACAGACAGTTGATCAAGGGCCACACATGTCCGTTGGTGATCTTGTAGGCGTACACGGCCAGGTAGTCAAAGACGCCCGTCTCGGAGAGAATGGCCACGAGGATCATCATGCCGAAGAGCAATAGAAGCGTCTCCACATCGATCCAGCCCATGATGGTGGCCATGGAGGGACGCGAATTGAGGGCCGCCAGTATACCCACCGATAGCGTGGAGGCGATGATGGCGGCAAATGTTCGGTTCACAATCTCCCAGATGATCATGATGTAGAGACCGCAGAGCACGGCCGCCGCATAGATCACACCGTCCCGTTTGTAGATTGGCGACTCGTCCACGTTCAACTGCAGCGGCAGCTCGCCCTCGATGCTGCTCACAAACTCAAAGCTGAGCTCTGTCCTGTTGGACTGGGCCAGCCACAGGGGATCTGTGGGATTGAGCTCGAAGGTTCGCTGCTTCTTGGTGTCTACGGTGGCGTCGATAAGGTCCGGATAGACCACGTCCAGCTGCCACAGCTGGCTGGCATTCTCGATGTACACCTCCATTCCTTCGGCATCGAAGTAGCTGCGCATCACCTGCACCTGGAGCAGGGGCAGTGGCACACTCTCGTTGATCGTCAGCTCGTTCTCCTGCAGACGGAAGGGGCCACGTAGCCCCAGGCCTATGCGCTGCAGAGTGGATGTCGTAATGGGAAAGACTAAAGGGAGAGAAGCACTTTGAAAGTATATCCATTTTCGATGATTTTCTTGAAGTTACCTCTGGGTGAGCCATTTCTAGGAACACTTATCAGGCTCAGCTGGTCCACATGCTCGTTGTTGGACATAAGGAAGGCGGTGAAGACGCACCAGACCACCAGGAGCACAGCTATCTTGAACCAGATCAAATACTTGACCAACTGTTGAGAGATATATCAGATATATATCATAGATCTCTATTTAGAAGTAACCCCTGCCACTCACCGTGCTCTTGCCATGCGTTTCCACGTCATCGTGCTGATCTTCATTGTTGTTCTCCAGGTCCCTAAAAGAGCCGGGGAATCACAGAAAACTGGTTGCACTAATTACGTAAATGACAACCGAATCGCAAAGAACTACGAACCTGCCGTCGATGACTCGCACCTGACCCGCCTCGTTTGTCACATTGATGCCGATCTGCGTAAAGGCATGGGTGTCCAGTGTCGTCTCCTCGTGGGGTCCGTTTTCCAGCTGTTCGCCTGGCACGCCTCCAGTTCCGACCTCCTCTGGAGGCGGAGGATCGCCATCTGCAATTGAAACAATAGTAAAAACCAGTCAAACCATTGACAATTTATGTGTTTCTCTTAACCGGGGCCAGGGTCCACGGAGATTGGCAAATAATTGTGCGTAAATTGCCTCCCCATTCGGTGTTCTCGCAAGGACACCTCGCGGACAACTGTCGCAGGAAGTAATTCCAACTGCCAGCTTGCCAGTTGCCACGCGTACACATTATTTTATTAGCCCACGTGCACGGGGTCATAGAAGCAAGGCTGGATGTCTAAAAATATCCATCAATGACCATGGCGGAGCTCGAGGACTCACCAAGTCAGAGGCTGATGCTTGAAAATGTTCGCATTGAATTTCTCTAAATGCCGAAGTCTTGAATAACCCAAATGCAATACAGTAATCTTGTGCATTGCTTTCTTCTAGACTTTCGAAAGCTATGCACATTATGTGACGGAAATACTCGTAGTGTAGACTAGACCGAGTCCATTATTACCATAATTTAGTGCACCTCAAATAGTGCGTCCGTCACAGACAATTGAAAAGGCTATACTTGGCCGCAAGTCGACCGGATTTTTGGTATGCAAATCAGGCGGAACCCAGGCCTCGGCGGAGTGGACTTGCAGCAGCCCAATGTCAATGACGACGACGACAACGACGACGCAAATGGCAATAAAAAAATTCTACAATAATTACAGCAATAAAAAAGGTAGCAAAACCAACAACAACAGGTTGAGGGCAGGCTCATAAAAAGGGAATTAAGGTTGCCACATTGGAAGGGAAGAGAGGGAGGGAGGGAGTATGGGAGGTAGAGAAAACCACTTACCGCCATGTAAACGCTCGTGTTCCTGGCGAAATGAGGCAAGACTGGGATCCTGACGAATGCGCTCGGGCAGGGTACGCCAGACTTGTAAGGCACCTTCTGTTACTTCGCTGCATGTGTGGAACGGGAGCAGGAGCAGGAGCAAGAGCAGGATTCGGAGTAGGAGCAGCATCGGCAGGAACGACAGGAACGGCAGTCGGAACAGTTCATGGATGGTGGATTTTTGTTACACATTGGGGAGCAATGAAATGGGCGGCGCCACCGATTCCGAGAATGAAAGAAAAGAAATAAGCGGAGAATAAAGATTTAATAAGATTACTTGACTTGTTTAGGAATTTGTTTGCTCAGGTGCAAGGGCGTGGCACGTCTGCCCATGCCAATGCCAAAGCCAAAGATTCAATAAATTTTCAAGCACTTCCATATTGATTTTCTGCCAGGCATTCGGCGAGGCTGCGGGCTGTTGCGCGTGCAACAATTTTGTGTCTATTTGATGTGACTCCTATGTACATACTACAATATAGTATAGTATAGTATAGTATATATATATAGCAGTCTTTAAATTGTTTGGCCCTAAAAGGGTTTGGTTTGGCGTTTTTTCTCGGTCACCCAGCTTATGCCCCATGAAGCGGAAATTCAATTGTGGTTAAGGAAAAGTGGTGCGCAATCTTCTTAGTGTGAAATCTGATTGACAACAAATCTCTAAGAGCAATAAAATAAGATTTAAGTACATATATTTGGAGAGTGTATTAAGGGAAAAAGGATAAATAAATTGGGTGCGTGGAAAATGCTAGGAAATGCTATCAAATGGGGATAAGTGAGTCATGAAAATGGAACAGCAAACAAACTCTTTGACTTGAAGAAAAACCAACAAATTGATTTGGGTTTGGTGTGATTTAAATAATACTGAAAATAATGTTGAAGCCGAGAGCTTCTTTAGGATGTGGGGACAAATACATATTTCTTACTTAGTTGGTAAGATAAACAGATTTATGTGTTGTTTATATCTTCAGCATAGAAGTCTACAAAATATATCTTCAATATCAGATGACCCACGGACAACGTTCAGCGTGTCACGTAGCCTGTAAGATTCCTCCAAATTCGTATTATAATTTCTAATTCTAAATCCAAACACTGATTATTTTCAATGTCGAGTGGAGCCATCTCCAGAACACATTTAAAAGAGATTTGTAGACCCCAATTAAAGCGCTTGTTGGCGGCGCAATTCCAGACCAGCCTTAAGGTCAGAGCAGCCCCATCAGCGTTATCAGAACCGACCCTTGGCTCGGCCTGTCTGTCTGTCTATTTATAATGGCAATAAAATATTGTTTTCAGTTTTATTGGCAGGGCTTTTTCCATTTCAAATGCAAGTTTAATGACTCTTTGCCATAATTACTGAAAGAAGACCTAAGCAGCTGGGGACTGCCACTTGTTGGGGAAGAAAAACCTTCATTGCCTCGGCACTCACGAGTGTACCCGTACGAGTATGTGTATGAGTATGTGTATTCCCTAAAGTAATGGTATCATTGAGTGCATTCAGAGTCGCATCACGTGTGCCGACTGAATAAATGCAATTTGTAGTCTTGATTCAAGTGGCCACACAAATCTTAATTCAGTATGTTCAACTAAATTTACTTAACTCTCAGTTAGAACGATGAAAAGTGCTCGAAATAAATGTGTGTGGTGTACTCATAAATTATATTTACTTAAATTTAAATTAGCTTTTGTTGATGGACACGAACAATGTTGACATATGTATGCACACAGAAACAAAGACAAGACCGCCAAAGTAATGCTGACACTGATTTTGCTGAGAGACCCACATGCGACTACCATATACACATGTATAGATATACATATATATGTATATAGGTCTGGGAAATGCTAAATATTAAAGAACACGACACTTCAGCTTGAACTTGCCTCAATTGCTCGACTTAGGCTCAGTTCTCGTGTTCGTACATCATTTAAATGGGGTTAAACTATAGGATTTGTCATTGGATGTACATACATATTATTTCTCGCAGCTGTACACTATAGAATATTATTATTTTAAAGAAGTTTTCTAGAGAAATCGCATTCGACCTATATAAATTATTTTCTTGGGGAGTTGCAGCTGATAGAATGACTATAGTAGTCTCCGGGTCTGAGGCTGATTCGTATAAAGTTCTATACTAAGCAAAAAGATAAGTGCGCTGGCAGATCGATGACAGCTATGGTCATACATATACATATAATATATAAGGACAACAACACTTGCAACACTTTCAATTAAAAACTGATTTCTATGGCATCCATGTACCATATACCAGTATATGGTATATTAATCCATTTCATTATAGTATTCAACTGAAAGAACGGAAAGTAGGCAGTCTGTGAGGCCTAGTCAATGGTTTTGTTGATGATTCTTAAGGCATTCAACAGCTACTTTATGTCACTGCTTTTTCACGCTCCGGCACTCAAGCACTCCGGGGGCACTTCAGAACACCGGCTGGCTCTCTCCGGCTGAAGTGGTCGTGTCACAGATTGATTCGATGTCAGCACAAACAAACACTGACTCCCACACATATATAGACAAATTGAGCAAAGGACTATCATTAGCAGGAGCCAAACGAGTTTTCTGCTCGACTGCAGCCCCCTGACAATTTGTCGGTTTTCAATTGGGTTTTTCGTGGGGGCTGGCCGACCGCCCAGCCTGGGGAACGGCTGTAACTAAAGATGACAAGGCTTTTAAGGCTAGAACACAATTCATTTTCGCCTGTCGCTCTAATCCGACCAGAAACACATACTCATCCTCGTATGAGTAATCCTCGGAGCTGTTGTTGTAATTATATGACATCCTTAACGCTGCTAGGCCTTCGACGTAACAACAGACGTAGGGCCGGGCTCAGACGACCGTCAGGTTGCCAAGGCTAAGGGAATATGACACTCGCGAGTCGCGACGGCTCCTGTTTCGTGTGGGAGGTGCAAGCCGAGATAAATAACAGAATTTCCGAGAACAGAACGTATTATTACGTAAATTGCTATTTTTATTCACACACACGCGATGCGATGCGATGGATGAGCGTTAATATGGCAGCCGAAAAAAATTGTAAATTTCCTTTGTTAATCGCATATTTTGCCGCTGTGCACGAGCCGATACTGGATACTGAAAATGGATACTGAAAGGGAGCTTCAATTAAAAGGCGCGCCTGTCTCTCGGGTTTTCCACTGCACTGTGGTGATGTCGCGTGCCCTTTTTCGGTTTTCGGTCACTTTTACAGTCGCTGTTTATTCGCCGTTGATCGTGACTCTGTTGATCCCCTATACTCGCGGTACTAACTGCCATGCACAGTTTTTTACCCTATTTTGTAGGTTTTAATGCCGCCGTCGTCGTCGTTGTCGCAGCTGGCTCAGCTGCAGTCGCAGCAGCGCAGAAGCAGAGCGCAAAAGAAGGTACAAATAAAGAATTTCCTGATACTCTTCATCAGTTATCTCTCGCGGGCCGCGCTTTGCTCATTATTCGCATTTATGCTTTCGCTCCCGATCCCGCTCCCGCTGCCACTGCCACTGCCATCACTCACTGCCACTGCAAAGTGCACTCAAAGCTCAACCAGTCAACCGTTTGGCGGCGGCGCTCTTCCTCTGAGCGTCGGCTTTGACTCGACGCGACCTAACCCGAGCCGAGCACACTCCTCTCACACCCCACAGAGCACCGCTATGCTATGCTGTTCTATTCTTCATTTTCGGCTTTCGCTCTGCTTTCGCTCTCTTGTTGTCGTTGTTGGCGTTGGCTTATTTGCACTTCTTTCAATTACACTTGATTTATCATATTTGACAGTTGCGCAGCGATCAGAAGCAATCTTGCGCTGCGCTGCGCTACACTCGGATCTGTGGGGAGTATTTGGTATATTGTATTAATGATTTTGTTTTATCTGGTCTGGTACTGAGCATTTCATTCTGCTTTTACTCTAGATACCAAAGAAAGGTTAAATATTTACTTGAAAATCGAAACTAGTCGAATTATGATAGTGAATTCAGTACCATATGAAAGTAGGTGCTACATTAATATCAACACTGACCTATGTACATATGTATGTAGGTATGCATTTTTTAGTTATCTTTTTGTTTTTCTCACATTGTCCGGATAACTTTAAGAGTAACCCTAGAAAATGTTCATCAATTTGTTTCTCTTTTTCAACACGATTTGATGACACGAGATGAGAGCTCTGACATCAGCTCGTTTGCGGGACTTATGTACATATATGTTCATAATGCAATTTGAAGGAGGAATCGGCTGAAATAACACATTTGATATATATATGTACATATCTGTATGCTCCTGTGCCAATTATTCAGTTAAGGAGTGTGCAAATTATGAAATAGTCAACGTTCTCTGAAATCAGTCTAAATTGAAGACATACTCGTACTTAGTGGCTTCTTGGAAAGACCTTGAAGTTCAAGGGTGCTTTCAATTCCCATGCAAATTTGGTTCGAGCTACGTATGGGATGGTATGGGAAATGGACCCCAATCCGAGCCGCCCGCACGTGGCTCCAAATTCAAAAAGCCATCCCATTGAGAGGAGGAGGAGTACAATCTCCGGCGCCGAGTCACCGCCTGTCAAAAGTTTGGCAGACGCATATCAAAGAAATGTTTCTTGCCAAATAAGCAGAAAATATTTTAAGCTGCAAAGTTGCTCTCCAGCTTACTGCTGAGTGCGGTATGGAAACCACCTGTGCTGACGTCACTGGTGTTCTTGCCAGCTTGCATAATACGGAGAAGGTAATGTAATACTTTTCCCGTTGCGTTGGCCAATAGATTAGAAAATCATACCGGGCCAGGGACAGCGCAGCAGCAGCAGCAGCAGCGGTGGCTGCGGCGACGGAGGTGGGAAGTGAAAACCGACACCGCCAGCCACCTAATGATAGCGATTCGCCGCTTGGCTAATGAAAAAAAGTCTTCAAGCATGAAAATAATGTCTCCAATGTTTACCAAAGCTGTCTCCGCCACTGTTTTGCCATACTGCGTCGGACAGTAGGACGGACGGACAACGACAACAACAAAAGTGCAATTTAATTGAAACGAGAGCGTGCGCTTGAGAGTCTCGCATTACAACGGCACATGGATGATAATTCTTCGAATGTCAGCGCCAGCCGTGGGCATGGGCAAGCTGGCATAACCTTGAAATCGAGTTCGAGACGAGACGGAAACTGTCAACATTGATAGCGGTTTAAAATTTAGCAGAACTTCTGGATAAACTCATTAAATTAGTGCAGCGTTAAAAGACTCATTGGAATACGACTTAGAGCTCTTTGGGTTATAATATTTAATGCAGAACTTTTCGTTTCTCAGGGAATTTAAATATTCCTATGAGTTTTATTGACTTGAATAAAATATTATAGCTACTAACGGAAAACCAACGTGTTAGGAGAGACCTGCTAATTGGACATAAAATATAAATAATCTCATGCCTAACCATCTTCATAGTTTTATTATTTAAGGAAAAGAGTAACTTTTCACTGTATGTCACTCTTCTCATATCATTTATCCAGTTGCTCAGTGCAATTACCAGTAAAGTAAGTGTCATACCGGTGTACATATTTCCATACGTCATGTGCGCATTCGAAACAGCTGATCGGCACGCCCGACTAAGCAGAACTGATCGGAAAATACATTCTAATGCCACCCACTTTCCTGCTAATTGCTGCTAATTGCAAAAAGAATTGTTTTATTGTTCGGATTTAAATTTTACGGAAATGATTTTCGATACCACATTCATTTTCAATCATATATCTATTAACTTGATTAATGATTCACATAGATTTACTTTTATACTTATTAGAACTCAGTATTCAAAGTTTTTTCCTACAAAACCCTATAAAACTTAGAACCATTTTCGACAGTTAATATCACAAGAGATTATTCAGTTAGATAGATGATGATATTAGATGATAGTAGATGATATTTTCGTGCTAACTTATTGGCAGACATTATTTATTACTTGCTGAGTCGAGCTTTAGAAAAAGCCGACTTAAAAATTAATTAAGTTCGACTTGTAAGTAGGTCTTAGGATTAGAATTGCAAACAATGTGTTTCTGTTTCTATTTGTCTTTATATCAAAAAGTGCCAATTCCGATTCAAATAAGGAATTTAAGGAAGTTCCAAACAATCGTAAAGTCATCCCCCAATCCATTGATTAAGATCAACAGCAATCGAGATACACATATAGAAGCTCGCAGGGGTTCGTGATCTTCATCTATTCATAGAAATCAATTTCTAAAAATAAACTGTGCATAGAAAATATTCCCTACTTAATAGTATGGAAACATCTCGAGTGGTAAATACTTGAGAGTGCACGCACTTTATCCATTTGTTAAATTAAATGAACACGCGCTCATCAAACAGTTTTGCTCGTATTCTTCGGGATTACGGATACTCGTATATTAAATCAACTTAAACTTACTTAAGCAAGGCGTGCGCACACCCACACCCACTACATACATACATATATGTATCTGAATAGGCTATACTTAGTTGGACGTGCTTATATATACATATGTAGGTCATTGTGCGACAAAGTTGATAACAAAATTACAGACCAGACCCGAAAAAAAATATAAAAAACGTAATTTCATCCAGTCGGTCACTCGTTGGTCCGCCGCCTCTCGTCGCGTCCAAGTCCCGTTTCAGTTCGTTTCGTTCCGTTCCGTCAGCGGGGATGTCATTCATGTGGCGCTTTCAATGCGACACGCTTCATTAATTTTTTCGAGAATTGAAAGCCTGGAACCGCACTGGCTAGCTGAGTGGATTGTACCCGCCGCCGTCGCCGCCGATTCATGTGTGAGGTTGACTTTAAAGTTTATTTATAACCTCAAGAGGAGGAGGCTATGGTGGCAGGGAGGGTATGCTGTGCCATACGCTTGAGCCTTCTCAGTTCTCAGTTCTCAATCCCGATTAGCATGTTAAATCTCTTGATGGCGCGTCGCGACGGTAACTTTCCATTGCGAAAAATGTGAGTTAATTAATTGAACAACGCGCTTGGCCCGACACGTTTCAATTGCCAACCCAGTGATCCGATCCAATCCGATCCGCACCAAGCACCAGCACCAGTTCCACAGAAACAAATCGCACACGTTCCTAATGACTTCATAGTCACACGTTCGCATCGACGACTACGCCACCATAAACATTGGAACTGTGACTGGGAATAGCCATTCCGACCATGTGGGCAGCTACTGCAGGAGGGAAGGGGAACAACATGCAGCTGGAGGTGTAGTATGCAAATAGCTGGCATAATAGGAGTGCCGCCTTGGGCCTGCGGCCAGCACGTGTTCATTTGAATTTG
The DNA here is from genome assembly GCA_008121275.1 of Drosophila lowei. Taxonomy (NCBI): domain Eukaryota; kingdom Metazoa; phylum Arthropoda; class Insecta; order Diptera; family Drosophilidae; genus Drosophila; species Drosophila lowei. Next base: position 23,388,448 of record CM017779.1, on the reverse strand, counting down.
TAATTTCTACATATTCTATAACTACTTCTCGTTTACAGCATCATCGTGCATTGTACATCGAAGTGCAGTTATTGAACGTATGAGTTGGCGTGGGAGTTGTTTTTTATAGCCCTTCACTTGCTACAAACAAAGGCATATCGTACTCGTATGGATGAGAAAGTCAACCTATATTTCTATATATTTTTTTCTCTTTTGAAAAGTAATCAGAACACAGTAAATATGGCTGAGTACAGGGTATCTTAACGACTAAGTCCGTTGCAGACAGAACTTTTCTTGAGAAAAAATGTTTAAGTCCGCTTCTTGGGCTTCCGTTCAAAGATATTTTACACATTTATAAAAGGTGAATATCAAAATAATGATTGCATATTTCGTAATATATGTTAAATTTATTATGTAATCGACTGTAATCGATACAAACATTTTCTGTATTTTCTAGTGATCCAATCCAAATTAAATGGAACAAAATTTGTTCTGAAAAGCATCTTTTCTATGTTCATAGTAGGGTATCAATTTATATGAATATTATTTATGAGAGTGGTATTTTTCTCGTTCCAATACGGCCCCTGTCTCCTGCAGCTGTCACCCTACCACACCTGACCTTTCCTTTTGTCTGTCAATCTGGGCTCACAGCTGGTCGGGTCGCATGAGGGGCAACCAACTGCACTGTGCCTTAACCCAATTTCAGCATTAAATGTTTTAATTATTCACGTGGCCATGTTTGTGGCCCTTGCTGTCGTCAGCAGAAGTACTCACGCACACGCTCATATCCTTCCAGGCTCATAATCACATTTTGAATGTGCTAAGAACAATGCAGAATTACTCGAGGCAGGGCAGAGGGGAGGGGGATTAAGCTAGAGGCAGGGCAGGGGCACACTTACCGCCCATGACCTTGGCGGCTCAGACGAGGTCGTCGCGTTGGACGCGTTTTATGCAAGAATTTTTACTCGCGGACTAAGCAGAGACTGTCTCCCCAAAGTTTGACCCACATTGGAGGGGGGAGGCGTTGATGGCTTCCCATTTTTAACTGTTGCCAAGCCCAGCCCAAGGGGCGAATGAGCGATGTGGCAGTGCATACGCACTGTTGTCCCATTCAAATTGGTTCCCCTCTTCTAGGCATTGGGTCAACATTTGTCGATTATCCGAAAAAACATGGAAGACAAATTGAGAATTAATTGCTGAAGTCAACGAACGTCTTCGTTTTCCCTTCTTTTTTGTTGATTTTGACCCAACGAATTAATTGGTATTGGTCATAGACAACTTTCACTCCTAGAATTCCAGGCACGTTGCCAGGACACTTTGAGGACCCAACGGCATGCATGCCCCACTGAGCTGGCTGATTGATGGATAGATTGATTTGCTTGAATGCCAATACGAGTGCCGTACCTGATTGCCCTCAAAGAAAATATGCCGATGAATTCCATTCAAATTCAATGAAGTATTCTTTTTTTCTATTGGAACATGGGAATGGGAGCAGAGCGGAGCGGAAACGAGACTCCCACATTTGTCCTGTTTTTGTTTCTGGAAACGGAAATTAAATGTTTGTTGCCAGCCTGCCACATCTTGGTGTGGCACGCCACACATGTTGCTGCCATTCGACGTAAATTAGACCCGAACGGAGAACGTTTTTATGTTCATGTTTATGTTGTGGTCGAGACTATGCCTGCCGTTCCGAGGAATGGGTACAGAGCACGTGCCTCAAACTTGGACACACGAAACACACAAATAAACATATAAATATACGTGTTTTTATGCATTAACGGAAATCATCCTAGGAGGAAACCAGTTCCAGGACTGAAACCTTGTAATGGCAGGGCTATAAAGACACCAAATACCACACAAGGAACCTTCAAATCTTCAAAGGATATAACCAAAGGAAATCCCATGTCTACAAGTGTTTCAAAACAAGAAAAAAACCTTCCCTAGAAATTCAACAAGACCGAATGCTTTCATCCCAATCACAAGAGGGGTTTCTGCTTATGTTTATGGTCCTAAGAGACCCGGTTTGGTCCGTAATTAGCTTCAGGACCAGGAAAATGTCTAGAAAAAAATTATTGAAGTGCCTCAACAAAATTGAAGTAGGTGAAGTGGTTCGTACTTTATTACAGCAGTCCCGAATTTCAAAGAATATTCTATTTTTATTGGGATGGACTTACTACAAAAAATTGTGCCTTTGGCATTCTTTGGACAATTTTATGAACAATTTGAAAGTGTACAAAGTAATCAAAACACCTTTTTTATACCCCGTACTCGAAGAAGAAAGGGGTATAATAGATTTGTGCTGAAAGGGGATGTGTGTTAACACCCAGAAGAAAGCTTTTCCGAAACCATAAAGTATATAGATTATTGATCATTGACTCCATTTAATTCCGCCCACCCAAAAGGATAAACCTTAACCGTCCCAAGCGGCCCATTCCACAGAAATGATAGACCTTTAAAGCCCAAGTCGGGAATACCTTTCGTTGGTAGCCTATTTGTTGGTAAGACTCGCACTTCAACTAATTTATTCATTCAATTAATATAAAGTATGCGTGTCAATTTAGACAAACATTAAATTTCGTATCCAAACTTGGAAATCACATTTCAAAGGTTCCATCTTAGCGAGGCCTAAAGGGGTACCTCCTTTTCCGTGGATTATTTATCCATTGCTGGAACTCATTTGTAATGGTAACTTTCTGGAGGTCTCGAGGCGAAAAGTGCGGCAGAGTGAGCATCCCAATCAAACACAAAATAAACGTGGCAGCGGCAGATGTCACAGCTCCAAGAATCCAATACTCGTATTCCAGATATGTTTCTTCGCTCAACAAGCCCCAATTGAGGCACGAATGTTGCGCTGCTCGACAGAGCCAAGCCTCCAGCCAGCACCACAGCTTCAGGGTAGAGAACTCCAAAAGAACCACCGATCCAAAGGTGCCAACAAAGTACTGCGCCAAACATGACAAATGCACCCCATCCTTGAAGTATATATAGATATCCCAAGCGAGCAGCATTGCGGCTAGAAGGAATATGAAGCTGCCCAATTCCGGGGCTGGCGAACAGCTATCCTCGGGCTGCACAAAGAAGAAGGGTATTCTCAGAACAGCGTGCAGCAGGGCAGCTGTGGCAACCGCACAGAATGGAGCCATATATAGGTATATCTTTCAAAAATTCTAACAAGAAATACAAGTACAAACTTTGTGTGTTTTAAAATTATATGATGTTCAGACTGTTTCTGTTAAGGTAATGCCAATGCCTAGCTAGGAAATCCGGAATGTGTACTGTACTCCAAATTGTAGCTCCCCTAAATTCCATAATCGGAGCTTGTCGAGCAGCATTCCATCATCGAACATCCCTATCCCTATCCTATCCCTATTCCATAAGCTAAGCTAAATTGTATTTCAGTCTTTATCATACAAAATATTTAAATTATATTATCTATGTATATTTAATCTGTTGATGGGAAAACATCATCAGCAAATGTTTATATTGGTTGTATTTCAAAGTTATCTTAAGTCCATCTGAATGGATCCATCAAATATTTATGTACACGTATCTGAATTTCTTGTCTTACGAATGGGGTAGGCGATTAGGGTATGATTCACTTACTTTGGCTGTGGAAACTTGTCGCTTTTGGTGGAGGCCTGGCGGTGCGGCCACAGCCGCTTGCTCACCTTCATCCGCATCTTGAAGGGCCAAATGTTCTTGCGCTTCTTGTGGACACTCGGCACCCGGACACCCCCCGACCCACTCCGGCGCCGCGATACCGTTGATCCGGCACTGTGACCCACTGTGGCCGTGTCTGTCGTCTGGCTGTGGTGTTGATTGGCAGGGGGCTGGGACTCTGCCAAGGGACTGGGTGCGGCGTGAACCCGAACTGGCGCAATTTTGACGTTTTTGTTGAAGGCCGGACACAGTGGGGTATGGGTGGATGGGTGGGTGGATGGGTATTAAATTAATTAAGCTGCTGACGCTGTTCAGACGACGTTTGATGTTAACTTTCTTTGGATAGAATTTTATCTATTTAATACTAATTATTGTTTCTGCAAGCAAACGTTGCTCCTTTAGGTTCAGGCCTTTCTCTTGTACATTTTGATGTGTGTGACCTTTTGTTTTTTGTGCCTCTTTTTCATAGAATCGAATCACGCATACGCAGCGTTGTCTGCTTTCGAATGCTTTCGGGGTAAATTTTGACCAGTTGTTAATGATATGCATGTTTGTGGATATAAATATCCCTGGAGTGGGCCCCCTTGATGTTCATGAATGCGTCACAGCGAGTGGATTAATTATTCAGCATTCAGCATTGGTGGGACAAAAATAGACGCAGAACAAGAAACAGGACAGGACTGTGACTCTCGTTTAATTGGGAATCAATCGATCAATATTCATTTAGTTTTCTCATGACCTCCTTTTTATAATCAGCCAAATCAGTTGGCACACCAAAACACACCGCCCGCTCGTAGGGTGGACAGATGAACCCCCTTGATGACGCCATCTCCATCATCTGTCTGGTGTTCGTGGAGCACGTTCCTCCAGCTGATTTTCGATGTGTGTGTGTGTGGCGTACGTGTATTAAGTTCTGTTTAATTATGCTTGTCAGTGGCTAATTAGTTTGCCTAAACTCTCGCACATTAAGCCATTTGGCTGCCGCATAATTAAAAATGAACCCAGACCCCGACCTCATTTTAAATTATGGCAGGCGTTACCCGGCCATCTGTGTGGGAATTTCCAGCAGGATGTGGACACGATATGCTATGCGGGCAAGGGATACGATTACATTACATGCATACATATATGCAAAACGGCCACGTGTCCTGGCTGGCCCTTTTTCCGCCAGTGTGGTTGGAGGGGGAGTAATTCTAAAAATATCCTGTGCAAAAGGCGGAAATTGCTTTCAACGATATTGTATATACATATTTTGATAGAAATATTAGCAGAAATTTATGTATATTAGCTGTGTGGTATCAATATTTCGAACCCAGTCAAATATTCGCAATCCTTAGCTGTAGAGAACGTTTACGCAGAGGTGCCAAAAGCAGCAACCTACTATACTTCTTGTTTACACACATTTCAGCTAACATTTCAACCGATAAATATATAGGTATACATATAATAGAAATATGTATTTCCAACAGTATTTCAGCCATAATGAAAATGGATAATTTGGACAGAAGGAAAAAGGATAAAAGTGCTGCCGAAGTGGCTCGGAGAACCGAAAAGACTGACACATCTTTATTTATCTTTGATTTCTGTATCCTTAACTCTTCTTTAAACGTCCTTAAGTAATCACCAACTTGATCTCATTTTTTGCCCGATGGCTTCATGGCTTCATGGCTTAATTTACACATACTTTCATGTTATCTTTTGGCTAATTACTAATTGATTACACTCTGCTGCCAACCGACAAAGCCAACAAAAAACTCCGAACTCGGTGGCAACTCAGCCCAAGGGGTAATTTGAACTGACTGTTTGACAATGTTTGTCAGGAAAAGTTTTCGTGTTCTGTTTTGCCCCAAAAGAGATCCCTTGCCAAATTAACGCCAGAAAAAGTTTTCAGCTGGGGAGCTTGCCTCCAGCAAGCACTTAAAATTTATTAGAAATTTCGTTGAAAGACATACATAGTCGTAAATGTTGGCTTCAATCATATCTCGACCCCCTCTGGCGGAGGGTCCTTGTTGAAAAGCGTTGGCTGTGGGATGTGTTCTGTGTTATGTGGGTGGCTACACACTTTCGGACAGATGTGAATATTTCAAATGAATTTCAGACAAGGTTGGGGCAAAGCTTTAAACGAACACAAGGATAGACAGGCGGCCATGGCTACGTGTGTGCGTGCTCAAATTCTGCGTTGCCTACTTTTGTGCGCGCTGTTTTGAACTAGTTTTTCTGTTTTCTGTTTTCTGTTTTCATTTGCCCCAGACCACTGCCCCCCCTTGATGATGTTATACTACTCTATGCCATAGATGACACTTCCTGACAGTTCTATTTGTCCAGTTTAATGTATGGCTTATTTGCGTGGCCTGTCGGGAGCTCAATTATTGATTGGGTGGAATCCTGTTCCTGGAGGTGCGACCATCAATAAATGATGAAATATTTGCCAGCCACTGATAGCTGTACACCCGTAGTTCTTGGAATGTCTCGTCCGTTGGAAATTTTAATCACGAATGTGTAAATACTGAAACATATGCCAGCCATGTGCCAGACACCTGTACCTCCCTCCAGCAGTTCTCACAGAAAACCTTGGAATAATTTATATCCATGAAGTGCAGACCAGTCTCCCAATTAGTCTGTCGGTCAGTCAGAACCGGACTAATTTGATATTTACGCTTTATACAAAAGATATTGCTCTTTTTTGTGGTGTCTTAATGAGCAAAATTATCACAGCAAATGGAAACTTTTGGGGGGAGCTCCTGAAACAAGATACGGCTCTCTTTCAAACAAAGGAAAATTTCCATGATTCGTCTTTTTTTATCTCCCTGCTGCCGCAGCCGCTGCTGCTGCTGCATCCGAATGAACTCAAAGGGGGTACTGATAAGTCCAAAAAGTTGTTCTTTCTGTATTCTTTATCAAAATTGCTTGTCTCACTTTCAGTTTTGTTTTCTTTGTTTTATTTATCGCATTTGGATAATTATTTGTATTATGTGTGAATTTATTTATTGGATTGTTTTGTTTGGCACTCGCTCGCTTCCAGATCGAACCCGCAGATCGAACCCGGACACAGTCGCACGTCCGTTTCGAGCGAAAGTTGTAAACTGAATAAGTCCGTGGGTTCGTCGCCGTGTTCCTAGTCATGTCTCTGGGCTCTGGGGCTGGTTCGATGCCGGTAACTGGCGCTGCCGCTGCCGACGACGACGACGATGACGACTCTGTTGTCGCGTCGGTTCTGCCGCAGCTGTTCTCGGTTGAATGGCGGATTGAAAGCCACCGGTCAATTGAATGGTGTGGAACGCTTTCAATAGCTGTTGAATGCCGCTACTGGTGGGTGTGTGGGGGGTAGGTCTGTGTGAGGGTTGTTTCCACTGTACATGTATAGTATATATATTCCAGTGGCCAACGACTTGAACTTGAACGGTGTTTGGACTAGATTCTGGGCCCTAGAATTCCAGTTAGTCAGCCTCCATGAACACACTTTTTGACCGTGTTAATTTGTTTGTTGTTTGTGAAGCTACAGGGAAAACTCTTTTGCGTGGACAACTTTCTTTAGGACAACGATTGTTGTTTCCATCTAGCCAGTAACTCTTTTAACCTCTCTATTTATTATCTTTATTGTTTCACGTGTTTTTATTCAAATATTAAGCTTAAAAACCGGTCTATTAAAAGGTTTTCCATCAGCTCTCATCTTAATTATCTTAAGGATACCCATATCCATACCCATATACCCACTTGCCATAGATTCCATAAAATGCCATAAAGTTAGTCAAGATTCATGTTGAAAAGAAGTGAAAGTAAATTCTAAAAAAACAGCTTTATCAAAATGATGGCAAAACAAAAAAAAATCGTTTATTTATAGGCCAAACATGATAAATCCCAACAGAGCAGAGCAGAGCTCCAAATTGAGATGATATACACCCACATATAGACCCACATGCACGCCACACATACACAGAATACACAATACTTGTACACGGGGTGCCATGGATGTGGGCACAGCAGACAAAAGGCAAATTTATCAAACGGAACATGCAAACTGTGGCATGTAGCATGTGGCTGTGCGCTGTATCAATTTTGTCGATTTCTTTGCATTTCCAACTTAGTTTGCTTGAGTTTTATTGAATATACAGAACCCCAAAATTCGCACAAAATAAACGTACACGAGGCCCACCCCGCCCCGCCCCCGGGACATGCCGCCAATGACAATGAAACAACAAATGAACACACATTCAATAGAAACACCCGTTGAATGTACAGTGAAAGGTCTCTTGGGAGGACAGTTCTTACAAATCTAGTACAAGCTAGAGCTAAACACATTTGTACCCCCAAAATAGAGTATCCTTGAGGCGTTTAATCCCTTCTGGGACTATATTAAGAGTCCGACCACGACAGCTGCCACTGTACCGAGTATGAGTTGATGTAGGTATCTCTTTAAGTAGTTCTTGGCACGAGCAGCCTGACACTTGAGCGGCTTTAAAGCGTGAAATTTTATTACACTCTTTTATTCAGCAATTTTCCTCACCCACATTCAATAGCAATGATAATAGCTACAGAGTGGGACGCAGTTGGTGGGGGGTGTCTCTATAGCTAACGATAATTGTGCATTGGCTCCAAGGTCCATACGGTTTGTCCATAGGAACGCATATCAGCGAGCTGGGTGCAGCCCCATATGTCTGTATAGATACGGAGTATGAGGCTGCTGCTTGGCAATTTTCTGAAGCCTGCATTTATGGTACTTGGGTTCTCGTTCAATATCCTTAAAGCAACAGGCTTGGTTTAATATATGTAAGAAGGAGAGGGCAAGCCCATTGAAGGAGCAGTTGTTAGCGACGGGGAACAGCAGTAACAGAAGATCAGCAGCAGTAACAGTAAATCAGCAGCAGAGCAACAGCAGATCAGCAGCAGAGTAGCAGCAAAAGCAGACAAACAGCAGAGCAACAGCGTAACAGCAGATCAGCAGCAGAGTAACAGCAGTGTAACAGCAGAACCGCATTAACAGCAGATGAATAGCAGATAAGCAGAAACGGCAGGAGGAGAGCACAGCGAGAAAAAGAGGAACAGCAAAACGAGTTGTAAAAAGAGAATCGCAGCAGAAAAAATCATCCGAGATCCAGCTGAGAAGTTAAAACAAATTGTTCTTGCACTTTCCAGACTACTGCGATTTAATAATATTTAAATAATACCTTACATATATGTATGTATAAACGGATCTATAATGGATTTACCTGTCCCCAAATGATTATAGTCAGATGATGCTTTTCGATGGAACGTTTCCATTTTAGAGCATTGCTTTAACTTTTCCAGTTTATCTAATGAATTTGTGCGGCACCATTCTCAATGTAAGCTTTTCGGTTTTCTGTTTAATCTTTATTACTTGTAACTCTGACAGACTCCTGAAAGTTGAACAAGTTTGTCCCTTAAGTGTTTCCCATACCGCAACACATACCGCATCCCATTATTAAGCTTATACATAATTCATTCACACCCTGTGGGAGCAAGGCTATGCCACACTATGTACTGTACTATATATGGAAACACTCGTCATATACTCGTACATATGTATGTATATGCAAACCGGAACTTTTACAGCCCCTAAGCTCAAACTATTGGCCACAAATAAGTATTTACAGTTGAAATGAAAATTCTACGTCGGAAAACCCACATGTACCTCCTCCTCCACCCTCCCCGAGCCCAAGTATCCGCAAACAATACACACATGTGGCCATTCCTAGCCAACATGTCATCATCGTCAGGCCACTAAAACCGGGTTTGATGTTCTTTTGGTTGGTATCACGTGGTATTGGCTCGTATGTATGTGTGCCAGGAGGTTGAAATTAATAACACACACTATCAAAATTGTCAGCTGTCAATGCCAAGGCCAGTTCCACGGCCCCGGACAGGCTACCTAAAGGTCAACAGAACTTCACCCAATCCCAATCCCAATCCCACTCTCCCTCTGCTTACTAATGACCATAGACAATGGCAGACAATGGCACTTGGCTAGAACTGGCTATTATTGATGCATGTTATGTTATCTTGCTACCGCTACTTACTAAAATGCTAATAAATACGAATATACTCGTTCTCGTGAGGGGTGAGTGCATACTCGTATAAGAATTTCCCAAGCCTCACTTGAGGCAGCACAGAATGCACACTGTGAGTTCATAAAAAATAAATAATAATTATGTAAGTAACGAGTGCATACTAATGAGTTTTGCCAGAGGATTCTGTTCGAGTACTATATAGGGTGTCTACAGCAAGATTCTGTCATATATGTATGTTTTATTTATTAAAGCAATTAAATGATTGCTTTTGATAAATTAGATTGGATTGTAAATATATTCCAGAGTGAGGATAAATGTTTACGAGTGTAGATATCTTTTGTCTGTAAAGTCTACAGAGTGTCTAGGGAATTGAATGTTTAAACAATGTTGTTTGTCATTAATCTATTTGAAACATACTCGTACTTGTGCATGTTGTCGAGGGAGTTGTTTGATCGTCTTCAAAGTAGATTGATAGACAGACTATTTAGGTGATTGCTGTCTGTCAACGCTGTTTGTCTTCAATGTAGATATTTACACTAAGATGGCGCTTACAATTTTACTTGTCATCCATTTGATTGAACATACAGGCTGTCTGAAGTGGGTTTTTCTTATCTCTCTGTGAACGAGTATGTATTTTTGAAAATATATATACATTTAGTGACTGTAATCATTTACGACAGTATGGTTTTTTCTTCACCTGATTCGTCACCCTGTATTATTAACAGTTCCTTCTAACTGCGTTGCAAGACCAGAACTCAGTGAATTACAATCTCAAGTTTTCCCTTTAATTGTTAATTAACAAAGCGGAACTTTTAATTGAAGAGCAACGTTTTGCATCTACGAGTATCTCAGTTTCTACTTCACAGATAACCCCCGACAGGCTGCGACTACGACTACCGCTATGTGTGGGAGTGTTTATAGCGCCGTCAATTATGAGTCTGGATCTGTGAAGCTCAGATATATTACAGAATATTACATACAAAACGCTACCGAGGTTCCTGAGTCACGTATTTGCTTACGAAGTGACTTCTTAAGGTTCGGGTTCGGGTTTGGGTTTGGGTTTGGGTTTGGGTTACCGTGGGTCTGAGATGAGCTTCAATGCCGGATCATAAAATGTGTGCCTTTTCTTTTGACTTTGTTTTTTCGCACGTTCTGTTCAATTACTTATTTGCTATTGAATGTGAACAAAGCATATACATATTGGCAAACTATTCCACGAATCAGCTTCTCCAAACAAAAGATGTGAACAGGCTTGACAGGTGAATAGTCTGGCATATTTATAAATATTGTATATTGTATTCCCGGAATTTGTGAATACTTGTTGGCAGTTCTTACCATAAGGTTTAATTACTTATTGGGAATGCTACCCCTGGCAGTTAGACACGAAATAACAACAAATATTCATTTACTGTTCTATTGACAGCTTGTTTTGTTTTTGAAATGATTTCACCCCCATACATAACTGAAATTATTGCCTTGAAAAATACCCCTAGAGGGACTCAAAAGATTTTGTTTACTAAAATATAGTAGCTGAAATTATTGCCTTGAAAAATCCCCTAGCGGAAAAAAAAATATTTTGTTAAGTAAAATGTAGTAAAATAATTTAAATAGTACTTTTCCTGAAACGTATTGGCAGCAGATTGATTGAGATACGAGTATGACAAACATTTTTAGAACAGATAAAGTTGATTTATTGTTGGGTTAACTTTGGGATATCGGCCCCTATACCTAGTGTATTCATCACCCCGCAGGATATCCTGGATATTGTATTGGTTTTAGGCAAATTTTTTGTGTTTTTTTTCCCAGAGGAAAAACAAATCAATTGAAATTAATCTCAATAGGAAATTCCATCTGTTAAAGTTCACACAGAGACCTAATACCCCATGAAATTGTTTTCGAGGGAAAACAAACAAAAGCGGACCGTTTCATGGAAACATTAAAAGGAAAAGTTTTTGGGCAAAGACCCTCCTGCCGACTGACCACAATTAAATGTCGGCTAATGAGAAAATGGAACCTAAATAAAAATAAACAAGGGAGAACAAATAACTGTGCGTATACTTAATATAGGAATGGGAATGGGTGAAGCATCCCTGTGGCGTATACTTGATGTTGGGGGACTTACCAATTACGTGGATGCTTCGCATTCAGATGCAGCCAATTGATGATCTCCTGTAGCTTAGAGTGTCGCTCCACATCCACCTCTCCATCGCCGTCCGCATCGCATTCATCCTCATCGGCGGTCTCCTCCACATGCAGATGGTAGGGATCCCGGGAGTGGTCGGTTATCAAGAACGTGGGCTTCGAGTAGCCATAGGGAGCAGACATTTTCACTTCACAAACAGAAAAAAGCACCAAATCTTAACACAACTTTAACGGTTTGGTTTTACATCACATCTTCACTGGCCTTCCCTTGGATATTATTCGATTTAAAATAGAAGAAGAAAATTAATTAAAAATGTTGCGCTGTCTTTCCACGACGTATCTGTATCTGTCCCATGCCGCGTCCGAACCGTTCTTCTCAGTTTGGTTTTCCCTCGCGTGTCTGCCATAAAACTGCTGGCGGTCCTCTCTTCACATGGCTGACACGTCGTCGGTTTGAGCGTAAAACTTAAAATACAATTTACCAATGGAAAAGGCACCATGGAAAGCGTGGAAAGCGCAGCAGCAGAAGAGCAAATCCCTTGTTTCTATTCTAATTTTTCCTACGCTCATTTATTGACCAGCGTTTGTTTTTCTATGTACTCGGGGTTCTATATACTAGAGACCCATTCTATATACCTATACTGGTTCCTATATACATAGATCTTGTGTTCTGCAATGAACTAACCGATGGCCAGTCTCAAGTATTATTTATTTGTTCTTTCGTTTTCCTAAATGCAAGTGGAACAAGTTCAAGAACGCATGATATGACGGGGTTTCTAAAATAAATATGGCTGCAGTAAATGTATGGATAGACAGTGCTTTAAAACGATAATGATGTGTGATATAAATATAGTTTTAAATTAAATGAAGAGTTGTTTTTAATCTACATTACAAACACTTCGTGACGGTTTCACCCTATAAACACAGTCGAACTTCTCTATTGCAAACTTTCGAACAACGAATTTATTTCCACAACACTGCAATTCTATATTCGGCAATGGTTCGCTTTATAGAAGTTCGACTGTACAATCGTTTTGTCCACAAGTGGTCTCCAATCAAGTTGATCCAATCTATATTTAGTTTACTGTACTTGGTCGTATTTTATATGTTGAGACAACCTTGAGAAGCCCGAAAAGTTTGTTCATTTTCCGCCGTCCAGCCACAGCGTACGAGTATATATACAAATAAACACACTTCCATCATTTTTTGTATATTTATATATTTCCAAATCACAAATAAACGCTTAGATATATAATATATAAACACATATACTTTTATACTCGTATAATCGTAGAAGAGAACATTAACACACGCAAAGAGACACAAAGAGACGAATGCAAACAGGAAGAAAGCTGCCACAGTAAAACTCACACAAAACGTTTCATTAAATATTTAGTTCGAAAAACTCTAGTCATTATTCACAGAACTAGTCGATTATTATTAATAAATAGCCATTTATATCATATGTAGTTCAATGCCAGCCAAATACAATGTGGGCCACCAGAAGGTAGACTGTCATCAGGGTGATCTGTCCCATCATCATGGGGAAGACGGTCCTCAGGTATCGGGTGAACGAAAGCTTATAGCCGTGCTGTTCGGCTATCCCAGCGGCAATGACATTAGCCGACGCCCCGTAAAGGGTCCCGTTGCCGCCCAGAGAGGCACCCAGGGTCAATGCCCAGACTAGGGGCTGGAGCGGCAGGCCCATCGACGGTTTGGAAACCAGCGAGGTAACAAGCTTGACCATCAAAGCCGTGACGGGGATGCTGTCTAGAATGGCCGAGGCTAGTGCCGAGGTCCACAGTATTATGAAGATGGCCATGGCCAGGCGATGCCTCTTGTCCACCGAGAGGATGACGTGCTCGGTGAGCTCGCCGATGCTGGCGAAGAGGCCCAGTCGCTCCACGCACTCCATCATCACGAACATGGCAGCGAAAAAGAGTAGTGTGGTCCACTCGATGCGGTGCATCAGATGCTCCATGTCGTCGCGATTGAGGATGATCAGTAGCAGAATGACACCCAGTAGGGCTACCCAGCCCAGGGGCAGAGTCCTCCAATGCGGCACCGACTGTATGAAAAAGCAGACGATGACAAAGGTCAAAGCCCCAGCGGACTGCAGAAGAAGCGTCTTGTTCTTGATGGGGTACTGTGGATAAGGAAATCAAATGTAATGTTGGGTATGGGGTATTGGAAGGACATGGCCATCGAACCTTCTGCTTCAGCTCATCCAGGGTGTTGGCATAGACCTCTGTGGAACCGACTCCACGCTGCAGCCGTCTCAGTGTCCGCTTCAGTTGCTTCACCTTTCCCTGGAGTGTGCCGCGCACCAGCTGCGCATCCTTGGAGCAGGAGCCCACGGCATTGAGAGCCCGCTGCCAGACCTTGATCTCGCGTCGCAGTTCGCGCATCTCCTTCGGTTCGTTCAGGCGCAGGGCGTCGATATTGTGATAGAAGAGACGCAGATAGACACAGCTTTGGATCACGGCCAGCAGGACGCCGGGAAAGGTGTGCGCCACAAAGGTAAGGAAAGTCACATCCTATCACCATAGAACACACACAGATCAAGAATGGAACAGAATCGGGATATAGTTCAAACTCACATTCTCCACAATGTAGTGATTGGTGCTAACAATAATGCTAATGGGATCCCCAATGGGTGTGAGGGCTCCACCAATATTCGCATGCACAATGATGCCCATCACGACCGGAAGCGGATCCAGCTGCATCACCTCGCACAGGCGAATGGCCACTGGGGTAAGCAAAAGGACAGTGGTCATGTTGTCCAGCACACTGGACACCAGGCATGTCACCAAACAGAGACTGTAGATCATGGGCCAAATCTTGCCACCCGATATCTCAAAACAGAACACGGCCAGATAGTCAAACACCCCCGTCTCTGTGAGTATCAGGATGAGCAGCATCATGCAGAACAGGAGTGTGAGCAGCTCCATGTCCATCCACTGGATGATCTCATCCATGTTTGGGCGATCTACAAAACATGTTTGAATATTGATTTAATGCTACCTCCTGCTGCGCTCCAATCACTCACCATTAAAGCAGGCCAGAGCCGTGACCGATAGAATCGAACAGACCATGGCTATGAAGGGTCGCTCGAACAGCTCCCACACCAACAAAGCATAGAAGATCAGGAGTATGAGGCCAGCCAGAATGCTGCCTATCCGAGCGTTGACTATCAAGGGATTGTAGCTGAGTATAACCGCCAGATCTGTGGCTGCATCGCTGTAGATGTGCAAGCGCATCTCACTCTCCGGCTGGGCCAAAAGATCGCTCAGTTCGGAGCTCATTTGGTACGTACGATTCCTGGACACAGCCGGAGCACGTTCCAGCTGATCATCGGGCAGTAAAGGCAGCTGCCAGGCCTGCAAAGTGTTCTATGTGGGGAATGGAATGCATCTGGTGGAATGGATTGCCACAACTTGAGAAGGCTCACCTGGAACACCTTTGTAGTGCGATTATCGCCAATGTAAGCCGACACCTGCGGCTGCACAAACAGATAGCTATAGCTAATGGTTTCGTTCTCATTGTCTGCCGGTGACAGTTCCTCGAAGGCGCCCTGGATCTTCAGACGAAAATCGCCAGTTGGTTTTTGCACCAAAGTGAAAACTACGATAAGAAAATTAGAATTTTAATTTAAATTTAATATCCCTCTTCGAAGCTCACATTTCCCTTGGTCGCCCTGTGGCACATCGATGGTCTTCTCCAGCAGGTGTTTCTCCCCCACAGAGATGAGCACGACGGCGGCCAGCAGCCAGAAGAGGAGCAGTCCCAGACGCTTCCACAGCTTGTCCCACTGGCGCTGCTCCTTGGAACGCGTGGATTTGTGGTGGAGGCGGCGGGCCATGGATTTGGCATTGCCCGGACCATTGGCCGGATCGTGGTCCGAGTGCGTTGTCGTTGCCTCATCATCTGTGTGATTTTCCTCTTGTCCCGGCTTGGTCTTGATATCGAGAAAATCTGAGCCAGCAAAGCTGGAACCGGGCTCATCCTGAATACGGCCACCCACATCTGCGTCATCATCGTCCTCATCATCGTCATCAGGGTCGTCATCACTCGCAACTCCAGAGGAGCCTACAAAGTGGCAACAGTTGAATTATTGATGCGCCTCGGACTTTGGCCTGACCTTTCTCAAGCACTTGGACAGACAGACAAGTAATTGATGGGAGGACGGGTCTCCTCCACTCATGAAGGGTTAGAGGTCCCTCCCTTTCTCTCTCGGTACTCACCGTGAATGCGTTCGTTCTCCATTTGAAAGCTGGCCATGCTGGGATCATGTCGAATCTCCGCGGGCAGGGCACGCCACACCTGCAGCGATTGCTCGGTGACCTGGACAGCTCCAACCTGATTTTGATGGTGGCAGCGGCCTCCACTCCGCGGTGTGGCTCTGCTCTGCAGCTCAATGCTGCTGTTGCCCACGCGCGACGGGCTGTCCGGGCGCCGTCTGAAGGTATCCCGCAGACCCATGTCTGAAAAAATCCAACCGTAGTCCGGTGAAGGAAAGAGAGAAGGCGTGTGTGATGTGTGTGTTTGATTTCTACAGGCGACGGCGAGGCACTGTAGCAGACGACATCTTTGCCGCACACGAGGCACGCTGCGACTGAACAGAATCTTCTTGTGCCAACAACAGAGTCCGAGACAGGCGTCCGAAGCATTTGCGGGGCTTCGGTTTCCATTCAGCCGATGTTTGCTTTCAATATTGAAAGTGAAATCTGGGCTCTTTGTGTTCCAGGATGGCGCAGGCGCCGACGCCATCTGGTTCTCCCTCAATTCTCTGTTTTGCTCGCCTCTTTCGCTTGCTCTAGCTATACGTATTGTTGTTGTATATGTGAGAGAGCACTACGTGGGTAAAAACTTATCAACAAGTTAGACATTTCGCAGTCCCACGCTCGTCGCTTGTCGCCTGTCGGCACTCTGCCAGATTATAACTCATTCAAATTTTTTCACTTGACCCATTAATTTCTACCCCGTTTTTGATGCACCACTCATTGCTCATACGAGGCGTCATCTGGCCTGCACTATATATTTTATATTCGGGCGATTGATGGTCACGTACCAGCCCCGGAGTGGGGTGTTTTAATCACCCGGTGACGTGCTTGGGAGCTTACCCAACAATTGTCCAGGGAATATCCAGCCCCAGCTCCAGCCCCAATCTACCACCAAGCGGCTTACAGTAGCGGAACTTTAGGGCTGAGGTGTGAGAAAAAGTAATATACATATGTATATATTTATACATTATTGATGGATCTGTGAGGTGAGGTGAGATTTGATTGCTCAATAGCACAAGCACAAGATCTGCAAAACATTTAACTTTAAAAGTTACATTACACGGAATTTTGTGTGTGGTCTTTTAACAGTTAATTCCTCTAGCAGTTATACGGTTCTATATATTATTCTATGTATAGGATATAAAAAGAAGCCTACAAAAGCCTGGAAAATACATGAGACGAACACCTTTTTATAGTATATGCATTATTAACCATATTCCTCCAACAACGTTACATATTTTCCTATCCTTAACCAGTAAGCTTCAATAATTGCAGAGAATCGAATATTCGATGAGCCACAGGGAGCGGGAGAACCAAACGAGCTTCAGTTCAACCATGGGCCATGGTCAACCCATAATTTGTCGGTAATTTATCAAAATCTAGATTATTATCCTACTGATGGATTATGCTGTGTGGGTCGATTAGGACATACCTCATATTCTGGGAGTTCCACTCGCCCCCCGTCACCACCCCATAAGGCCACCTCAAATCCCATAGAGTTCGTCCTTCCTTCAGGTGAACTTGCATTTTAGATGGACAATGACCAGATGTTAACATTTTTATACCCTGTTCTTAGAGCAGACACGGGGTGTATAGTACATATAGAGCCCGTTGGGGAGACCAGGGAATGCTTGAATGCAAGCGCATATCCATTTATTCTTCATATGTGTGTCCTCTCACAGGCGTCGGCTGGCTATCTCTGACGACCAAACTCGCGCTCGCATGATCCGCTCTCTCGCTATCGGTATAGGGAACGCGAGTGTACAGGCAACTCAGCCTTCTTACATAAATATGTATGCCATATAAGGTTCCCCAATGAAAAGTGGTAAAGATAATAATTTGAAAAACTGCAATCAAACTATATACCCCTACAGTTAACTGTGCTTTATAATGCTTTATAATAATCGGAGTTACGGTATCCCGTAGTCCGAAAATCTAGTATATGTAGATTTCGAACCTGCAGTTGTTGTTGTTGTTGTTGCATTGTGCCAATTCAGAACTTCCACAAAACTGAGGCACGAAAACAACAATAAATTGGAAAGCAAATACAAACCAGGTATTTGACAACCTACATACAGACACACACACACACACACACACACAAACACCACACGCGTGCACGTTCGCCGAGAAGCCTCCTGCTCCTGCTTTTGCCACCTGCCACGGGGGCGTCGTTGTTCTAATGGTGGAGATGGGGGCTGGCGGCCTGGCCCCATTTAATGGTTAGCGCGAAAAATATTGTTGTTATTGTGTTTTCCCTCATAAGTGGACAGTTGGCGAGGAGCGGCGCGGACAAGGCAAAAGCTCAGTCAGTCACACTTTGGCAGGCGAGGACGAACCACGAACTAACGGACTTTCCCTCTGGTTCCGGGGTCCGAAAATTGACCGACTGGAACATGTCATCAGGTTTGGACAGAACCTTCGTGCAATGAATGATGGGCTGCGGATCGTCCATGGAGACGCAATCGAATCCTGTTGTGACAGAGGTCAGCACAGAATTCCGCCAGCAACAAAATGGTGCCGCTGTAACGGTAATTAGCCGCCATTTGGATTTCAGCACCAGTCGCAATCAATATCCGGTTACGTTACGTTCACAGAACATTATCGATGAATATGTACGGCTGGACGAACAGATCAGCAAGATGGAGGGCAGTTGTCCGGGACCCAGAATGGCCACCGCCGAGGCCTGGATCGAGCATCTGCAGGGCAAACATGATGCGATGTTGGGCCTAGATGGCATGGAGGTGGCACAGCGTCGACAGGAAGAGCAGCAGGACACCGAAATGGAGGCACTAACGCTAACCAGTTACCCTGCCCAGAAACGGGACGGTAATCAAATTGTGGCAAACACGCCCACCAAAGACCTGGCCCAGGTAGGTGCTACGAAATTCACACTATCAACAGCACTTTTTTAGCCAATTATGAACCTCACTTCACTTTTAACAGCTTGCCTACAACCTGGGCGTGATTGGCGACGCACGAAAGGCTTCCATGCACGAGGATTTCTTTGCCAATCTAAGTGAGTCGGCGCTCTATTTGCTCAGCATTCGATACTATGGGGAACTGCTGGAGCACACCAAGGAGCGCCTGAAGACGCTCGCCGAGAGCTATGCGGAGCTGAACGAGCTGTATGTGAGGCAGGATGGGATCATAGCGTACATTAGTGGAGGCACCTACATGACCCGCCTGGAGGAGACCATCGATGAGCAGCTGGAGACGGCCCGCGATACACGCGACAAGCTGGGCAGCACCTTGGAGCAGTGGCGCATCTGTGGACTCCTGCTCCGAGCAGCCGCCAACTCCTCCACGCAGGCACTGAAGCAGTGGCGACAGCTTAGTAGGATCATGTGCGTTGAAACGAATAGAAGAGTGGTGAAAAAGCATTCATTTGCTGATCCATTTACGTATTTATCTTCCTTCTTTGCTTCTGTAGTGATCCAAAGCAAAAGCTGCAATGGGCGCTGGACTGTCGGAGTCTGCTCCATGCATCAATGATCTCCCTGGAGGCTGCTCAGCTGGCCCTGCCACACGTGGAGCTCAAGTACATGAGTCATCGCCAAGTGCTGGCCGTCAAGCACTGCAATACCTACCTGATCACGGATATAGCCAACAAGGCGCGGTAAGGCAGTCTGGTCTGTCCAAACTGATCCTCAATCATGCTCAATTCTTTCCAGTTATGAGCACACAAGCCGCGTCTTTGCCACCTACGAGGCCAACATGTCCAAGACGTGCACTTGGCTGTACGAGACATTCAACAACACGCTTCGTATCGACTTTGACAAGTCCGAGCGCACTGTGTCACGTTTGTCGAAGACACTGCGCGACCATCGCGCGGAGGTCTTCATTACTGCGCGCAAATGATACAACTCAACCATTTGATTGCTCACTTTGTGTTTGTGTGTGTTTTTTACTTTACTCTAATAAAAATAAGGATAGAGTTAGTACCAGTAGGTCTTGGCTGGCGTACGTTCCTCTTTGATGCCCATTTCCTCCATAATGTCCATTTCGAAGGTGGACAGCTTAGGCTGGAAGGTAATCTCACCCACAACAGCCGCTGCAAAGAACAGAAAATAGCTATAGCAGAAGATGTTCTATATATAACGCTTAGAAGCTACTACCTGGCGTATCTTTTTCGCGTTCTATGTAGGCATTTGGGGTTTTGTAGTCATGCGTCTGGTTGTTTGTCTCGGGGATGGGGATGATACGGCCCGATCGCATGGACACGCGTACCTTCTCGCCTTCCTCCGTGAAACGCCATTCGAATTCGGTGCCCAGCAGATCGGAAGGGTCCACCAAACGGATATCATTGAGGACGTGCAGCGGAGCCTCGGACTTGATAATAATACCGGGGAACTCTTTCTCAGCACCCACGCGACGGTAATGCCAATTGAGCCCCTCCACAATTACCCAATTGCGTTCGGGTATCACCTGCGTGACAATACCCTGCTTTCCCTTATCCTTTCCCACCAGAACCTCAATGCGATCACCGCGGAAGAAGCTCCAATCCTCTGAAAGTTAAAAAAAAATGATTTCAGCAGTGTTTGGGGGGATATGTTTTTCGTCTACTCACCAACTGGCTCGATCAACACCTTCCGCCGCATTGTGGCGGGCATATTCTGTTGACGGAACTGGCCAGTCCATGGTCGGTTTGTGGTGTATCGGAACCGTTTTCGCTCGACAGTGCGTGGTAGGTAATTTTTTTCCCTAGGAGTTTCCCAATACACCTGAATAAAGTTAATTAAGAAAATGAATCTATAATGTGGAATATTTTAAACCCGGCTATATTTCCATGCTGCTGTTACGTGAGCCGCCCCCCACTCTGAAGAGTGGTTGAGAGGAGACGAGAGAGTATTGCCTACCTGTTTTTTGCTGCGCTCAATGTACTCCTTGGGCAGATTGGAGAAATTCTTCAATTTGCTGGCCAAATACTGTGTTATGCGCATTTTGTAATAATAATAATAATAATAATAATAAACTTCCAGATCCGCACTACGTGTATGTGTGCCTGCGTGTGTTTGTGTGCGAGTCGTCTATATGTATTTTATTCAAGCACGTCGCACGTTTGTCTGCATTTATGTCGCAATAAATATTTCCCCACGCACTGCAGCAGCTGGTCTGGTCGAAAACAATGCCAAGTTAATATACGCTTTTAGTTCGTTTCGCTTTCGTTTTAATTAATTTAAATATAAAACAAACCCCCAGCACTTGTTGACCGGACTTATCGAATATACCGAAATATACCGATGAAAAAACTTAGCTTATAATAGCTTAATCATTCTCCGTTAATCCCCCTTTATTTAAACAGTTCAACGACTTGAGGTCCACCATGTTTCGATCATATTGGTTTTTTGTTAGAAGAAAAAAATGGCGGAAAATATTGACGAGGAATATGATACTCTGGTCAGCCGCGCACGACACTTTTTTTGTGGGGCTGTGTAATCGAAAGCAAAGTATCGATGCCGATAACATTTTGAAATTTTTAAAATATACCGAAAAATACGGTCTCATTGATTGTGTTACTCTGGCAGCACTGGCAGCCGTGAAGAAGAAGCACCTGTTGTTGTTTTTTTTAATTGTGGAAAACCCAGATAAAAATATCGTTCCCGCAGGGCTTATATTGCAATGCAAACCGGGTTGCTATAAATAAAAGGTAAGCGCTAGACTATTTAAATACGTACACGTGCAGGCGGACGGTCACTTAAAGCGCACTCTTGCTCCGAGCGTGTGCTCAGAGAAACATCCGAGAAAAGGCCCAACGCCGCGCTTAGTCATATCAAAGAACACTCACTCACACACTGATAACTAGTTCCTGTCCAGAAGTTAATCAATATCAATAACCACAATGTCCTACCACATAGAAATGGAAGACACCAGCACAGAGCCGGAGCCTGTGTTGCTCTCGAAGCATGCCAAGAATCTACTGCGTTTTCTCAATATGTTGCCGGCGCGCATGGCCTCGCATGATAACACCAGGTGAGAGAGAGAGCGGTGTGGAAGGATCATCGGGAATGAGTCCTTCCAGTCCTACAATTGCATTCATTGCTGTTCTCACACAGGAGCACCATAGTGTTCTTTGCCGTCTGTGGTCTAGATGTACTTAATTCGTTGAACTTGGTGCCACCGAAAATGCGAGAGGACATCATCGATTGGATCTACGGCGGTCTGGTGGTGCCACGCGACAACGAGAAGCGATGCGGCGGTTTTATGGTGAGCAAACAAACAATCCCCCCTTTTCTTTTTTCTTATCTTTTTACGTGGCCCAACGGCAGACACTGCGGCAGACCTTGTCGCATCTTCAATGCCCCCCGAATGTATTGGTTTTGCGCTATTTTTTGTTTACTCCGGCTGAATATATATAATTCTCATTCTCCCAAAACGAAAACAATTATCCGAGAAGACCCAGAAAGTTTGTTTTCGCGTCACATATCATGATATGAGATATGTGTTGGCACTCCTCCATTTGCGCAGCAGCTCGATTTACAAGTCCCCCCGCCCACCCTCTTCGTTTCTTTATCACGCCAGACCTTATCAGCAAACCGTTAACAAGCACAGCACAGCCCACTTTGAGATAAATCAATTGATGGATCCCATCTCCTCTTTCAGGGCTGCCGTGCTATGGTGCCGCTAACCGAGAACGCAGAGGTCGTGGAATGCATGCGGAAGTATCAATGGGGTCACCTGGCCATGACGTACACCAGCATCGCAGTTCTGGTCACGCTGGGCGATGACCTGTCGCGCCTGGATCGCAAGAGTATTGTAGCTGGTGTGGCGGCGGTGCAGCGGCCAGAGGGCAGCTTCAGTGCCTGCATCGATGGCAGCGAGGATGATATGCGGTTTGTGTACTGCGCCGCCACCATCTGCCACATGCTCGACTATTGGGGCGATGTGGACAAGGAGGCCATGTTTCAGTTCATCAAAAAGAGCCTACGCTATGATTACGGTTTCAGCCAGGAGCTGGAGGGTGAAGCGCACGGTGGTACTACCTTCTGTGCGTTGGCTGCTCTGCAGCTGAGCGGGCAGCTGGATCGCCTAGATGCTGCCACACTGGAGCGCATAAAGCGTTGGCTCATCTTTCGCCAAGTGGATGGATTCCAGGGCCGACCCAATAAACCGGTGGACACATGCTATTCCTTTTGGATTGGCGCCTCCCTCTGCATACTGAATGGCTTCGAACTGACCGACTATGCCAAGAACCGAGAGTACATACTGAGCACACAGGACACGCTGGTCGGGGGCTTCGCCAAGTGGCCCCAGGCAACGCCAGATCCATTTCACACGTACCTCGGCCTCTGTGGCCTGGCATTTACCGGTGAGCCTGGCCTCAGTGCTGTGATGCCTAGCCTGAACATGTCGATGGCCGCCTATGTGCATCTACAGCATCTTCACGAAGTGTGGCGTTCAAAATCCAATGAGGGCAAGGAACACAACGATCTTACTATATCCAGCGCCGTCCAGCATCAATTGAAGCTGGCCAAAGACGGCGAAGCGAAAGCAACGACTGCGACTACCTCAACCTCGCCATTGATATCAGCACAATGAATGAATGGGAAACCGGAAGGAATTCGCACAAATTCACACACTATTGTATTTATATTGGCCGTATTTTAGCCACGCTTTTATATTACATATTTTATTGCAAAGAGTTCGTGGCGGCTGAAATCACGAACTTCTGGCTTTATAGAGGAGTAGAGGAGTAAATACGTTTATTGTACAGCCTAAACTAATGTTAACATTTGGTATGATTAAGCCTAACCGTAAATTAAAGCGTCTGATGCAGTGGCATGTATTTACAGAGCAAACCCTATTCCATGTAGCCTCGAAAGCCTCCTCAGTTGAGGAGATATCTCTCACACCTGCAGGAACAGCCGATGATGCTGGCTGGCTGGCAGATTGTAGCCCATGCTGGGTCGGTCCAGGTGCACACGTCCCCGCAACGGAGCCAGGACCCGCTCGGTAACCAGAGGACACCGCTGCACCATCAGCGATTGCAGCCGGGGACAGCTCTTGGTCAGTGCACTGCGGGAAAGGGACGAGAGAGCAGAGAGGCGAGTGTTTTTGGAGGACTAGTAAACAAGAAAATCGCTGGGATAGAAGTCGTTTAGATTGTAGGCATTGTGGGCATTGTCCTGCCATGGCCGGTCGATGTAAAGTCGTCGCTGGCGCAGCGGGGCCAGAGAACGTTCCGTGACTCGCGGACAGCGTCGGATTAGCAGTGTCCGGAGTCGCAGGCAGTGTACTGTCAGAGCGCTAGAAAAATATGCAGATGCGGAAATGTGCAGTCGGCAGGTATCCTCACAAACATACACACACACAGCGCTACACACGGACAAGTATACATACACAAAAAACAAAATATGGGTAGAAGCCCCACAACCCCACTTCTGGGATTACTTACTGCACTCCATAGTCGGAAATGGCCACGCAGCCCATCAAATTTATGTGCTCCAGCTCCCGGCAATAGTTGCCGATCTGGATGAGCACCTGATCCGTGACACTCGGTGTATGGGCCAGCGACAGGACGGTTAGCTTGTTGAGCTTGCGGAAGAATATGATCAGACAGCGCTCGCCAATGGCGCCGCAGTGAGATATATCGAACTCCACCAGCTTGCTCTGATGCAACGTCAGGGCATCCACGGCGCCGGTGGTTAGCCACTGGCACTTGGACAGTTTCAGAATCCGCAAGTCCTTGCACTCCACTATAATCGGCTGCAGCGACAGAGCCGTAATGTTGACGCATTCATTGAGATTCACGGCGCAGAGACGGTGCTTATTGTTGGTCAGTAACGGGAGCAGTAGATCATCGGTCAGCCACTTGCAGCATGCCAGATGCAACACCTCCAGCCGACGGCAGCAGCGGGCCACCACCTGGAAGCCCAGATCAATATTTCTTGTATTGTTGCCAGACAAGTGCAGCTCCTGGCGCTTTTCCAGCGCAGTCTCAGCAAAACGTCGCGCTGTTTGCGAGCAACAACGCATATTGAATAGGTCCTTCAGCGACAGATAAATGGACATATGTGGTATGAGCACATCCTCCCAACAGATGTCGAACAGTCCGATGCTAGCGTCGTGTGGCCTTGGCCTTGGGCTGGGCGTTCGTGTTCTGTCCCCGTTTCCAGCCATGGCCGCTAAGTGGGCTTCCTCCTCGACATGAAGGCTGCACATGAGTCCGATTTTACGTGATCTCTCTTCACGCCAAATGCGATTTCTAGGCACTCCTGTAGGCGCTTACAACGTAATTCCACTGCGACCTTTGCTTTTGTTGTTTTTTCTTTGTTTACAATCTGAACAGCTGTTGCTTCAGTCACTCGATACCATACTCGATGCTCGATTGTCATCGGTCATCGGTGCTAGCGGTGGGAGTCTGATATTAGTCGATGTTAAACGGATATTTCGATACATTTTCGGTTTTCCACAAATCTGTTTCATTTATGAAGCAAGATCTACTGGATTTTGGTTTAATAGGACGTATCTACAAAATGATTCTATATGTACGCATTTCCGCCAAAAAGGTCCGCCCCGCCTATCTCTACCAGCTTAAGAAGAATTTGATTCTAAAAAAATTACTTTTTGGAACATCTATTACGAAATAGATTGAACTTGTTTTCGTCTTTGAATCTTGATGAAATCATTAGAATTAGAATTAAAGGGCTCAAAGCGTATAGAAATGCTTTCAATTTTTTATTTATTTAGAATTAGTAGGAAATGCCAGTGTGGTCACGGATCCAGTCCAAGTGGTAGGTGACACGCTGGAAGCCAGCGGGAGCTCCAGTCTGGCAGCCGTTGCTAGAGACGAAGTTGCTGACACCGACCAGTTTGCTGCCGTCGTGTGTGACCAGAGGGCCACCGGAGTCACCGCCGCAGATCGATTTGCCATCGACATTCCTGGTGCAGATGATGTTGTCTCCGACGGAGCCATAGGTCCAGCCACACTCCTCGTTGTGAACGATCTGCAGATCGACGCACTGGAGCCAGTCGGGCAGGGGGCTGCCATCGTAGGTGCCGCCCCAGCCGCAGGCGACGGCCCACCATTCGTTGTAGTTGTTATAGCGATCGTTGTAGCTGGGCAACTCCACCTTATTGACCATGTGCCAGAAGTCCACGTGGGGGATGCGGATCAGAGCGATGTCAGCGTTCGAGTGCTTGATGAAGTTGCCATTTCCGACCCAGTGGGTGTACACGGCGTTGGTGCGCCAGGTGGCTCCAAAGTAAACCGTCACGGAGTCGGCATTTCCAATGCAGTGCTCGGCGGTAAGGACCCAGTCGTGGGCAATGATAGAGCCACCGCACCACCAGCCGCCGCTGAAGCCCAGGCCAACGGTGTAGGGGGCCTTGCCCTCAGGAGCGGCATAACCGTTGGTAATGCGTCCCTCGATCTTGCTGGACTTGGGCACGTCCTTGATGAATACCTTCTCATCGAAGGCCGAGGCAGAGGCCACGGCCAAAGCCAGAATAGTAATGAACACCTTCATGTTGATGTCAGCACTTGCTTCTGCCATTTCGGCAGCGGTCTTTATATACGCCTTTTCGGTGCCCAAGTGGTACCTTTACCTATCTTTGAACTCGAATTGGTTCGTAAATATTCAAGTCTCCCATAACGACGTCAGTGATAAGAGTTCAGAAGGAGCCACTTCACGTTACTTTTTGCATCGGTCAGCTGCGATTTGAGTAAACTTGAAGGGCTTGGCTTCTATAAAACTAGTCGTGCATCCTTTTATTATTCCCTATCGTAGATAGTGCTACCCCATAAAGTACGAAAAGAAAAAAAGTATTGCTCAGTCCAAAAAAATCAATATCGGATCCTAATATCATACTGCCTGCCAGGGTACTCAACGCTTCGATCATAGAAGCTAGAGATAACCTTCCTGAGTTTTTTTGAATAGATTTATCAAAATTGTAAAATCATATTCGAGTTCTGACCATCCTATCTAATCACCTACGTTTTTAAAATTTACAATGTTCTCTCAATTTGAATGAGTTTTAGATTTGGTCTTAAATTAATTTGCAGGAAATGATAAATATGGTGATTAATATTGATGGGAGACAAACAAACAAACAGCAAAAAGGTAGGAATATAGTGATACCACCTGATGACCAGATGGGCTCCAACAACATTTCAATAGAAGTGAATGTGAAAGGGAGCCAGGAACCAGGGATATGGTAAACAATAATTGGTAGAACACAAGTTATTTGGCCCACATATTCTTCTATTTGAAGTTGAGTAAATATTGATTTTAGGACACCACCAAATAGTCGTAGTTGTATGAGCTTTATTGCTCCATTCACTCACATGTCCTCATGTACCATTGTTAATTGTGCTCTCGTATATGCATGTACATATATGCCTCCAGCTGTGTGTCAGGATCCTCCTTGATCCGTAAAATACAAAAAAAAAAAGAAGAAGAAAATATCTCAACAAAAGGAACCAAGTTGAAATATACAGAGTATATATATATATTTGTATGCAAATATCCCAAGAACAGAAATGAAGGATGAAAGGTGTCGGGATCTAGAAATATATACAGAAAAGAAATCAGGACCCCAGGTTGAAAAAACATTTTAAGGGTAATTCTGTCCCCAACGATTCCGACGTAGCTCCTATGAATGAATGGAGGTTCAAGGGATGACCAAGGATCAAAGATACTTTCTCCAGTCATATATATCCTGTTTTCTTCGTTATTTATGGGCTGATCTAACCGTTCCATAGGTTCCTGTAATTGAAACATTGTCGGTAATGTATATAATGCAAATAAATAGCTAATGCACCAGCTGCTGGCGCGATGCACATCTATATACTGTATGGTTAGTGGTTGAACTCAAGCTGTTTACTAGAGGGGCGTTTAATAGGTTAAGTAAGTTTTTTCATCGATATATATCGATATATATTATTGAAACAATATTTTTGTCAATTTCATCAATCTATTAAATTTTTCAACGTTATATAGAAATGCAATTATTAAAATTAAGCCAGTCGAGTAGGAAATAGATTCACCAATCGGATAAAATTATGTGGGCATGGCTAAATGTTCTATATAGCTGGTAATATTCGACGGAAGATCAAAAACGAGGAATATGTAAAATAGACCATGAATTCGTCAGTATATTTACGGTATATTTTGAAAATGAGACGGTATATTTCTGACGGTCGGACCGTATACCTTATCGGATTTTCTTATTTTCTTGCCACCACGTCTAGCTCACACACCTTGCAATTTTTATACTTATCATAGTATTTTCTAGTATTTTCCAGTATATTTTAAGACGCGTTATGGACTCACCCTCTTGTCCAATGCACCAATGTAGAAACCGTGTAGAAATGTCCCTTAGAGCCATGTCCCAAACAACATCGAATACTAATTCGTGATCAGCATCGAATTCCCGATCGTTTGCCATCAAAATCTCAATTTTTTCAAAAATTTCGGAAAAAAAGATATGTCAAAAACGGATGTTTTTCACACTGGCGCTTCCATGGGGCTTATATGAAAAAAAACGGCCAAAATATTTTTGAAACGTACACATTTCCCCTTCAGGTGTCGCCTTTGATAATTACATGAAAATGTAGTTAATATGTAGCAAGTGTGTAGTTAGCGTGTAGTTACCATGTAAAGCAATTAATTTAGTGGACATTTTTGTTGACCGGTTTTGCTTTAACCTTATTTCATAAACAAACCAACAAAGATGAGAACTTAAAGTTAACCAGTCTTGTAGGAAATTGATGTTATAATCGGATAAAATGATCAGTTTAGACCTGAGGGTCTTAGCTGGCTAGTTATATTCCACGGAATATCCAAAACGAGGAATGTGATGCTACTTGAATACGAATAATTCGCCAGTATATTTACGGTATATTTTGAAATTTGTGACGTAGTTTCGGTATATTTCTGAGAATCGGACGGTATATTTTCACGATAAATCCGCGGTCACACTGCTCCCAACCCCCTCCTCCGCAATTCTCACGTTCCTGGGAGTCCAGGAAAACAAACACAAACATTAAAACAAATACGAAGGCACAGCATTTATAAACACACAACTATAACTATATGGATTGAGCCAGATTGCGTGTAATTGCTGAGAGATCGAACAACGATGGCGACTGATAACTGTCTTTTTTGCAACATTGGCAGTGGCCAAGATGCCGCTACAAAACTAGAGATTGAAACGGACGAATTTGTTATTTTTCGGGACATTAAACCGGCTTCAACGCACCATTACTTGGCAGTGCCAAAACAACATTATGCCAGCCTCAAGTCCTTGAACAAATCCCACGAGGGTTTGGGTAAGAATTGTTTTGCACGTAAATAGTTATGTAACGGCATTGACAGCATTATCTCCTTTTCCTTTCAGTCACACGCATGGAAGAGGGCTTGAAAAGATTTTTGGAAGATAAAGGAATGAGTGAAACAGATGCATTGTTCGGCTTCCATTTGCCTCCATTTATTACAGTCGGCCACCTACACATGCACGCAATTGCGCCCCGTTCGGAAATGGGCTTTTTCGCCAGAACGATGTTCAGGCCGTCAGCATGGTTCAAAACAGTACGTACATCCATATAATATACACTTGCAATTTCTAATATGTACCTATTATGCTCTACAACAGACCAATGATGCGCGACTTTATCTTAGGAGCAAAGAAGAGTGACAAGTCAGAAAAAACGGCCAGCGATCTGCTTTCCATATATATACATACATACATATGTGTATTATAATGCTCATTCCCCCTTGTTTATTCTAAACAGTGATTATTTTAATGGTACAAAATGTAAAAGAAGCAAAGTTCCACAAAAGCAAAGCCAAAAATATACTTACACATTATGTGAGCTCTTTTAGTGAATTAGAGAAACAGAGTTTATAATTTGTAAAAAGAAGACAAAAGTAAGCTCGTCGAGCCAGGAGCTGGAGACGGCGGCCATTGGACCGCTGAACGATCGGTTGAGTTTTTGCAGAAACTACAATTTGGGCCTTTTTTAATGTGTACACACTGCATATACTATACCTTAAAAATGCAATAAATAAACTACTTCGATTTGTTTGTTGTTTATTTCGGTTTGAAAGAGAGCAACAATGAAATAATTGAGAGAGGAATAATCATTGGGGAAGCCAAAAAGAGAGAGCGGAAGAGAGCCCTCAGCATATTTGTGTGTTTTTGCGGTCTTCATATGTTGCCATCATTTTATTCCATTTTCCATTTCGTTTTGTTTTAGTTCTTCTGAACGTCGCGTGCTGCAGCTCTTGTTTGTGTTTTCAATCTATAGTATTATTAATATTTATTGTTTGTTAAATTGGTATGGATCGACCTCACAGGCGCTCGTTAAGGAGTTCTGCAGGTATTTTTCTAATCCAAATAGACTAGGTATACAGTTATACAGAAGTACAGTTAATGGCAAGCAGAAGCAAAGGTCAAGGTAATGCGGAAAATTCTGGTTTAGCTTGGCAACTCATAAACAATTTCATATGTTTTCATTTTCCCCCCTCGTACAGACCTCTCCGGTATATCGGAAAGAAAAACACATATCGATATACAGATATCGATAGCATAAATTCGAATTCAAAAGTTTATCCGAAAGTTTGGTCTCGCAGTTTACGCAGTTTAGATGAAAGAAATCGTGGTCTTTTTTATCCAAAAATAAAAAAATAGGATGGACCTACAAGAGTAATTATTATTAGTATGATTTTCCAAGGTTTAGCTCAGGATTTATCCTGTTTAAATAAAGGGGGTTTATGGGGGTTAGGTTAGTTTTTTCATCGGTATATTTCGGTATATTCGATAAGTCCGGTCAACAAGTGCTGGGGGTTTGTTTTCTATTTTAAATCAATTAAAACGAAAGCGAAACGAACTAAAAGCGTATATTAACTTGGCATTGTTTTCGACCAGACCAGCTGCTGCAGTGCGTGGGGAAATATTTATTGCGACATAAATGCAGACACACACACGCACAAACATATGACAGATGTGCGACGTGCTTGAATAAAATACATATAGACGACTCGCACACAAACACACGCAGGCACACATACACGTAGTGCGGATGTTCTGATTTTATGCAAGAAATCGAGCTAAATTAAGAATCTGAAAATATATTAAAAATA
This sequence comes from Drosophila lowei, assembly GCA_008121275.1. NCBI lineage: Eukaryota > Metazoa > Arthropoda > Insecta > Diptera > Drosophilidae > Drosophila > Drosophila lowei. The sequence goes on along the minus strand of CM017779.1, from coordinate 23,357,272 downwards.
TAATGCCAAAGAAAGCAGACGAGCAACGACCACGACAAATAATGACAGAGGGAAAAAACGAAAAGCGTCTGTAAGCAGCAGCAAAAAGGGACAGGAACGATACGTAAAACAAAACGGGAACAGACAGAGGCAGCGCAGCGGAAAATAAGAAAAATTCGTAAGAAAAACTGCTATAGCAGAGCCAAAGCAGATCCGAATCAATTCGATTTGATTCGACCCGGCTGACGTGCAGCGTCAAGTGTTTCTTTCGAGTACGTTTTCGCAATGGGGTTGGAATTGGGTTGAAAACAATACCAACCCTAAGCTAAATGGTTTCTTTATTAATCTGTGGTGTTCCTCTTCATTTCATCCCTCCTCCTCCTCCCAATGCATCCTCATAGCTGATTCCATCGCTTACACGGGCCCAAATCACCTGCGACCTACATCTGAGAGACAGCAGCAGCAGCCCTTCCCATGGACGACGAACTGGAAGATAAGGTGTTCTATCAGACATACGTTTCCCACATGAAAATCCTATCGAAATTTGCGGTGGGCTTCTCCTCCATCAATTCCCCACTGGCCTACATATGGAAGCTGTGTCGCCTTTATGTCCTCCGGCCGGAGGTAATTTTCTGCGGCATCATTCTGTTTGTCTTGTTGGTCTATTTGCAAGCGGTAGATGTGTGGAGTCGCAGCATTCTGGGACGCATCCAGGCCTCGTTTGGCCGCCAGAAGGCCGCCAAAATGATGGAGATGTCGGCCATGGCCGGCGACCATCAGAGCTGGGAGGAAGTTAAGCAGCAAAGCTCAGCTTTTGCTGTGCTCGGACGCAGACCACGCATGGAGGATAGGTAAGCACGTGCAGCACATCAATCATTCAACCTAATCCCCTTTTTTGTTTGCCAGATTCATTCTTGAGGAGAACATCAACAACAACACTGGCGTCTCCTTCTTTGCGGTCTTTGATGGCCATGGCGGAGAGTTTGCCGCTGATTTTGCCAGGGATGTGCTCGTGAAGAATATCTACAACAAAGTCATTGAGATGTCCAAGCTGTTGAAGACCGAATCTGGTCCGGGAAACTATGACAAGAGTCCCTATCTGGCTCGCAAACAGAGCGGCCGCAAGGATACCGCCAACAAGGAGAACACAGAGCCCGGCGCTGCATCCGTTTCCCGTCGCGACAGTCTGCGCAAGGCCCACAGCACCACGGCCGATTGCAGTGCCCTGAAGCAGAAGACAACGGAGGCATCCATTGCAGACATTTACACGGCACAGCTGAATGTGGCGATGCGGGCCAGCGGCAATGCGGCGGCTATGGGTTCTTCGTTTCTCAACAACAATAATAATGCACAGAATGGGGGCACAAACGCTCCGCCGCCCGACCTCGAGGCCAAGTGTTACATCGAGAACGGACGCATTAACTTCGGGAAGCTCATCACAGACGAGATCCTGTCCGCCGACTACAAGTTGGTGGAAAAGGCCAAACAAACGGTATGTTAAGATGTAGTAGACCTTAGGAATGTTATTTAGTCTGTTGATTCCGTTTTCAGACCAACATTGCAGGTACCACAGCCTTGATAGCCATTGTTCATGGCACTAAACTGATTGTCGCCAATGTGGGTGACTCTCGGGGCGTTATGTACGACTCGCGTGGTATAACCATACCGCTGTCTTTTGACCACAAGCCCCAGCAGGTGCGTGAGCGTAAACGGATTCACGATGCCGGTGGGTTCATTGCTTTCCGTGGGGTTTGGCGCGTGGCCGGAGTCTTGGCCACATCGCGTGCAATGGGAGATTATCCGCTGAAAGATAAGGTACGTAGGAAATGATGCTCATCAAATGATTATGGCGCTCTAATCTTGAATGTGGCTTTTCTCTCATATAGAACCTAGTGATTGCCACGCCTGACATACTGACCTTTGAGTTAAACGATCACAAGTGAGTGCCACGAACCAAAAGCACACAGATTATGACGGATTCTAATCAACCTAATTCCTTACTTCCGCATTCCAGGCCCCGCTTTCTGATACTTGCTTCTGATGGGCTCTGGGATATATTCAGCAACGAGGAGGCCTGCATCTTTATCCAAGACCACCTCAAGGAGTCGGACTATGGGGCCAAGTCCCTCACAATGGAGTCGTACAAGCGGGGCTCAGTGGACAATATAACCGTCGTGGTGATTGTCTTCAGGAATGATGTCTACAAAATTGGCGGGACGTCGGCGGGCAAGGTGGCAGACACTCCTGCCGCTGCTGCTGCTGCTCAACCGTTGGCCAAATCCCCGTCCGTCGCTGCTGTGCAACGCTCGAATTCAATCAAAACCAAATGAGGAAGACGCCCCCAGAGTGCCTGCTAAGAGTTATAGGAATCTTTAGCTTTCCCCCTTGCCTTGCCTTGCCCTGCGCTCCACTTCCCCGTCCCTCCTTCCACAATATATAGTTAGGCGAGATTTAAAATTCGTTTGTTAAATGTTAAATGAATCCAAAGGCAGCACCACAAGCATCACACAAAAACCATCCGAATCACACATGCACACGGAAGGAGAAAAGGTTCCTTTTCGAATCCCATTTAAGGTTGTTCCATTAGTCAAATGTTGTTTTCGCATCCTCTCACCAGCGCCACATAGCCCCTGTACTTTGTTTCTAACCACACACACGCACACACAAACACGATACACCACACCCATTGTCGGACGTAATTATTTATTTAAATTATTTGTTATACGATACTTGTAAAAATAGAAACATTTTCTAAAAGGTGTTTACAATAAAGAAAGCATTAGAGAATGCAATAGAATCTTGTCTTGTCGTAAGGGGAACAAGCGAAGCATTCAGCTTAAATATCGGATACAGCAACTGCTTTCTTTAAACCGATCGGAGACCTGTATTAAATATGACAACTACATACAGTCTGGAGTAGGAACTGAAGAGTTGCACCAGCTTTCATAGCAATCAGCTATTATAATTGTATAGCAACCTGCTTTAGTTGTATCATATCAAGCAGCAGACTATTCATAGTATTCTTTTTTCTTGTGCATTTTTCTCTCGTCTCACAGTACCCACTGTGCGTCGGTTGAAGAATAAATCTAGGCAGATAGTTTCACATGGAAGTCTGCTTTAATAGTTTCAGAGCAATCACCTTTGATAGTTTCATAGATTGTAGATTACATAGCAGTCAGCTTTAAAAGTTTCATAGAAACCTGCTCTTAGAGATTCATAGAAGTTAGCAATCAGCTGGAAACTCTAATGATATCTTCACAAATATCTCTCCTCTTGTTACTCTTTAAATCTTCTTTTCTTCAGATTCTCACTATTCAGATTCTCCCATAATTTTCCCCCGATCACTCACACAGCCACAAAATAAAACCAAATTCAGCTTTATAAAGGACGCTTAATATTTTATTTTTGTTTTCGCTTCAACAAATCAAATGGGCGACCAGGGCATAGACATAGTCCAAGAGCTTAGTGAGCTGATACAGACACTTGCCAGACGCGGATGGTGTTGTCAGAGTAGCCGGCGAACAGAGTCTGGCCGTCGGTGGACCAGGCCAGGGACAGGCACTGGGGCTGATCGGCCTTGGAAGTGGGCGAGACGACCTCGGGGCGCAGCTCCTCGACGGTCTTCTTGCATGCCAGATCCCAGATCTTAATGGATGGGCCGTAGGCGACGCACAGCCAGTAGCGGTTGGGCGAGAAGCACAGGGCATTGATGATGTCGTTGTGCTCCAGGGTGTACAGGTTCTTGCCGTCATTAAGATCCCACAGCAGAGCCTTGGAGTCCTTACCGCCGGAGGTGCACAGCGAGCCGTCGGGAGAGACGGTGACGGTGTTCAGGTAGCCGTTGTGGCCGTGATGGTTGTTCTTCAGCTTGCAGTTGGCCAAGTTCCAGACCTTGACGGTGCGATCCCAGCCGCAGGACACGATGATGGGATTCGAGTGGTTTGGCGAGAAACGCACGCACGACACCCAATCGGTGTGGCCATCCTCCTGGATGGTGAACTTGCACTCGGCCAGGGTGTTCCACAGCTTGATGGTCTTGTCCCGAGAACCGGACACGATCTGACGGTTATCAGCCGAAAAGGCCACCGACAGCACATCCTAAAATCAACGGAGAACAGCCATTATTAGTTGTGGTATCACAATGGGTGCGTTCTTAGGATCAAGTGGGGTGGGGATTTTCAGTGTTTGCCTACTTACGACAGAGCCTCGAGCAAATGAGAGGGGACGCTGACTCGGCGGAGAACCGTTCATACAGATGTCAACCAGAAATTCTGCCTCGCATAGGCGCAATATTTTCGATCTGTACATGGCAATGGCGCTCTCTCTGCCCTAACCGCACTCCTAACCTTACACCGGCCATTTACCAGTACAGATCTGATTTTTTTTTCAATAGCAAATCTCATTTCCCTGAGCAACTAAATTAATTGGAAACTTATCCCACCTTGGTGTGTCCCTCGAAGCGGCGAGTGGTCTTGCCGGCAGCCAGATCCCACAGGCGAAGGGTCTGATCCCAAGAGCCGGACAGAGCGTAGTTGCCATCGGACGAGAGGACAACATCGCTGATGAAGTGGGAGTGGCCGTAGAGGCGCTTCTGGGGATAGCCGTAGTTGGTATCTTCATCGCGGGTCAGCTTCCAGACGATCAGGGTCTTGTCTGCAGATGGGTAAACACAACATTAGATGGGTCCTTGGGATGGCAGAGATAGCTGCGGATTTGTTTCAGCTTCGGCATTCGCAACAGCGACTTCCGAGTACTTGCCACGGGAGGCCGAGATGATGGTGTCGGGATCCTTGGGGTTGGTGGCGATTTGGGTGACCCAGCCATTGTGGCCGATCAGGGTACCACGCAATTGCAATGTCTCAGACATTCTCAGTCAATTAAATATTTGCAACGGGAGCGCAATTGAAACACGTCCAAAGGCGCTGCAAGCTGGCAGAAAAAGAGGAAGATCCGGCCAGTGTTTGGCAAGTTGGCAAATGTCAAAATGGAAGACGCACGCAAAATACCGAAATAGAGATTATTTAGTCGACCTTGCTATTGAACTTATAGTTTTCATCAGCACGCATGCAACTTTATTTCTTATAGCTTTTTCTGAGCTTAAATTTATTTAAATTGCCGTAATAGAACGTTATAATGACGTAAAAAAAAGTCGGTATATTTTGGATAGCAGAGTTGCAATTCACGTTTGATTATCGCACAGAACTACCGCCAATTCATCAATCTATTAAACTTCATTTTGAAAGGTATAGTAAGAAAATAGCAACACGGGGCACTGAATAGAAACATTCTCAAGACACATTCTGCACAATGCAACATTTGCGTATTGCAATAATAGGATATTAGGGTATAAAAATGTCTATACTCCATAGACATGTGGTTACCTTGTAAAAAACTGGCAAATTAATGTTTTCTTCGGTATATTTACGAGGGCCAATCCGCGGTCACACTGATTTGCTTGCCAGTTTAGTCACCATGTCTAGCTCACACACCTTGCATATTTGTATACTTTTCATAATATTTTCTAGTATTTTTGAAGACGCGGTATTGATTCTCTTGCCCAATACACCAATGTAGAAATCGTATAGAAATGCCATTTAGAGCGACGCAGGCAAAATCGAATACCGATTCGTGATCAGCATGGAATTCCTGATCGTTTGCCATCAAAATCTCAATTTTTTCAAAAATGTCGGAAAAAGTGGATAACGGAGGTTTTTCACACTGGCGCTTCCATAATACATAATAATGTAGTTAATATGTTTCAATTGTGTAGTTAGTGTGTAGTTATTATGTAAAATCAATTATTTTTGTGGAAATTGTTGTTGAACTTTTTTGCTTCAACCTTATTTTGTAAACAATCCAAAAGAGATGAGAGCTTAAAATCAACCAGTTTTGAAGAAAAGTGATTCGCCAATAGGATAAAGTTTTGCATTTTATTTTTGACGATTTTCATTGGCCGAAAGCAAAAATCGCGTTCCATGTTGCGGCAACATGCAGACTCAAATGCATACTCTAGGAAAGGAATATAGAATTGAGAAAATGTTTGTCATCCCAGGCAAAAAAAATTTAGTCTCTGTTTTAAAGATATGTGAAATTGAGCAGCACTGTCCCTCAACATGGCGCGGATTGAGCAACATTTTGCATACCCTGGGGAAATGGATACTATAGAATTGAGAAAATGTTTGTCATCTAATGCACCAATATAAGCTAAAACTAGTTAGTCTCTGTTGAAAAGGTATTTCAACGATATTTTGAAGGTAGTGGTCTTCTTACAGAAACCAAGAATGGGTATCGGGATCGATATATATTTACAAGACCCTAATCATATGCATTAATATGTCTAAAACATAACAATCTGAGATAATTTCTATATTAATTACGTTTTAAAACAGCTTGGAAAAACAGTTTCTTCATAAATATTGACGAAATAGGGTATACCTGTGCCCAAACTCCGGTTGACGTAACATTTCATACTCACTTTACGGCGCATTCCATACTCACTTACGTTGCCACTGTTTTTTTGTTGACCTTTTTTGTTTAAACCTTGTTTTAGACACAATACAATAAAAACGAGTACTGAAAAGTAGCTAATCGTGTAGAAAATTTATTCATCAATGGCCTTAAATTATATGGGCAGAGCTAAAAGTTTTAGTTAGTCAGCATTATTCAACGGAATATCAAAATTGAGCAATAGTAACGATTTTTCTCTTACGTTGTATTACGTTTTATTTGTTTGACCTTTTTCGCAAAAAAACCTTTTTTAGGCAAAATCAAGTAAAAGCAAGTATTTAAACTAAGCCAGTAAAGTAGGAAATGGATTAATTAATCGGATCAAATTATGTGGGCAGAGCTGAGAGTCTTAGTTGCTCAGCATTATTCAACGGAATATCAAAATTGAGCAATAGGAACGATTTTTTCTTACGTCTTATTAAGTTTTTTTTATTTGACCTTCTTCGCTAAAACCCTTTTTAGACTAAATACAACAAAAGCAAGAGTTTAAAATCGTCCAGTCAAATGGAAAATATGTTCATTAATTGGATAAAATTATGTGGGCAGGGCTGAGATCTATCTAGCTAGTAATATTCCACGGAATATCAAAATCGAGGAATATGTATAATAGAACTTGAATTCGTCAGTATATTTACGGTATATTTTTAATTTGTGACGGTATATTTTCGGTATATTTGTGAGGGTCAGACTAAGGAGGATAACTATCGATAGTAGGCGCCATCGATAGTGGACGATAGTATTTTCAAAACCATCGATATTGGTCGATAGTACCATCGATAGTGGTCGATAGTCGTAATAAAAATGAGTGTTTTTAAAAGTGTAAAAAGACGGTTGATTCGATGTTAATAGCATTATTACAATTCTAAATGCGGTCCAACTAGAAGCTAAAAATAATAAAAAATTAAATAAATCTGTATATTGTTTATATATTTGTATTCTTAGCATATATTTAAATTTTTGTACTTCTTGGATTCTGTTGTATGTTTTTATTGTAGCCAAAGACTTTTATTCAAAAACAGCAGAACGTTTACATTTTCTTTTTTGAGCCTTGTTCGTCTATCAGAGACAATTTGCCCTGCCTCTTTCCGACTCCACAGAAGTAGCTGGGATGCATAAATATTTAAATATCAATGATTTTAGTAATGGAAAGTCTGTTTGGTTGACCTGCAATTAAATTAAAATAAAATAATTATTATAAAATCTTAATTTTAAGTGTCGATTATTTTATATATATTATTTTTACATTAATCCATAATAGAGGATCCATTTCTTGGGGGCCAAGGTCTCTCTCCAGATACTGCCTTTTGATTATGATAGCATCCGATCGCACATTCCTTTTCTTACTAATGGATCGTTGGTCCAAAAAATCAAAAAATGGGTCCTCTGTTGTAGTGTTTGCTTAAACATCCAAGTTAACAGGGTTTTATTTTTCTTCTTTTTTGTGGATTTTTCGGTCGCAGAACTTTTTTCGCTGTCGGTGCTGCTGCAATCGCAATTCGCTGCAGAACTGCGACGTTTGCCTTAAATTAGTCAAAAATTTCGTTAAAAGACTTTCTAATTTCTTAAGAAGTGTATTACCTTTTTGAAAGAAGCGATCTATTTCTTTCTTTTGTATCAATTCGCGCAAATCACAAATCAATTGCTCGCCACAAATAAAATAATGCGCACTATCGCCCACTATCGAAACATTGAACCATCGATAGTTTAGTAGCGCGATAGTGCCCTACCATCGATAGTGTCGATAGTGCCATCGACAGTTCTCCACCTCTACGTCGTCGTCGGGAACAAAAATACGAAGAATTGCTGTCAAATTAAACGAAATTTTGCATCAATCTATTGAGCGCAAAATTTCAGACGAGAGCAAGTGCAAACGCGGCCAGCAATCTAATTTGCGCGGATAATATATTTCTTTCTTACCCCCGGTTAATAAAAAGGCGTCAAAATTGAATCGACAAAGATTGACGAGTCGTTTCCTTCCACCACAACTGCGATGGAGGATAAAGCGACAACAAAAGATCTTGATCAATGGATTGAGCAGTTGAACGAATGCAATCAGTTGACAGAAACACAAGTTCGCACCCTCTGCGACAAGGTAAGGGATTTTAGCTCGCCCTAAAATCAAAGGTTTAAAAATAATTTTCATGATTGCATGCGAGTAATTTTTTTTGCAAATGGTGCTGCTGCTTCTGCGTGCCTCTACCTCTCTCGCTCGCACTAGCGCTAGTTCATGAATCATGACGCTCTTGCTTGCTTGCACAGTAGCGGCGGCGGCAGCGGCTTGCGTCGCCATATTGGAATATTGGTAAATTCCAACAGCCAAGCGGCCGCTATAACCTGCTCGAGTGCAAGTGAGACCAACATACAGTGCGTTGCGTGTGTGTGAATGCGACAACTAGCACAGCGCTTGGTCTAATGGGCTAAACCTGGGCAAAAGAGATATTTTTTGTATTGTACAATTTCCCGTTTGTTGTTTAATGACAGGGCATTGCGTGTGGTTGTTGTTGCTGCTACTGCACTTGAGGAAATTGGCAAACAACCTTGCCGCACCGCCCTCCTATCAATCAGCAATTGGTTTTTTTTCGCTGAGTAAATATTACTTAATGTTTTTGTGTGTTGGTGTGCGGCGCTGCTTCTAGAATATGTATCTATGTGCGTACTTGGCCCCATACAAAAGCAGGTCCCGTATCTAGACAAATGCATATGCAAGTGTTGAGGTGTATTCTATTCTGAGTTTCATCTTATTAAATTCACCTCAAGCCATCTCAAGGAATTGTGCCGTTTTTAATTGTTATTAATTTGCCGATTTTACCGTTCAATGCCCACACACACTCTAGCATACTCTCAGCACTCAAAAGCGCACACATATGCAAACAAACACTCAGAGAGTGCAAAAGAGAGAGAGAGAGAGAGACCCATACAGATAACGATTCATTGATTTGGGAGTAAGTTGGGTTATGTTTGCGTCACCCAAATGTTTAGACTTGTTCCCATTAATGGTCTCTCCCGCGGACGGCAGAAGAGTGTTCTTCTGCGGACGTATATTCCACTTCGTCTTGACCCGTCCCGCCCTCTCCCATTCCTCTAAAAGGGTGCTGGCCGCGAGCGGAGATAGACAGAAGGAGAGAGAGCAAGCATAGCATCCTCTGTTTCTTTGTGTGGGTGAGCGGCCTCGTGATGTGCTTTAAAATCCCCTGCGATAGGCCTCTGGGGCAGGCGGAAGCAGCAGCCTCAAGGTAATACATATGGCTAAATATCTAATTGGCTCACGCATAAATCTTGCAAAGCGGCAGACGCTACGGTTCCGGTCCATCCCGGAACTGGTCTTGTCATGTACCCATCCATAAGCAGCAGCAGTATTCGTACAAAGAGAGCAAAGAACGGGCGTATCATAGATCTTGGCCCTGCCCTTACCCTTACCCTATAGCAGGGGTCTCTCACCCCTTCTTGTTGCTAGCTATTTTTGGCCTTTCTTACAGCAATGATATCATCTACTCGAGAACTACCATGCGAATAAATGAATGAACCATTTTGGCTGACTCTTTATTCATCTTTTTTCCCCCATCCAGGCCAAGGAGATCCTCTCCAAGGAGTCGAACGTGCAGGAGGTCAAATGTCCCGTCACAGTCTGCGGCGATGTGCACGGCCAGTTCCACGACCTGATGGAGCTGTTCCGGATAGGCGGCAAGTCCCCTGACACAAACTACTTGTTCATGGGCGACTATGTGGACCGCGGCTACTATTCCGTGGAGACTGTCACCCTGCTGGTGGCGCTGAAGGTGCGCTACCGCGAGCGCATCACCATCCTGCGCGGCAACCACGAGTCGCGCCAGATCACACAGGTGTACGGCTTCTACGATGAGTGTCTGCGCAAGTATGGCAACGCCAATGTGTGGAAGTATTTCACGGACCTGTTCGACTACTTGCCGCTGACGGCGCTGGTGGATGGGCAGATCTTCTGCCTGCACGGCGGCCTCAGTCCGTCGATCGACAGCCTGGATCACATTCGGGCCCTCGACCGCTTGCAGGAGGTGCCCCATGAGGGACCCATGTGCGATCTGCTGTGGTCCGATCCCGATGACAGGGGTGGCTGGGGAATCTCACCCCGTGGTGCCGGCTACACCTTTGGACAGGTGAGTGTTAAATGAACCATCACCGTTCGAGGAGAGGCATAACTAATTCCGGGACTATCCGTTTTTAGGACATTTCGGAAACGTTCAACAACACAAATGGCCTGACGCTCGTCTCGCGTGCCCATCAACTGGTGATGGAGGGCTACAACTGGTGTCACGATCGCAATGTGGTCACAATCTTCTCAGCGCCAAACTATTGCTACAGATGCGGCAACCAGGCGGCTCTTATGGAACTGGATGATTCACTTAAATTTTCATTGTGAGTACAACCGGGATAGATAAAATAGTCTTTCTTTCTGAACGTGATTCACTATATCGGTTTTTTTCCCCCTCCTTTGTCTTTTCTCCGTAGCCTACAATTTGATCCAGCACCGCGGCGCGGCGAGCCCCATGTTACGCGAAGAACACCCGATTATTTCCTTTAAGCTGGATTGCGCTTACATTTAAACATATTACATCGCATTATAACAACAAGAACAACAAGAAAACCCAATATATAATATAAAAAAAACAAAACAAAAGAAACGAGAAACCAAGCAACAACAAAAAGTATATAAATTAAACAACAAAATGGCAAATGCTGTTGATGATTAAGAAAACAGAAACCCAACAGATAATATTTAAACCTAATCTCGATGCATTTGTTCGAAACAATTCGAGAACGATGCAAAAAGCAACAGCCTTTGATCGTTCATCGTTGATTGTTGTTTGCCCAGAAGAGTTCAAGTCGCGTTTCGGGGGCGACAAAAGATATATCAAAGATAGCGCAAGGAGAGCGAGGAGTGGCGGAGAAGGAGGAAGAGGAGGAGCAGCAGGAGGATGAAATCATGATACAATCCAATCAAACCTACCAACCTACCAACCAACCAACCAACAACCAAGCAACAAGAACTACAACTACTTAGCTAAATTTGTTAATTTATAAAAATAACGAACTAAGCGCGCCGCCAGCAGAAAGCAGAAGCCAGAGCCCAAAATGGGAATGATGGATGGATAAACGGATGGATTATGACATGTGTGTGTGGGGCTTTTAGGGGGATGTGGGAGGGGGGCGGAGGATATGACTATGACAAAGGATGAAGGACTAAGAACAACGGACTTACTGAACCCAGGACGACAGCAGACGGCAGCATGTGGGTGTAGCGCGAGAAGCAAGAGGATATAGCAGGAGCAGCACGAGAAGCAGCAGCAGCAGAAATGGGGATAAAGCGCGGGGCGGGCCAGCGATTCATACAAACAAGAAGAAAAAAATTATATAAAGAAAATAAGGAAAAAGTTTAATATTACTGATTAAAATTACAAAAACAAAAAAAGCGAATAAAATTATTAAAAAAGCAAATAAAAAAAACCACACCACAAAACAAAAAAGAAAACGATTAAAAAAAATTCATTACAAATTAAGTTCATATGTAACTTTAATAATAATAAAAGAAAACCACACAAAAAACACAACAAGGAAATTGCCAGAATTCCTAAAACTAACGGTTCAAGGGAGGACAATGAATGTGGTTGCATTTTAAGAGAGAGCCAGAGAGAGAGAAAGCTTAAGAGAGTGCGGAATTCGAGAGCGAGCTTCAAAGAGAGGAGATAAATATTGTTGCCTCTTAGGGAGATTGAAACATGCTCTTTCCTCCAAAAGAAACCTAAGAGCGAATACCGTTAGAAGTATCCATTATTTCTCAATGCTGGCAATGCCATGCTTTGCCATTTGCCCTGCGGCTAACGGTAGTGTGTATGCGAGCCTGCCAAAGATAACACGACCGAAAAAGGAAGCGGAAGTCGGGCATCAAACGGCTCCCTAATTGAGACCACAAGACCAGACAAGACTAGACGACACGACAGGCTCTCGGACCGAGACCACGAGGCATCCATCGGCATCCCGCCCCCGAAAAACGATGCCAAAGTCAGAATCGAAATCAGAGCCTGGTCTCGGTTTCGGTCTCGGGGCCGGGTCGCATTTGATTCCAAGGGAAAGCGAAAGCAAATCTTGGCAACTTTGTATAATTTTTGGAATATTTTAGCAGCCACACACAGTACTGTTTGTGTGTGTTTTTGTTGTAAATTCAAATTTCAAAACATGCTTGGGACCCTCAAGTACCCAAGAACTTGCTCCACACAAACCCGCACCCACACCCTCACTCCCCCAAAGAACATACTCCGTACACCTACCGAGACTTGTCATCTATCATGCCCCAACAAACCAGGAATGGATGCGAGGTCGGGGGCGGAGGTAATTGTCGCCATCGGGCCGGGGGGTCCTTGGCTGCTTCTGTGGAGAGTTTATATGAGGGGAGGGGGTGGTTCTGTGGATTCTGGGAGGGAGGTTGGAGCAGATTGTATTTGTCGTTGGGGCAGCGACAGCCACTGCTACTGCGACTGCGACTGCGGCGTATGCGACATGGAAAATCCATTATCACGAAGTGAATTTTTACTGAAAAATTTACATACCCCCACAGCTCTCATCTCTACCCTACCCCCCTACCCCACCGCTCGCTCATATAAATGTGAAAATAAATCCTGAGTGCGTGTTGTTCGGGAGGAGGATGGGCGGGATGGTGGTAGAAGGATGGTAGGGATGCTGTTCGGCTGCATGGAATATAACCCACAGAAATATGTACAACTCTATTTGATGGGCCGTTATTAAGTTAAGGAATGCCACACACACAAAAGTTCTCTACCAAGAATCATCCACCTAGCAAAAGATTGTATTTAATTAAAGGCATAAATTCAAAATGTATCCTACGCCTCCTCCTACTCCTTCAATTCGCCCTTAAGGCTTCTCCTAGATGATGGCCGAAAATGTTTGGACCATAAAACAAAAGTAAGTGAATCGGGATGATGGATACGGTTAAGGTTTCGTTTCGGGATGCACGAGAGAGAGAGGATACGCTTACGGTTTAGGGACCAGGAGCAGCAGGATCTGTCCGGAGGTAGCCTAAATATTAAAAATTTAAATGAACTGCTCACTTTTTACGATTTTGTCCTTAGTTTACGACTGTCTGGGGTGGGGCGGGGTGCTCTGCCTAAACAAACGTTTTTCGTATTTTTATCGTCTCTGGGTTTGGGGGTAATTTTTGGGTTTGGCTGGGGCTATAGTGTATGGTGGTTGAGGCAGGACGGGGGGCTGCTATTCTCCGTGCAAGTATCTTTTACGATGCAAATTTGTTGCCATAAAATTGAAGAGTGTAGCCAAAAGTGAGGCGCTTTGCCTAAATAAACTTTGCAGACTACAATGATGATGATGAGTTGCCATTGCCCCTGGTTGATGATGATGATGCCTCGTCCGCCCGTTCAACCGCCCGCCACGTGCTGCCTGCCTGCCTGTCAGTCTCGATTTTCTCTCTGGCGAAAGGTTGAAAGGTCAGGCCTGGTTAGGAGCAGCAGCAGCACAACACTCACACGTTCAGGAAGGGTAGTATGGTGTAAAAAGGGGAGATCCTAGGGCGAGATTGGCTCTCCGTAAAGCGTACAGGCGGCAAATCAACGAAAATCGATTCCCGCTAAATACCCAAGTTGGGGCCTCCCCCAGTACCCAGTACCCAGGAGTTAACAACGTTAACCCAGCCTCAACTTGGCAATATACAAAACTTTTCCCACTTCTCACTCCAGGCCCCTCCCTCTGGCTGATAAATCCCCAACGATTTGCGTCTCAGTCCCAGTCTGTCATCGTGCTTTATTTTTGTGCTATTCTGTTTCTGTATTGTGTATTCTGTATTTATTTAAATTCTTTTACACTTTTTATGCCAATTCCTGCTTCGTTTTCGGCTACTACTCGTAATCTATGGTATCTTACTTGGCAGCTAATCTACGAATAACCTTAACTGAAAGCTATCTCCACTCTCTGATTAGATAAGACACGAGTAATTAGCGCGAGAGTTTAGATAACTTGAAGATTACTGAGGGGCAGTGAGGGGAAGACAGTCGGACTCCTGTAACACAAACTTTTTTGGGCAAGAAATTAATTGGATTTCACCAGCCAGTGCTTACACAGTGTGATTGTATCTCAATTTAATTGCAACTTAAATATTTAAAAAATATAAGATATTCTAAAAGGTTGCCTACATGTCGAAGGACATTTTCTTCTTTGTAAGTGAAGGAAAGGATTATAGAACACATAGATAACAAATGTAAGTCAAAAAGTATATGATTTTGAAGGGCAAGGCGGACAAGTTAGAAGACCACGAAGTTTAACGAAGCAAATGAGAGTAACGGCCAATTTCTCGACTTCGGGCTAACATTAATCGGAAAGTTAAACGTGTCCGATAATGAAAATTGGGTTTCATCCAGCTGAAGAGCGACAAAGTATCTACGTTTTCTAGAAACTTTTATGGTTATAATATTATAAATATATCTTTGTAGGGGATACAATAATAGCACATATAGACACATAAATACTTTAAGTACCCCTCAAATCCGTGACTTAATTTCAATAAAATACCACAGAATGTAACAGTTGTGGTCCACATTCGGCGTGTGTTGGTCTCTGGGAAGTTTCACTGTTGATTAAATCAGTAATTAGTACGACACCGGCCTCTACAGGCGCACATGTCGTCGAAACACACACTACTATCTCTATCACTCTTCCCACACACAAACACACACGAATATGTACTACAGATGGAACCACAGGCTGCTGCTGCTCTTTTGCTTTTACTTTTGTTTCCTTTCTTTCGTTTCGTGCCTCCCTTCCACCTGCAGGAATTACTCAAATTTATCTATGTTCCAGGGCATTCCTATAGTCACTCTATATCCATCTCGCTCCTGGACTCCCCCTCTCCCTTTCTATAGCATTGTTTTATTTTTGTTTCTACTTTGTCGCTTTCTATTTGTTGTTGCTGGCCTTTTCTGCTGCGGGCATTGACTGACTTCCTTCCGCCTGCCCGCTCTTCCAGGAATACTGATGGTATGGGATGGTATGGTATGGGACTGGGGGGGATAAGTTCAAGGGAAGCTGGAGCACCGTGCTCCAAAGTCGGATCCGGGAGCCGCCTGGCGCCTCTCTTCCGTGGCTCCGTTGCCTTGCGTGTTTCGCTTTTGTACGTTTTCTATTGCCGCTTCCTTCCGATATTCCTGTCTTCTTCTCTCTTCTCTGTTGTATTTATATTTTCTTTATTCTTTTTTTTTTTTGCTTCTCCCTCTCTTTTTTTTGGTTCGTGGTTCTTCTTTCTTTCCAGAATTTGTATACCGTGCTTTTGGTGGAGTGACGCGAGGGGGTATATTGTATTGGTGTAGATACTTGTTTAAAATCGGAATAATGCTTGGATCTTGGAGATCAGTAAAGCTATAAACGAATCCTTTTCAACATCTCTACTTTTTATCCGCTTCAGTTTCCTGCCTTAAAAATTTGGCAGAAGCTGTGAAGAAGACATGGGGATCAGATTTCGGAAACAGATATGCATATCTATTATGTACAGATACAATACTCTTAAAACTTTAAAGTTCGGATTATCGCAATATCGATCAATGCAAACGAAATTTCCTATGAAAGTAATTTGTTTTTTCATATTATATATTATATTAAAATTGTGCATAAAGATATTATTTATCAAAAACCACTGCGATCAAAATGTGGAAAGAAATATATTTTTTAGGTGTATATTGCCATATTTTCTTCACTTATTAGAAGAGTATTTAGATACTTAGAAAGAATGTTGGATTATTTGGGTATCCTCTAGTCCTTAGACTCCTACTGTGGCTCGCTTGGATTTTTTCTTTATTTCCCAGTGAATTTGGTTGTCTCGCACGTGAGCCGCATAATGAAATTTGCTGCCCCGACACGGCGGCCACTCCCTATTGTCTGTGTGTGTGTTTCGGTCGTGTCTCTCACTCTCGCTGTGTTGTGTGTGTGCTCCGGGGTGTGCCCAGCTGCTTAGCCTAATCTTATGTCGCCTTAAAGAGATGTCATTGGAGTTGCCTCCAGCTCCAGCTCCTGCTCCAGATGCTCCCTGCTGCTTCCAAACTTAATGCGAAGGAATCAGAGTTTCGGCCTGGTCTTATTTGCATTCCCGTGCGCCCAAAAGGTGACAACACAAAATGCTCAATGTGGCAAAAAACAAGCTCCCATCGACATTACCAAACAAAAACCAACAACAACACACACACACACAGAGGCAGACAGCTTGGGGTCTTAGCCTGGTCCAATGTCTGACCCCATCTCCTGCTTGGTTGTATGCCTCCTGCCTCCTATCGTTTCACACTTTTTGGCTGCGCTGTGCTTTCAAGTGGAAAATTACTTTCGCAGCTTTATGATGCGGAAATTATATGAAAATCATGGCGAATTTGCCTTACAAGGAATGCGATTCGGCCAGGACCACGACGCGGACCGTATTCTGCTGCCGCATATCCTGTATACATCTGCATATGTAGCCGTAGCCTCTTCTGCCAGCTTTTCTCTGTGCGCTATCTCTGAGCCCCGATCAAGGCACCAGCCACGCCACGCCCACAGCAGCCAGCAGTCGCATAATGAAACGAGCTTTTGGCTCTGGCGATGGGATGCCGTTGACAACTTGGTTGAGGACTCATCCTATACTCCACTTTGCCACGCCGGCAGCTGCTGACTGGCTCCATTTCCATTTGAATTAGCATAAAACGAGGCGGCTTACGTCTGTCTATTGTAGGATGGTTGGGGCATGCAGATGGGGTGTACTGTGCCGTGCCACTCCGAATCAAAGCCACCGTCGTCGAGTGCGGGGCGAGATATCATCTGTTGCTGCTGTTCCTTCTGCTTTTACTTCTGCTCCTGTGCGACGACGACGACGACTTCGTTATCTTTTTAACTTGCTGCCGTCGTTTATTTAACTGATAATGATTTGATGGCAGTTGGCTAAGCTTTCGACAAAGCCATGTCTCCCACACCGGCGCCGACTCGACTCCCATCGCCCATCTCCGGGTGGTGGCCCAACTCCTAGACCCATTTCCACGCCCATTCCTGTGCCATTTACTGAGGTCAATTACACGCTTTCGATTAAATTTGCCATGGATTGGTGATGGTGTTGCCTGCTGGGTGTTGACACGGAACAGCTGCCTTAGAACGAGGAGTCCCGTCCCCCCGCGTCCGGGTCTTCTCTTTTTCCCAGCATTCATCCTGCTCTGCTCTCCTTTGCCTGCTAGGGAATGGGAATGGGAATGGTAGAGAGAGGTATGTTGTATGTGTGGCACAAATAAAGTTGAATTATTATTTTTCTTTATGCTTACTTCGGTCGGAGGGGGGGCTCCTGTGGTTGGGGGCGAAGTGCGTGCCCGGAATGCTCAAGTGTTGCCAAGTTGCATATTCGCTTCGTTATCCCCCATTGGGGTTATGCCACCAGCAAGCAAAAGCAGCAGCAGCAACAGCAGCTCCATCGTCAAGCGCGCTTTAAAGAGGGGATTACGCAAACCATATTGGATATTTAACAAGGAATTGCTGGCATTTCTGTATAAATTCCAGCATACTTATCCCATTTTTAATACGCAGTGGCGGTATTCCCTTGAATAGCATTTAAATTTGTGGTTCTTTCAGGTTTTTAAGTGGTTTTAGGACTTTTCGTGGCGGCTGCAAAACGTAAACAAAGGGCCGCCATATGTTGGTGACATTCCAGTGTGACCATTTTTTGCAGAGAGTCTATTCTAATTGAACGGCATCTTGAGAGAGCGAATGAGAATGGTAAGAAAGAGCCAGGAAAAGAAAAGATCACGCGCCATTTCTTTGCTGCTCCGCGTTTTTCGGTTTGTTTGAAGTAAAAAGTGTTTAAATCCACGAAAATATCATCGTTCATCGCAGTACAAAGTGCGGTTTTGTATATACGCATGTAATTTTTACAGAACACATGTAAGTGCCTCCCAGAGAGAATGAGAATGGGAAGCGAGCCAGGAAAGCAAAAAGATCACGCGCCATTTCTTAGCTGCTCCATGTTTTTCGGTTTACTTTAAGTAAAAAGTGTTTAAATCCTCGAAAATATCATCGTTCATCGCAGTACAAACTGCGGTTTTGTATGTTCGCGTGTAAGTTCTACAAAACACATGTAAGTGCCCCAGCAATCATTCATTTAACATTCATCTCATTGTAAAAAACACAAAAAAAACGTCAAAATTCGAGTTGGTGATGGGCGAACCCGCTTCGGGTCGCTGTGCACGCTGTCTGTACAATAGCCTCCTCCTGAGCACGGCTCTGAGGGCTGTCCAGAACCTGCGGCCAGAGGAGCACCCCTGCGCTTATGCGGCCTGTGCGGTGGGTGCTGTGGTGGCAGGACTCGGTCTGCTCCGTGTGATCTTCGCCAGCGGCCAGCCGCATGAGTGCCAAAAGTTGCGTGACGTGTGCCACGGGTGCCTGGTGCTGGCTCCCCTACCGTTGGTCAACATGGAGCTATACACTCTATCCACGGGACTGACGAGTGCCGTGACCCTGGCCCATGCCTGTTTTGTGCTGCCCCTAAGCTTCGATATGTGCTGTTGCCTTTTCAAGGATCGCGAGGACTGCCACACGAGCGACAGCCTGCGCAATCTCACGATCCTGGGTAACATTGTGTCCCTGGGATTTCTGGGCATGATGGAGCGGAACTTCTCCTATATCCGCATGATGCTAGTGATGGTTGCCGTCCAGTACGGCGGTGTGCTGATGGACAGCATGCAAGAGGAAGCTGGCGAGGATCTGCAGATATGCGGCACGGCTCTGTTCTTTCACCTGCTCGGTAAGGCCCTAGAGGCCAAGTGAGTAATCCTGTTTCTGGAGGGGTTAACGAGGCTTACGACTTGCGGTCGCCCCGTCCTACGCTTCAAGGGTTTCTGCATTTAATTTTCCATGAATTCGACTTTGGCTCTTTTCTACTGTATTAAATTTCATTTGTCGGCTTTTCAATTGCTGTTCATGTTTGTTCATGTTTTTTGTAATTGCCACAACACTCCATATCCTCCCCCTATCCCTATCCCCCCATAAGGAGGCCACTTCTATGGCTTCTCTGGTGTGTCACACACACACATTATAATGATATATCGGCGATTACCGATGCGCAATAAGTGCACCATCCTCAATCGTACCACCCCTTAGCCGTACTCGTACACCCCTTAGCCGCCGTTCCTCCCATTGAGACACAAAGCCATTTCATCGCTGATTCATCGCTCTATCTATCAGCGGGACGTTCTTATCAATTGATACGGGACTGGATAACAAAGCAATTGTACTTGGATACGGTCTCAATCGTTAAGTACTTGTTGTGAAATTCCAAGTGCTTTTGATGAAATGTATGCGTTATCTATGGAATGATACATATATTAATAGAGCTTTAAAATAAGCCCCAAACCTTAACCATATCTATTAGCATAGTCTTATAAACTTTCCAAATTTTAAACGATTATATATACTAAATATATATACTGAAGAAGAGCTTTCGTTTTCATGGATTCTTTGTAAGATATGGGGTAAATATTATTAAAACATTCAAACTGTGATTAAAGTTTGAAATTTATGCAAAAACAGTTTCCATGCCCATATTTTAGCAAAAATTATAGGAATTTTAGTATAAGAAAAGTTATTTTTCGATTGTATTTAAAGAAAAAGGAATGGAAATTAAATAGAAATTTGTATGTCTTGTGCGAAAGTCTAGTCTGCAGATGAATCTTCTAGAAAATCAGACATTTAATTCTACTTTTTCCTCATTTTCTACTTCAATAATAGACACCGACCAATTTCAAGCACTCAAATTCCCATTAAAACCCGCGCGGTGATCGCTTCGATAATTGAAATTGCAAATGAACGAAGTGCAGATATTATGAATGCAATCAGAACCGTGTCAGAGCCTGCCTCCGAGTGAGAAATGCTGTCAATACCCCAAATTCACACTCCTCTCCGAGCTGATATGAAAATTCCCCATTGCCCGCTGATTTCGTTGTTATATTTATGTACATATACATATATTTTATGTATTTTCACGCTGCCAGTCAAATGACAAACTCTAATTGCAAACGGGACAGATTTTAATGAGTGCACCGCACACCCCACAACCCCCCACAACTCCACAAATGTCCCTAAAGTGCATGCGGGTGTACAGTGCGGAGCAAAAGTTGTGTCGATTGTGGAAACTATCATTCTGGAATGGAATTGCAAATATTATAATTCAATCTATAAATAAATAGAAACTGAAATTCTATAAACAATCTTTATATGCATACAATTCTGTATTAGGATCGGAAAAGGGGATTTATTCATAGTTTAAAATTATATTCTATTCGTTGAAAGTTTAACCAGATTAATCAAACCAAAGATTTTCTATATGCCACTAAGTTCATGAAGTTATTTGACGTGGTGTCTACCATCTCCCATATTGTCTAGTGGTTAGGATACCCGGCTCTCACCCGGGAGGCCCGGGTTCAATTCCCGGTATGGGAAACTGTCAAAAGTTTCTTTTTTTCATTTTTTTTGTTCGTGCTTCAAGCAAAATCTATTTTTACAGTATGAAAATAAGTATACGTATACATAGTTTTGGTCCAAAAACTAAAATATACACAGCGGTTGCACAATACTAATTCCTAAGGAAGTGAGTAGACATTGAATAAATTAGGAGACCTTCAAGGACTGCCGCCTGGACGTGGAGCTGCACATGGGGGATCTCCTTGCTCGCTTACTGTGAAAAAGAAATTAAAGTGCCCGCCGTCTTACAACCAATCCCAACCTGTTGTGGCCAAACGACGATTGAATAATTTTAAATCCACTGACTTAAGCAAAATGTCAATGTTAAAAGTTACGAATAAATTTTAGATCTGGAAAAATGTTAAGTTATAGATCTATACAGATCGAAGATCTATAGTTTCCCAAGTCATTTAACGAATTTGACATGCGTTTCATCACATCCCATATTGTCTAGTGGTTAGGATACCCGGCTCTCACCCGGGAGGCCCGGGTTCAATTCCCGGTATGGGAAACTGTCAAAAGTTTCTTTTTTTCCATGTTTTTTGTTCGTGCTTGAAGGAAAATCTATTTTTACAGTCTGAATAAACAGTATACACATATTTACACATATATTTAGTCCAAAAACTAAAATATACACAGCGGTTGTACAATGCTGATTCCTAAGAAAGTGAGGAAACGAAATTACACATTGAATGTTGAAAAGTTGTATAGATTATTCAGATCGAAGATCTATAGTCTCCTAGGTCATTTAAGCCATTTGGCATGGGTTCCATCACATCCCATATTGTCTAGTGGTTAGGATACCCGGCTCTCACCCGGGAGGCCCGGGTTCAATTCCCGGTATGGGAAACTGTCAAAAGTTTCTTTTTTTCGATCAAGGACATATTTTTAATAGCAGGAAGTACCATCGTGTTACCCAGTCTATTGTATGGATTTTCTATACCCCTATCTGAGTAATAATCCTTTTGAACGGTATTTTTTTGGAACAATTTCTGACTATAAATAGAAACTAGAAACGACTCTTTGGATTAATAAGAGATTTTCATTGGGAATAGTGGTAGCTCGGATCGGTCATTTCTGATAACCTTTGCACAGGAAAACTATACAAATTTCTTGCTGGTATCTGGCATCGGCTACAAATGGGAAAGCCCCAAAACTTTCAAGGCTTCTTATTACTCGTAAATTGGTTCTTTTATCATTACAAATTGTTGTGTAAATGGTTATTACTGGACCAGACCTCTGTCTAGAACCAATCTTTATGGGAAACTTCTTGTGGAAAAATTCTTTCTTGGTATCAATTTTATTTCTTTTTCCTGAATAATATAATAATATAATATTTTATGATCAAGAATCATTTCCATCTCCATTGGAACGTGCTTTGTTTGAGCCGTATATCTATGATCTGCACTGTATGATCCATATAGATGTTTCTCTATGCATTTTGTATGCCTTTTTTTTTAGTTTTTGTATTGCCCCTCCATTGGGGGGCAGCATTTTGCGTTATTCAACTTGACAAGTGAAGTGAGTGTGAATATTTTTTTTTAGGTCACAAAACAGCAACAAGAACAGTCCACCTCCAAATGGAACTCCAGCTCCGAACTCGTGCTTCGACTGCTGCTCCTGCTCCTCTTCCAAATGGAACTCCTACTCCCTCCTGCTCGTCCTCCAAATGGAACTCCGGCTCCTGCCACGTAGTGCTCCCCCCTCCCGCCCCATCAAACAGTGGACTCTTGCAACTCTTGCTGCTACCTGGTCGGAAAAAGCACACACACACACACACACACACACAGAGAGAAGGGGAAAACACCTGAAAAAAAGTGCAAAAAGAAAAACCAGAAATGGTTCGAATCCTTTTCCATCCTGTTTGGAATTGGGCCTGGAGTGCGACGGAGGGGGGGAGGGACTTCGGGAAATTGCAGTCAACATTTATTTCCGCAGTATGATGGAAAAATTCGAAAATAATTTGCGAGCCATAATTAAAAGGCGACAGCAGGAAAAATTGAGACAGAAAATGTTGGGGAAAAACTAGGAAAAAGTCGCCAGGAAAAAGAGAGCAGGGGAAATGAGAAGGAGTGGGGAAAAGGCTAGAGAGGAGGGAGGAGCTATAGAGAGAGTCGTCCCTCGAATGTCCTCAATCCGCTGGGGTCATAAACAATTCCATAGCGTAGACGGCTTTTCGATTTTCGCCTCAATTGGCAACATATGGCGAGCAGACTCCCAAGGAGGAGGCCACACACACACACACACACACATACACATCAAAGGAGGCAGGTCCTTTGAGAGACTGCGGGGGCAGGGGGCGGGGGACGTGGGACTCTCCCACTCCCACTCCCTGCTCCCGTGTGGGCGGGGCGGCATTTGCATTTGTGACTGCGAATTGCGAATGCGAAAATTTAAAGTTTTCCCGATAAGAGGGTTGTAAAAAGTACAACAAAAAAGCGTATCGGAGCGAGAGAGTCCTCTGGAACAGGAGCTGGGGACGCAAAAAAATGGCGACGTTTGCGAGGCAAGGAACACGAAAAGGGCGGCGGCGGCAGACAAAAGACGAAGACGCACCGTACGGAGGCAGCAAACAAGAAAAATCGCTGCAGGGAAAGTGGCAGGAGTGGGGAGTTGGGGAGTGGGAAATGGAAGGGGGTCCGGGGTCCTGTAGGTGATGGGAAAAGTGAAGGATGTGCTGGGGTTGGGGTACGGGCTAGGGGGGTTGGCGATAGAACTTTACTTATACGAGTTTTTCGCATTGTAGAACGCGCGGCATTTGCCAGAAGGTGCCAACACATTTTATTGCTTGTACTCTACGGAGAGGAAGGGTATGTGGGGACTTGGGGATACATTTGGATGCTGCTAGAATCCAAATTCCTTAAAAAGCGTTTTGACAGTTGGTGACAGTAAAGTAGAAACCTATCATTGTTCGTCATTTACACTGCCCACTGTATCACATTGACATCTACATCTATACTTATATATATATGTATATATTCTCGCGCACGGCAGCAGCCCAAGATGAAATTACTTAAAGGTGGTATCGTCCGCTGTGTTGAGGACCATCCACTTTTCCAACTCGCTCTCTTGGTTCTCAGAGAGACAAGCGCCTAAAAGAGATCGCAAACGTTTTACGTACAGACAACCCCTTTCGGCGACAAACGACTGGCAAACGGATGGTCCCCGAAAGGGGACGATGTGGTGAAGATGAGGTGAAGACGCCACCTATTAAGAATTTTCGAGCTTTCGCTCTTGCTCTCTCGATCTGCCGTACGATCTAGTCAAAGCCTCGCTTGCATTAGGGCACGGGTAATTCGGCTTCGGCCCGCCTGCCCTTGACTAGTCTGCACCTAGTACTTACTTGGTACTTGCACATCGTCTTGGTTTCTAGTTCTTCAATCCGACTTTATCCGTCTTGAACCAAACCGACACCCCGCGTCTTCAATCGACATCGTCTTTGAAACGATCTAAGCCAACCGACTCGTTGTGCTCTTGTGTTATATCTAACTCTATCTATATCTCTCAATATCTAACTATTTGAAAGCAAGGTGATATATTGGATATTTCCTTCTCTAAACAATTTCCATACTTACGTTTATATCCTTTTGGTTAGGGTATACACTTTGGCGACTTTGTAAGAGCACTGCTCTCCTTTTCGTGTTTTATTGTTCGACATTTTCCCCCTTCAGCGCACGTTCCCATCATCTGTTGTGCCACAGAGAGGTTGGGGGGGCGTGGTGGTGCCACAGCACGCGCTCCATACTTCAGATCTACGACTGTGTGTGCCGCCTCGATGTTTGGCAGTTCTCTCCCTGTATCGCATCGCATCGCACATGTCTCTATCTATAAAACGTCAACTTTATTTGCCCAACTGAGGCACAACAAAAATAACCATCTACCCATACCATACCATAGCATGCCATGCCGTGCCACATGTAGCATCCCCATCCCCCATTCCCATTCATGTGGCAGCACTCACCCTTCCACCCTTCCACCGAGTTAGCAATAAAACCAGCTGTCAATTTGTTTATATTATAAAAAATAATTAGTCTGTATTCAGCGCCGAAGTCGACGACTCCATCATATTTCTATATATGTTGCATGTTGCATATTGCATGTGTGTGAGTGTATGTGTGTGTGTTTGTGTGGCAGGCTGCAAATTGCAATTTGGGTTTTGAAAGAAGGTAGGTTTTGCTGAAGGGAAACTTCCATTAGGTGATTATATCGTATAAAATGTGTGAAAGCATAGCGAGTGGCTGAGTTACATACGTGTTTTTGGGGGATTTTTGTCGGTGATTAATTATGTACGCTCGATAAGTGGAATAATAATCGTATGGATAATGGATAATGGATAATGCAATATAATTATTGTTAGACATTTTTCGTTGGATGTACGATGTACGATATAGATACATATGGTATGATGTTGAATGGCTGACTAAAAAAATCAAGGCATTTGAAAGATATTATTTATGATCCCCAAGAAATGAAGAATTTAGCTAGATATACCCGGAAGTGCTGCATACTTTGAGGCGTACTTCAAACGCTTTTTACGCATATAAGTATGTGTATGTATATATATATTATAATATGTATAATTTTTGTGTATTTATAGAATATGCATTAGGGTTTTGTTCCTTAAAATTCCAACCATCCAATCGCTTATAGAATATCTATATCTCTGATAAATATATACTATATATATTGATTTATTTTTTGTTGAATTTCCTCATGTTTCTTCATTGTTTTTTTTTGTGTTTTTGTTCGTTTTGTAACATAGTTTATTTAGGCAAAAATGGCAACAAAATTGTATGTTTAACATTTGTCTACTTTTCCGCAAAACCTTTCTTTCTCTTTTTTCACTACCTTATAGTCCGTTTTCTTCCTTTTTTTTGGTTTGGTTTTGGTTTTGGTTTGGTTTAAGTAGTAGTAGATGTGTGTATAACTTTAGCTAACTAACAATTAATTTAAACATTTTGTTGTAACTTATAATTGGCAATAAATCGTTTGAATAAGCAAACATTCAACATTTAGCAATACTTATGCGATATCTGATAACCCAAGACTAAAACAATAATAAATAGCTATATATATATATGATATATATATGGTGTATATATATATATATATATATATTGTAGATGTTGTATGTATATAGATGTATCTCTGCATTGTAAAGTCGTAGTGATTGTAGCCTGATTATGTATGTATATATATTGTATGTATATTTTATGTTTAATTCGTTTATAGATACAATTTTGGGATACTCGCGGTCTTGGGATCTCTATTCTATGCTTCTTTCTTTCTGGTTCCCATCCCCCCAATAACATATGATGTACCCCATTATGCTAGCTGGCAACTTAAGATACTCTTTAAAGCCCCGTTTGAACTTATGCGTGTATTTAGTGAGTGATTGAGTGAGTGATGGAATGATTCGAGTGATTGATTCGATTGATTTATAGCGCATATATTGTACAGTGCGTTGCTCAACTATGAGACAGCTAAAGATTATGGAAATGATTTGAAATGGTAATTAAATGGAAGACTTGGCTTTTATTTGCCTTTTTTTAAAGATTGATATTGTATAATATCTGAAAATATTCCTTCAGGTCTTTTAGAAAGGCCAAGTCAGATCTTGGCCTTGAAAGACATCAGTATTTCTTTCAAGGTTTTCTAAGTTTTTCCAATATACATGTATCTATGAAAAACCACATGATCTAGTGCCCTGAACCTAGTGAAATCTTACTGATATATTTCTAAAAATCCATTAATTTCCAAGATTTTCTTTTAGTTTAATAAAACTGAACTAAAGATAGTTTTTTGAAGATTAGGCTGTTCCTTTGTAGTTTCCCTAAGTCTTAGTTTCCTCATTTTTCGCTTATTGGTTCCAATAAAAGATCTATGATATTGCGTACCGATTTAGGTAAAATGTTTCTATATCTTCCATTCAAAACTGAAATTCGTTAAAATAATAAAATATTTTGGGTAGATTGATATGATTAAGATCAGTTGAGGAGGTTCTTTCAAGGGAATCGTGTGTGAATTGGGATTTTGCACTACCAAGTGGCCACCAAGCTGAAGCACGTGGATGTGGCAGATTCCTGATAGAAACAACCCAACCGATGGGTTTTGGTCATACAGAAAAATGTGAGCCTCAAAAATATCCCATGCAAAAGTTCTTCACTTAACATCCCATTTAACCTGCCTTATAGATGCGAAACGCACTGTACAGTAGTTATTATTATTATTATTATTATTATTAGGGTAGTTGTTGGGTTAGTTATTAGATTACTTAAAAATTGTGTGTGTCTTTGTTGTTGTCTTGTGGTGGCAGCCGCCGCCTAGTAAAAGTTAATCAGTCGCTATCAAAAGATCCACCAAAGGCTGTGTCTCTTCTCCTACTTTCACTTATGTGATCCTCTCGATCCTTATTCTGATTCTCATCCTAATCTTGTCCTAAATGTTTATGATATTTTTGTTTCTTATTTTGTTCTCTTTTTTGGCCATTTGAATGCTGGACTTAGCTCTGGTTTCCTTTTGGTGGGTGATTGGACTGAAGCTCCTCATCCTCCTGTTCCTCCTGCTCCTGTTGTTGCTGCCTAGAAATCACTGATCTCACCCTCAGTCTCTGGATATGTGCAGGAGAAGGGAGTTAGAAGCCAATTGCAGAGGCCCTTGTTGCCGCCGCCGTTGCCCTCATGGCGATGCCGATGCTTCTTGTGGGCGCCGACGCCATGGCTATGCCGCTGATAGTTGCCCGTGGCGGAACCCCCACCACCTGCTCCGCATCCTCCTCCTCCGCCGCCTGATATGGTGATGCGATGCCGCTGACCCTTGGACATGCCCGAGGCGAAGCTGCTCTCATCAGAGTCCCGCACGGTGGCCACACTGTGGTAGCCGCTCTCCGCCCGCCGCGAGATGCCCGAATGCTTCGAAGTACGCGGTGTGGAGTTGGAGTCATGTCCGCTGTCGTATGCCTCGGAGCTGGTGTTCAGCGGCAGCAGTGGCAGCCTCGACTGTGCCGCCAGTGGTAGGATGTTCGTGATCTCATTGAGCTTATGCTGGGCATCCTCCAGGGAGTTCCTCTTACCCACCGCCGCTGCCATGGCCTTCTCGTCCAGCTCGCAGATGTCGTCGTGCTGTGGTGCAAAACGCTTCTCGCTTTTGGGCAGACTCGGATCGGAGGCGCCATCCGGTTGTCGCAACAAAGCATAATCATCCATTCCGGCTATCTCCATGATGCCATTGAGACTCGGCAGCGATCCCTGGCTGGGGCTGTGCGACGGCTGCTTGGGCGGACTCGGCGTCAGGCGGTAGGCGGGCTCACTGCAGACACTGCTCTGGCCCACATTGAACCGGAACACGGGCTCGCTGAACACACTGCTCACGTCCGTGCGGAAGAGCGCGGCGGAGGGCGTGACCTCGGCCATGGCCAATTGGGAGGTGAAGATCTCATGGAGGCGTGCCAGTTGATCAAACTGATGTCTGGAGAGAGCAGAAATGAGAGCGAACGGGATGGGGATATTAGTGTCTGTCTCGCAGAGAGATGATTGAGGGATTATTGACTCATGATTGGCGCTGAAACGATAGCTTTGCCAGTCCCCTCGACACGAAGATACGCATTGAAAGACTCTGTACCCTTTAGAACAAAGAGATATTCAAGGATCAAGGACTTACCTTGCTCTCTCTCCGCACTCGCTGAAGGATTCACAGGCCATATTGAAGCTGGATACAAAGGAGAGATTGTCGCAGTGGCTTAGAGCCGAAAGCGGATGCATTGAATGCTCCTGTTCCCCGGCCATGGTGCGGGCAATCTCCTCCTCGGTGACCTGCAGCCCACAGTCGATGCTGCGCTGTGAGGAGGGGCGATGATGTTGGTGCTGATGATGCGAGGAGGAGGCACGACTGGCCACGAGATCGGCCTCGTGAAGCTGTTCCCTGGAGACATGCCGCGAGAGCATGCGATGCAGGCTGTCGTGTGAGATGTCCCTGGATCCCAGAGGATCGTCGAACAGCGGCAGAGCGGGTGGCACTTCCGAGGGACCGCTATCCTGATCCTCATCGCCATCCGGCGGCAGTGACATATCCTGGCCGAGGAGGGGCAGGCTCTCGAAGCACTGCTGTGGAAGATCCATCGATTGTTGTTCGGGAAGGAATGCGGGTCTCTCGGGCAGATCCAATGACTTCTGCTTCAGCTGCGAGAGCTTCCAATGCAGGGCCGTGGGGGAATTGCTGGCCGATACCGTGGCTGGACTCTGGAAGACTTGCGACGTTTGAGTCTCCACCCACTGCCGGATCATGGTCTTCTTGTGCGAGTCCATGAAGCCATAGCCCTGCGTCTGAGCCCCAGCCGCTGGGAGATTACCGGCAGTGAGGGACCGACACGACAGGGATTTGGGTCCATCCACCCACGTCTCGCACTGCTTCACGTGATTCACTTCGCGCATCAGGTGCCGTGCCTCCGCCACTTTGGCTCTGGACACTCGCGGTCCATCGATCCATTGTTCCTCCGTGATCTTTCGCATGCCTGCTTCCAGTTGTTCCAAGGCTGCTCCTGGATGTGCACCGGCATGTGCTCCGGAATGCGCTCTACGTAGAGGAGAGCCTTTGGGCGATGGCACATTGGATCCCTTGGAGACCATATGTCGGGGTATGGGAATCGGCGATCCATGGGCAATCTGCTGTTGCTGCTGCTGTTCTTGTGGGACCAGAGGCGACGAACAGGCTCCTGCCCCAGCTTGACGTTTGAGGCTGCCCATGGGACTATTTCCGGGAAGCTTTTTGACTGCGTGAAAGGAAGAAAATGTGCAAAACCAAAAGGATTAGCTTTGAAATCGGGTACTGAAAGATTCTTTAGACCATAAAGCAGTAAAATGATGTCTGTAATCGTCTTTCAGATTATGGAATTCTTTCCAAATTAACCAGATTTCACTCCCGCCAGAAAAAGCAGTCGGAATCGCTGATACTAAGATTCAATATATAGAGAAATTATTGTAAAAGTAGGTTCTATCTACGGATTCCTTACATTTTCTAACGTGTAGTCTTTTCTTTGTTTTAATACCCATAAATTCCCATATTTTGTCCTCGTTCGTCGACCATTCCCATCCCTATTTCTAGTCTTTGGGAATTTATTTTATTTACTTACCCTTCTCTCCAGCTGCTGCCATTGCCTTCTTCATCATCATGGGACTGGACAGACCCGCTTTCATCTGCGTTGGGGGCTTCTCCAGGCCACTACCCTTGAGGGCCTTGCTCATTATCGCCCGATTGTCGCCGGCACTGAGCGACGGCAGATACACAGGCGGATGTTCGCCGTCGGTGGCATCGTCGTTGGGTCCCATATAGATGACCGTATCGGCGGAGATTTCAGAGCTGGAGGGATCCGCCCCAGAGCCGGCTGAGGAGCCGCCGCCGCCGCTGAGGCCTTGGGCAAGGCCCACGGCCAGGGGCATGGGAACGCGATGCTTGCGGCGTCGCAGGCGATGGATGCGCGAGGCAATCTGAATGGTGGAGAGGGCATCCTGGTAGCTCTGCTCGTGCAGGACGTGGGCCACAATCGCCACGTGGCAGGTGATGGGCGCCAGGCAGTCCTTGAGCAGCGGCGTCAGCGGGTGGTCCTTGTGCGGCGGATGCCTCTGGCCCGACAATATGGCCAGCAGTATGTTCCCGATCCCCGACAGGGGCAGACCCCCGCTGCGATTGGCACAGCCGCCCAAGTCGATGATATGTAAACGGCTCCGACCGCCAGCCACTGTAAATCACAAAGAAAAAAGAAAGGGCAATTGGGGAGTCAGAGGTTGAGTGTGGGAATGGGGAAATGGGGATTGGGTGAGGATTGGAGTTCGTGTTGGAGTAGGAAATGCGACACTTTAATGGTGCTGCTGCCTCCCCGTCTAGTGCCAGTCAAGCATTTAGCGGGCCACTTGAGTGGCAACAGCAACAACAACAGCAGCCGCCACTCCGCCACACAACCCCGCAACCCTGCAACCCACAACAAAAGGCAACAAGAAAGAAAGAAGAGAGATTCGGTGACCGAACCTGTTGATACCCTTGAAGGCTTTTACCTGTAGAAAGCCATAATCATCAGTGTGTTCGATCTTATATACCTATGTATTCAGAAGGATATAGTAATTCCCTTGGGTTTATTTTTGGTTTCTTAATCTACAAATCAACAGAATAAATGTTATAGAACACCTAAACGACCATTAGAACCCGCTCCGCTACAGAGCCGAATGCAATCTCTTCGTCTGTCGTTTACTCTCTCCCAGTGCCGATTTGTGCACTCGTGTTCTGCACTCGTTTGTATGTTCGTATGCACTCGTGTTCAGCTCACAGAAAGTAGGATTTCGTTCTTTAGATTTCGTTCGACTCGTAGACTTCGATTCTTCGTTAGACTTCGTAACCTTATCACTTTTCCCCTTGGCCTTGACACCGCAGATCAAAATCGTGCACTTTTTGATAGGTTCCAGTCTTCTATGTATTCTATAATCTCTCTAATATGAAACTCCACTTTCTAATGTTTAACTATTCGTCTGAAAGCTATATAAGGATATGGAGGTTGCAATCTTAAATACAGCATGAACCAAAAAAGAAGCTTCTGTGTCCAAATATCTTTAGAAACTAAGGCAATAAGGGAGTACTATTTATTCCATAACAACAGACAGACGTGAATCTTCTTTTTCGAGTTTCTTCGTATCGAATGTTCTCTATAGCTGGGGAGGTTATTCATTCATCTGCTATAAACCATAATACCCTCTCTCTTTCTCCTTTTGAAGGGTATCACATATTCCCGTCAAACAATAAGGTAGACACTTACCACCCCCCTTGCGGGACAGGCTGTACTGGTAGACATGCAGCGTAAAGATGAGGGCGGACTCCAAGGGGGCCGTGCCCCCTCCTGCAGGCGTGGAAGTAGAACCGGAACTTTTTAAGCGTCCGGCCAGAGCGGAGTCGAGAAAGAGCGCCGCACGCTCGGCGGTGGGTGCACGTAGTTCCGTTGGACCGCCAAGGAAGTCGTCACGCAAATAAATCCCCGGGGAGTCGTCAGATTCTGTGTAGTCGGAGTAGGAGTAGCAGGAGAGTAGCAGGAGTTCCAGCAGCAGGAGTAGCAGGAGTTAACGATGGAGTCCAGAGTAAGACAAAGACGGAGACCGAGACGTAGATGGGGAGTGAATGAAAAGGACATTAGGTTTTTATGTTGGAATAAACGCCACATTCTATGAGCACTGCCAGGGGACGACTGAGAACCAGGAGAACCAGAGAGGGCGAGAGGAGGGAGGTAATGGGAGGGAGGGAGGTAAGTGGGTGAGGTGGCATGGGGCATGTGGCAGGAACACTGGTTCGCAGGTTAAGTTTATTCAAATTGTGCCAGTTACGACGCGACGACCCGACCCCAGTCATCATCATCATCGCCATTCGCCATTCGCCCATGGCCCAGGGGCAACATTACAACACGCCCCCTCAATGTCCATTCATTTTGCCCCACCCTCGCCCCCTGGCAGCAAACAGGTGGCATGAAAACCCATGCCACAGCAACTATCTCTGGGTGACCCTCTGGTGGTGCCCCTTGTGCCCCATCCATCTGCTTACCAGCCGCATGCGAGATGAGCAAATCCGTGGAGAGTGCATCCGGTTTTGTGGCACTAACGCCCACAGCGCTAACGCGCACTGAGAATCGAGCGCCGCTCTTCTGCCGCCGCTCCTGGATGCCCTTGTAGAGCCAGGCTATGGCACAGGGGGCGGCTCCCAGAGAACATGCCGCCACAGACCCATTCCCAGTAGCAGCCCCAGTGGCCACATCGCCACCCAAAACCGTGTGGGGCTGGCCAGTGGAGGGGTAGCCCATGGCCAACAGGCAGCCATCGGAGCCCTCCAGTACCGCGGGAATCACTTCGCTGAGGGCCGATGCACACACATCCGACTGAAACGGGGGAAGAGAGTAAAGGGGAAGTGAATAAAGAACGGAATAAGGGATGGCATGGGGTACCCCTAATGTGGGGTCTGATTGGGGGTTAATTCGATTATTCGATTGCTGATTAGAACAACAACTATTCGGGAGGGGGGTAGATTATATCTTTTAATTCGATTCGATTGGGTATTTGTTGTAGTTTTAGGGATTGTCTGATGAGGGATGAGTGATGTGATGGCACTTTACGGGTCATAAACCTCGTGAATGGATTAATGTGGTCTGTGGAAATAATGGATTATGATATGAGAATAGTTTTGTGTGTTCCGAACAATAGTTTTGTGACTTCTCTTTTGGGGGGGCTTTAACATTAGATTTGAATTTTATTTTAATGAAGGTGCTTTTGCCATTTTTCAATGAACCTATCGTATGTGGGAGGTTTTTCAATTCATCTTAAAAGACGCGAAATATTTTTACTATTTTAAATTATTTTCTAGGTCTAAAATTGGTCTACTGATTGATGTTTATCAGTTAAAAATATATAAAATTAACTAATTTGAAATCTTAATCGAATTGGGATCAACATCTCATCTATTGAATCTTTTTCCTAATCTTTTTCTTCCCAAGAGATCTTAACATACTTTCCCTTTTATTCCTTAAAATTCCTTAGAGTTTCATATCTTCATCACGTACACATTTCGGTAAACTTATCAACATTTTTAAAGTATTATTCAAACTCAATCTTATGGCATTTCAATAGGTATTTTCTGTGATCCTATTAAACGGTATATATGTAGTAGAAGTTTTATTTTTTGCGATAGAATCTCTAACATATATCCTAACTTATTATTCTCTTAACTATTCGTCACAGAAAATACACCATTTACTTTGGAGCCTTTGTTCTCCTTCTCCAAATACTTCCTTCATGAAGATTTTATTAAATGGAAATTTCTTTAAAAACTTGTAACCAATAAATGAACTTTTTTAATTAATTTTTTTTCCCCAATTCCCAAACAAAAAATTTCTAATAACTCTCGTAATCCATTAGGGAATCATTCCGAGCTTCTGTCTGAAAGGAAATTAAAAATCAAATTCAGATTTCCTCCACTAGTAAATTCATTAAAATCTTGAACCGATCTACTATTAATTATCCTAATACTATCTAATATTCTACTGCCCTAAAAAGTAAAATGTATCCAAGAGATCTCCGAATCTCTTGAACTTCATCTGTTTTTCCCTCGTGTAGTGAAAATATGCTCAAATCAAATATTAAATTGATTTTTTAAGGACATAAACCTAACACCTAAACTATTCTCTCGCACCCAGAAAGTTTTCGATATATTCTGAAAAGTTTTAACTACCTTTCCCATAGAATCACTAAACCTCTCTCACCTGTTTATCCTCTGCGGTGAAGAGATTATCAAATGCAAACATTTTGGGCGCTGCCACCATGGGTCCTCGCTCCTGGGCTGCCTGCGGGGGCGGACACACATTCCGGGGATCGGTGAGCGTCACCTGACGCTTCTTCTTGTCCAGAGCCATGAATTCGGGCTCCCCGTTGGAGTCCTTGTCCGGGGCTCTGTCGGAGACCCGCAGCATGACCTTCACTTTGCCAACGCCGTAGCATTCGCGGCTGCTGAGGCGTCGCGCTAGACCCGGCGGCATGGGCGGCGGGGCACGCTGCAGTGCACCGCAGAAGCCGCCGTTCCGGGAGATGCTAGAGGCCATGGCTGGTGCTGCTGCTCCTCCTTCTCCTTCTGTTCGTCCTTTGTTTGTGGATGCCACAGTTGTGGAAGTTTATGGCTGGAAGCACTTTGGTTTCCTTTTTGGATTTGAAGCGGAATAAAATTGGGAGTTAATAAGAATCCCAAATGATTGGACGCCGCATTCCGCCGAGCTTCCGTTTTTACGACAGGGATCTCGGAATGCAATCCTCAATCTCTCTCACACACCCACACACACACACACACATCCACACACAATGTTTGCTTTATATCTTTGCCAAAAGATTTTATGGCTC
The DNA here is from genome assembly GCA_008121275.1 of Drosophila lowei. Taxonomy (NCBI): domain Eukaryota; kingdom Metazoa; phylum Arthropoda; class Insecta; order Diptera; family Drosophilidae; genus Drosophila; species Drosophila lowei. The sequence continues at coordinate 23,322,368 of CM017779.1, read as the reverse complement.
TTTAAATAGTTGCCAGCATCTTGCCAGAGTTTTGTGGGCCCCGTCATAAATTGCGATTTCGGCTCGGGCCAATGGGCATAAGTTATTTGAACCAGGCCAGGGCCCCCAAAATAAGGGTATCTCTCTACCACCCGTCTATGGTAATGGCCATAACACTTTCTCTTTATGGTTATGGGCCATCTGTTTATTGGGCATATGCTGCTTCACTGTACTATCATCACTTTCCACTATCACTGTCTCGCTGTCACACTGTCACTGTCTCACTGTCACTTAGTTGTGCTCTAAGCTTGTGTTTTATTCACTTGTAGCATCTTGTGCATAAACTCCAGATTTATGTTGAATTTGTTTAGGGTTTTATGTGCTTTTATTAGGCAAATTATACGCCAGCCTGGACATCTTCAAGGGTCCACTCTTGGCAGGACCACAGGGGTCCTTTGGCCTGTGTACTGTTGTTATCTTTTGTCATATTTTATGTCATTATAATGTTGCGTTTCAGCTTTATTTGTACCAACTTTCTTGTAAATTAATTTATTTGGGGACTGTTTTTGCTTGGGGATTGGAGGGACATCTTTTCAAATGGTATTTTTATAGCCGGTGCTTAAGAGAGAAATTTCATTCTATAAGAAATTATATTCTGTAAAAGGCAGAAGGAAGCTCTTTTTTGAAGACATGCATTTTACCACAATAATCCTTTCTAAATTCCTGCTAAAGATCGATTCTAGATCTAAAAATATGATCATTCAAAATCGACATTAAAAATTCCAGTTTCATCAATTCAACGCTTTCATTGGATATTGTCATTTGATATATTATAATTAAATATATAATATATTATATAATTTGATGATTCTGTACCATTTTCCAACTATTTTTTTTTAAACTATATAACTATTATATTCCTTTACTTTTTCCTTCTACGCCTTAAAATCTTCAATGTATTCCTTTAGTATTCTTTCTGAAAATCATTATAAAATATTTCTAAGATCGATTTACATTTAAATTCCTTGACATTTTTAACTACCTATCGTTTATTTAAAATTTATATTTTATTAAAATTTTTTTTTAAAGATTTTTAAGAATCATTTACTCAGATGTTATATCCTTAACATCATTATACTACCAACTTTGTTCCTAAATATTTTATGTATTTTCCCCAATTTTTAAAGTACATCATTATCTCTAATGGAACTTGTTATATTTTTCTATCATTACTTATAATGGCTTGCAAATGAATTTGTAAAATATTCATGTAAATTTCCTTGGGAAATGTTTCAAATTATGTGTAATAAGATCTTTGAAACTTTTTCCCTCAACATTTTTATGCGATTTTCTCCATCTTCAAGGAATACTTTTTGCAATCATTATCGTGTAATGCGACTTATGTATGTTTTCCATACTTTATGTTCGAGGCTTTATTTTTCCCATGCAAATTCCTTTGGAGTCTCTCTCTGTCATCCATCCTGCTGCTGCTTCTGCTCTTTCTGTCAGGTTCTTCTACTGAGGGGCCGTGACATTTCTTCAATGCCTTCATTATTATTTCAATTTGAGTGGGGAACGTGACATTTTTGCAACGTCTTTCATTAATATTGTCCCTAGCCTCCCCCTTTTCTCTGGCCTATTCCCCTCATTCCTTGTTTCCTCCTTCCACTTTTCCATTCCCATTCCGCTGGCTCTTCTACGAGTAGTATTGCCTTGCTTCCTTCATGAATGACAGGCAACAACTTGGGTCTGGGTTTGGGTTCAACTTCATTTTTCAGACTACACCTGCCACAACCTCTACGAGGACGTTTTTTTTTGTTTGCTCTCTTTCTGCTGCTCCTTCCTCCTTCCATTCCTCCTTCTACCTTTTTCCCCTTCCTCTTTCTTCGTTTTTTTTGGCTTAACTTCGTTTTGTTTTGGAGCTGTCCACCTTTTGAGTTTTAGCTTTGGGCTTTTCACACAAATCGATTGGCAATGCCTTCTAATTGTACGACGCGACCGACGACGCACAATGGCGCGGGGGGCTGGCTGTCAGTCAGCGGGTTGGTAGGGGGCAGGTCTCTCTTTGGCACAACACACACAAACACACACACACACTCCCACACACAGAAACAACGGGCACACGCTAACGGTATAACAAACACAAACCCTTTTTTTATGACTGGCAATTTCTTGTTGCTGTTGATTTCATCTTTGGCTTTTGCGATTCGCTTATTCGGTTTCGCTTAAACATGATTTACACTGTACTACACACGCATCGAACACATCCAAACGCATCCAAACTTCTTCTGCTCCGACTTTTGCTTCGATTTGTTGTTGGTTGTTTGGTTCATCCACTCATTCACGCGACGCGAACGACGCCAGTCGCGTGCCGTTTCCGTTGGCATTACAATTTCAACTGCCGTTAGACGTCGTTGGATGAAGCGTTGGTGGGAGAGCCAGACGGCACACGTTTTGGGGCGCGCTCTCTCTCATTCATTGCGCAGGCGTGCGAGAAGGGAGGAGAGTCAGCATTTAGTAGAGTGTTGTTTTTGCTGGCAATGCCTCCCACCCAAGGGTGGACTTTGGAAAGGTAGGGCATTTCACCTGAACGTACCACTATACCATCTTCATAAAGGGAGTTGAAGTTTAACGCGAATTTTAAATATACAACTGAGGTTCCATAACTCGAACGCCTGTAATTTGAATTTTCTATATTTCGATATAAAGCAGGGAGCCATTACGTACAACTCTGTAAGTCGAAGTCTCTATAAGTCGTACGTTTTCTTTGGATAATAGTGGTTCGACTTATGGAAGTGCAATTGTAGTTGTTGCCGTTTGATGGTTCAAAAAACATTGAGTAGACATAGAACGTGCTCCTCGAATATCTAGGAATGCCATACCTTTTATAAATAAACCTTGTTTCAGGCCTGCATTTCATGCTCTTTCGAGTTTGTTCTTTGATTTCTCGGGTTTGTTCTTTGATTTCGGAAGCTCTTCGGCTCATTGCCTGCCGCCTCTCTTTACTCTCTCCTCTCACTACTTTCTCAAGGCAATCAAGCTCTCTCACTCGTTGCTCTCTCTCCGACTCAAAATGCAGCCTTCTCTTTGGTCTCGCTCTTTCATGCCCTGCTGCTTGCTTTTCTCTTTCTTCTTTTAATGCTTGAAGCATTAAGGCTCAGGTAAACAAAATCAGCGGGGCTTAAACAAAAGGAACATCGCAAATGATGTTTATATTGTAGACATTCACAAGAAGCGTCACAGAAAACAAAAAAAAAGGAAAAAGAATAAGAAAGCACACACTCTCACACGTGCACTCTCTCACAATGATAGTTGTTGCTGTTGGAATGATGGCTGCTGGAGCGTCACTTAAGTGCCGCTTGGTGATGTTGCATGGCAGCATGGTAGCATGGCCATGGCAGGGGGGGAGGGATGGTGAATGGAGTGGCGGTGCTGGGCATGGATGAGTGTGTTACATACGAGAGGAATAGGGGTACGAGAGAGGTGCGAGGTGCGAGGTGGGGACAAATGCAAACGATGTGTTTTTAAGTCCGCTTACATTTTGGCAGGAGGCCTGTGAAGGAGCTTTTCGAGTGTGCGTGCGTGTGTGTGTTTTCTGGATGTTAGTGTTTGTTTGATTGTTTTTAAAAGGATGTGGATGCATGCATATGGCTGGATGGATGGAGTGGGTCCAGGGCTTACCTTTATTTTCTGTTCCGTTGGAGCTGTCCTTTCGAACGGCTCAATTATAATGGACAGAGCCCAAAAACGATGAGAGATAATGCCTACCCAAAGAGGACTTTTGTACTTTAGATGTGCTTTCGATGCCTTTTTAACCGAACCCTTTTGGGGAAAAGCCTACCGACGGTTGACAAGAGAAAGGTATGAAAACTAAATAGATGTACGAAGAAATTTCTACAAATATTTAAAACATATCAAAAAAATCTGTATCCAGATAGGATTTCAAGCAGGAAAACCTATATAATCCTATATAATGATAAGGAAAAATCTAAAAATCGAATAGAGATTTGTCGATTTGTCTGTGGTTGTCGGTGGACGCCATGGCTGCGACGCCTCCGTTACCCACCGCTGTTACTCGGCTATACGACATAATGGTAGTTACTGAAAGAAAAAATAAATATATTTCCTAATCTATAGTGGCTGCTGGCTGTCGTGCCTGTGGCCAGTGCTGCTACATTTCAAAACTAGCACCGTGGGTGGAAGGAAATAAACAGTTTTAGAGATACCTACTTTATTTATTTTTTTTACACCCACTTAAATGCTGGTAAACTAATTATCATAAAAATTCAGGAAGGGAGCTAAACGAAAAGCGCTTTTCCGCATAAGACAAATCAAATTTGATGTAAGCCCAAAAGCCAAAGCCAAAAGCCAGCTGCAGCTTAAGTCCAAGTGAAAGGAGATAAGCAGTTTGGGAAGCACTGCTACTGCTGCTGCTGCTACAGTTTTGGAGTTTGGCCAAAAAGCTCCATCTGTCGGTTTGGTTTGGAAATACGTTTGGGGTGGCAACGCCAGAAACGTTGCAATTTGAAATTGAAACTTATATGGACACTAAAATGTGGTGGAGTAGTGAGAGTAAATGCGTGAAAACTTAAATTTAATTATAGAAAAATTCTAAAATACAATCGAAATATTTTTAGAAAAAGAAAAATAGGAATTTCATGAGTTTTTGCTAGATAAATATGCACTGAAATTACTTTATTGCAATTTTTGTATGCCACTGTTTAGGATATTAGATTCTATCATTATTTTTGAAAAGTGAGGACATGTCCTCTAAAAGGATCAACCTGCTAATTTTATTTAGGCTCTTTAAATGGCTCTTGTTTGAGTCTATGAAAACTAGTCCTTGAGAGTTTTTATTGGTTGCTATAGACCCTATATTGTAAAGGTAGTCTTTTGTGAATATGTCTTCTAGACAATCCAAAAGAGCTGTATGAATGTAAGAATTCCTTTTTAACTCTAGGAAATTCATTGTTTGGCAGTTTAAAATGCCATTTGTTGAGATAAACTCTTTAAATAATTCTTTGTAAGTACTATAACCATATAACTATACCATATAGTCAAAAGTATATGTTTTTCTGTAAGTTTACTGTAAATATTGAAAAAAAAGATATAATTTTTATACTGATAATTCGTTAAACGTTTATTTAGCCATTGATTTTATCGTTTTCTAAAATATACATATATCGTACTTGAGTATCATTATCATTTATCGTTTCTTTCTTTTTTTGTTGTAATTTTTGTATTTCGATTTCTGTCTCTCGCATTCTCATTACTCATTAAAATTGTGTGCAAAACAACAACAGCAGCAGCAATGTGTGGAAACTTCTCTCGTTTGTTGGTAGATTTGCCTAGTGGAAAATGCATTTGCGACGAGTCAAGCATCGGTATCGGTATCGGCTATCGATAACAGGCTAGTCTAGTTCGCAGTGATCGCAGTGTGTATAACGCATCTTTTTTTTGCCTAAAGACCTAGAATACTTAAGACTAAACAAACAATTTGAAACAAACAGCCTAGATGGGAAATGTTCTCATACATAGGTTTGTAGAAACAAACTTCAGAGGTAAAAAATTACACAAGAAACAACAATAAATGGGATGAGAATAAAGGATGGACGGTATGGTATGGGGTGTCCCTTCGTTGTTTTGTAAGTAAACTTTGTCACGCGTTAAAGTCGAGAGTTCCTCGACGTTTCCAGAGCAAAAATATTATAGATATGGTGTATGGAATTGCCATGAGCTGGGGTTGAGATTCGGTTGTGTGCGGGGATGTTCCAATTAGTGCGATGGTGCGCCGTAGGAGCTGCTGGGAGCGGACGGGGCTGGTGGTCCAGCCGGGGCACCGTACTCCGGTGCTGGGGGCGCCACACTGTTGGGATAGGGTCCGGTCTCCTCCTTCTGGGTCTTGTAGCGGATGAAGTACACCTCCGGCTTGCTGGGCTGTGTGGGCGCCGGCGTCGGGATGATGATCTCGGGCTGTTCCTCCGGTTTCTTCACCAGCACATAGACCAGAGTCTTCTCTTCGTTCTGCGGGTACTGTGGAATGATGGGTGCCGTGGGTGCGGGCGCGGATGGCGCCTTGATGAACACAATCTTGTAGTGCTTCTGTGGTGGTGGCACGTACAGAGGTTTCCTGCAAACAGAGAAAGACAAAGAGAAAGGGAGAAAGGAGCATGAGTGAGGAGTATGCAAATGTCTTTGCCCATAAATGGCGACCCCCAAAAATGGTGCAGCTGCTTTTTTGCTGTAATCAGATGATAATAATGACAACGACTGTCACAATTAGGGCTTACATAAGGCCGTGTCTTCTGGTGCTGTGGTACTCTCCCTATAGGTACTATGGTAATTGAGGGACTTGTCTGATAATTAACTTGGAAAATCCACAGATATCACGAGACGGAGAGACGGAGCTTAGGTAACAATCTTAGTCACGGTTTGGCGATCTGCGCCGTGATATCATTACCCGCTTTTGGGGTAATTAACATTGCTTTCGACTCCAAAAACGACACAAAAATGGCATTGGAGAAAACCAGAGAGGAATAGAGAAAATTGGTGAGGACTGCTGGAAACTAAAGAGAAGTCTACAGAAAACCAGAGAGTGCACTGGAGAAAGATTTACTTTGTGGCTTTCCTTCTTGAAAATAGGCCCTCGAATTGGTTGAAAATGTGGCAAATATTTTCTTAAAAAGTACCCCTAAAAGTGTGTTGCACGAAGCCCTTTCCTCCGCTGGCTTAGGATGATTAGATGCCTCCCAGATACTTGCAACATTTGTGTTGTTGTAACACAATTATAATCGTTGGAGTGGGCGATGAATTGTGAGAGAATCTTCATAAGTGGCGTGGATTATATGCCCATAACAATGTGAATCTCCTCCAGGCAGTTGGATAAGTGGAACACCGCAAATAAACGCGAGATCGTTTGGAGACCCATTCCCCCACACATCACGCAAGATGTACTTTAATGAAGGGTTTGCATAGGGAAGCGTAAAAAAGGGAAAGGGTGGGAGTGGCAGTGATGTGGCTATGATTTGTTGAGATTTTTGTAATTGCAATATTAACACATCTTTTTTTTTGAACAATGATACGTAAATCTGCTTAAAGGGAACTGTATCTGGTAGATGGTTTTGCTGGGAGAAAAGATTTTTCTGCTTATTCCAGAAGACCTTTAATATTTTTGTAATGAAGTTTTTCTTTTAAAATATCTGTAGGAATTCATGAAGATCTTTCCGTTTTTGAAAGCCGAAGAAAGTTATTGAGATCTTTGATCCCAATCTTAGAATTTTTGGGGGTAAAAATATGGCTAAATTTTAGAGAGAAGTCTTGAGATCCTAAATATATCCTTCTATCTTTTGTTTGCGTTTGTCTGCTTATATAGAAGATCAAACAGGTTTTTAGCTGCCATTCATCCTGAATATTATATATATTTTTGGAAGTTTAAAGATAGGATAATCTAGAGCTTAATTCAATACTAAATCTTGTCTTGGGAAAAGTCTTTCGAATTACAGGATCTTCTTTCTATTATCTTTTTTTTTTTGACTCCAATGAACTTCTGGAAGAACATTCAAGAGTCGAGCAATGAAGCTGAAGATCTGCCAAAAATGTGTAAATGTTTACATATGTAAGAAAAATATTCACAGATCATGGAACTTTTTTAGGAATTTGTATAGGTCCAAGAGATGTTTACTTTGTGATTTTATATATCTATAATTCTGATGAAATTTCCTAACTATCTTAGGGATTTAGCAACCCCTATATCGACTGCTTTTGGAGACTGAGTCCTGAATGAGACTCTTCAAAGTATTGGCGGAATTTCTGTTTAATCTCTTACCTGGGTGCCTGGTACTCTGGCTCTGGTGGGGGGACATGGACGTACACATGCTTATGCACCACTGGCGGCTGCTGGGGAGGTCCGTATTGAGGCGCAGGGGCACCATATCCGCCGCTGGGTCCACTCGGCTGGTAGCTGCTCGATGGTGGGGCACTGTACGAGTCACGTGGTGGCTCCGGACGAGCCACGACCAAGGCGGCTAAGCCCAGGACGATCACTAACTGCAGAACAGAAACCAAATTAGAACACTGAATTGATTTTGGATGAGCTAAGAGTTAAATAAAGAGTCAGACAGCCCAAAATTGTGGGATTATTACAGGGATCTAAGTCGGAAGAGACTCAGATCCGACTCGGAGGAGGCTTAAGATCAGAGACACACACACACACAGATCCAAGTCGATCGTGGATCAGACTGAGATCCCAGTCGAATGTGTCTTGTTATATGCCAGTCGGCTGTGATTATAGCAACGGATCACACACAGATCCAAGTCGGATTCAGTCGGAAGAAGATTCACAGACACACAGATCCACTGAGGATCGTAGCCGATGCTGATGCTGATGCTGGTTGATAGATGATGGATCAAACGTACCACACAACTGGACTGCATTTTACAGGGAGTTTTCGATTATATCCGTTTCTCGGTGCGTTTCGTTTCGTTGCGTTTTGCGTTTGCGGATTTTGTCACTGATCTTGAGGATGGTGGAGCTTATAGTCGGAGTTGGAGTTCGTTTGACGCGGAACCTCTTACTGCATGCCACAACGATTGTTGCAGTTTCTTTTATAGCGGCGCAGCGCGTGAAATAAAAATTAAGTAAAAATAAAGGCGACGTTGACGTCGACGAAGACGGCAGCAACGACCAAGACCACGACGCAGCTTTTGCTGCTGCTGTTGTTAATGTCGCTGTCGCTGTCGCTGCCTCTGCTGAAGCCGACTGTGCTGCCTCTGTTACAGCTTTGGCTGCTGTCTCTTCCTCTGCTGGCTGAGCAGTTGGCAAAGAGCTTGGCAGCGCTTAGCCATGAAGAAATTCCAGGCAGCACCACAGTTGGAGAGTCATCTCTGGTTGCTCTGCCTCTGCCTCTGTCGCTGTTACTCCTAGCTGCGACTGCGACGGCAGCAGAGGCAGCAGCAGCAGCAGCGACGCCTGCTGACCGTTTCTTCGGCTTTTGGTTTTTCCTTCTTTCAATTACCTTTTTCTCTCCCTCCGTCTCCGTCTCCTTCTTGTTGTTTTTTTTGGCACAGAGGGCGCTCTGTGGATTCCATAAGCAGTTCAAGGCGAACCCTAGATTCTTTATGGAGGGGGTCAAGATCATTAAAGATGGCATAGGGTTTTAACTGTTGAGTAGACTTCAAATGGGTATTAACCAGACGCATCTACTATCAAAAAACCTACATAAAGGAAAAAACAAAGGAATTTATATAGTTTAAGATATCATAGGTCTAGAAAGAAAAGATCTTTTTTGATCTTAGAAAAACCTCTACAGAAATATAACATAAAGAATAGAATAAACTTAAAACCAATCGAATAGGCCATCAATGGGTCTTAATATATACCATACATATGTATATCCAATTACTTTAAGTAAGTCTTTCCCAATAGAGAAATGCAAAAATTTGGAATAAAATGAACAAGTCTTTCCAACCATAGCCTCGTAAATCCAATCTCGTAATACATTTTCTTCAGGAAAAGTTGGTGGTGTTGTGCTTCCTATGTGGAAATGTTTTCCATTTAAAAAACCTACATAAAGCTAAGAAAAAAATATTTTCTAGGCAGGTACTTGTATTTTATAATATTTTTCATAAGAATTGTTAGTCTCCTAGCGATTGGAGTATTCCCCCAAAGAGTATTTCGCCATTGAATTAATCCCAAAAAAACAGCAGCTCTTTCTGTTTCCCACTTCTCTCTCCTCCCTCCGCAACTCTTTTGTTTTTCTCGTTATAGAGATTGCATACATCCATAGTTATTTTTGGTCATTTAGAGGATTCAATCCAAACCAATCCGTAATGTTTTCTTGCTGCTTCGCAACCAACGCGCTTGCTGGACGAACGCTTTGCTTGAATCGGATCGTGTCGTATCGTATCGTATCGTGTCGGATCGTGTAGCACGATTCACTTTCAATTTCAATGGATGGTGGGATGTGGATGTGGATTCACTCTCATCTGAAGTTAAACGAGTGGAAGGGGGGGGCCAGTAGACGGGGTTCCTGTGCTCTGGACTGGGACTGCGACAGAGATGGAGGTCTGGAGATTGGGGTCTGGCGATTGGTACTCGGGTCTGGTGTTGGTTTTATTTCATTTCTTCATGCTCTTTCGGTCTTTTGTTTTTTCACTCAACTTCTTTCTGTGTTATGGGGTGCTGTTTGTTATTATTGTTATTGTTACTGTTACTGTTACTGTTAGTACGCGTACTGTTTTGCCGGTGTACCCTGGAAATTGTAGAGCTTAGAGGGTGTATTGCATTTCTGAAAATGCATCACCGCGCCACATTTGGCTGTGACCAAGGTGAAATTAGTTATAAGATGACGTCGTCCGCTGTGGGGAGGACCATCAGCTCTCTCACGGCGCTCAGAGAGATAAGCGCTAGAAAGAGATAGCAAACGTTTCACGTTCTGCACGTTTGCATGCACACGACAAACGGATGGTCCTCGCAAGCGAGCAGATGTGGTGATGACTCCACCTAATAAATAATTTCGCCTTGGCTGAGACGACTCTCTCTCTCTCGCTCTCAAGTTTCGCTCACAGCAGATATAGATTCTATCTTTTATGTGATGCCCACAGGCTTAGCTCGAATATATACTAAGTTAATACTAAGTTATTAAGTTTTCATACCAGAAAGTCATGGAAAAAGCTTTGTTCTCTCCTCAAGAATTTTAGTTTTAAATATAATAAAACTAATTTCCGCAGATTAAACGTAACCCAAATGGATCCCCCTGACTATCCAGGGTATCCAATTGGTCGAGACTTGCAAACTCTTGTGATTCTCTTGTGTTTGCTGTTGTAATTGGTGTCCGCGTTTTGGCCACGAACCATCATAATGAGCTTCACGCTCTTGTTGTTGGGTTTGTTGGGGCATTTGCCCCCATCTGCAACCTACCATCTCCCGAGCTCCCGAACTCCCCGAATGCGCCGTGCAACTCCACAAACATTTTATTTAATGTTTTTTCTTTGCAATATTTTGAATTTGGAATTTCTTTAATTTGGTTTTTTTCTCATGTTTTTCTTGTAGCAATAATTTACACCCCTTTTTGGCGTTCGGGCATGACAATTTCTGAGGAAACAAACAGCAAATTATGATTAGCAAAATATTTTGTAATGTTTTCCATAGGTTCATGGCCCCCTCTGCCTTGCCTTTGCAGTGGATTTGGAAAAGATTTATGCACATAATCTATAAATGGCAATCAGAGTCTGAATTTTGCATTCGTCTCTGATTCCGATCCTCTGCGGCGGGAGGCGCCACTCCTGGACCGAATCTGCAGCAATCTGCTGCCGGAATTTGATGAAATGGCATAATCAGTGTGTGGCCAGCGGCGCCAAACGAAGGAGCCGCAGCCACCAGCCACCAACACCAACACCACATCAATGATAGTGCAACAGAGTCGGGCAGTCCCAAGAGACTGTCACTTTTCCTCGATGGCATCATTTATAATGCCGTTGGCTAAATGGCAACTTTTTTTTGTTGATTTTGTTGTTCATCTTCGGTGGGTGTCTCGTGCCTCCTGCAACAGATTGCATTTCCTTAATTTTCAACGCTCATCTTTCACATTCAAAATCAACCTCCTCATCATCATCATACCATCGTGTGGCTGTGGCTGTTGTTGTGGTTGTGGTGTGGCTGTGGCTGGGTAAATTATGCTGGATGCATCAAGGTGGAACAGGTGCAGGTTCAGTTTTAGTTGCAGTTGCAGTTGCAGTGGATCCTCTGGGGAAATCTTCAGGCTTGAGGCATATGCAAATATCTAATGGATATCGAAATGGATTCATGTGGCAACCCTTGACATTCTTTGAAGGAAATCGAAGCATGCTTTGGGATGCAAAAGAGAAATGGATTGAAAGTTCAACTTCCTGGAGGAAATATGGCATACGTTAATTCGTCTAGGAATGCATTGAAAGACGTTTCAAAAAAAGAGAAATAGCTTGGAGAAATATTCCTTTGAATTTAGATACATTGCATTAGATAAACATTACAGGGAAACTTCCTCTAAAAAAATTAAAAAAACATAATAAAATGTAATAGATAGATAGATAGATAGATCTATAATAATAATAATTATAGTTTAATTACGAATATCTCTTTCACATCAGTTTGTACCTCTAACATCTGGAATATATCATAGATAGAGTTGGCGGAATATTTCGTAAAATATTTTCAATATTTTGTGGAAATTTAAAAACGATTTGTATCTGTTTCAGTAGCTGCATTCTTCAATACATTTTTGCACTTCCCAAAACGACTGTCACATCCCAGAAATGGGAGGGGCAGTGGCAGGGGCAAGCCTACTCCATATGCTTGAGCAAATTATGCCACTATTTTTAATGAATCTGCGGCTGCCATTGCCATGCCACAACGATTCTGAGGCATATAATCAGCGAACGACAAGGCAAAATCTTGCATCTTTCTGCTTTCTCCATGGTCCACGACACACTCCACTCCACTCCACAAGTTGAGCTCCGATTCCAGCTCTGCTCTGGGAGCCATCTACACCTTTGGCAGAGCGCAAAATACTAATTATTATATATTGTATTGTATTGTATCTTTTCTTCTGTGTATGGACTTTATGTAACACAGAGTCAAAACCGACAGAGAGCACCATTTAAATGATATTATATTTACATAAAAAGGCAAAACAATTATGATTTCGTTTTACAAAAGATGAAAGATACAAAAGTCGCAAACGGAATGGGCACTTGGTGGCCGAGTAGGTACTTAATGGGTTCCGTATTGACAGGGGAAGGGATTGGTTATTGGAATGGGAACTGGGGAATGGGATGGGGAATCTTTCTCTCTGGTGGGTGCCACTTTTCAGTCTTTAATTTGTCAAGAGTAGCACTTGAAGTACGTGAAAGTGAATTGAGATAGATGGGAATCTTTTCCCCAAAAAATTTTCAACCAGAAAAAGAAAGAGATGTGCTTGCATAAGGCTCTTTGGTTGTATCCCATGGATACACATATGTATATGTATCTTTGGGCAGAGATCTAGTTAAGACTGCATTGAAAATGATTTCTTTATTGTTGTATAAGTAATAGCCACGAAGCCACGTGAGTTAACAACAATTTCATGTACATTTATATAGATATAACAATAATAATAATTAATAATAGTAGGTAATAATACAGTATATAAGTATCGCGTATAAACGGGGCCTGCGCTCTTGTATAATATATTGTATACATATATATATATATATCTTTTATATGAAATCCCATTAAAGTTTTCGTTTTGGGGCCCATCTTCGTGTGGAGGTCACACGGCCGGCCCAGAGCTCCGGTTTTAGTGGAGGTTAGTTGGGGAGTACTATAATTTATAAATATATATCTTCATATGCCCCACGACTCCAGCCTTAGCCTTGGGGGCCCATTAAAACTCCAGTAAAATATTTACAATTGACTTTTGCTTCTTCTTCTTTTTTTGTAGTAATTTTTGTCTCGTTTTTTAGGGGCTGCGTGTGCGAAAAAAACAAACTTGAAAATCCGCTCTTAACCCACACCATAAATGGGGAATACAATACTCGTATTTATTTGTTGTGAGGGGATTAAGGGATTGTTCTACATATATATATATAGTAGGTAGGTACATAGGTACATTTTTTGTCGCCTTGGGATTACCCAAAAAAGTTTAAAATTATTGTTCTAGCATAGGAACTGCATTTGTCCTTTCATTTTCTTTTTTTTTTCAGTTTTTTTGTTTGTTTTTTCGTGTGTGTTTTTGGGTTTTAAACCAGTGTTTATCAGTTGTTGCCTTTTGCATCTAAAAACCTTTGAGTGTTGATTCGTTTTAGGGGGTGTACCTTTTGGGCTTCAGGGGAGGGTGGGTGAGGGGAAAAGGTGTTGTAAACGAATGGGAATCGAATGGTAAAGTTTTTCAGAGAGCAGTGCTTTGGGGATAGTTGGGCAAGCCCTTAGAAACGTCTTTTTAATGTTTTTTGCGACCATTGAGAAAGGGTTGTCTGAAGTACATTTAAGTAGTCTTTGTTGGAAAAGTTTTAAGGATAATAATAACTTAAAGGAGCTATAAAGAAAAGGATACTCTCAAGTCATGTTTAATCAAAAAAAAAAAAAAAGTGTGTTTTTGGTGTTTACTGTAAATATTTAAGGAACAAAATTTGCTATCCAAAAATGTGGCTTAAAATCAAAGAAGGCGTTTTTAAAGTGTTAAGAATTTTTTTGAAATACATTAATTAAAAAATCCTAATAAATTGTTAAAATAAAATTACTTCTATTTAAAAATTTGTTTGCAAATTTGCAGATGCAAAATTCTTCAAACAGTATTTTAAAACGGAACAAAAATCAAATTAAAATAAATAAAATATTTAAATCACCTTCCAAAATGTTTAAATGTTTAAAGTATACTCCACAGATCTTCAAAGTTGTTTAGAATTGTAAAAAACGTTTGAAAAAGGTTCAAAATGCTGAAAATACTTCAGAAAGATTTAAAGTACCATTAAAATGGTTCTTAAAAAAGGTGCAAACTAGCATAAAATGGTTGAAAATGTCTCAAAAGCCATTCAAATGGTTCATAAGGGCTTAAATATACTTGAAAGTATTAGCAAGTGGTCCTGAAGGGTTTCCCTCACTCCATTTAGTTGCCCATTTTCATACATTTTCACAGATTTTCACACATTTCCTTTTTTGGGTTGCCATGGGGTCTGTAATCCCTTGACCATTTCCTCTTAAGCTCTGCCCTCTTCTGTAGCACTTCCCTGCCCCATCCCCTTCTCTGTACACGGTGCGCTCTGCCCTCATCCACTTCTCTGTACAGTGTGCTCTGCCCCAAGGACCCACCTTTCTGCCATTCTTCTGCCATTCAAAAACTGTTTCATTCACAAAAACATTTCCCCACATTCTCCCCCCTGTAGACCCATTCCATTGTCGTCGTGGTGTTGTGTGGTCGTCAGGTCGTCAGGTGCTTGTTGGGATTCCCCTCTAATAGCGTCCATAGTTGGGTGCCATACGGGGGGCATCTCCGCCCAGCTCGTCCAGGGCACCCATGGCGCTGAGTTTTTGGAGCCAGGCGGCATTCGAGTTGCCGTTGGATACGCGTGGATTGTTGCCGTTGCTGCTGCCACCAGCCGTGCTGCTGCTGCCGCTGTTGGCCTCATTGTGCAGACGCAAAAGTGGGTGTTGTTGGGGCATCGTCTGCTGCTGCTGTTGCTGCTGCTGCTGTGGGTCCTCATTGCTCAACTCCAAGATCTGCAAAAGATGGATGGAAAGAGTTAAACTTGGAGTTGGAGTGTTGTTATGGTTGTTATAATTATCGTATAGTTGCTGTTGTTAACACGGATCGCCCCCCGAGACACAAAAGGGGCGGTGGGGGTCTTTGATGGTGTCTTATGGTAGTTATTTCAAAAAAACATTTTGAAATCTTCATTTATTTAACGTGGGAAGCTCGTCACAGGTTTCTTGTGTTTATTTTTAGATTTTATTTTGTATACCCTCGAAGGCTTCATATAGTACCTTACAAATATATATAATATATAATAATACATATGTACATCCATATGTATATATTAATATAATGTATATATGTAATCCTGTTTGACTTTGTACAAATAAATCCACAAAAATATACAAATTTTCTAGATTTAAAATTTGTGATTTTTCTTTTTATATGGATTGGAAATATATTCAAATTTAATAAGAACAAATACAAACAGCAGATACGTTTGGGATTTATACGTTTTCGAAGATGACTAATTATTTGTTCGAAAGATTTAAAGACTCCCCAATCTTAAGAGGAGGTTCCCGTTCTGAGGCCCAACAATTGCCTAAATTTCAAAACTTTGTTTTCGATACAAAATAAAGTATTCTACAAAAACTTTTTGGTGGGTTTTATTTGTAACTAAAAGAAATAAAATTATTAAATATTTTCATAAAGTTTATCCCCAAACTTTAAGAGTATTTTGAACTTCGTCTTGTCTTAATTGTTTCGTTCGCGTTCGGACTCTTTTTGTTTTAAATTTTTAAATTTTTTGGCGCATCATTAAATTGAATGAACTTTATCTGTAACGAACTGGGCAGCGGGGGGTATGTCTCTTCTCTGATGATCAGCTCTGAAAAATATGTGTTAATGGGGGGTATTGTCGTGTAATTATCAGCCAACCGACAGCCATCCGACAACCTCTTTCTTCTGGCTACCGCTCGTCGCATCGCATCGCATCTCTGGAGAAGAAGAGAAGATCATCTTTTGGCGTATCTTTTTGTATCTTTCGCGAATGCCGAATGCCGAATGCCGAATGATGCGATGCGATGCGATGCTGCCGTTGAGTTGATGATGTGTGAAAAAACCTAAAACAATTTCGCGCCAAGTAATTATATTATTGCTAATTTCAAAAAGGCCGAAAAAAAAGCCAAAAACAGAAAACAGAAATACCAGTAGATGGTTGCTTTTTTCGACTATTTTCGAAGGTTTTCCCCTCCTTTTTGACTCCTTTTAAAACGCTAATGGTTAATGGTCGAGCGGCGGCACATAAGGAAGCAATAATGACACTGCAACAGGGAACAGGGGGAGTGGGGCATATCTCTACAGAGGGTTGCGTATGCTTAGGGTTGGTGGGTGGCAGCAGCTGGGTGTTTCCCCCTCTCTCTGTCTTTATTAAAGACTCTCCTCATCGTCTGGCACTTTTTGGACAGTTTAATTTGAGAGTTGTCGTTAAGTGAAAAGTTATGTGATTTCCTTTTCGAGTTGTGTTTCGTTGTGTTGTGTCTCTCCCTCCCTTCATTTCACAGCCTCTATATCTGTCTGTCTGTACATTCCATCTGTTTCCCTCTCGTTTTTCGGCCAAGGATTGGAACTGGAGATGGAAGATGGTTAGCAAATAAACAGCTGCCTTTGGGGTTTGGTGGGGGGAGTCCAAGGGTGAGACGGGGGATATCTCTGGGTTGATCCATGGTTAGAGGGGGGTATCTCTGCTTACGGGGTGATATCTGTGGGTAATAACTTTGCATGGGCTTAGGGGCAGGGGAAAATGTGCGAGTGTGACAAGTGTTGGAATCAATTTTGCAATTAAATTGTTTTGGAAATACTTTTGCAATTGCCAAAGCGAAAACTTTTACGATATAATCTTGTCTTTTCTTCCGTGATTCATTGTATTAGTTTTTGAATATAAATTCCCAAGAAATTTCCACAAAATTAAGGAAACACCCAAAAATGTCTACCCTTTTTGCCTCAATTCCTTGAAATAAATCATCCGAAATGTGACCTTAAATGTTTATTTTATAAACCCCTAATTATAAAATTATAAAGTTTTCCCAGCCTGCCCTTTATTAACTAATAAAATAACCATCTAATAACTCAAG
This sequence comes from Drosophila lowei, assembly GCA_008121275.1. Taxonomy (NCBI): domain Eukaryota; kingdom Metazoa; phylum Arthropoda; class Insecta; order Diptera; family Drosophilidae; genus Drosophila; species Drosophila lowei. The sequence continues at coordinate 23,305,051 of CM017779.1, read as the reverse complement.
AGCATTATGAAACTGTCATTTCTCTCACAGAAATTGCTTTGGGGAATTCCCTTTCGACTTGCCTTCGAGGGAAGACCATCCCCTACTATACCATCTCATCCCCTAGTATTCTTAAGCATCTCATGCTCTGTTCTGACATGTTCTGACATCCTGGCTGTCACAGGCAATAAGCCAAAGGCTAAACTTTGTTTGTTGTCTCACGATGTTTGGTCTATAGTACTCATGGTCTCTTCTCTTGGTCTCTGTTGTCTCTTGTCTCTCAGGTTCAATGCATTATTGTGTGTCAAGTGTTTTTCCATTTTCCTCGGTTGGTTTTCCCCCCTCTTGCCCCATTTGTCGTGTCTTGTCTCCGATGTGACGTAGAGAAGTCAACCTTCATCATCGGCAGACGCCAGCCAGCAGACCGGCAGACCAGACCAGACTCCAGACCACGTCATCGTCATTATTTGCTATTTGACATTTGATTTCCCTTTTTTTTTTTTTTGCTACAGTTTTGTTGCCTTCTTTTTGTAGATATTTGCTGCTTCTTTTGGCCAAGTTTGTAGATATTTGCTATTGCTTTTGGCCAAGTATGGTCTTGGTCTGCTCTTGGTGTTTGTCTGCGTCGCACGTCAGCGATTTATCGATTCGCAGTGGGGCCATGACTCAGAAAAAGAGGGGTTTCTGAGTGCTACAGATTGTGTGCTGCAGCATGCAGCAAACAGTTGCAGGTTGCTGGTTGCAGGTTGTTTTGTGGCAGTTTGCAGCTGCACATCCACATTTATTTAAGTGGGGCTCCTCTGCACACACTCCTCCTTCTCCCCGTCTCCCCTTTAACCATTTAAGCCGCATTTTTGTGTTTTGGTTGCGAAAAAGAACAGGAAACTGCGCGGAAAAAAAGAAAAAATTAAATAACAGCAGCAGCAGAGCAGCAGTGGCAGTGGCAGAGCAGCAGCAGCGGCGCTGCGTCTCCAAAAATATTGTGCAAAAGATGAGAAGCAGCCAAAGTGTTGGCCAAGCCGACGGATTGTTGGGGGATTGTAGCCGAGCAGGCTTCTCCTCTCCATGGGAAGACCAGGCCCCAGACCAGACCAGAGACCCCTCTTTAAGAGGCTTGCGAAATATGTAAAAATATTTCTGAAATGGTTTGCAGCAGCAGCAGCAGCAGGAGGGGCAAAAGTGGGTCTCCGATAAGCAGGAGTCACCAGGGAGGGACAGAGGGACATCCGTAACCTTATACCTCGATGATATAGCATCCGATGACGCAACCCATCCATTCCATTCAATTCCACTCGGAACCCAACAAAAAAAGCAAAAGAAAAGAAGCACCAAACCATCTCGAAAAACGAAAACAAAAACAAGTCGAAAATAAAACCTCAATAATTGGCGACATAATTGCAACTTAATACCACGCTTTAACCCGCTTTGTTGTTGCTTCGTTCGGGTCTCTGTCTCTCTGTCTGTCTGTGTCGATGGGCACTCTTTTCATTTTCATTTTCATTTAGTTAATTATATTGACAACACAGCAGCACAGCACAGCACAGCAGCAGAGCAGTGGCACCACCGATGCCCAAAAATGCCAATGCACAAAACTGAACTTCAGGGGGCACGCACAGACACAGAAGGCAGATCCCATGCACCAAAGATGTACAGATGTACACTCAAAAAATATTCATTAAAATATTGAATAAAACATATAAATTTAACAGTCATGAGCTACGTCACTACCAAATACATACTCAAAAAGAGTATAGATCTTAGAGACTATAAGAGCTAGAGCAACCAAATTTTGTATTCAGACTCCTGTAATATCGCACTGTTACAAGTGTATCATATGGAAAGACAATATCTAGCAGAATGGCCGAATCTGGGTCAGATCGGATCAATATTATAGCCAGAAGGAACAAATGAAATTATAGTGGCTACTCATTCTCTCTCTCTCTCTCTCACACACACACACACTCTTCCTCCGCCTGGCGGAGGGGAGCCATACTGACTGATTATCGGGTAAAATATAGAGGCGCGGCCTAAACTGCGATTCACAATGGCTCTCGTTTGGCTTTATCTTGATGTTGAGCCACGTGTTCCTCTACAGTCCAAACTACGACTGGTTTGCCTCTCTCTTCTTCAGAAATGTACATTAAATAATGAATGAAAGAAGGACTTTAAACAGATCATTTGTTTAGAGAACATTGAAATTTCTTTCAGTGCATTCCCACAGCTTTAGCTTCAGCTTCAGTGCATTAACTATAGGTACCGCTACGAATGGCATGTCATGGCATGGCTTGGTATGGTACATGGCTCACCTGCAGCATCAGTTCACGCAACTTGTCCAAATCGTCGCCGTGCGACCTTGTGGGCAGGTAACGGCCGTCGACCATCTGCGGGGGAATGGCCAAAAGCAGGAGCAGCAGCCATACAAGCCACCTGTGTCCCTGCCTCAGATTCAGGCCCATTCCCATTCCCATGATGAGGCACCTCTCACTCTCCCTCTCCGTTCCCGTTTGGGAGCTCCTCGCAGCCCTCATTATTGGTGTCTTCTGTTGGTAGAGGGGTGGGCGTTCTTGTGGCTGCGGTCGTCTGGGTGTGGCTGCAACCAGAGATAGGGAAAGAGTGTGATTGCTGCAACAAGAGAAGGGGAAAGAGTGTGATAGCTCCTCAGATGAGGGGCAATTGTAGGACTCGTTATTGGGATTGCAATGGAGGCTTTTGGCTTTTAAGGTGGGTTCAAACCAGAAAAATATCTTACAGATGGCATGCCATGGTATTGAGTAATAGTTTGTGAAGACATTACGTTTCATAGATATAAAATTGAGGAGGTGATCATCAAAGCAAAACTAGAAAAGTCAGGGATATACCTCTTTTTGAATGATATTTCATTATGGATTATCTTTAAAGATATAAGATTCCGAATATAAGAAATAGGAACCATTGCGAGATCTCTTTTTACCCCAACTTATATCACTGAAACGCACTGTATTCAATTAAAAGTTGTGCATTTCTTAGAGCTGGGTAATTAAAGACTCAAAATTTCTTAAATTTCTTAAATTTTTCAAGAGTTACACTCGAAGAAAAGAGGGAACTTTATTTGGAAGAAAAGTCTTCTTTCAATTCCGGTGAAAAATTGCATATAAATGCTTAAATTCCTTTCAAAGGTATTTCTTTTATTAAGAAATATTCGCAATAATTCACGATTCATGTTTAAAATTATTTCTTCCTTGGAAATATGTTTAATTAAATGTTATTCCCGTTTTGTTTTGGCTGCTGGCTGCGCCTTAATTGCGATTCAGCGAATGTTTGCTCAATTGAAGGAGGAGGATTGGAGGATTACACAATGCTTAAAATTTATTATTATGACACTGACACTGAAACCAAAAGCAGAAGCAGCCCCAAAGCCAGACGCCAAAAACAAGGGGCAAGTGGCAGTGGCAGCAACTGGTACAGCTGCACCTGCAACCCCACTGACTCACAGTTTTTTAGGAGCAGGAATGAGTCGTCGGAGGGGTACTGCTGTGTACCAGGATACCCGTGCAGGATGTTAACTACGTCACGTCCTGAATAAGTTGAATAAGTTCTTGTCGCTCGCTCGCCGTCGGATACGCTGTGTCCTGAACACTAGGATAACAATGTAAGTTTAAGCGAAGCTGCGTGCCGACATTGGTATTTATAGCCAAAAATTGCGGCACTCGGCTGAGATTTGGAATAGATGACGCCGCCAGGACGCCTGCCTGCCTGCGTGCCTGCCTGCCTGGCCGCCAGGACTTTCCTACACGACCTACACATGCGCTACTCCCCCAGAAAGAGCTCCAATAACAGTGATAGAGGAGCCAAAGAAAAGCGAAGCGAAACGAAACGAAACGAAACGGAGGCCCCAACCGCATCGTAGTTGGGATTTCCCTCTGGTGTCCGCTGTCTCCCAAGCCGAATTCTTTTCACTTTTAGTGCGCGCGCAGGGTCAGGAATACCAACGACAAAAGCAACAACAAGAAGGAGAAGGAGGAGGCCAAGGGTTAGGAGAAGCGAAGCTTAGAATACCCTAACAGAAGGCTCTTTCTCCATCATACACTGAAAGATTTTATATCATTAGAAGAGCAAATAGATACGTGGAATGACTGCTCTAATCGAGAATATATCCGCTTTAATGCACTCCAAACTATATAGTACCCCCAGTGGTAAGAGTATTATAGAACATCCATATCATTGTCACCAGGCATACTCTCTTTTACATATTTATATATATATTTCTCTGGGTGTCTGTGTGCATGAGCTGCCCCAGTGTCCTCGCATTTCTATTGTCCTGCTGCCTGGCTGGGTGGTGGGCGGCGACTTCATCATCATAATACCGCCCAACACTCAATCCAGCAAAAGCAAACCAACCTCCAGTCCAGCCCAACAACCATTATCCTCTAACACAACCAGCATTCTGGCGAAATGTTTTCGCTTGGCCAACTTTCATGGTTAACTCTCGGAGTGCTTAAATCTGTTGTTCCTTCGTCCTCGTCGTCGTCATGGCTGCAATTGTTGACATTGCGGTCGCGTCAATAGTGCCCATAGCCCGGTGCTGGTCCGTTTAACTGTGGGTCCAGTCCAGCCCCCGCACATCTGCTCTGGGATTGGAACTGAAACTGGGAACTGGTGTTGAAGATGTGCGGGTTGTCGGTGTCTGTAAAATGGTACCATTTGTATACCACGCACGGAGCGATAGACCGAAATTTTTGATATAGCGCAGTTTTGTGTAGCCATTGGCTGTGATTGAATACGTGACGGGCATCGGGAAGCAGTGTGTGTGCAAGGGTTTTTATGGCCGCCTGGCTATGAGGAATAGGAATATCACACACCACACTCACTCCCCCCCACATATTGCTCCTTGGTTTATTTATGGGCCAAGGCATACAGTCGCATAAACGCTTTATGGAACAACCCGGAATTGTTCATGCCCAATGCGTTTCGTCAGAAAAATATGAAAAACCCCCCAAAAAAAGGAAATAAAAAACAATTACTCCACAAAAAAGAAAAAGAAATGAAAAGAAAAAGTTGTCTGAAGTGGGATTCGAACTCGCGTCATATGTATGTTATTGAAAAGTGGCTTTGAAAGCTTTTCCATGACACAGTTTTTGACTTACGACGGCTGGAGCTTCCAGATGAGAATCTGAGCTCTTCAGTTATCAAGCATCGGTGGTTCAGTGGTAGAATGCTCGCCTGCCACGCGGGCGGCCCGGGTTCGATTCCCGGCCGATGCAGAAATAACTTTTTTCGGTTTTTATTTTGTCTTTTTCTCTTGAACTTGAATTATTTGCTTTGAATATTAACAAAAACGTTTCTTTTGAAGCAGCCTAATGGTTGGCATATATACAAAAATAAACAGATTGTTGGGTTCATGCTGTTATATCATTCTGATTCAGCTTCATTTGTCAAACATATAATATATGTGGATTCCCCTTCAGTATTGCTATAAATCAATGTATTTGATGGATCAATGGATCCCATTCCAGAGATTAATCTTTTGTGAAGTAAAGAGAATTTGAAATTCAGAATTCATTCTGTTTTGTATTAGAGTGTATTCCACACTTCTGTATGGTTTTGTGTAACTATTAACTAGTATTCCAGACAAAATCTTCATTCTGCTCAAAATCACAGTTTTACAGCAAACAGTATTCCACACAATTTCAGTACCCTTCATGAAGGTATTACTACGTTTGAAATCATCCTATGCCTTTCAAAGTCAACATAAATATATAGTTGGTATTCCAGACCTGTTTCTAGGACGCTATTACAATAGTAATCATCTTCTTTTTTCACATCTACTTATTCACGTTTGGATTATTCCAAAGACCTTTCTATAAAACTATAAATGTTAAGCAAATAGTTTCAACTGCAATCAAAGGGGAGATGTCTCACAAGAAACCTTCAAAAAGATTAGTTTGGAAATCTCACTCATATGCTAATTAAACTCTTATAGAGTTGTGTTGTAGAGTTCGTAAACTCCGAAATTCTTATTGATATTTGTATAGAATAGACTTTATTCGCTTGATTCATTTTACGATTACAATTACGTTTACAATTACGATTACGATTACAGTACAACAAAAAATGGAGTTTGAGTTATATCGAATGTGTGTTTTCGAGTAGATGGAGGGGAGGGTACAGGATACAGGATAGGGGTACATATATGGCTCGTATAAAACCTTAACTACATAGAATCGATGCTTAACTAGAGAGCTACCAAATAGTGGATATATCGTACATATAAGATCTACTTAACAACAACTAAAATACATTCAGTGGCATTCTACCTACGATTATACTCATTTTCATTCTATAATTTGCTCAGACATGGGACTCGGGAGGGAGGAATCTAAGGATTACATCTACAGACACAGCACGAAGGAAACAGGAACCAATCCATAAAGATACCCTTGCAATCGTTGTCGGGATCGTAGGCGAGCAGTCGATGCCATTTGTACTTTTGCTCGCATCCGCATTCTCCCTCGCAGCGCGGTGTTTGAGTATTGCTATTTGTGATTATGGGATACAGATAGTTAGAGTCATATCTTTTGTGGATATGTATGCTTCAACTCACCTACACACCTCCTGGTGGATGGCCTGCTCAAAGTGCTGTGTGTTGACAATGGCCCTGATCTTGCCCGCAGAGTTCGATGCCCAATAGGGTGTCACGATTTCGATCTTCGATTCGCAGGCATCGAGTCTGCCAGTACCCGAATTCGCCTGGCCCCCCCCATTCCCACCAGGTGTCCTGTTGGCATTGCTTCCAGCAGCAGAACCACCACTGTTGCCGCCTCCTCCTGCTCCTCCTCTGTTGCGACTGCCACCGGCTGCCGCTTGACGCTTCTTGCGTAGTTCTCCGAAATAGCTGTCGCCCGCCTCTACGGCCTCCCCGGCATTGGCCGCATAGGCCCCGGGCGGAATGAATATGTCCGGTTCGTCGATGAATCGTCTTTTCCGCACTTTTGCCTGCTGGTTGCGTCCTCCTCCTTCTGCGCCACTTCCGCCTCCTGCAGGGCCTTCCATATTCATCTCAAAGTCTCCATACATTCGACGCATCAGTGCCTTGTTGTCATCTATGAAACGTTCGATTTTGTCGCTGGAAAGGGAGTGGATTCAATAAGAATTTTAATTAGTGAAGGTATCAGTATCAATGTCTTATGTTTTTAAAGAGATTGATATGAAATGGTTGGATTGAAAAGCTAAATCAGCATCCTGAAAAGTGGTATTCCCCTCAAAGGATCATTGTTAAAGGGATATTTTGAGTTTTTGGGACTCAGACTTTGAGAAGTTGGCTTAAAATAGATGGATTGAACTGGAGAAATAGGACGAAATCCCAAGGAATTTACTCAAAAAAGATATCATAGCGAATTTGAATGCGTTCCGTCCATTAGATGGATCGATTGAGAGGCTTAAAGGCATCGTGATAAGTGGATTTTCCCTTTGGAATGGGATTTAATTAGGGAGGCTGATCAAGACTCATCTAAGAGCATAACCTAAAAGAGTATATGCTAAAAGGAATTGGTTATTAATAAAAGGGAAAAGGAATCGAAAGAGATTAACGAAAGACATATATGATCTCTTTACAAAGAATTTCCCATTATCTCTATTGATTTAATTCGGTAACTATTGCCCTAATTAAAGAGGTATACCTCTCTTACTTTGGAACATCGGTCGGCAAGGCCCTATCTTATGTGTATAGGAAAGTGCGCTGCTGCTGTGCTGTCGCTCACGTACACGTGTATAACAGTGGTTGGCACCAATACATTGTTCCTTTCTGCACTAAAAACATGTGCAAATATGCGTGTCGAACCCTGCCATGGAGGATCAATATTTTATAAAGGTAAATTCTTCTGTGATGAAATTCTTGAATGGAAAGAGAGGTTCCATTTTAGAGGTTCATTAGCTTCAGATTTGGATACAGAAGAACCTATGAAATCCGCATTAGTTAGTTTTGCGTGCCTATGCTAATGAGAGCCGCTAAGTCACGTAGCCAGTCAGTAACTAAGAAATGTGAATCAGGTCAGTGTTCTTTGAGAAGAGACTAAACCAAAGAAAAACCACAGAAGAGCAAACATCCTTGAGGCCAGACCAATCAGTGGAATGTACGAAAATCTGTGGTTATTTCGGAGGTGGGGAAAACCGCATGACGAACCCCATTCCGTATCCGTTTTTGAATTGGAATTTCCTACTATAGATATCCTATAACCAAATAGAAATAGAACAATGGAATGGTGTTGTATGTATAGTGTATACTCACATGGGATAGCTGTTGCCGGCTGTGGGGCAGAACAGCTGATGATATCGCTTGATGCATGGCACTCCCTTGATCACATCACCCCTCACATCCAGACCCAGAGCCACCGACAGGGCCGTCCACCAGATCTGAATGTTTGGAATATATATATGTATATTTTAAATAAAAGTTTAATTATTTTGGGGAAGGAAGGAAATTGTTGGGTACTGGAGATTTTTTAGATTGGTGGAGGAGACCATAACAAAAATTATGGCCGGGGTGTGAAAATGACTCAAGTAAGTCATAAACATAAAAAATAAAACGAATTTTATATTTTGGCTTGACCGGGGATATCTGAGATCCGAGATCCGAGACCCCGAGACCCAAGATCGTGGCAGAACGGAGGAGCTGGTTTTCTCTCTCCATTCGCTCTTCATTCGTCGTCGTCGTCATCAACATCATCACACCTCTTAATGAAACGAACTCGCACGACCTTCGTGCACGCAAAAAAAACAAAAAAAATAAAATAAAAAAAGTTAAAACACAAAATCGTCAAAGTTATTTCCGCAAAACGAGCAAACTCGATCGATATCAAGTCGAATCGAATCAGAACCTGAGATGGAATTAAAGTGAGCGCGTGCCTGGCTGCCTGCCCCAAAAAAACTACTACCAAGAGACCCCCAAAAGAGACCCCAAAGAGTACTTACCGGAATCTGTAGGAACGATCCATTGTTGAGCTTTGGATAGGAGAACAGCGGCACCACCGGCACCGTGCCGTTCTTCAGAAAGATCGGACCCTGGATGGGTGTCACAGTGGGCATCTGATTGTTATTCGTTTTTTCTGTGAATGGAATGTAAATGGCAATTGGTTTTTTGAAATTTCGAATGATTCATGGCAAGGACAGGGACAGGGACAGGGACAGTGGACAGAGACAGTGTCGTTGTCACTGCATTAATCAGTGATCGCTTTTGGTTAAACCCCGAATGAAAGATGTTGTTGGAGTTGCAAGTGCAATGCTGCAATGTCTGCAGTCTGCAGTCTGCATATAAATGGGACGACTGCTGCAGTTGCAGTTGCAGTTGACACATGCATGTACGAGTTTACGAGTATAAATTTCATGTCTGTCTGGCATTTGTAATGCCCCCAAACCCAAACCCAAACCCAGATCCGGATCTGGGGCATACAAAACAAACTTTCCCTTTTTACACAGGATGCAAAACGAGTTGAAGAAGGAGTTGCTTGAAGAAAAGAGATTGCACTTTGCACTTTGGCAGCATAATACACTTTTTAATGGATTACCCTAGATTCTGGGGAATCTGGTGATGAAATAGAACCACCATATCTTTCAGATGCATCTCTTGTGTCTCAGAAGACAAAGTCTGTTGCGAGTGGTACACTCGAAAGACAAAACCCCACGAAAAGCCAAAGCCAGAGCCAAACCAAAACTTGTATATGAATATTGTATCTTGTATCTTGCGTGTGCACACGTCTCTTCTCTGCTCGTATGGAGAGCTGGTTCATGAGCTTCTTGCATAATAGCCCCCGTAACCGAGTTGAGTACTTGAGGTCTCTGGCAGGCAGGCAGGTTGCTTGCTGGCTAATGCCTCAACGAGGCAGAGGTGGAGATGGTTTTTTGGATACAACAAAGAGGCGCCACAAAAGTGAAACATCTTTAAAAGTAAGGCGCTGACAGTTTTTTTTTGTATGAGGACAACAAGGGCAGAGTGTACTTCACAGACAGAATGACAGTTAGATGGATGGTGGGATGCATGGATATATATAGTAGATACACTCATAGATACACCCCAACCCAAACCCAATCCCAATCCCAATCGCAGGCCTGGCATAAATCGTGATGCGTGTTAGTCAGAAATGCGGTTATAAAAGTCAAACACTGGCCATTACTGTCTTGAAAGTGACCTTGCCGATCGGTTTGTAGACCTTTGACCTTGTCGCTTGTTTACCCCTTGTTTCGTTGCTGCTGCTGCTGCCATAGTTGTTGCTTCAGTTGTTGTGTTTCTCCTCTCTCACAAATGTGCAGAAGTTGCTCCCAATTGGAAAGATACACAAGTAGCGGGCAAACAACAACAGCAACAACAACTACCAGTACGAGGTATTTGAAAAATTAACATGACTTTCCGTCAGTCCGTCTCTGAATCGTGTGCAGACGTGGGACTCCTCTCCGCTTATCGGATCTCCTCTCCCCACAGATCTCTACTCCACTCTACGATCGTACATGCTCCATTAAAATTATACAATAAACACTCGGTACGAGTAGCATTTGCTCAGATTATAATCTCGGAATCATCTGAATCCAATCAGGAAATGCTCGATATGGAATGTCGGTACTCGAGAGAACGATATGAGCAACACTTTGGGGATTCCTTGCGATCGAATGAGGAAGTACACAGATCTTGGGATTTGAAGAACATATATATATGTATCCCCTATGGGGAAAGAGCCACCTGAAAGAGCTCTTGTTTGTGGTATAATTATGTGGCTCTATAGGCTCTTGAAAACCCTTGATACGCGCTTCCCTTCAAGATCCCACGTCATATCTTCACTTAAGATCATAGATCATCCTCTTTTACAATCTGTGAGAGCTCTCATTTCACTTTTTTCCTCTCTTCTCGCAGACTAAGAGATCCTCTTAGAAAATTTTAAAGTGTTTTTCAGCTTAGAATAATAAATTCTATATTCAAGGCTTCATCTTTAAATGAAGAACTTTTAGGGATCCATAAGCTGTACATAGAAAATCCATGGGTTCAATAACTAAATTGAATGTTTTTTATGTGGTGCAACCTGGGGCATGTCTTCGGCTAAATCATCAAGTGTTTCTACAGCTATGAGCTATGAGAATTATTTTTATAGAGGGCTAACAACTCCCTAAAGTCACTCAATGATTTCTAGAGCTAAACGAAAAATTTGAGCCCTGGATGCTATAAAGAATACTCTTTAAAACGTTCCTAGATTCAGATTCACTCTTAAATACGAGTATGCCTTAGATCTCGTCGCACTCACCCCTTTCCTGCCCCTGCCCCTCATAGTACTGCCCGTCGTCGTCTTCATCCTCATCCTCCTCATCGCCCTCCTCCACATCGTAGTCGAGAACGGCATGCACCTGAGTGCGGGAGCCCTGCCCCGCTTGGACCCTCGTAAAGCCGGGAGCTCGTTCCGGATAATTTTCGGGTGGTGCCACGCCGTAGGTGGAGGCGGGCTGAGCCTCGGGCTTCGACTGTCTGGGCCGTGGCTGCTGCTGCGGCTGGGGAGCGGGCGGGGAGGTGCTGGGAGCGGCTGTGGCTGTGGCAGTGGCGCCTGGGGCTGGGGTTGGGGTTGCGGCTGCGGCTGCTGCCTGCTCCCGTAGCTGGTAATACTGAAGCTGCCGCTGTTCTTGCTGAATGTGGCACTGGCACTGCCATGGGCATTGAAGTACTGCTTCTGCTGGCCCGGAAAGTGGGTGTACGAGCCCTCGCCAGGGCCCCTGCCAGTCGAATGGTGGGTCTGCGTCAGCTGAATGGTGCTTTGGCCGGCGCTGTTCGACCTGGAACTGGAGGAGCTCTGGTAGGAGACACTGTTCTCGTTGTTGTTGGCCTCCTGCTGCTGCTGTTGCTGTTGTGTCTGCTGCTGCTGTTGCTGTATGTGGTAGACAGAGTTGCGTGCCGCACTCGGTCCCGTGGGTGGCAGATAGGCATTGTTCTGCTTGCGTCTGCTCTGGTATTGATAACCTCCGCCTCCGACTCCGCCCTGTGGCTGTGGCACCTGCTGTGGTGGTGCATAGGGATTGTTCTTAAAGAATTCGGGGTCTGTGGGACTCTGCTGCTGCGGGGGATGCTGCTGCTGCTGATGATCGGCCGGCGAGTACAGCAGATTGTTGGTGTTACTGGCCAGCTGATGAATGGGATGCAGGGGGGCCAGGGTGACGCCCCAGGGCTGGCCAAGGGCACCGAAAGGCAGTGAGAAGTTGGTCAGAGCCATCGATTGGCTTTATTGATAGATAGATTTGAGATTTTGATTTCCGCGATACGAAAGACTCAGGCAACGAACTGAAGCTGCCTCACGCCAGCCGCCGGCTGCGGTGTATGCGGCATCATCTAGATTCCTGAACAGAACAGCGATGATCGGATTGGGTCCGAAACTGAAACCCAAACTCAAAGTACGCGCGCGCCCGCTCTCGAAATTGATTTATGCAAAAAATAACAAATCCGTCAGCGCTCCACTCGGTCTGCTCCCCACTGCTGCTGCTGCTCACACAGATACACACGCACACAAAGTAGCGAGCTATGTAGTATATATACTATAGATATATAGATGTGCAAAGTTGTTGTTTTAATAACTTAAGCGACGCTTCAGCCACAGCTTTAGCTTTGGCTTTAGCTTTCGACTTTGGCTCGGACTACGTGGTCGGACGATCAACGGATCGATCGGTACTCGTACTCGCACTCGCACTCGTACGCCGCGGATCTGGTGCTAAAAAACCATTCACGACAAGCTGACAATCGAGACTGAGCCGTTCTCGCCGTGCGCCTTAAAAAAAACTTAATGGGAGGAAAAATGTTTCAGCACCAGCCCCAACGCCAGACTCAAATCGAAATCGAAATCGAAATCTCAAGAAAAGACTTAAAACAGTTGCTTCTCTGTTACGGGGCTCGAGACTCTTGAAAGAGTGAGAGGCTTTTGCGAGTGCCAGTGCCAGAGCCAGAGCCAGAGCCAGAGCCCCGTGCACACACTCTGCTCAGCAAAACACTCTCGTGTTGTTGCCACGAAAAATAAAACAAAAACCGGAAAATAATGCAACCACATATGAACGAACTGTGAATGCCCTTTGGGGGGATATACTTATACTTATTGTACGATGATTCGTTGATTTGTTGAGATTCGAGAATGATTCCTAGATGGATTTCTTTGCGCAATCAATTTACACTTATTTCTAGTAGATTTTTCATACATTTGGGCTGGTAAAAATCATCTTAGAGTGAAATCTATGAAACTTGTAGCCTTTTGCACTTTTAGCATAACAAATTATCTTAATTACACATTCAATCGAGCAGAACTAAGAACACAAATCAGTTATTATATATTTTTCAATGATTTTTGAGATAAAAGAGAACATTCAAAGTATTTGCGGTTGATTTGTTGAGTGATCTGGCTAGGATTATACGATTTAAGAGGATGTTTGGAACTATTAGAATGGTTTTAGAAAATCAATTATGAAAAATTTAAGGACTTGACTACGAAACTCTAATCATTCTTTGTAGCGGGGTTTTTCCTTAAACTAAAAGCGATAAAACATGGCTTTGCTTTGTTCGGTGATGGTTGGAGGAGCTTTCCATGAGGCATCCCACTAATAAGAATGCTTGTAAGATCTGAATTTGTGACCTAGGTCAATGTCTGGATGGGATGCCTGGATGGGAAGTCTCGTTTCGTGGCGACTGATTGTTATACATTCCGTATCGTTGCCGAAAAACGCATATTAATCACAGTAACCAAATGAATGTCTGCGCTGTTTTTATTTTGTTGTCGAAGGCAATGAAAAGCAAAAGTATTTTTAAAGTGGGGGGCTTTGAAAACTGGTTGTGTGAAGAGCATCGAGAGCTCGTAGAGCGCCCGTCGTTACACACATGATTGTGGGTTCCATGAGCTTAAGAGAGTCCACGTCTCTCTCTCTGTGCTCCAAGTCTGGTCTGGTGTTCTCTCTTAGCCAACTGAATGTTTGGTTAGTTGTTAGGGGGTTGGGGGATGGAGAGGAATTCTCAGGTATGCCGCTTGTAATGCCGAGTGCATTATGGGGCGATGAGCCAGGCGTATATTGATGGGGCGATGATGCGGCGGCTATGAATGAATAACTGATGGATGGATGGATTGGGAGGGGAAGCTGATTGAACGAGGGCGTAGACGTAGACGCGTCTATGACTACGTCAGCTCTTGGGGCTCATTGGAGCTCCACTTTGCATATTAGCACCTCTTAACTGGAGCTCCCCGTCTCGACAGTCGACAGTCAACTGTCCAATGGCGGAAACGGATGCAGCAGCAGCCGCTGACAGGTGGTCTCGGATCTTATCTCTCTCATGAATGTGTCTGGGAAATACGCCCGCCCTTAAATGGTTTAGTCTCCTGTTGTTTAATGAATCATTTATACAACTATTCGTAATGGGAATTATCTGAAATAATAGGATATATGTACATACTCATGAATACTTTGTTCTTACGAGGGCTCTAATTTGGGGCTAATCTATTGTTTATTCGTTGGAAAACTTTGGAGGAGAGATGTTTCTTTCTGATATATTTTGGGTCCAATATTCTTTACGCATACAAAAAAGGATGTCTTCGTAGTATGTGTACTCCGTAGTACTCGGATTCGGCTTTCAGTGATTCGGGGTGATTCGAATCCGACCGAAGTATTCTCTGAGTATTCAGATGGTAAATCTTTCCAGAAAAGGGTACAAAACCTTGCCACCACGAGTTAAAGTCCTACTCCTACGAGTACGAGTATGAATAAATTTCAGTCAAGTGATGATTTTACGAGCTGCTCCCATTTCAGGGCCAGTCGTCGCGGTGGCGATTGTGGCACTTTTCCTTTTTGTTCGCATTCTTACATGCAAATAAGTTACGTTACACTTAAAGTGTAACACTTGGTTGGGGGTTGGGTTTGGCCAGCTGCTGCCGCCGCTTGAGTGTTGGCCAAGAGACTTACATATAGCCATAACCATGGCCATGGCTAATAGCAGGCAGGCCTTTGTTCTATGGGGGCTGGCTGTTGCTGACCAAGCCCAAAACAAATATGCCACATTTTCATAAGAGCCAGGGCTGGAAATGAACTGTGGCTTGAAAATTGAACTGAATTATTCATACTATTCCTACCATATCCTATTATTTCCTACATTTTATAGGAAATTTTCTTAACTTTCAACTGAAAAAAGAGCAGGGCTTAGCTCTACAGACTCCTAGGTGAATACTCTATTTTTCTGTATAGAATTGCATTTCCTTATTTGACGCGGAAGTTGCCAAGGATTAAATCTAAATCGGTTCCAAATAGATTGAAGACTTTAGCCTATATAGATGATATTTATGGATATATTAGGGATAACCCTATTCAATGTTTAAGGAATGTTTAACCAATTCGGTTTCCTCGGAGATCAACGAATATTTCCCCAATGAGAGTGCTTAGAGGAAGCCAATGATTCATTCAGAACCGACTTGTACTTCCTGCCCGTCCCTAGTCACTCCACTCGCATGTTGCATATGCAATATGAACCGATTTCATAAGACCAGAACAAGTTTACACTCTGCTCCGACCCGACCCGAGCAACCACCAGCCACCACCACCAACAACTTTAAGCATTAGTTTTATTTATTTTCTGCCTTTCCCTTTTTCATGCGGCACAGACATTGAAACTTCTTGGTTGGATTTGGTTGCCACTGAGCATATCGAATCCATGGCTCCGAAACCAAGCCGAAATATCCACTCCACAATCAAATAATTTGACAAGAAATCAAAATGAATCGAGAAACTTAAAATGACATTCCTTCTAGCGCCCTGGCCAGGGATTGGATTGGATTGAGACAGGGACTGGACTGGATCGCCTCGGGCCTTTTGTCGTCGTCTGTCAAAAGTAAAACAATTTGTAGACCTTATCGAATGGTGGCTCTCAAGCGTTTGGCCTTAAGTCGTTAACAAAATTTTAACTGCCAATCTTTTGTGCAGCCACAATAAAATAAAAAACGACACACATCAAGTGTTTGTTGCTGCCTGCCCGCTGTCATAGTGGAGGGGTTCTCTCGTACCCAAAAATCTCCAAATCTTTGGCTCGAGACGAATGACAAAAATGTGGAGGAGGGGCCCTCGGAGCCACAATCCGCGACTCTGGCCGCAAAGCCAATTGATCGATTCGATCAGCATAAAAAAAGCTTTAATTAGAACCAATTTAGAGCGTGGACCAATTTATCAGAAGCATTTTTGAAAAGTAGTTGAGAACCAGTCGAGAGCAACTTAACAGCGCCATGTGCAGGCCCCAGTCCACGGGCAGTCCACAGCAGAGTGTCTATCTCTAGATTTCATTATAATATTATTGTTATAGCTGAAAACTGAGCTCAGACTGAAACACAGAAATAGCCAACAGAAATCGCCTTTTACGCATTCGTTTTCCTTTGTCAATTGTCTGGCGGCTGGCGGCTGCTGGCACTGTTCGAGAGGTGTGGTGTGGAATGGACCCCAACCCCGGGACCAGGTTCAAGTGCAAATGGCATTCGACATGCGATACATATACACATATACATATGTATGTAGATCTGTAACAATATGGAGTACTTAGAGCACTATAGAGAGTTGAAAGGAAACTATAGTTTCGAGTTCGATCCGATCCGCCCTCTGGCTTTACATACAAGTCGCAAAACGAGTTAATTAATTTGGTTCTTGCCGCCAAAAAAAAGACAACAATTTTCTTTATATAACAATTCATTAATTACCTTTCGATTTCTGGTTTTACCTTGGGCAGAGTCATGAACCCGACAACACCTCACCTCACAGCTAATGCCATTAGCTGTAGCTGGAGCTGAAGCTGAAGCCGTGTGGCGGATCTGGGATTACAATGTTCGTTTGAGTGTGTTCGAGGAAATATGTTTTATTGCCAGCATAGCTGATGCAACTACAAGTTTTGTGTGTGTGCTTTTGTTCCCTACCTAGTATCTATCGTACTTTGCCTTTGAGGGCACACCTGGTGCCTGGCCATTGCTCGACATGTTCTGGCTCTGGCTGTGACTGTGGCTGGGTCCGCTGCTGGGACCACTTCCTGGCGAGGCCAAGGTGTACACCTCGTAGTCGCTGATGGTGAAGTTGTAGTCCCCGAAGAGAGTGAGGTGGGCGGCACTGGGTCCGTCGTAGGAATGCGGAAGATTTGAGTACGAGTCCATGTTGGCATTGCAGTTGCTGGAGATGAGCAGATCGGCACCAGCTCCAAAAATGGGTCCACAACTGCAACAAGAACACATTATAAGATTAGAATATGTGTTTTAGAGAATGTTTCGATCCACTCACTCGGGATGATAGCAGATGGCATAGGGTTTCTTCAAAATATCAAATTTGGACGGCTGCTCGCCATTGGAAGGATTCAGCAGAAAGAGAAAGGCCCGCTCCGAGTGTACATAGCCACCCTTGCGACTTGTTTTGGCCCAGGCGACGTCGGTGAAGCCGCCGCTAATCTCTCCATGTGACCCCAAACCAATGACCATGCAGGGGGCGACTCCATCGCAGTACCGATGAAAGGCACTCGAGTCATAGCCGTGGGAGGAGGCACGATAGACCAGACGCCAGGATTGTTTGGGCACCCCATACCAGCCATTGAGGATGCCCTGCAGTGGCAGTTTGTCGTTGCGAAGGATTTGCGAACCGGGGAACATGTTGACGGCAACGGTGAGGCGGGGCTGCAGCCGCTTGTCGTTCTCCATCATCTTATTGGCATGCAGGGCGGCATAGCGATAGCGTTCGAGGGACAGTTCCATGGGCACGGCGCCGGTGGGCTCTACTTCCTCGGCAAAGACTTGGCTGTCTATCAGCAGCAGGCGCACATGGCCCATAACGCCACTCAAGTGCTGGCAAACACGTGCACGCTCCTCCTCAGTCCAATGGGCGGTGGGTTGGGTGACGCCAGCCTGGTACTTGGCCCAGGCCAATACGCATCGCCAAACTTCCTCCTCCTCCAAGCAGAACTAAGCAAGGAAAGGTAATTTAATTGATAGTGGATTTGTTTATATTTGATGCCATACATAGTCGGAGGAGATGATCTTGATGATGGCGTCCTTGGTGAGCGTTAGGAAAGCATTTGTCTTGACGCACTCCCCGGCATTCTCCCCTATGTAGATGATGCACCGCTCCATGAAGGAGGCCGCGCACTTGGCACCTGCAAGAAAACCAACAAAAGATTACTCCAAAATCAAGTTAAAACCCTTTACCTGGAGGCGGCTCTGCTCCCATTGAAAAGTCTCGAGTTTACAGAAAGTTCTCCATTTATTTAGTTTTCATTCGTTTTGAGGTTTCGGCTTTACAGGTATAATTAGCTTATATTTACGACGTGCATCCTATCGGGAAAGTAAATAGGTGGACGCGTGGCCGGGTGCCATCCACCGCCACTAATCCTTGGACGGGCTGACGTTCTGTATCAGCGTGATGTTGTCCCCCTTCAGCATGATGCGGCCCAGACTCTTGCGCTGGCGCGTCTTCACGTACACCTCTTCGGCATCGTCCAGCACCAGGTTCATGTACTCGTCGAAGCCCACAATGTGGCCCTCGATGCGCAGCGAAATGTTTTCGTACAACCAGACCTGCACGCGCGAGCGGTTCTGCAGGTAACGGAAGATCAGGTTGATGGGCTGCACCATCACCTTCTGCACCTTGGGATTGCTTTTGAAGGACATTTTGGCGACTTTAAAGCGTTTTAATTAATATTGAAAATATTTTCGCTTTTTTTTGCCGGCGTCTTGTTCAGTCTCGTATATCGGTAAGAAATCGAACTTAGCCCACTTAAGCCCCCTCTAAAAAAACACGATATCTTTCACCCGAACTGCGCTAAAATTATTACATTTTCATTATTTTCGGTGGAATATTAAAATCCCCCTTGGTTTACTACGGCTTAATCGTTCTCCGTCAAGGATTGGAAACCATATTCCTGGATTTTGATATTCCGTGGAATATTACCAGCTAGATAGATCTTTCAGCCCTGTCCACATTTTTTTTAAATTAAAAGCCGATTTGGTCTTCGAGGTATGTTGTCCTCACACGCGAGGTGAGGGTTCGTACGAACCTTGCAGTTTGCCTTGGCTGTTTTTGCCTATTTTCCATACCCTTTTTTATAGACCATTCAAAATTACGACTCATTTTTTTGTCACAAAAACGTATAAGATATACCATAAATATATTTTCACCTCAATTTCGACTTAAAATATACCAAAAAATTAATAATATACCATAAACGGTCACCCTGGATGCTGTTTCGATATCTGGTTCATTATTCTCTGGAACCACCGAACCGAACTATGTTATTGCACTGTGAAGTGGAAATTTCGCTCCTAACAGCACCTAATTCTGCGAAACAGAGCAGGCTAACAGCGATACAAAATTCAGAGACATATCGGTAATCGCCTGTCAGAACTAGCAACCAGACAAGTTGTTCAATTTCTTTTATAAATCTTAAACTCAAAAAATGGCCATGGCTAATGTAAACAAGGGCGAGATCATGGATCAGGTGAAGCAACAGATTGCCGTAGCCAATGCCCAGGAGCTGCTCACGCAAATGACGCAAAAGTGCTTCAAGAAGTGTGTCGGCAAGCCCGGCTCCTCGCTGGATTCCTCAGAACAGGCAAGACTTTCATATAATATGCATAGGAATGTGAACTTTAATTGTGATTGCTCCCCAACTTTATTTAATTAGAAATGCATATCCATGTGCATGGACCGGTTTATGGACTCGTGGAACCTCATCTCGCGTGCGTACGGCCAGAGATTACAGCGCGAGCAACAGAAATACTAGACAAACAGTGTATCCTGCATTTGTAGCAGATCGGAACTATTACATCAGCTACCTATTGATTAGTTGTAACATTCACATTTTAATGCAATAAACAAAAAACATGCATTACATGTGTGTTACGTGATTTCGATAGCACAACGTGCCCACCGGTAGGCGTTGGCGCTTAAAGTGCACCTTTTGTGCTGTTATTGGTCACTTTTCACTGAGTCGATGTGGCTTCCGCGGGTTTTTTGAAATTGTATTATTAGTGATTGCGCTTGCTTACCTGCTTTCTCATGAATATCCATTGCTGCGGTCAAAAAGGTGCAGGCGTTGTCCACGGAGAGTGTAGATATAACATGATCCTCGCAAGCGGTGCGCAGCTCTACGACGCCCATGTCTTGGGCCATCATCATCATTTGAAAGACCTGCGAATCTTGGAGAACCAACTGGAAAAGGAGATATACGTCTATACTTGAGATTATAGTACTATAATGTATCTGCTATTACCTTTGCTGTGTAGACATACAGGATAAACTGCCGGAATAAATCGGGATTAACGTGTGGCAGACGTATAGTTGTGGGCGTGGAGGCGCCAGGAGCAGCTGGCGACACGGTGCAACCGGGAATGCGGCACACCTCGCCGCGCTTGGCCGTCTTGAAGCTCTTGCAACTGCAATCAATGAATGAAAATCGCAAAAAGTCAATTAATTGCCTGATGGAATACCCCTTCTTCCCCTTCCCCCACCACGTTGCATGCCAGCACGCACCTTGTAAGGTGCCTCAAAAGGCAATCATCAAATCGTCAACCACTCACCGGGCCATCAGCATCAGCCTGTGGGCATAGATGCGCTCATCTCGACCGCAAATGAAAACCAGATCGGCGCTATCCTGGTCCTCCGAGAGGCGCTGCAAGTCATCGATTAGCTGTGGCAGGCTCATAATTGTCTTTGAAAATATATTTCCTCTGAGAATTCCAATCCAACAATGTTTAATCACGTGTTCACATTTCCCCTTTCGGATCTTTTGTTTTGTTTTTGTCAATTTTTTGTTTATGTTTTCACTTGCGTTGATATTCCACGCTTTCAGACTCTCTTCAAGACTCTTTATTTTGTATTGTTGGCCAACAAGAGAGCCACAGAACCGGTTACTGCCTGAAAATTCTTTCCAAACAAAGCCAAAATTGCTCTACGAAAAAACAAGAGTCGAGAAAACTATTGGTCTTTACATTTGTAGGGTTTATTTAAGTTTTATAAAACCACTTTAGTGTTATTTTGATATTAAAATTAATTATTTAAACACTTTTTTAGCACATTCCATAGAGAATCGCCACTGATTTGAGCGCTTCGCGTTGTACTCGCACTGGCGTTGAAAAAGAGATGGAATCCAGCGAAAGAGCAACCTGACGATCGAACCCTCCTTCTTCACCTGAGCAGGTAAACGGAATTGAATCTGTTTTGTTTTGCTATTCTCTAACCCTTCCTCCCATTCGGTTTATGAGAAAACATCATAATTTTATTTTGTATTGTTATTTTTATTATGGAACATCGAAAAGAAAAACTCCAGAATCGAACCTACTATTTCTGATAGATCTCCCAATGATTTATTGGAATATTTATTTGTTTAAGATTTTTCAAACTTAATTTTTCATGGTAAATCTTTATCAGGTAGGGTCACTAATAAGTGTAGGCCCTCTATTGGCAAGTGTCTGAAGCAAAGGGGAAAGAGTAGTGACAGAAACGGACGCTGGAAAATTTCAGCGCCACTAACATTTAAAATTTTGATGCAAATTTATGAAGTATCTTTTGGTCTTAGATTTCTTTAAACATTATGGTATACTTAAAGGCTGAGAATTTGATAAGGACTCCATCAAGGATTAGATCGATAGCCCGCTATTTCTTGTCCGATCTACGCGTGCTTTTTTGGCGCGTAAGATATGAATACAGTCCTAACCATACATTATATAGATGTGCCAGTTCATACACCGAACATGTCGCAAACGAACCTTCTGGCTCATGATGACGCGGCTGTGTCTAAACACCAAAGCCAAATACCCTGGGAATCCTGTTGAAAGGAAAACCCATGATCCCAATAGAGACAACCAATTGTTTATTCGTTCTGAGAGCATATTTCATGATATATTTCCCCGGATATGGCCCGAGGCTTTAACATTCACTTTTCCGTATCCTGCGCTGCTCTGGTGATTTTCCCACCTTAAGTGTTGTGTTGCCGGATCGATACCATTGACTACATTTTCTTGGTTCTTCTTCTTTAAATTTTGTATTCCCTCCAGCTCCTCCTCCAACTGCTATGCCGCGATCCCCTCCTCGTACCCCACCAGATTAAGTTATTAGGCTATTATGTATTCCTTTACTTTATTTAACTCTTCCTTTCATTTTAGCAGGTCGCCCCATCCGGTGGCTAGGAATAACTCTGCGTGCCCCTCCTTGTTGGACTGGCAGCCACTGGCCGTCTTGCTGCGGGTCATAACCATGATGCCGCTGTGGTGTCACTGAGTCAACAATGTGGCGTCCCATCTACTGCAGCAGGGACCAGTGATCGACGACGGAGCTGTTGGTTCACGCCCACGGGAAATAATATCAGCAACCCTCCATTCATACGCCGCCGAATCAAAAGCTGGGCTTAAGCTTCGCGTAAGTGAATCAGTATATCCTTGTGGATATATTTTAAAATATATCTTCCTTCACAGAGTACTTATGTACCCTACACTTCGCCACAAACCGAGTCGTATCGGATTTCCCCCCGCTAGACGGAGTCCTATCCAAGCCAGACAGAATCGTATCCCAGCAGGACTGAAGCGCCCCTTAACAAGCCATTGTCATCCTTCGACATGGCCATCGACAACAAGGAATTTGACTATGGCAACCAAGGGAAGGGCTACGATCTTGTTGTTGTTAGGCTTAAGGGTATACACGTCCATTCATTTAGATAGTTGATACAAATGTTTTCCAAAATCCCAGGAAGCCATCGCACGCTCAGATCGGCCCACAAATAGCAGAGAAAAGTAAATATGTATGGTTGGGGGTTTTGGACTCCTTAGCGAAGTATAAAGTATATTTTTCCAATTACACGAACCTATGGAACGGCCAGATCGGACGTTTTCTTTGGCTATATCTCGGCTATTTATGGACCGATCGGGGCGTGGCATGTCTCTTCGTGATCGGGAGAGTCCTGCCAATCGACTGCCATCGGAAAAAAGGACATCCATTTTTTCCCGATTTTCGCAAAAAATCATGATGGTTACATCATTAAATTTGCCAAAAATCGGCTTAATTTTCGTAGTCGAGATTTTGATGCCGTTCGACAGTCTGGATCCTCACGATCCTGGGAGAGTTGGTCCTGCACCGATCTGGCCCTTTGGGCCTGAGATATAGCCTTCCGAATATTTGGATTTGCACACCATTATGGCGGAATTGTTGGTTCACGCCCACGGTAAATAATGTCAGCAATCAAACCCTGGGCTACAGCTTTGAAACGCGTAAGTAAATCAGTATATATGTAATTGTGGATATATTTTAAAATATATCTTTCTTCACAGAAGACTTATATGCCCTACGGTTTGCCACAAAACGAGTCGCATTCAATTTCCCCGCCAGACGGAGTTCTATCCAGGCATTCCCAGCCAGACAGAATCACCCATATCCATGATCCGAACATAAGAAGCTATCGTCATCCCTCGTCCTGGCCATCGACAACAAGGACTTTGACTATGACAACCAAGGGAAGAGCTACGCCGGCTACTACACTCTAGATTATATCGTTGTTGTTAGGTTTAAGGATATACGCGTCGATATATTTAGATAGTAGACACAAATGTTTTCCACTTGTTTATTTATTTATACTAAGCTAAGTTATAATGAATAAAACTATTGAAAAATTATCCTTACTGTTTTCTGTATGGGGAAAACTATCCCGATTACAAAAAAGGCGTAGCACGCCCAGATCGGTTCACAATTAGCGGAGAAAACTGAATATATTTTGCTGGGGAAAATGTCCTTGATCCTTGATAAGGACTCCATAAAATCAGGGACGATTTTCTGATCACAGGAAGCCGTCGCACTTCCCGATCGAGCCACAAAAAGCCAAGAAAACTAAATATGTGTTGTTGGAGTCCTTACCGAAGGATCAAGGAAATTTTTCTGATCACGGGGGACCATGGCACGCTCCGATCGGGCCCGAAATAAGGGAGAAAACAAGATGTATATGTCTAGAGAAGATATCCTTGATCCTTGGTCCTTGATAAGGACTCCATCAAATCAGGGACATTTTTCCGATCACAGGAAGCCGTCGCATATCCCGATCGGCCCACAAATAACGGAGAAAACAAAACTGGCTTGTAGCTGGCTTTGAAAATGTAGTTCAAGAAATCACCGATGGGGGCGCCACCGTACAAAAGAAAAAAACTCGCGTCAAATGACCAAAATCTGGATGGGATACCAGGCGAACAGAAATCAGCAGAAAGGTCGCTGTTTTTAGCAATTTTGAAAAATTTTCAAGCAAAAAATAAAATGGGGCAAAAAATTTTAATTTTTTAAAATCAAATACAATTGATTTCTGCTGATTTCTGTTCGCCTGGTATCCCATCCAAATTTTTGTCCATTTGACGCGAGTTTTTTCTTTTGTCAACGGTGGCGCCCCATCGGTGATTTCTTGAACTACATTTTAAAATAAAAGCCAAATTAAAAGCCAGTTTTGTTTTCTCCGTTATTTGTGGGCCGATCCCGGGATATGCGACGTTTTTAGCCATTTGATCGCCAAAAAAATGTCCCTGATTTGATGGAGTCCTTACAAAAGGACCAAGGATCAAGGATAGCGACCTTCTAGACATATACATCTTGCCTTTTATCCCAGTTTTAAAATTTCGGGCCCGATCGGAGCGTGCCATGGTCCCCCGTGATCAACAAAATTTTGTTGATCCTTCGGTAAGGACTCCAACAACACATATTTAGTTTTCTTGGCTTTTTGTGGCTCGATCGGGAAGTGCGACGGCTTCCTGTGATCAGAAAATCGTCCCTGATTTTATGGAGTCCTTATCAAGGATCAAGGACATTTTCCCCAGCAAAATATATTCAGTTTTCTCCGCTAATTGTGAACCGATCTGGGCGTGCTACGCCTTTTTGTAATCGGGATAGTTTTCCCCATACAGAAAACAGTAAGGATAATTTTTCAATAGTTTTATTCATTATAACTTAGCTTAGTATAAATAAATAAACAAGTGGAAAACATTTGTGTCTACTATCTAAATATATGGACGCGTATATCCTTAAACCAAACAACAACGATATAATCTAGAGTGTAGTAGCCGGCGTAGCTCTTCCCTTGGTTGTCATAGTCAAAGTCCTTGTTGTCGATGGCCAGGTCGAGGGATGACGATAGCTTCTTATGTTCGGATCATGCAATGGGTGATTCTGTCTGGCTGGGAATGCCTGGATAGAACTCCGTCTGGCGGGGAAATCGAATGCGACTCGTTTTGTGGCAAACCGTAGGGCACATAAGTCTTCTGTGAAGAAAGATATATTTTAAAATATATCCACAATTACATATATACTGATTTACTTACGCGTTTCAAAGCTGTAGCCCAGGGTTTGATTGCTGACATTATTTACCGTGGGCGTGAACCAACAATTCCGCCATAATGGTGTGCAAAATCCAAATATTCGGAAGGCTATATCTCAGGCCCAAAGGGCCAGATCGGAGAAGGACCGACTCTCCCAGCATCGCAAAGATCCAGGCTGTCGAACGGCATCAAAATCTCGACTGCGAAAATGAGGCCGATTTTTGGCAAATTTAATGATGTAACCATCATGATTTTTTGCGAAAATCGGGAAAAATTGATGTCCTTTTTTCCGATGGCAGTCGATTGGCAGGACTCTCCCGGTCACGAAATGACATGCCACGCCCCGATCGGCTGCCGGATAGCAGAGATATAGCCTACAGAAAAAACCAGTATTCTAATGATGTGCAAATCCAAATCTTTGGAAGGCTATATCTCAGGCCCAAAGGGCCAGATCGGAGAAGGACCGACTCTCCCAGGATCGCGAGGATCCAGACTGTCGAACGGCATCAAAATCTCGACTACGAAAATGAGGCCGATTTTTGGCAAATTTAATGATGTAACCATCATGATTTTTTGCGAAAATCGGGAAAAAATTGATGTCCTTTTTTCCGATGGCAGTCGATTGGCAGGACTCTCCTGGTCACGAAATGACATGCCACCACGATCCCCGATATGAAGCCGAGATATAGCCTACAGAAAAAACCAGTATTCTAATGATGTGCAAATCCAAATCAAGAAAATAAATCTGTCGTCAAATGGCCGAAAATGACAAATTTAAAATCGCGGTACCAGGCGAACAGACATCAGGTTGGGTTGTTGGGTTGTTGTTAGGCTCGGATCCTGCAAGAGGAGCGCTTCTGTCCTGCTGGGATACGATTCTGTCTGGCGGATATCGGCTGCCGGATAGGTCTAAGAAAAACCAAAGCGTATGTGCAAATCCAAATCAAGAAAATAAATCCTCTGTGAAGGATCAACAATTATATACTGGCTCATGATGACGCGGCTGTAACCGAACGACAGAGCCGAAGATCCTGGGATCTAATCCAGAATGTTCAAGATACAGTTAAAGCTTTACTCTTCGATAGTATTTTAAGAAAAATTAATGTTTTCAACACATCGATACTGATCTACGACAAATATCAAAATGTCAGCACACATTCATTCTAAAATGTGACATTTTTTTGGGAACTGTGTTTATGCGTGAACTTTCAACCCTTTGTAGGATTCCATGATTGTTTTCTGCACTGCTCTTCTGCCAGAAAATAAAATTCGCAAAGAAAAAGTAATATTTTGCATAATTTATCGTTTTTTATTTGTTGTTCTTTTGTTTTCTTTACATATGTAATAATCTGTTTGTTTTGTGTGTGTTAATGTGTTCATGTGTGTGTGTGTTTGTTTATTTGTTTCTGCACTACTTAATATGAAACGTTGAAGTCAAATGTTGTTTCGTTATTTTTAAACTGTTTAATTTGATTAAACTTGATTTTGCCTTTCTGTGGTGTGCAATTTTTTGTTTCGTGTTGCGGCTTCTGTTCTTCCTTCCCTCCAAAATTCTCACTACATTTTCTATCGTTTATTTGCTCCACAATTTGTACATTTTATTTCTGCATTTCTGCATTCTTCAGAATCTTCGTCTTTGGGACATACATATAATAATCATTATATATCCACTATATGTTGTGTGTTTGACAAGACGCGGATTTGTTGCTGCTGCATTTTCTTTTAATATAAACTTATGCCATTATTTTGTGGTTTATTTTTTGTTTTTTTCTTTTAACAATATCAAGTCATTTCTTCTTAAAGCAGGGCAAAGATTTTATTTTTGTTGGGCATCGCGCTATCTTTTATGTTTTTTGTTTTAAATATATGTATAATGTGTCGTCGTATATAAACACTCGGGTTATGTAAAATTTGTCAATATATTTTACTCATTTAATTTAATTATAAAAATGATTGTTTGTTTTGTTTTGTTTTGTCTTTGGGTTGTTAGCAAAAATGATACAAAAAATCCTGTTTGTTGGGTTTTGCTCATCGTTTCATTTCATTTCATCTTTTGTTTTGTTCTCAACTATTTTCATCGTTTTGTAAAAATTTGGCCATAAATACGAAATTTGCTGAAAACCGTTTTGACGCTTTTGATTAACCATTTTATCCTCCATTCCATTCTATTCTGCTCTATAACTTATGAAATTTGTTTCTGTTTCTGTTTATTATCGTTTCTGGTTCTGGTTCTGTAATGATTTTTTTTTTGGGGCAAAAAATGAAACACAAAATTGGAAAAGAATTAATTTACAATAATTTGTATATATTTTTTGTCGATTTTTATTTTTCTTTTATTTTTTGCATAGCAATTGTAATTTGTTGTTGTTTTTTTTTTTTTTGTTTTGTTGCATATAATTTATATAACTTTTTTCTTTATTTTTTTAAGTATGCATAACAGTTTTTGTTTTTCGTTTTTGTTGCTTAATTTCTCACAATTTAAATCGTTATTTATAAATGTAAGTTTTATGCTTTAAATGTTTCGTTTTTTTCTTCTTGTTTAAATTTATACAATTTTACACAATTTTTTAGCTTAAATTCTATACAAATTTTGGTTTGCATTTGTTTTGTTAAATATTTGTTGTTGCTTTCTTTGTAATGTTTTATGTTTTTTAAATTTAGAAATAGAACGAAATGTTTTCTTTTAGAAAGTTCAAACACACACAGGCATAAATAATTTATGAAATATGTTTTTTTTTTTTTGTTTTTTATAACAAAAGTTTATAGATTTTTGAAATCTCTGCGCTTTTTTCGCTTGGCTCTTGGCTTGGGTTCGGGTTTTGGGGTTTTGTTTCGTTTGTTTTCCAGTTGGTTATCATCATCCAGAAGAATATCTCTATAGTACATCATATCTATAGTATGTGTTTCTCACAAAGTGTTTGTGTTGGCAACTAAAATCCATCATCATATCATCCATTCATCGAAAGAAAATCATATATACAAAAAAAAGGAGTCGAATAGAAATAGAAGTAGAGAAAGGGCCTTAAAATCTAGTTAGCAAATGGTATTACGATCTAGGAAACTAAATGCCTACAGAGCAAAGCTACAGCTTACAATCGGAGATGAACAGAACAAGAGACTATATATGTATGTAGTTTAAAGATCTACTCGTACTCGTTTTCGATTTAGAACTAGAAGCTACAATAAATATTAATCTTTATGTGTATGCGTATGTGGTTTTGTATATTCCATTGAATCGAATAATCCTGCACTTCTCGTCTCTCATCTGATCCGATCTATCATTATCAGATATCATAAGTAGATAATTATTCATATTTTGTATGGTATAAAGTTTAACGCTGCATAACTTCATAGTTTCGTATTTATAAAATATGTTTTTTTTGTATTTGTTTTGTTTTGTTTTGTTAAGAATTATATAAGAATTATTTAGCATTTCTTTTACTTTTTTTCTTTTGTGGTGGGTTCATTTTTTGTGTAATTCTTCTCTCCCTTTCTATCTCTCTCTCTCTTTAGCTATCTCTATCTCTTTGTCGCTGTCTGTTAAACTTAAAGTTAGGATTAAACTAAATGTAATTAAAAATGGTGTCCAGAGTATGGTATATCCTTCCACTTATAAGAACCAGCTGCCTTCTGTCTGTCTGTTTTTTGTTTGTTTTGTTGTCTGAAAAGTTTTTGTTTTTCCTAAATTTTGTCTTCGAAGCCTCGCTTTGAATGTCATATCTTTTTGTGTTCTTTTTCTCGTTTTAAATGTCTTGCAGAGCTTAAGAAATTATACAAATTAAAACCTAAATTAAGTTTAAGAAGTAAAAGTATATATGGTAAAAAACACACGCATAAATTGGTCTCAATTTCTTGTTGGTTTTGTTTTTCTTCACTTTTTTTTTACGTTTTGTTGAACAATATACACAAAATTATTTTTGTTTTTAAAGCTTTGGTTTCAATCATAATTTCTGCAAGCAAAGTCAAGAGAATACCGAAATATCTTTAGAGGGAAGCCTAATGAATTTTTTTGTTTTTTTTTTTTTTTTTTTTGAGATCAAATCAAGCTATGTAAAAGCGTAAAAGTTATTAAACATTTAGAATTTAGAATCGAAAAAGTGTTTTGGTTGTTGTTGAACTGCTGTTGGACGATACGTTTTCTACTGAAGAAATTTCCTGTGGTTACATTTTGCCATTCACACGTCAAAGCAATACAATATTCTTACCAAAAAATGATTTTACAGTGACTGATTGTTCCTTCCTTATCATAATACTTGATATTTGTCATCTCTTTTCTATAATTCACTTGGAGGGGGTGGCGAATGTCCTTCGTTTGTGTGAATTTATCGAACATTTGTACAGCGAATCAGCGTATTTCTATCCAGATATTTTCCAAAAAAGCGTATCGTTCAACAGCAGCTTGAGTTCCTCTTTATACTATAGAGTCCACTCAACACAGATCCAAGGATCGTACGCTAAAAACTCTATAGTCTAGGCAAAACTTAAAGGAGAAAAATTTGAAAAGTGAGTTGGAGTTTCCAAAATGTTTTCCCTGCTTTCCAAAATGTCATCTGTAGATACCATCAAGTGGGGTGGTAATGTGCGTCTTGGCTTTGAGCTTGAATTTGGTTGTGGACTTTTTTTTCCCATAGCAGAACTTATGCCTCAAAAAAAAGGGCGGGGAATCTTAAAGATAGATTTTGTGTGTGTGTGTGTGTGTGTCGTGAAAGAGCTATATCCTTTGAGAGGAAGCTATGCGCTATATCCTTTGATGGGGTGGGGTGGGGCTCTGAGGATGGAAGGATGGGGTTCCCTAGGCTATTTCCTTTTTGATTTGTATCTCGCAGTTCTTTGTGGTGGCGGCGGTGGTTCCAACAAGAGCTGTGATGATGGGTAGTGCTCCCAGGGATGGAGGCGTCTGCTTCTTGCTCGCCTTGGTGGCCATCGGCGGTGGATGTGGATGAACTGGGGCAGGTGCTGAGGCAGGTGCTGTCGCTGGGAGGAGGATGGTGGTGGTTTGAGGCGCTACCTCATCTTCCTCTGAGGCAGAGGTCGATCCAGATCCTGTTGTTTCTCCTCCTTTGCTAAAGCATCGCTTGCGTTGTCTTTGTTGCTGCTGCTGCTGCTGGCGCTGTTGCAATGGCATCTCATCGTCCGAGGAGTCCTCTTCATCCTGTGGCCGATCCTCTACGGTCTCATCCTTGTTGTTGTTCATCTTGGCCAAGGCATGGCAGGCCGACATTTGGGCCTTCTTCATCGAGGACTCGTCGCTGCTGTTGCTGCTATCGAACAACTGACCCGCAGTTGCCGCCGAATCAGGGCTAATGGGCGTGGTGGCTGTGGAAAAAAAGAAAACAGACGATTAGATATTGCCGAAACCCGGGATTAAAGGATGGAGAATGTGTGGAGGTATTAGCTAAAATTTGCGATCCCGGATCGGACCTATCTGAAAGCAAACCCGCCATAACGTCATAAGCTAGTGCTCACCTAAGCATTCTGTGGTGCGCGGAGACTCTATGCCGCAGTTTATATGCCTCTCCTGCGTTTGTGGCGTGGTGGCGGCTGTGGGCGGCGTGCCACTGCTATGCGGCGCCTGCAAATCCTCCTCGGGATCTTCATCCTCATCCTCGTCCTCCATATCCTCCTCGTCGCTGGAAGCGGATTGACTGGGAGCAGGACTCTTGGCACTGCCATTCATCTTGTTGGTCTCTCCATTCAGCTGGGCTGGCACTTCTTCTGGTTGCATCTTTGCTCTTTTGGTGGCAGGTTCCTCCGAATCGGCCTCCGCCTCCTCTTCGGGCTCTGCTCCGCAGCAATTCAGGGGCGTGGGACTCCTTCGGAGGCCATTGGCTTGCGGTTTCATCAGCTGCTGCTGCTGTTCCTGTTGGTTATTGTTGTTGGCCCGATCCTCCTCTAGATCCTCGTCGTCCTCGCCCTCGCCTTCGCCATCGCCTCTGCCTTCGTCCACCTGCTCGTCCAGCAGCTGCGTCTGCTGCTTGAATGGCACCAGTCGCCTCAGCTCCACCTTGCAGTCCAGATCCTCGAGCTGCCTGCGATGCCGCTGCAACTGTTCCGTCAGATCGGCTATGTGGGCATCCTGCTTGTGCAGCAGGTCGCTCAGCTGCATATTGTTGTAGCGGAACTGTTGGTTCTCCTGCAGAAGCCTCTGGAGCAACTGCAGCACCCTCTCCCGATCCCTGGGACGTGTCTCTCGCAGATACTCGACGGCCTGCTCCCAGGGCGGCAGCATGGCACTGCTATCGGGCTCGCCATTGAGACTGTCATCGTCCGTGTCCGTCGAGAGCTCGAACTCGCTGCCCAAATGGGGCTTCCCATTCTGCAGATGGACTCCTCCTGCCTGTTGCTGCTGCTGCATCGAATGGTGCAACGCCTGCTGCTGTTGCTGCTGCTTGGTGGCCTGCTGGTGCGGAGAGCTTACCACATTCGAGGAGTGGGTGCTCAGGTTGAGGCCCGCACTGGAAGACTGCGTGGGGGAGGAGCCACCTATAATAATATGGGATATATATGTTATTTAGTCGTTGGAAATAAGGGAAAAGATTATTAATCTTCAGAGTAATAGGCTGTTTGCAAATGTTCGTCATCATTTTCTCAACTCAATTCTCAAAATAAATAATAAATAGTCATACCGATTACAGCGCCAGCCTTGTAGTAGGACTGTGCCCCAGCCATGTGGTGTGGCCCCAGGGCAGGATAGTGGTGGCTGTGATGGAGATTGTGATGTGGTAGAGGTGGTGGCGGGTCCGCTGGCTGGCTCATCAGGTTCTTGTTGATCCTGATTCGACTTGGTTCGTTGTGGCTTCCGTTGCTTCCGTTGGTGGATGAGGTTCCATTCAAGATGGAAATGGAACTAGAGCTGGGCAACAGTTTCGCATGCTGATTGACGGTGGCAATGATGTGCTGCTGCTGATGCTGCTGCTGCTGCGGGTGCGGATTCTGTTGCTGCTGGGGATGTGGATGTGGATGCTGCTGCTGCTGTGGCTGCTTCAGTGGCACGGGCGATGTGGAGGAGGTAATCTCATTGCTGCCGGCGGAGAACTCCTCCGGACTGCGTGGCAAGGGCACATGTCTGGTGGCTGTGGTTTGGATGTGGTGCGGGTGCGGGTGCTGCTGCTAATGCTGTCGGGGCCTTGGGGGAGTTGCTGCCACTGGAGGAGGCAAGCGGTGGCTCCACCACATCCACAGTTTCTCTTGCTGGCGGTGTCGTGGGCGTGGGCGTGGGTGTGTTGTCGTCTCTCTCCTGCTTGATGTGCAGATGCAGCTCCTTCTCCCGCACCCTCTGGCGCTCCATTTCACGATCCAATCTCTCGCGCTCCCTCTCCCTGTCCCTGTCCTTGTCCCGCTCCTTGGAGAGTATGGTCTTGCGCGGCGCCAGCGCCACATTCGGCTGGTATGTCCGCTCCGCGTACCGCTTGTCCGTGCTCCGGACCACGCGCTCGGGATTCTGCAGCTCCGGCGGCTCCTGGCAGGTGTACGGCAGGGAGGAGAGGGTCGCATTGTAGGCGTGCAGGAAGGCCTTCTGGGTGGTGGGTCCCCATGGCCGAAATGCCGACGTCGAGTTCATCGGCTGGTGGGGATGTGGCGGCTGATGCGGATGTGGGTGCGGCGGCGGTGGCTGCGGCTGCCCCACCAACACTCCCCTCTGGTGTGGATGCTGCTGCTGCTGTTGCTGGTGGTGCTGTTGCTCTCGCTCCCGCTGCTGCTGCTGTTGCACGCAGTGGGCGTACATGATCTGGTAGTGGTACGCATCCAAGGCGGGCGCTCCAGCAACCTTCAGTAGCTTCTTTCCTGGAATGTCCAACTGTGGATGCCCCTTGAGGGACACCTGATGATGGGCGGCCACTAGAGGCACAACCACCGGTGCACCCACCAAGCCATGTGGCGCCCCCAAACCAAGCGGCCCCAACAGCGACGCATCATCCATGAGCATTTCCGCCTGCAAAGAAAAGGAGAAGGGAGAAGGGGGGGGGGTTAGTGATGTTACAAAATTGATCGGCCATAAAAATAGAAAGAAGCTGGCTCTGAAAACCAGTAGCCATCATTAATTTGAATTGCGGGCCCCAGACCCCATACCCCATACCCCAGACCTCCAGACCATCCGCGATGGCTAATTATAAGCAAACGAACCGCACCGATCCTCGCCAGACTTTGGCCCCCTCCCCAACTTCAGGGAAGAGAGGAACGACGACGACGCACCCCGGGGCTATGGCGCCAATTGTCATTGAGACTGGGACTGGGACTTGGACGTGGACTTCGACTGGCTGGCGGTACGTCTCCTTCTGCCTCTGCTCATTTTGCATTATCATCATGGAGTTCCATGCAGTTCCATGGAGGAGGGAAAGCCGGTTATTCCTTGCGTGTTTGTGTAGCTGTTAAAATGATTGGCACCGCGTCCAATTATGGACAAGGAAACCCGAACGAACCTCAGACGCGCAGCCATAAAGTGATTTTTGAATGGAGGCGGCGCCATTATCCATTACCCCATTGCCCGCGTCATCGCCTTACCCCCATACCCACTCCGCCAATCTCTTCTTGACCATGGACATGGACCATGGACATGGACATGGCCATGGACTTGTGGCTACCAGAAGGTGTCACTGCGGCAGTTAAGCAAATGGCCAAAGCAAACGACGGGCGATGATCGCAAACATGTCTGCGGGATTTGCACCCGACAGTCGGAGGAATGCGTCGACTCCCCACTCCTCGTCTCCCACCAAAAGGAGGGACAGTGCTGAATGATGATGATGGGGAGCCGGGCTTAGCCCCAAATCGTGTCAACAGCAGCTCAAAGCTGTCTCTCATTACAATAATCATGGGTTCTTCAGCAATGCCACAGTGGAATTTTACAGTGAACGGTCGGTCGGTCTTTTGGCGGCGGAGATGGATAGAATTATGTAGTTGCCAGATGGGTTTTATAGAAGATATAGAATCAATGTAGATGAACATCTTCTTGGACAGCGACATCTTTAGTGCAGCGAAAGACATCACCATCCAGTGGCACAAGCGACACAAAGCTGAAGCAGAATCGACTGAGGGGCTCTGCCGTATGTCGCGTTTAACGCGAGTGTGACCTTATCTACTATATTGTTTCATTCCCTCTACAACTTCTTGCATTTGTTAATCTTTTAATCGTATAATGGCTCTGGGAGGTGCCACCAAGGGAGCTTTAAGGGAGCGGGAAGTGCAAATCTGTTGGCTCGTTTCCGCTTGTTCGCCACAAAGTATGCAACATAAATTTAACCATCGACAAGAACCACAAAACATACAAAACACACAATGCACTCTTTCATTTGTTTTTTTTTTGGTTTAATGCTCCTCTAAAACGGCAGAAATTCCTTCGGGCCATAACTCCGGACTTGGTCAGCGCGCGCATTGGGTAAACAAGTTGGCCCCAAAACGCTGCTGGCTAACAGCAGGAAAAGACCCAAAAAAAAACCGATGAGAGAGAAAAAAGAGTAGTGCCCCGAGAAGAGAGAGAGATTAAGCAGCGCAGACAAGCCGCAAGCCAACTGGCGACGCGACGCGACGCGACAATGGCAAAAACAAGCAAAATATACATATAAAAAAAAAGATACTACTACTAAAACTAAAACTAGCAAACAAAAAATAAACAACAAAACAAAAACCAAGTAGATATAGACGCTGCGATAAGAAAACTGGAAGCCAGACACATGCACCACCGCTTGGTGGAATGGAGTGGAGTGGAGTGGAGTGGAGTGGAGTGGTGCCTCGTATTCCTCTAGATGGCCGAGGCACACAAATGAACCATTAAACAGCAAAATCATAAAAATCAAGAGCCATAAAGAAGTCGTCGAAGGAGCGCCAGCCTCGCGACTCGGAGTCCGCCACAAAACGCAGCAGGAGATGGCCCCGAGTCGTCGCCAGTTGCCAGTTAGCTGCATGCTGCTGCCTGCTGCCTGCTGCAACTATGAGAGTCCGCTTCCAAGAGTCGCTTTAACTGTAAGCAGATGGCAGCCAGCGATAGATGACGAGCCAGTGCAGCAGTGCACCAGAGGAGTAGGAGGAGGAGGAGCTGCCTCCAGCTTCGCGAGTCTCGAGTCTCTCCATGCTGGCGCACGCGTCGTCGCTGACGGTGCAATGACAAATTGCACTATTGGACCGCGGAGGAGGAGGCTGCAACAGAAGAGCACGAGGAGGAATCAGGGGCTCGAGTGGAGGATCTAGAGTAGCGGCGGGGCCTGCCTCTGGGATCACACAAGTGCGGGTGCAAGACGCTCGGTACAGCTGGCTCGGCTGTGGGGGCTACATATCGACGAGGCTAGTGCTTAAGTCCAAGGTCTTTTGCCATAATTCAGCGGCAAAGATGATGTGCACAGTCTTCGAAGGGAGAGGCGGTGCAGCGGCGGTGGCAGATTGAAAGAAAAATGAGAGATCAATGCCGGATTAAAAGCGAAAAGTGAATACCCTTTCCCCATGACGATAACGTACAAAAGTTCTATAAACCGATCATCAGTAATGATTTATCACTAAAGAATTGAAGTTCTGGGGAAATTCATTATCCGTGTTAATGATTCACAGATCTCCCTTTTGTACAATACCCTTTAAATGTTAGAGTATCTCTCAAAAATAATTGCACCCAAGTGACGGTTGCTGCTGCTGTTGCATCGTCTGTTGCTGCTGCTGCTGCTGCAAAAGAGGGGAGAAGCCACAGCCATGGCAGCGACATGACTCTACTGGACGATAAGATCATGGCAAATATTGACGACGACCGAGACGGACATGGACATGGAGATGGCGATGCCGATGGCCGATGACGATGGAGACGGCAACGGCGTTGACAATGAAGTCCGACAGAGTCATGTATGGGTGCAACAGCAACAGCAACAACAACAACAACAACATGCAACACAGCGGCAACTACTTGCGCCCCATTGATTTAGACTGGCAATTATGCAGCCAAAGATCGTCGGAGTCGTCCTGCTGCTGCTGCTGCTGCCACTGCCGCTGCTGCATGTTCGGCAATTGATGAGGATGTGGCTGTGGCAGTGGCACTGGCACTGGCGTCCATGTGGAAATGGAGCAGCGACCCATATGCAACTTACGGCGAATGAACACCGACATCGTCGTCGTCGTCGTCGACGATGCTGTCAGCTTCATCTGCATTTCTTGGCGTCATCTTGTTGTACCCTTCAAAAGAGGGTATGATGAATTTCAGCTGCTGTTTGGCAAATAGCATCTCTGAAGGCATACGGTATATGTTTTTTCTTGATCAGAATCAATAGATGTGGAGATAAAGCCTAAAATTTTTGTGTTTGCTAAATTTTCAACAATGTTGCACCAGAAATATTATTATCCATTAACCATAAAAATACTCCAATAGCTGCTGATCTGCGTCTTAAAGGGTATCAGAAGATGCGACTCCTTCCAGCGAGCCTTCCGTAATTTTTGTTGTACTTTTAGTTGTTGCCGTTGTCTGTGTCTGGCGCGGGCCGTAAACTTGTTTGCCCCACCGAATCCGTATCGACATTGCACTCCCGTTGCCCCCTTCAGAGCCCCCTTCAGTCCCCCGCAAGTCGGCGACATTTTACAATTTTCAATTCGTGTTGTTGTCTGCGCAAGAGAGAGAGAGGAGCGGCAAAGACAGCGCCAAAAACAGCAACAAAATAAGACCCAACCAAGTCTCGGGAAAAAAAACAGAGCCAACTATTGTCAAGAGCCTCGAAGCATGACCATGACATACCCAGGCATCTCTTGGCCAAGTCTCTGGGACGGGACGCGGTACTCTGCTGCTCCTACAGCAGTACTGCTGGAGCTCCCAGCACTTTGGCAGCAATGCAGTCAGACAGTCGGAAAGACAGTCGGAGACGGCGGATTATTTGAAAGAGTTGCTCAACTTTTTGTTGTTTTGATCTTGTTTTTTGTTTTTCCTTGAATTAAAGTGCATTTCGAGTTGGTTTTCTGAACCTTTTGGGCAGCAGTAATACCTTGTACTTGAAGGGTTCTAATGGTGTGTATCGTATTGATTTAAAGTTTATCTCTTGGTTAAGAAACAGTAAACAGACTAAATAGAAACAGTAACAGGCAGCTATACACCAATTCGCTAACAGTCGGAGAAATCAGATAAAGAGTATTCATAGCTGTCGAGTCAAGCCTCAAAATGTATGGCAATAAGCAAATGAAAACAAAAACAAAAACAGATAATCTACGCAGCAAAGTAAGTGAGGTCCCGTTTATTATTTCATATGCTTCCGAATTTGCTGAGAGAGTGGATCGGGTCTGAGAGCGAGAGTGCAAGAGAGCGATAGAAGTAATTTCTGAGAGAGATTGCAATGAAAAGTGTGTGTACAGTGCGTGCGGGAAGCAAAGCTCACACAATGCGTTCGAATTTGCCGAGAGAGTGGATCGTGTCTGAGAGAGCGATAGACACAATCACACAATCGTGAGAGGCAGAGAGGGAAAACCATCAATTGCGACTTAATAAATATATACATACTTACATACAATATGTATGTCCTATCGCTTAATCGCATCGTATGCATTAACGCTCTCGAGGCAAAATGCAATAAAAAATGCAGAAGCATCTGCCTGTCCCTCTCTCACGAATTCATATTGCTTTTCATTGCTCTCTGAAAATATCCACCTGATTTGGCATTTGACACACTCTCCTCCTTTCCGTCTTTTGCTTGCAGATGCAGACTCTTTCGTGCCTCTATGTACATCCATGTAAAGCCATTAAAGTAATGACTAATTTAATTAAAGAGCATAACACCAGTAATCATCATCAGCATTTCGAGCGCAACGCAGAGGCGCAGAACTCAGAAACAGTAAAAATGAGAGAAAAAACGCGAAGAAAATACAGAAAGGAATAAAAATAAATATAAAAATAAATTGAAAAAAAATAAGTGGGCATGAAAAAAAAGATGCATTTAGAAAAATATTTAAATCAACTTTAATGAAGTCGAAAACAAATTCCAACGCTAGTCCCCGCTCTAGTGAATTTTCATACGCTTTTCTTTTGCATTTCTTTTTTTTTTCCCATAATTAATGAGGAAAAGGAACGGAATTCCAATTCGAAACAACTAAATGAAACTGAAACTGCGCGTAAAATAAATAAAAAACCAAATGTCTTGTCTACTAAATCATGTTGGGGGTCGCTTTCCTAAGAGGGGAATTAGTGTTGCACGTTGCACGTTGCACGATGCTGAGAGCGACTCTTTGCTACAAGCTCTGGGGCAGGCAGTACTCTGCAATTTCTCTGTCCAATTAGCGTGCGACGTTTTGAGTGATGGCCCAAAGTCAGACAATGCGCAGGCGCAACAGCAACAACAGCAGCAACAGCAGCCTCTAGAACGTATGTATGCCCCTCCAGATGGATGCTAATGTTATGCAGAAAGAGACAGATAGATAGATAGACAGAGGGGAACATGGGGGGCACAACAAATTGCAACATTGCATTGCATTTTTATGACAGCTGCCGTGCAATATTTTTGAAATTTACGAGTGTGGCCACAGCCTTTGGCCCAGCTTCTGCTTCTGCTTTGAAGCTTCTGCTCCTCTAATCAAGCACTCCATTGTGGTGCTCCCCATAGCCATTCCTATCCCTCATCCCCCCTTTTAGCTCAGATCCCCATCCCATTTCTCTTCTAGAGAATCAAATTTATTGTCATTAATCATGGGGACTGTTTGGAGTCGGGTTTTTGGCTTTGACTTTGACTTTGACCATGGTCTTGGTATTGGTCTTGGTCTTGAGACATGGACAATTTGCTCAATGCTGCACATTGCCATTATCATCTGTGCCCCACTCCCAGGCCAGGCCAGGCCAGGCCAGCCCCCGACTTGGAGCAGTTGACTCTCCCCTCTTATTGATCAGCAACATGTTGCCGCAACATGGCAATTAAGGCTGGCCACACTGGCCTGGCCTGCCACGGTCGGAACGGACGACTCTGTCCGTTTGGGGCCATACGAAAAGTCAGTTGAGCAGGAGCCACCGCCTGCTTGGGGGCCATCATTGGGGCTGAAAATTTATTTCTTGCCAGCCAAGGCTTTATTGTCTGTGCCAACGCAGAGGAGGAGAGGTAGTAGACCCAGGATGATGATGATGGGGTTGCCTTCATAGGATATGGGGTTTGTCGGGGAATAAAATTTGCTAGAGTTAGATATTCGAAACCCTTTGAACCTTTTGGAGCTTTGGTTTGCTTAAATATGTATAACTAAATCATTATAAACCATTGAATATTTAGAGTCCAATATCTTTCTTAAAGGCTACCAATAAAGTGCACCTCCCGCAACATTAATTCTAAGATCATCTTCATATGACTCACCCTTTTGAGGTTTAAATCTTTCATTTTTCTACAAATCGTTTCGTTAATTTCACTTAAAGAGTATCTAAAATTCCACTTGTCTCTAGCCGCAATCGAATCTCTTGCCATTTTGGACTTCCCTCCGTTTCGTATATGGCAAGATAAATGTTGACTTTGTCAGGTTGCCCCATCTGCAACAGCAGCAACAACAGCAGCAGCAGCAGCAGATGGAGCTGCTTCATTATGGGTCATTTGTTTGCTGCATAATTGGCCCACAAAATTTATGATTTGTTTTTTGGCAGCAAGAAAACTGTGAGAAAACGGTAAACCCATAACCATAACCATCCCCGCCCCCACCCCCTCCTGCTGCTCCGGGAAAACTCCTCTACCTGCCCCATTGATGTGTTGTTCTTGGGCTAATGAAAATCTCTCCTTTTTTTGGGGGCCTGGCACCAAAATCAACATGAACATGATGTCCCAGTCACGCCCCCAAATGCCCATCAAACGTCGCTTGTGTCGTGGGCGTGTCACCTACCCCTTCTCCCCCCATCTTTCTGTCTTTTTCTGGTGCATGTCATTTAAATTAAAAAGTTTAACCAAAGAAAATTAGAGAAAACGAGGGGGAACGTTGTGAGTTGCTGCTGCGACCGCAACTCTACATTTATACCCGATACATAGTCAGTATGGCTACATTAAACGACATAGAGTGCGTGCGAGAGAGACAGAAAATCAGTCAGAACGTGTCGACGGGCGCTGCGTAGCCACTACAAATTGATTTGTTACTTTTGGCTATAATAATAATCCGATCTTATTCGGATTCGGCAAGATTCGGCAATCTGGTAGATATGGCCATTCTCTATGATTCTGCGTTTTTAATTTTCTCCTATCTTCAAAATGGTGGTTGCCACAGATTTTCGTTGTTTATGGTTGCGGAACGGGGTGGGGCGAAATTTTGAAGCAGTGAGCTATCAACAGTGAGTTCTGCAGTGAAAAATTACAAATAGTTGTGTAGCAGTGAGAGCTCGACAGTCAGGTCTAATAGTCTCTGAGATCTG
The DNA here is from genome assembly GCA_008121275.1 of Drosophila lowei. Classification (NCBI taxonomy): domain Eukaryota; kingdom Metazoa; phylum Arthropoda; class Insecta; order Diptera; family Drosophilidae; genus Drosophila; species Drosophila lowei. Next base: position 23,264,443 of record CM017779.1, on the reverse strand, counting down.
TGGATGCTCCAGATTTTCGTCCTTTGCGGGGCCGGAAGGGGCGCGGCGAAATTTTGAAACAAACTCGTCAAGGTCCGATATTTCAGGAGTGTGGATACCAAATTTGGTTGCTCTAGCTCTTATAGTCTCTGAGATCTAGGCGCTAATGTTTTGCGCTAAGCAAAGCCGGCTATGATACGTGTGTGTTAGAGAGAGACAGGGCGAGAAAAAAATGAAATTGTTTTCTTCATACTGGCTATAATAATGATACGATCCAATTCAGATTTAGCAGTCTAGAAGATAGGGTTATTCTCTACAATACTGCGTTTTAGGTTTTCTTGTATCTTTAAAATTGTGGCTGCCACAGATTTTCGTCCTTTGTGGGGGCGGAAGTGGGCGGGGCGAAGTTTTGAAATACAATTGTAGCAGTGACATATCACAGAAGTCTGGATACAAAATGTCGTTGCTCTAGCTCTTATAGTCTTTGAGCACTAGGCGCTGATAGGGACGGACAGACGGACAGACGGACGGACGGACGGACGGACAGACGGACAGACAGACATGGCTCAATCGACTCGGCTATTGATGCTGATCAAGAATATATATACTTTATGGGGTCGGAAACGGTTCCTTCTGGACGTTACACACATCCATTTTCACCACAAATCTAATATACCCCAATACTCATTTTGAGTATCGGGTATAAAAACTTCTGCAGAAGAAGCAGCAAGAACTTGCGGAGAATATATCGCTCGCCTGCTTCTTGCCCCTTGAAGGCGTATACTGTGCCACGCCTCCCCCCCTCTAAGACAGGTCGAAACGTCAGTCAACGTATCAGGGGGTGTTGCAACAGAGAACAGTGGGGTTTTCCTTATATGCATATTTTCCAACCCAACGAAAAATCCACAGAGAGAGAGAGGAGGAGGAGGTTAAATCCTGACTTGACTTTTGACAAAGTCAAAACTTCAGTTGAAATATTTAACAGACACTCTAAATACAACTTTGACTGACAGTTAGAAAGGGGGAAATAGCAATAGCAATAGAGAGGGAGAAGGCGATAGAGAGGTAGAAGCTTCTCAAACCTCTCTCTCTCCTGGCAATGTTTGTAAAACTGTCCGAACAACAAGATTTTTTGCGATTTTTGGAGGTGTTTTTGTGGCATTTAGTGGTCCATTGTTTTTCTTGGCCAAAAAAAGCCTGCCACTTGACCTCTCCCCCTGTCTCTCCAGACAAAGTTTACTGTTAGAATCGAAGGAAAACTTTGCACAAAAATGCCATAAAGAAAAGACCCAGAGAGAGGAGAGAGAGATTTATGAAAATGTCTGTTTTCTTTTCGATTCGATTCGCTTCGCTTTGCTTCGATTTATTTATTGCCAACATTTCCATCTGACCAAAGATGGTCCCCATGGTATGGAGGAGACCCATGGATCCATGGAGAAGGAGTTGCCACTAAAACTTTATGACCGCCAGCTGATCTCTTCGACTGCTCCGCTCCGCTCTAAGAACTGCAATGATGGCTCTCCTCTCTAAGATCCTCGGATGATGATGATGACAGCAATTGAACGATTCTCTGGCCAAATCATGCGGGGCTCAGATTCCTCTGTCCATTTATAAGGCGGCTTTAATTAGGAGGAGCAGGAGGAGCTGGAGGAGCAGAACCACATCTCTCTCAACAAATTCTGTTTGGTTGAAAGCTGCGGGCAATCTGGGGGAGATTGTGTTGCCTCTTCGTTTTTTGGGGCGTGGCATGGCTTTGGGTGTAATTTTTTGCTGTTGTTTGTTGTTTGAGCTTGTCGCCAGCTTCAACTGGAATTTCGTTTTATGGCCACGGAGATGTGAGAAATGTCATTGAACCGAATGGAGTTTTGTAGCAGAACAGAACAAAAACCCTCCAGCGGCATCATCAGAACCAACCATCAGAAGCAGCCACACACACAGCAGTCGAGTAGTCGAAAGAGTGGGAACATTTGGGACGGAAATCTCCTCTACAAAAGGCAAATGCCAAAAAAACATTAAGGAAAACAAAGAAAATGTTGTGGCAGTCACCAAACAAGAGCTGTTGGGGTTACGGTTTAAGGGAAAGGGTGCATGCCACAAATGAGGGGTGATATGTGATAAGGTTAGCTGTAAGATCTGAGATACGATTGATAGGATGGTGTCTTCAAAAGCCTTTGAAGGGTGAAACCCTTTGAAGAACGTTCTTAGCCACAAAATTTAAGAAGAAAGTCGAAGATCTCTTGGAAGTTTTCAATAAAAATAATAAAGAGCGAGCTGCCTAGATTTTTGGATAAAAAGTAAATTATTTTGCTTATACTTTTTGGTAGGTTTTGTATGTAACTAAAACAAGTAATTTGTATAAATTTGTTCATTAAAAAATATTTCAAAATGGCGGCTCCAGCACCAAGCTTCTGCAGGTTCCTCTTTTTAGAAGTTTCCAAGAAAAAAAGGGAAATATTATGATATTCAAGGGACCCCTCATATTTCTTTATATCAAAAATTTTATACAGAAATTCGTACCATATTCGTGCTACCAATATCTAAGAAGAGAGTTTCTAAACTTCAGTTTTCTTCACTTTCTTGAGGGCATATAATGTTTCGTTGTGGCTGACTTCTTTTGTGGCTGTCAAGCCAGGCGAAAGTCAAGTTTAATTCATTATTAATATGCATATACATATATATGTATTTATGTATATAAAAGCAGAGAAAAGGCCAGGCCCGGCAAGAGCATTGTCCCAACGCCCAAAAGTATGCAATGCAATTAATATGAGGCCCCCCAAGCGGGACAGGGGACAGGAGACTGGGGACACATCAGAGAGCAAACACAACAATGGAGAAGAAAGGCGAAAGAAAGAGAGTGAGAGAGAGGGGGGAACTCTTAGGAAATCGCATTTCTTTCATTCATTTTTTTTTGCGCCCAGAACAATCCCCTAGGTTTAGGCCCAACTTCCACTACCCCGTTTGCCACCCCCTGTTTCGCTTCTCTGGTCTTTCGGTCTTAGGCTTACCCTTGAACCGGTTCATGTTCGAGCACTCCACAAATATCCTTGCCTGCACATGCAGCACCCTCTAGGATGCACCCTCCCTTGGGGGCACCCCAACAATTGGAAACTTTTCCTTTCCCCCGCTTAGAATTTTTGTTGTCTAATTAAATTTTTGCTGCTGCTGCGGCTGCATGCCCCAGCATAGAGTTGCATACAGCATTTAAACATCAACTCAAGCGGCAGCAGGCCTCTGGCCTCTGGCTCCTGGCTCCTGGCCCCCACATCCTTGGGGAACAACAATCCGTCGAGCACTTGAGAGAGAGAGAAAAAGAGAAAAAAAACAGCAGCAGCAGAACCAAAACCCCTTCATCGTTGTAGAATGTATTTGCATTGCTCCTGCCACAAGCCGAAGCCCAAGACCCCCGACCCATCCGCCCTCTGGCTCTCTGCTGATTTTCTGCCGCATTTTGTTGCATCCTTGCGGGAATTTCAAATGAAAGTAGCAGTGGAGTGGAAGAAGCAGCAGCAGGAGCTGTGGCAGGACTGCTGCTTGCTGCCGTGGCAGGAGCTGTGTGGCAGGACTGGCTGGTTGCTGCAGAGGGAGCAAAAAAATGGCAGCAGCAGCAGCAGGAAAAAATGGTGAAAAAAGTAATAAAGTCATTTAGATTTGCCAACGCTTGGGGTAGATATGCCACAGCAGCAGCAGCAGGTCCACCCAGCCACACAGTTTGACAAGGACTGGGCAGTGCACCTCCTTGTTTTTGCTCTCGTTTTTTTTCCGTTAAGTTTGGATGTTAATGAACTCAGTCACCGAAGGAGGAGGCGGAGGACTGCAAAAAATATATTTAGTATTTCGTATTTCGCCCCCTCCCACCTCGAGTCCACCCACCCCACACCCCTGTGTCTGCCACTTGAACATTGGGTTTTGGTCGAGAGGTTTATGCAATTTCGCTTCGCATTTCTGGCACTTCATTTGGTTGCATGCCTCCAGTGTGCGCCTACGCCGTGACTGGAGAGGAGAGGAGAGTACAGCCCTCCCTCCCTCCAGCCTCCAGCCTCCAGCCCTCTGCCTATCAGATATGAATGGACTCTCTGCCACTCTACCACTGGGTGGCATCCATCCATCCATCGAGGCTGTTGTGCAGCTCATTAGCACGCCTGGATGAAGTAGATCGACCTGGATGAAAAAAAACACAGAAAACACAAACTATATGCCCCCTCCCCCCCACAAGCTCTATTTCTCTCCATCGCCACTAGAAAACTCCTCTTGGGGTCTGTTATTTTAATTTGAGGGCAGAGTTTGTTCCGGATAGTTTCTAATTATTTATGCACAAAGAATTACTCTACCACGGAACCTCCTGCGGAGGATACGCGCCGTGGCAGTGGCAGGTTAAGTGAGGTTGAAGGTAAGTTCTGTTTACTGATGCTGATAGTGGGTTTTCGCTGTGGTTAAGGTTAGGTTATGGTGTGGATTCGGTTAAGGACAGAGTTATATTCTATATATATAGAATGGCGACTGCTACAGTCCTTAGACTCCTTCCGGGCCAGCAGACTTTGGTTATCATGATGTTGCGGCACGTCTGATATTTCCACGGGCTTTTGGGATTTCTGTGTACAAATGTGTTTAGAGTGAGGTTAGGAAAGGTTATTGGAACGGATTTAGCTATAAATTCCTCGAAATCTAAAGATAATTCTCTTTTGACCACAAATGAGTACAGTTTCTCACCAGAAATCTGCGACTATACATAAGTCTCTCTCTTTCTCTGTCTGCTTTTCTTTCCCTCTTTCTGCATTAGCCCCCCCCTTTCTTCCAAACCCTTCCCTTCTCCTACAAAAACAAGTGTTTGTTTGGGGCGTTTTTCCGTCGAGTGTGGATGTACTTTGTTGGGGCTGATGGCTGATGTTGCAGTCTTTCTGTTGCATATGTTGCACTTGTTATTGCTGCTTCTAGTGGATCTCCTCGCATACACAAATTAGTTATAATTATAGAGGGCGAGAGAGAGGAGCTCGAATGAATGGAAGAAATTAATTTCTCAATTGCATTTTGCCACGCATTTTATTGTCGGCGACGGCGGCGGCGGCGGAGTTGCAGTTGCAGTTGCAGTCGGAGTTGCCGTTTTCGGAGGCGGCAACCGAGACGAGGTGGGGGGCTGGGGAGGTGGGTAATGGCTGTGGCTGTGCCTGAAGTTTAGGGAGTCATTGCAACGGCGGTGGCGGCTTATTTGGTGTCTGTAATTTGAAACGCTTCTCTGACTCGGAAAAACTGCTGCCGCAACTCTTGGCTGTTGGCTCTTGGCTTTAATTTCAGCTTTGCTAGCCAAAAGCGCCGCTAAATGTCTGAAGAATATTTCAAATCCACACGCAGTTTTCCCTCCCTCCTTCTCTCTCTAACTTCAGTGGCAGTGGCAGTTGCAGTTGCAGTTTCGCTGCATTTCCGCTCGCATCGAGAATTGCGCCCGCGGCTATATTTTTGCCAGACGGCGTCCATAGACAGGGGCATAGGAATGGGGAATGGGTGGAAAGGGGGGAATACGACGACCATTATAAATGATGGTTATTTTATAATTGTGGAGTGTTCGGTTCGGTTAGGTTCTGTTCTGTTCTGTTCTTTTTCTTTTCTTTGGCCATTGCATCCGCTGCAGTCGAAAAACGCATTTCGTGGCCATTTTTAATAGTCAAACAAAAAGAGAGGCATAGAAGAGGCTCAGACTGTGGAATACCCTGGTGTATGACTGTAAAAATGATCCCAATCTTAAGTCTAGATCACTGTATATAGCGAAACCTCAACCAATCCTGATGATTTTTGGTAATTGGTTGGTTAAAAGCATTATGTTTGACTATTAAAAATATGAGTGTTCCAACTTTGAAATTATGGATACCACATCTATTATACAACACAGTAAAAATTTTAATATTTGTCCGATTGTGATGATTTTTGGCAGATGGGTAACCAATAGCATTATATGTTATTCTACCAAATAAAAATGTAATAGATTTTTCAAATTTGGATGCCACATACATTCTAGATCACAGAAATTCCTAAAAACTGTGGATAATATAAGGAAGAGGCATCTTTCACGAATCTTCTTTCTAGATCGTATCGACTTTGGTATCCTAAGACCATTCCTTCTATCGAATACAACATATCCTTGTTCCTTCAGATTAATGGGTATTAAAAAGAGCGAGAGATAGAGTGGGGCAGTTATAGCGATAGAGAGAGAGAGAGAGAGAAAAGAGAGAGACTTTACAGACAGCAGAGAGCATTGCCGCCAGCGACGTCAACATCAGCGGCGGGCAGTAAATCCATCAAAGAGTTAATGGCCACATTGCCGCCAACTGACGATTGTTGCCCCCGATGGTTGCCCCTACGGTGGTTGCTTCTTCCAGTTGCAGTTGCAGTGGCAATGGCAGTAGCCAAATGGCCAAAAGGCAAACGAAACTCTTGGCAACAGCAACTGCATCTGCATCTGGAAAACGGTAGTTGAGCGGCAGAGCCCGAACCCGAAACCCAGCCCCACCCCTTGGGGGCAGACAACTGAAAAATGAGCCAAAATAAAAGCGTTTTTGGTGTTCCCCGGGATAGAGAGAGATAGTGAGAGAGAGAGAGATGGAGGGAGGTGCAGGGCAGATGGAGGATCTCCAAGGATCCCGAAACGTTGATTGAGATGAGAGAATGATGCCACAAAAGGTGGGGCGCGGCACGTGACCAAACAAAACGGCAACCTTGCCACCTGGTGGTCTGTCATTCTGCCAAATGATAGCAATCGCTGTGGAGTGGCAGCCTCTTTATTTGCGGATTCGGGAGAAGTAATTTGTGGGGGAAATTCGTATTTAAAAGAGTCGCGGGGTCCACAGCCAATTAGAGAAACGATGGGAGAAATGTTCTGCCATTTGGTTTAATAAATATTTTAAATAATGTTCATTTAAACAATTAAAACAATCATTAATTAAGGAAAACTATAAACAAATACAAATGGGAATCTTTCGTGAATTCTGCTGCACTCTCTCTATCTGGCACTTGCCCCACACTCAAGCTCTCTTTCTCTCTATCTGCCACTTGCCCCTTACTATCCCCATCTAATTCTCTCTCTCTGCCACTTGCCCCTTACTATCCCCATCTCCTTCTCTCTATCTGCCACTTGCCCCGCACTCTATTACCATTTTCATTGTCTTTTCTCTTCATTCGAGGGAAATTTCTTTTGGTCGTCACACACTGCGTATGAGTTATGCCTCCCTGTCTCCTCGACCCCCCTCCCGCCTTTGGGTTGCCACACTGCTTGACCCTCTTTGTGGCCCCCCCTGGCATTCCATGTGTCAAATGGCGCATGGCAGAGAAAATATTATTCGCATTTGGATTTGGATTGCTTCTGGCAGTCCGCAGTCCGCAGTCCGCAGTCCCCAGTCGTAGGGGCATTCGCATTCGCATTTTCTATTTTCCATTTCAGCAATGCATTTGCATTGAATGGCAATTTCAGCATTTTTCGCCTCTGGACTTTGGCCCCCCATAAAACACAGAGCACAGCAGAGAACGACTGGGTTGGAGGAGGGAGGGGTGATAGAAAGAGAGACAGGGGCATGGGCATGCAAAGTGGGTGAATTGATGTGGCACCTTTGCTGGCGACGACTGGCAGAACAGGAGGAGGAGGGGGCGACTCTATGGCCATAATTACAATCAAAATTTTAATGGCCCAAGTGGCGCCAACAGCCCAAAAGCAATGGCAGTGGCAGGGGCATCAGTGGCAACTACCTGGACATGGCCAAGTGAGTCTTAAATATTTGTAATTGCTGATTTCATTGTGTCTTTTTCATCGCATGTGCGCTTCCGTTTACACTGGGGGAATAAGGGGAGAAGCATATCTTCTTCATCAAAAGAGAATAGTGATCTTCCATCTACAACTGAAAAGGGGCTATCAAAATGGTTATGTTATCCCATTGTCCTTATCCTTATCCATGGTATTTATTGTATTATCATTCGAAAAATGTTAGAGCGGACGTTGATATGCAATGACTGCACTATCAAGTGGCCCATTCGACACCAGCAGAAGCCTGATACGGATCTCAGGCAGAAACGCAGCCCTTCTTCCGCCCAACCAATCGAGGGGCGCTGCCGCATGACGCGTTTACCGAACCGATAGCGAACATGCAGGAAAGATAGATGTCAGACTAATATTCGAGGAAAATGGGAACTAAACTTACTAAAAGAAATGTATGCCAGTTTTTGTAATTTAAGAAAATCAAGGGAATTTGAGGTGCATATAATATGGAGGAGGGAATTATAATCCGAGCACTAGACCCTAAGCGGTTCAAGCAAGGATTAATTCGATCTATAAAACTGAAGGGAAAGCCCTTCTGGTACTCAAGAATAGTTGGATATTTTGTATCTTCTAAGTGTGATATTATAGAGAAAATCTCTGTAAGCCAAGGCGAGACTTTCAGCAACAGCTGCTCTCCTTTTTTGGAACCCATATTCAATCATTGTAGAACTTTGTTGTACAACTTTTTCGTTCAGTGTATGCATTTGTGCCACATGTTAAGATAGGTTAAGGGTTTATCTGAAGAAAAGCCACAAAGTACTCTTGTCGAAGGGGGGTGGGGGGTGGTTCTAGCACCCATTTTGTTGGCGGCACTTTGTTTATGTAATTGAAACCCTACTTGTTGTTGTTTTTTTGCTTCTGTGTTTCTTTGTTTTTCTTGATGTTTTCCACTGTTGCTCGCAAAAGTTTTCGGTGGAACTACAAAGGACCCTCTACCCTCCACTCTCTACCGTTAACCCTTTCTTTCCCCTCTATTAACCCTTTGTTTTGGTTGCCTAGAGAAGCCGCTGAGAAGGTAATTCAAGACCCTTGCCTCCTGCCGTGCCTCTGTGTCATGGGGTCATTGACAGGAAGAGAGTCAAGCAGCGAGCGCTTTGATGTGACTTCTTCTGCCTTCTGGCCCCGCCTTTTGGTCAGTTTATAATTTAAATAATACTCTGCAAAAAGCGAACCTTAACCAAATGATTGTTGTTGTTGTTGTTGTTGTTGTTCTTTGCTGTTGTCACATTTGGTCGGCATCGTTTGAAGCCGCCTCAAATGATATTTGATATGTCTCTCTGCTGGCGCCCGGAACCTCTCCCCTCTCTGTCTCACTGGGTTCCATGGGTTCCAGAGTTCCTGGGGTTCCAGGGGGGGTTCCTGGTTTCAGCCATGTGTGATTAAACTACAGGTAAACAATTGACCAGAAACTAAAGGAGGAGCAGGAGGAGAAGCAGCGGAGGGAGAGTTCAATAACTTGGCCAACAGACGACAGAGGCAGAGACAGAAGAACAGCAACCGCAGACAAACACAGAGAGGAGCCCCCCCGCCCCCAAAAGAACGAGGAAGATGCCCAAAAAAAGAGCACAAAACTAGGTGTGTCTGGAGGGTTCTGGCCATAACTGGAATGTGGCTCGATGGATGGACGAATGGTTGGGGGGCGTGGCTGGCACAAAAGGGCGCAGCCTGCTGCTGATGCTGTTGTCTCCTGCCCCATGCCCCCCTGTTTCCTTTTGCAACCTCGTGTTTATTTCCTCGATTTGCTGAGTCAGACCTTGAAATGCCGCAGATGTCTGAAATCCCCCCTCTGTGTCCCCCACTGCCTCTTTACGTGCCTCTTTTCACAGACATCATGTTGCAAGGCAAACCAGATTGGGTTCGCTTTATATCTGCTTCCTCTGCTTTTTATGGTACTGGGGCCCGTCTCCATCCTATAAACAAAAATCAGGTTTTCTTCTTTCTTTTTTTTGTACGGCAAGGTCCTCTGCTGCAGTCTCCCCCGTCCTTCGTCTCCACTCTTCAGGCAAATGTAAAAATCTCAAAACAAAAAAGAAAAAATAAAACTTACAAAAATAATATCAGAAGTAACAGAGAAACGAGTTCTCTTCTCTTTCGTTCGCTGATCTGTTTCTCTGTTTCCCGACTGAAGACTAAAGACTGGGCTCTGGAGTCTCTCTTTTGGTCTGTGGTCTCTGGCTTTCGGCTTAGAGTTGGCTTAAACCTCCACTGCCATTGCGTGCCAAGAACTTGTCTTTTGGCCATGTCGAAATAATAAATGCATTTGGAATTAGAGACTCTTATGCCAATTACAAACAAAATGGTTTCAGGCCGCATTATCCTCAAACATTATGACAGCCCCAGAGGATGGAGGATGTGGCAACAACACTAGCACCAGAAAGAAAATCTATGACAGCCGGGAAATCTGTCTGCAAAGACAGTTGCAGTTGCAACACCACAACTGCAGGTTAAGTGGCTTTTAAACTGATATTGAGATTAAATGCTGGGGGTTCCTGGGGCTCCTTTGACGTTTACCAAACATAAATGAGGGGAAATATTTCTGGTCACTTCTTTGAAAAAGAGAAATACTATATTCCACTTTTTAGTGCTCAGTGTTTCCCTTTGAACAGTTGAATCAGCACTGCACACAGTGTCATCCAAAAAAATGGATGTTCTTTGAAGTTGGAGCTTTACTGCAGCTACAATTACTCACAAACTGTATATTTTCTGTGACACTCTCTGGGTCACATTTTGGGTAATTTTAAGCAACAGTTACAGCAGCATTGTGCAAACGAAGTGGCTCTTAAACTGTCATAATGCTGGTACAAGAATGCCAAATCGTTCCGTATTTCCCACGAACACTAGTTTTGACAGAACTGATACAGTTTGTGAAGCACTACACACTGAATTGGTTTGAGCATTTTAAGCAGCACTGGATCATCAAACTGTAAGATTTGTCGGTCTAGAGTATAGCGCCCGCGAATCGTATGAATGGGAAAGGGTGGCTCCTCCTCCGCCTTCACCGCCCACACAACCGTGGGTGGTAAGAATTTCACACTAAGAAGGAAATAAACTGTTTGAGAGACACCTTATTCACATGTTCTTTTCACACACACACACACGAATGAGAGGTGGATCTCGAGTGAGTCGGTCCTATGTTCAAGGCGAGTGAGAACTTTAACTGTACTTTAACTGGCTTTGAGAGTCTTCTGCCTCGCCATATGGCTCTTTTTCTGAGGTTAATTTGGATCAGTTACCCTAAAACTGTTAGGAAAACAGTTTCTTTGCCTAGGAGCCAGTTACTCTGAAGCTGTAAGATTGCTTTCTTCTTCCACTGGGTTTTTCTTTTGGGACTTCCTTGCTGCTGCATCTGTGCCTCTGCCTGTGCTTCTGGGGTTTCCCTGTTCCATTTCTTCTCCTTCCAGGGGTTTCCCTGCTTTTCTGCTTTTAAATGCATTTTAAATTTCTCCCAGGATTTGCTCTTTCTCCCACTTCCACTCCCACTCCGAACCCCTCCCACTGCTGCATTCTCCCTCCAATTACGTAGAGTGCAAAATGCTGCCATTCTTAGAAGGGGAGAGTGGGTGGCACTGAGTTGAAGGGTAACTAGGGTTACGTACAAGTCTCTCTCTCTCCCTCGTTCTCGCTGCTATATTTTTTTTCAAATGTCCCAACAGTGCGTGAAAATGAAAAATTATGAAAAAAATCACACACACAGACACACACACGGAGTACAGAGACACAGATGTAAGCATTGCATTGGAACTGCTGCAACATGCACCAAAGTGGCAAAGGCAGAGGCGGAGGCTGAGGCAGCGGCAGAGGCAAGAGTTCAACGTTCTTTGCGCAACATTGTGTTTTGTGCTTTCCGCTTATTTTGCGCCACATTCCCTTGCCCTTCCCGTTGCTTGTCCCCTCCCCTTCTCATCCACTCTCTCCTTCACTCGCTTATGCGTTGGCACACGCGCTGCACCTTTAAGTGCCCCAGAGGCAGCAGCAGCAACAACAGCAGCAACGGCGGCAGAGGAAGGAAGAGCAACGCAGCGCCGAAGCAAATGGCAAAAGGAATACAAAAAAAAACCGAACATAACAGAACTCAAATGCAGCCGCATCTCTGTAACCGCCTCTTTACTCACCCCCGTTCCCCAGACTCTTTTGCTGGCTATCCCACTCTACTGCTCTCTTTCTAGCTACATCTATCCCTATCCCTTTCTAACAGCTATCATAAAAGACAATTTTTGCCTCTCTGCTTATTTATGTTGCCTTGCATTTGGTCTATCCATCCTGCGTCTCTCATCCTCTTTTCCTCTGCTGATTGCAATACTCCAACACAGTGTATATTTATGCAGACAAGGTAAGGCACTACCAGAGAGTCCTCTCATGTCAGTTGCACCTATTACATAAAGAGGGCCAGATGGGAGAGTGAGTAAGAAGCAGATAGGTCACCCACCGCACCGTTAAGTGTAATATAGCTTGCTCTAAGCACAGCTGCTCTCTCCCTCTCTATCTCTCCTGCTCTGTCTGCGTCGCTGTCTGCGTTGGCGTCTCATCGCTGCCCTTTAGCTTTGACGCTGGCCCCGCTGCCGCTGCCTGTGCCTGTGCCGCTGCCCGCCGTCGCCTACTGTTAATGTTTCACGTTTCCCGTTATCCACCATCCGTTTTACGGTTAATCGGGCATCTAGCACCTGATCTCTGTTCTAGGGAGCAGCACCAACAGAACTAACAGCAGCAACAGCAGCTGCAGCTGCGAGGGGGAGGCAGACGGACCCAATTACGATTATGGCCAAAAGTGTGGTTAACTGTCATCAAGTGGGCGGAACGGAGCCCAGCAAAGCCGTCCACAGTTTTGTAGGCGTTAATTAAGGATAGTTTGCAGTTTAAAGAAAGTTTTCTATGGCGAAGAGAGGGTAGGGGGTTCTTTTCAGAGAGTTGCTTTTGAAGATTACAGATACGTTTGAATGGGTGAAAGGTTTTCCTAGATTTTGAGGATAGTAATTAGGGAAGGGCACTTTTGTACTTGAGAGAAAATACATACAGCTTTAAGTGAATGTTTCCATATATGAAATGAGTTTCCTCCAACAAGTAGACATTTATCCTTGGGTGCAAGAGCCCTAAGAGAGTGTATTATCCCTGGAAACGTACTTCCCATAACCCATAGTTTTGCTTCTAATAATTAATGGTTCTTCCCTGATCTAGTTATGCCATATAATTGAATAGATCTCTTGCCGCGCATTTATCACTCGTCAACATTCTCACATTAATCCCACTCTAATACCAAATCGTACCGTAAATAGTTTTATGGCTCAACGAATTTCAGATTTGTGGCTGGCGTTAACCCTTTACGAGTATGTCCGCTCACTGTCCATTCTTCACTCTCCCGCAGGCGGACGGCAGACAGAGAACCATGGCTAATACGCTTTTAATGAGATGCCAAAGTGTCACATTAAATTACGCGTGTCTATTAATAAATAATAAATTCATTTGCTGCAAATGAAGACACCTCCAAATACAGGGAACCAGAAAGACCAAAACGAAACCGAACCAAATGTATTTTTGGCTAGACAAGTTTTTTATGCCAGACGGAGGTCTGGGGCCATCATCAGCCATGTGGGAGACTGATTAGCATAGATTGCCAGGTCGGTGCTGTTTTTTTTCTATATTGGAAACGAAAGCGAGAGACACAAAACACAGAAATGTGGGAGGTGGTTGGTGGGTTGCATTTCTGACACAATTTTGATTTTTACGATATCCAAAAGATAGATTTTATCTACCAGACATATATTTTAAAAGGGCCACGGTGTGTTTTTGGATTTTGTTTTCTGATTTCTATTATTTTATGGCCTTTAAGTAAGGGTATGCCCGCTTTCCAATAAAGATGAAATCGGTAGGAAAACTTTTAGTAGTCTTTAAAAGTCTAAGAGTATCCGAAACTTCGGTACAACAATGCTTACATTTTCACACATTTTCTATATTTGTAATAGGCCTCTGACCCACACGATGTGGAGTTGACATTTGTTTCTTTCGAATACTTCTTCTGTTTATAATTTATGGGATTTTTCTCGTTTCGGGTAGGCGGTGGTGGATGTGGAATGGACTCTGGGAGTGAAGTGGATAGTGAGAGGTGCCCTCATGCGGCTTCCCCCGAAATGGGTCACTCATTCGCCTTTGCGAACCCATCAACAAATGAAGTCTGCCCTACTTCCAGTGAATGGGGGATAGTTCATGATGATGATGATTGCCTAACGATCCTTGGGGTTCCAGCGAAACCAACGAAATCAAATAGCATTCAAAACAAGTTCAACAACGAACAGAGCGGCATTCGTCGTTGCCTTGGCTGTAATTCAATCGACAATCCAGCAAATGGCCTATGAATGGGGACTCCAGACTCCACTCTCCGTTTTTCTGTTCCTGGAAGCTGGACAACGGTGCGTGGCGGCCTGTTGTTGTCGTCGTTATATGCTGTGCCAGCATCATCATCATCATCAAAGCACAAACATCTGAACAAACCCAAAAAAAAAAGAAGAAAAAACTGAACCAAACTCGATTCCCGAACCCGCGACTATCCATCCGCAGACGGGGATTGTGAAAAACAAAAGACAAACAATTCCGGGAATGGCATTGAGCCAAATCCCAAAAAACTAAAGCCAGACATAGACTTCTACTACAAGGCCCTCCCCCTCCCCCAATCCGCCTCTCATTCTGCAACCCTTTTGCCATGTTTTCTTGTATCTGTCTGTCTGTCTGTCTTCCTGTCTGTCGGCGGATGGCGGAATGCCGAATGCTGAGCCAGCGAAAACAACAAATTCCTAGGCAAAAGACATCCAAATGGTTTTATTTCCACTTCTTTTGTTGACGCTGCTTCGATAGGTACGGAAATAATTGGTTTGTGGAGGAGTTCCGAGCCCTAGATGGTGCGGGGAAGCTATATGAAGAGTTTTAAAAGGTTTTTACACCGAAAAATGCGAAGTTTCTAGAAGAAATGGATTTCTTTGAGGTACCTACTATTAGAAATATTTTTAACTTGAAAGTGTATTCAAATTAATATGTGATGTTGATGAAATGTACATTTTTGTATACAACCTTATAAGAAAAACTATATCTGAACCCAAGAATCCAACTGAATCCATCTGTTCCTTACATAATCTCATTGAATCTCATCCCAGATACAATTTCATATTTAATTTTAGTTACAATAAATGATTATATGTACATATTGATGGTTATATATGTATGTGTGTGTACTAACTATGAGATCCCAAATACCATACTAATGCTCCCAAATTTAAATAAAAGTTTGGGAAACCAGTTCTCTAATTATTAATCTTGGCGCCAAGAGTTTCTCCAACAAAAAGTTGTGCTCGTATAACACTCAACATTGTAGCATCCATCCATCCATCCCCCCTCCACAACCACAAACATTGTATCATTTCCTTCAGTTCAGTTCTTAATTCCACAAGTAATTCCCACATGTGAACAACGTTGAGAATTATCCTCTCATACAATGTTGGGAAAAAGTTCTCATATTCTCGGATTGTGTGCGTTTCCCGGAACGCACGTGTGCCCAAAAACTATGAACAAACTAAGGATAGGATTCCGTTTCATATCACGTGGCATTCCAGGGGTCGTCTGTCAGACAGAGAGAGGGGGGCAAGGTGGGATCGTATCGGATCTCCAGACTTTGCTCATTTGCAAATTAAAAGCGCCGCCGTCTGAGGGGGAGGAGGTGGGGGTAAGGCGAGGCGAGGCACTGGCTAAAAGCGTCGACGTTGACAGAGAGTCACACAAAGCTGACAGCGGGGCAGATTGACCGTATACCCAATCCCCAAACCCCTCCTCGCTGCTGCTGATGCCTGTTGCATGTGCGTCGTCGTCTCTGAT
Organism: Drosophila lowei; assembly: GCA_008121275.1. Lineage (NCBI taxonomy): Eukaryota > Metazoa > Arthropoda > Insecta > Diptera > Drosophilidae > Drosophila > Drosophila lowei. The sequence continues at coordinate 23,248,815 of CM017779.1, read as the reverse complement.
GTTGTCGCTGCTCATTCATCACGTCGCAAAACTGAGGCTTAGACCTAGACGAATGCCATGCCGCCCCTCTCCCTCCCGCTCCCTCTCTCTCTCGTTGCACTGTACGCTGTGTGTGGTCTTCGATACGTTCTCACTTCAGTATTTCTGTCACTGCTCTCTGACGCTGCCTTTGGATACCCTTTTTGGAGAGGCAGTACCTTGACTTTGAGTAGTGGAATGCGATGGAACAAAGGAAGTAGCAGTATTGCATGCTCTGTAGGGTATTGTAAGCTTCGTCTATCCCGAGGCTAGCTTTCCTCTCGTCTTTGTCGCTTGCCAAATGGCAGACAGACACGACGCGTAAAAACGGCAACGTCGTCACATGCTGGGAACAGAGGAACAGCAGAGGAATCGGCAGAGGAGGAGGCAGAGGAAAGAGTCAGCATCAGCATCAGCAGTGGGAAAAAAGTGTGAATTAGAAAAGGCACTCTCAATGCTTAAATGGACCGCTGCTGATAACGACAAAAAAAGAGTAGAGAAGAGAGGGAAGTCCGGCAGATTCCGGACCACACAAGCTGCAATAATGTCTGGGGCGGCGACGACGAATCAATCTTGGGACCGTTTGTCACTGTCATCGGGATGGTGGGACGAGAGAGAAGGTAGAGACGAGACGGAGAGGAAGAAGTGGTAGAGGAAGCAAAAGCTGCAGCAGCTGAATCAACAGCAACATTGTTGCCGCAGCATAAATTCAATATCCTCCAACTAATGCACGCAACGTTTCATATACAATTCGCCCATGGGGGCCACTGGGCAACATTGTTGCTGCATTTGTATGCTCACTCTCTCGCTCTTTCGTGTGCAGTGTGCAGTCTTTCGCTCGTTTGCACTCTCTCTTTTGCTCAATTTGTACGCTTCATCAATAAAAATAACTTTGAAAGCGACAGCGCTGCCCAGGCAGAGAGCAGACGAGCAGAGGAGGAGAGGAGGAGAGTGGATCAGGGGAGAGTGGATCGAAGCAAAGAGGAAGCGGTGGAGAGACAGTGCTGGAGGGGATCAAAAGAGAAGAGAGCGTAGCGAGCGAGCGAGGCAGACAAACTGTCTCGTATGGAAGCTGGCGGCATATTTGTGTGGGCTGGAAATGGATTGGAATGGGAAATGCGCATGGGAATGGGGAAGGGGGGATGGATGGTCGGCTGAATATGCTGCGTATGTATGCGGGGTATGCGCGAGGTCAATATAAAGTCACGCTTGAGGCATGCCCATGCATGCCAGAGCAGGGGTTGTACAGTGAAACCTCAACTGAAAGATCTTTGATTTTAGATCACGGGTACCCACGTTTCCCTTTCCCTATCGCACACATTTAACCCCTAGTGGCATTCTCAACAATTAACCCCCCACATATGTGGATATGTATGGTAGAGTGGAAGGGGGAGAGTGTCAACACCCACAATGAAAAGAAAAACGTAATAAAACCCCCAACTTCGCTCCAATTACACAGCCGAACTTCAAGCGAAGCCCGCGCGACCCGACCAGACCAGACCAGACCAGGGTAGGGCGTGGCATTGTCCAGAGTCGGCTCCATGTCTTTGATGCTGATTGAAGTTGTCAGTCCGTGAGGCACTGTGGCAGTGCCGCGCCGCCTTGAAGCGCGAGCGACACGTAATATAAACAAAATACAAAAAAAACCAAAAAAAAAAACTTTTTGCGCCAAAAAGAAAGGAATACGAAAAGGCCTATTGAGCAGGAGTGGAGGGGGGCTGGTAAGGAGCATGTGGGGGCGGTGGTAAGCAGGCCAAAAAAAAGAGAAAAAAACACAAAGGCATGCGAAATGGGCATGTCAGTCATGAAGTACGTCAGTCATGAAGTCCGGCAGTCCGTCAGTCCGTTCGTCTGTCAGTCACTCAGAGACCCCGCGCCAGACCCAAACCCGTCCGTCTGTTTGTCCGTCACTCAACGTTCGTTTGGTTGGGTTGTGGAGCGGACACTGCCCAGGGACCATGCCCCCTGCCCCACGCCTACAACTCCGTCAACGCCCAGGCAACCCCCCCACCCCAACACTCCCCCCGGACCACACTCCCCCACTCCTTCTCTTTAACTTTTATTTTGGCATGCACAAAGCGCAAAAAGGCAAACAAAAGAGCTTTGAGCTTTTCACTGTGTATGTGTGTATTTCTGTGTGTGTGTGTGTTTGAGGAGTGCTCACTGTACTTTGGTAATTCAATATGAGATGGCCCCCAATCCCCACCAACCGCGCCCACTGTGGCCAAAACAAAAGACCAACGGCCCAGGGGTCGAACTTCACTTTGAGCCCTTTTTGAGCATCGCCTCTCCTCAGCAGGCAGCAGCAGAAGCAGCAGCATGGGGGAAGGGGTTAATGAATGCATTTAAAAATCTGTTTTGTGTTCAAAGGACTCTGAGGTACCGCGAGTGAGTGACTGCGGAGTGGAATAACCAATTTAATGATTAATTTAAATTGAATTAAAAGTCCTGGAGTTCAATGACCTTTAAGTGGTAAAAGAAAACTAACGATAAAAGATGACAGAATAAAAGCTATTGATAGGAAAAACCGATTGGTAAGCAATTTTGTCAATGTGGAATGTATTCTATGTTATTCATAAATTTGTAGTTTGATTCTGTATAGAAGTACTCGTACGTGTACATAAATTTAAAGGTCATGTCGTAAGTAAATCATAAATTGCAATGAAAAGTTGAGATCGATTACCAAATCGATATCTTGACTAAATACTCATTAGAATACTTATTGAAAACGGGTTATACTATCTTGATCCATATGTTCATAAATATGACAATATATATACATATCTAGCATTCCATTAAAAAACCTCGTTGTGTGAAAAAATCTGTTTTTCAATTCTAAAGATATTCGATTTCATCTCGACTTTTGCTTATTTCATGACTTGTCAATCAAGGACATTACCGATTCGATTGACATTCAGCTCCAAGTTCATCCAACCATCGCCTCCCTCCCGCTCTCGCACCTCAAGACAGCACCAGCCACCATCCACAGTCACATACATTATTCAACGCCAGAGATGAAAAGTTATTCCCCAATCTCTGCAACAAAGTTGACGGATAACCAGATACAGATACGAGTACGACTTCGAGTACGAGTTCGCGTATATGTATATGACAGCAGAGGCAAAAGCAAAGACAGAGGCAGAGGCAGGGGCAGAGGCAGGGGCACAACAACAACGATTGCGGGTGGCAATGGATTTCGTTGAAGGGAAAAACCTTTCGTGATGCACTCGCTTTTGGCAGCATTTAATTTGACAGAAATCGAGGCGGAAAGGAGAGGAAGTTGTGTGCTGTGTTGCCACTGCGGTAAGCAAACAGAGACATTATCGTGGCAGCAGCAGCAGCTGCAGCTGCAGAAGAACGAGCCAACACAGTGGCTGTCTTAAGTTAGTGGCTGCACTTGCTGGGAAGACACTACACTGAGAGAAAACAAACAACTTCCGACAGAAGAAGAATCTACCCTGAATTTTCTTTCATCATAAATTTATACCAAGGATCAACAGATATTTCCATATTACTTTTGAAAGTCTCCATACGATTTTACTCCATGAAAGAGTGTGTTTTGAATGAAGGAACCATTCCCCAACTTCCCTTTTTTCGCAGTGTCAGAGGAGCCACCTCCCTCCGTGTCGCAGTTGCAAGTTGCAAGTTGAAGCTTCCATATTTGGCAACACACACAGAGCATTTGGCGCGGAGCAATTAAAATTACAAAAAGCATTTAAGACTCGGCTTCGTTTGTTGTCTGGTCTGTCGGTGTCGGTGTCTCTCTGAAGAACAGAACACGTTGGGCTCTGCTCTCCTCTGCTGCTGCTGCTGCTGCAGCGACTGCGACTGCACACGATTATTTTCCATTTAATTAATTTATAGCAAAACTTTTGCCAGAACAAAAGCAACAACAACAACAGCAACAACATCATCATCCATCCATCCATCCAACATGAACCACATGAAAATATAATTGCTTGAGGCACGATGCCGCATTTTGATGTAAATGCCTGAAGTCGTTAGCGGAGACGCGAGACGGATACGGGGAGACGCTCGTCTCGTCTTGGCTCGTCTTGGCATCAGTTTCAATTTCAGTTTCCATTTCAATTTCAGTTTCAGCTGCAGTTCCAGTTTCAGTACCAGACGGCAGCCAGTCGTCAGTCGGAGACAACAAACGGACAGCCCCGCAGACTCGAAGATGGCGGGAGCCTCGTTATGACAGCGATAGTGACTCGGAGATGACGCGTGGGTCACACCCCCACCCCCACCCACACCCACCAGTAACCAGTAACCACGGAGCCGAGACCGAACCCCGTCCCGTTCCGTCTTTGGTGATAATTAGACAACGTTTTTACATGCAACTTACTACAGGTGATGCCCATTTGCAGTGACCTTCAATGCGAGTGCTGCTGCCGCCACAGAGACAGAGACAGATTTTGCATACCTGCAATGAAAAACAAAAAGATGGAGATATGGTTTGCACATTAGTCACAAGAATTGGCATTGGCATTTCGAATACTTAATACTATGGAGATCTGGAAACTACTTATCAAGCCATCATTTGCGACTTGCCAATCATTCGTAATTGGCATTCGTTTGGGTCTGGGCAAAACGATTTTGTGGCTTTTCTGTGGGGTAACGCGAAATAGGGAGTACTCTTTGAATGCTAGATAGGGATTAGGGATTAGGGACTAAAGGGTTTTATAGATAATTGGTTATGTGATGCTTGACTGGGTATAATCGGATTGGATACAGACCAAGATGGGGACTGAAAGATTGATAAGAAATGGGACTAAAGTTGAGAAGAGATTCGAGTATCGGATTATTTATTTGATGGCACTAGATATATAGAAATCTGAGAAATATAATAGTAGAGATTGAAGATATGTACAAGAAGTTCTTCAAGAAATGTTCTATACAAATATGTTCGAGTAGATTATGAAAATCTGAATAGAATATAAATATTTCTAGAGATTGAATAAATATATTCTAAATATGAAGAAGTAAGGGAATAGGTAAAAGAAGAGAAGAATAATGAGATATATATATTTTTGATCAGAATACAGATGGGAGTTCAGATCTCCGATTGGAAGAAATTGTTATTCTCTCTACTATATATATCATATAAGTATCTATCAGATATGTATGTATCAGCATAACATTATAACAATTTTCAAGTGGCATATGTGAGATCTTCATTTGCGATTTCCCACTCGAGATCTCTCCCCTTTTAAACTCTCCACTCTATCGTATTCCTTAACGAAACACTTGAACATTATTATAGCACCCTCTTAAAAGTTAAAGTACATAATTTTGTTTGAAAAATAATTCAACATTGAGTCAAAATTGGACCTCCCCTCATGCCGCACAACACACAGAAAAGGCGGTAAAAAATCAACTACACGCCCCAAAAACAATCAGAACCAATTAACCGAAAATTGAACAATCGAGCAATGAGCAATGGGGCATGAGGCATGGGGCACGGGACTCTAGGGGCATTGGTTTTGGGGGCGCGAAGCGAAGGGGCGACTTGGAGGAGATCGAAGCTAATTGCCAATCGACAGAATGTTAACCCAGACAGTTTGACGACGAGGCAGCCACAGCCACAGCCAGAGTCGCAGTCGCAGCCACACACAGCATGGGGCATGGGGCAGTGGCTCATTTTGCATGCAACTCTGACTAATTTATGTGCGGATTGGAGTCTTGGGCAGCGGCTTGTGGCAGGGACTTGCGACTCCAAATGCCTGACCTCGTCGCATTGCCCACTTAGAGTGCAACTTCGACTTCGACTTGGACTCGGACTCCGATTCCGCCTGCAACTTCGACTTCCACTGCGACTTCGCGGTGGTGGACTGCAGTCAATGCCACACGCGGGGGACTGGGGGGGTGGGGATTGGGGGATCTGCCCCTCGTTGCGCTTGAGCGCTTTTCTTGGCTTTCGGTTTTTTCTTTGGGTTTCCTGCTGGGGCTGCCACATGAGGTCTGGCTCTGGCTATGGCTCTGTCTGTGCCTCTAAGCTTTGAGGCGTGGGTGTCGTTTGTTGGGTTTGGTCTTCGTGCTCTCTAACTGTTTTTGCGCTGCTCGTGCCAACAATGCCAGCCGCAAAAAAAATTCACAAAAATATAAGTGCAAATGGGTATGCGACTGAGGGATACCCTCGGTAATCAGATTTATAGCTTTTAAATAAGATTAGTAAAAGAATATATAATAACAGGAAATATCCAAAGTGGCAAAGAGTATTTGCATCTCTTTCGAAAACCATTAATATATAGCGAAAAATATATGGGGAGTACTTTAAGTACTAATTTTGGTTCCGATTGAGATGATTTTGGGAAATTAGGTACTACGTGGCTGGAAATATTACTCCACCAAATATGAACTTTATATCTTTAAAACTATGGATGCCACATTCATTTCATAGTTGTATTTCTATCTGTTATAGTCATCCCATTGGTATAATTTCGACCAAATATGAGTTTTATATCTTACAAAGATAAATAGGCTATGTTTTCTATGGCTTCTGGGTTCTTTCCTGCCTCTACCTCCCAAATTTCTTATAATATCGATCTCCATCGCAGATATAGATACATAAAATATGTACTTTATAAGTTCCGACTGCCACGAACAAAATCTACCTTCTGTTCTCCAAAGTACAGGGTATCAACGAGAAAAACGAGAACTCGTAGACAATTATAATTTGACGTTTTGATTTGGCACTGGCACTGGTACTGGTACATGCATGTTGTACCAGGGGGGGGAAAAGGGGTTTCGGGCTTTAACTTTATTTTAGCTTTGGTTTTGGCTTTGGTTTCTGGCCCGTTCGATTGTTTTTGTGGCCGCTGTTTCTCGTCGGCGGTTGCATATCCATGTCATTGACAGCTCCGAATATCTGTGAGTGTTTAACTATTTGTTTGTTTTCGTGCAACTTCGACACAGACACAGACACTCACACACGGAGCGGCAAAAGGAATTATGTTTCAAGGTTCTACTTAGTGGCAGACACACACAGCAGGCAGCAGGCAGTCAGTCGTTGGTTTCTGTTGTTGTGGGTGCCACATATTTGGGAGATGAAGTAATGAAATTCCTTAGATATAAAATATATAGAAAGAGTGGGGGGAAATGGGCAAATGGGAGGATAATTGGATTAAATAATGGGAATGATTTGAAGATGGAAAAGTTTTCCTTCAATGTTGAAGAAAGTGTCTCCCAAAAGATTAATTAATGAAAGGTATTCCATATCTTTTATCTATATCTGTAAGCGTCAGAAAACTTAAGTCCTAAAGAGCAATAATATTTCCTAGAAAGAGATTACTTCTCTGGAGTTTCATTCGAATTAAGAAATTCTAAACAGAAGTTGTACAAAACTACGACCGAGGGGCACTGGTGCATAACGCGACATACTTGACAATTCCTTTCAATTTATCAACCATAAGTATTCGGAATAAATCCCTTCTAAACATCTGGCATTAGTTGCCACTTCTCCAACCCATATTCCCTGCCAAAAATCTCTTTTGGTAATTATACATTTTGTATCTTTCAGTTCGCTGCTCATTCGCAGGAGTAGAAGGAGGAGGCATCATTATTATTGGCCTATGTCCAACCCGGTAATAAACTCCCCGTTGACAGTTGCAAATGTTGCATGTGTCTCCATCCTCCATCCTACCCGTGTTGCATATAGAAATTGTATTTTGTTCTGGGTTTTTGTATAAACTTCCGCATTTTGGGGGCGCGCTCATTCAAGAAGTCCATCGTCAGCGTCCCCTTGCTGCCCCCTTCATCATACATATGTATGTATGTTTGCTCTGCTTGCCACAGATTTGTTGCAAATGATAGAACTTGAGCCAATATTTACATATACTCGCACAGAGCGGAGACACACAGAACGAAAGAACTGGGAGATGAGGCTGAAGAACCGAGAAAGAGAGATAGATCTTATGGAAACAACGGCAGAAAATTGTCTTATATTTGCGCTACGATTCCCTCCTCTCCCCTCCCCCAAAAGAACAAGAGAGAGGGCAAAAGGGGGGCATGGGTGAGACACAAGTCGTGTTACTGGCGGCTACTCCAAAACTCATTCCAAGAAATGAAAAATTATACCAAAGAGTTAATTTTTTGCTCTGGTTTTTCTTTTTTTGGGATACACTTTTTGAAAGGGTATTATGATTTGCAAGAGATTTTTGTAGCTCTTTCGATCCTTAAAGGTATATGTATCATTTACCAACATTTGCAATCGAGTCTGGAGTCTATTTCTATGGAAAAAAACTTCTTAACTTTTATGAATTTTATTTTTTCTATTTTTTTTTTAAATATAGAAGTCTGAAATTATATTTCATCGGTAAAATTGTTCGAAAAACTGACTTTGGGCCCAGAATAATTAAATTAAACTTTATAAACAAAATTTTATATAATTTTACAAAGAAAAAAAACATTTTATTATGATCTGATGGCTATATCTACATCGGATCGAGATGACTTTTTTCTTAATATATTTCAATCAATTTTTGCGGATGGTATTTTGATGTATCCCTAGAGAATATGTTGATAAACATTTATAGAATTTTTCCACAGAAATCAGTTTAAAAAAAATAATTGAAAATTATTTTTTTTCTTAATGTTAATATTAATTGAATAAAATTTCAACCAAATCGCATGAAATAATTACTTGTGAAGGGTACTTATCGTTTCGACTGTAAAGACATTACAACTTTCTGATTTTTCTTTTCATTTTCCGCTAGGAAAATAAGCTGGCAGCCATGAAAGCAGAAGGGGAGGGAGGGGGTGGAGTTATGGGTGGGGTCTAAAGACAGCGACAGCCACACGATGGAGACGATGGAAGATGACGCGTACAAATGTGCGATTTAAATGAGGAACAGGAGCAGCAGCAGGAGCAGAAACAGGAAGGAGTCTTGCCTCAAACGGAGCCTAGAGCTGCCATGTGTCATAGAGAATGAAAGAAAAAGAGAGTTGTAGAGTTGCAGAGACTTTGCAGAGAAATCAAGTCAGTAGCATGCCTCCGAGTGTTGCAATTAGCTGCAAACTGCAATCAGTTTTGCTTCAGAGAAGAAGCCTTCCTCAGGCGCACACACAAAAAGAGTTTTTCTTTCTTTCTTTCTGTCTGTCTTTCTTTCTGCTCCTACATCTCCATTAAAGCTGATGGCAGACTTTTCCAGCTTTACCGCTTTTCTTTTCTCTGTGTGTTTCTGTTCAGGTGCGTGACGTGACGTTCATTTCAATTGGACAGCGTCAGAGCGTCATTAGGGGCAGCCACGCCCCCAACCTGCCACATAACCTTGGCAGCCGCAACAACAAGAAAATGACAAATCTCACAGTTTTGCGCGCAAAAAACATCAAAACAAATGTTGCCGCCATCGGAGCCCCGAGAGCCCCGAGAGCCGCGAGAGCCCGACACTTGTCCAACACGCCAATCCCCCAAGCCGCAATCTCAATCATGGAACCGAACCACAACCGACAAGGCACGGAGGTTCGTACCGTACCACACACTTGACCACATTCAAATCGAACTGCTGGCTTATTAATAATTATGACAATGCCTTCGAGAGCATGCTATTCTCAGGAATGTCACTGCAAAAGCGACAGCGACAGCAGCAGCAAACCACAGCAGCAGCAACCAGCCACAATGGCGACGACGACGACGACGACTGCCCACGATCAAATCACTTTGGCCCTGCTGCCTGCCCCCCCCTGTCACACTGAGAAAACTGAATTGTAAGGTTAAGAAGATGGAGAGATATATAGAGATAACAGATATAGAGAGAAATGGTTGGCTATACCTAAAGGAAGATACTGGATTGAGTAATGGCTCAATAGAAAGTACCACTTATCATCGATCGAACATCATCTCTAGGCCATCGGCAAATGGATGAATAAAGAGATTCTTGTAGAAGACAAATAAATGAAGATAATACTTCGATTCATTAAACCAAATCTTATAGAAAACACAACGAAGATGATGAGAGATTAAGCTGTGTTTCACTCCCGTATCGTAGGATTATTCATTATCAAAATCAAGTAAATCTTCAATGATTCTTAAAGCACAAACTTTTCTCATAGTTCCCCTCCAAGGTTCATAATAATTTCCATCACTTTTCCGCCCACATTTTCCACGAGTGTAATCCGCAGCGGGTTTGCAGCTCTGAGGCAGTGGCAGTGGCAGAGTGGCACTGGCGATTGTCACACGACCACGAGAGAAAGAGACTTCAAGATACTCGAGTACAATAAGCTTATGCCGCAGTCTGTCGCCGTTGCACGTTGCACGTTGACCGCTTTTGATCGTGACCACCATTGTGGTTGCCGCCTCGTAAACACGCCAAGAGAGAGAGAGCCCCCGCCCCCCCTGCACCTCCTCCGGCCAGTAGACCCCGGAGCAACCCCAAGATGTGGCCAAGTTTATGCGACAATGCATTTATAAAGTTTTCAACGCTTATTTACGATCTGATCGTCGCGCCTCCGCCACACAGACACCGCCCCCGCATTCACTCACTTATCGATTGAAGATCTCTCTTTCCCTTTCTGTCTCTCCTTTGTATCTTTGTATCTTGGTATCTCTATCTCTAATGCCAGGCGGTAGAGGCGGTAAAGGCGCTCAGGCAAGACGCCGCTTAAGCTCTGTTCATTGTCGAGTCAGTGAAGCCATGCTTGACCCTTTATACAGGGTTTTCCCTCTTTACCTTTTCCCCAGCTGCTGTCAAAATGTCTGTGGATGATGCACTTCCTCCTGCTGCTGCTGCACCTCCTCTCTGGAGAGTTAGAAGGGAATGTTAAGTGAAGTGCGTGAGGGCGAAATTGCTTTATGATCGCAGAAAATTAACATTTCAGCGATAAGAAAGACATAGCAAAGGGCTTTACCCAGAGGAAAGAAACGGTTTACATAGATGAAAGAAAGATATGGAAATTGAACTCAAGTCGAGCATAAAACCAAAGGGTTCTTTGGGGGAAAGGTTAATCCTAACATTGCTAGATATCAAATGATTAAAAAGTGATCTTCCACACCAAATAACCATTTAAGATACACCATGATCATAAGATATAGATAGAAAGATACAACAAAGTACTTTCCATAAATATTTTATATGTTTCTTTTGAAAGTAGGCTAAAGACCGACCGACTGGCGCTGCTTCATGACGCGTGAAACGTATAACTAAACTAAAACTGAATGAAAACTGATCAGAATGGAACTGGAATATCAAGGAATTGAAGAGGAAGTTTTTTTGTACTATTAGAAATCAGTTTTGCTTAAACTATGATCTAATATTATAAATATAACGGCTTACTACATATTTGAAGAGTTTATTTGAGTGTACGTTGGATTTGAGGGTACTGTAATCCTCTAGCTGCTTCTTTTGGATGATTGAAAAGCCTATCGTTGTATCGACTGCTATGATGGTTAACTTGATCGCCAATTTTAGGGAGCATCAAACCTCGAGGCACCTGTCATCGCCCTTAGAGCCTTTGCTGGCATGATTCTTGAAAAAAGTTGAACTTTTCATCATTACAGAATGTTTATCTGCAATTCAAAGGCATAATAGCCTCTAGGTTATTAGATTATATGCCATAGAATTATTATTCAATGTCTTTATGATTTCTCCTTTTGCCACCGCCTAAAAGATTTCACTCTAAGATTTCTGTCAATTGATTAGAGATATCGTCGATACATTGCATTGTTCTTTCCAGTGTCCAGCACTTGATTGTTGGACTTCCACTTCCACAAAAGACTCTTAAGCGGCTTACGAGCGAAGGGGTCGGTGCTGCTGCTGGCCATTGGACAATGGCGGTGGTGGGGCTTAGAACTTGGAAGCCAACATGAATGAATGGCTAATTAAAATTGCCAACCAGCTCTCTGTCTCTCCCTCTTTGCTGATAAACGGGGGAGTTCTACTAGTTGGGAGTGGCAGTGGCAGCCCCCAAGTGAACAACTTAATTAATGTTATTTATCGATGCGGAATATCTGCACTCTGCACTCCTGCAGCTGAGGCTGGAGCCGAAGCCCCACCCCGAAGGCAGTCTGTCTCCCCAGTAAATCATTTGACCATTCGGAAATGCTAATTAAAGTAAATAATAAAAGGCGACTCTTAAGCTAGGAATCGCAGGCGGGTTGCAGTTGCAGTTGCCTCTAAATCGAAGAAGAATCCCAAACCTCCCTCCCCCCAAGCCCCAAGAGGGCGACAGGCGGTGGCGGCCTGTGTCTGTGATTAGCCAGAGAACAGTAATTTTCCTGGCGACGACGACGACGACGACGACGACGACATGGTCGTGGAATGGGAGCTGGAGTTGTACCTCCAGCTGGTAGCTGGACCATTCACCTGCTCTCATCATTAGACGGGGCGTGTCCTTGAGCCTGCGGCATCTTCTGTAGCTCTTTTTTTTTGTACCAGCATCGCCAATGCATCGCCCTGCCATAATGAACTGCCATTGTCGTGTGTTGAACTCTAAAGAACCAACAGAAAAGAAGGCTGCACTGCAAAAAACACCAAAGACATATTTCTAGTGGCGTGTTTGGATATTCTAGGCAAAGATACGTAGCTTTCCCCAAGGAAGGGAATACATGTTTGGTTATGTATGCTTTTTCAGGTAATTATTACGATTTAAATGGTTACAAGTGTTTCGCGTCATGCGGCAGCGCCCTTCGGTTGGTGTATACAGAAATTCGAATGAGAATTCGAATGATTAGAATCGTCTAGGAATGATTAAAATAGTTTGAATGGGATCCCCAAAGATTGTAGGGTTAAGATCACTAAAATATGCTTGAGATATACGAAAAAATACTAGGATACGAGATAGATAGAATCAGAATAGATGGAATAGATTCAAAGTATAGAAAACTATAGTTTTTGGATAGATTAGGGTTTCGTTTAAGATAAATTGAGGATACAATTGGTCAGTATTGATTAGGATTGTATTAAAACGGTTCCACTTTCTACACAAATATTTTCTTCTAGTGCATCCTGTCGTCCACCCATTAAAGCTATAGGCGTGGAGACTCCACTAGGGTGGAGTGGGCTGAAGAACTAGACTGGAGTTGGGGTTGAGGCTGGGTGGAGGCTGGGTGGAGGCTGTGCAGGAATGAGTGGGGAGGCCGTTCAAATTTGAATGCCGCCTTGGCGCCCAGAAAAGCTGGCGGCGGCGCGTGGCGTGGCGTGGCGTGGCATGGCGCTCGGGAAAATGCAAAGGAACGAAGGCTGAAGCTGCAAAAAACCCCGGCGCCAATCTCCTAAGTAGACAGACAATTTTGTATTGGCCTTAACGGAGATACTGAACTCCTCCCCTTCTCCATCTCTCTCTCTCTCTTCTTCCCTCTCTCTACTCTACTCTTTCTCTGTAGACTACTCTTTCTCTTTGGAACGGAAATCGCCTGTCAATTTGGTTTTCTACCAAGGAATTGTCGTGGCTCTGTGATCAGGTTAGTGGCTGCTGGCTGCTGGCTGCTGGTGACTCTTGTGGCAAGTGGCAGTGGCACTGGCTGTGGCAGTGGCAGGAAACGCGAATTGGGTTTCAGTTGATCTGTTGATCCGATTGAGGATTCCTAAGCCTGACACTTTTTGTTGTTGCAACATCGTGTGAAAATCTGCAGAGAACTTCCTGTTTTTCTTAATTAAAAATTAAACAGAAATGAGGGAAAGATATGGAAACATATTTGTTGTAGGATCTCTGAAGGGGATTTCTAATTAAAATAATTCATTATTTCTGGCAGTAGATGTGGCCTTTCTTCAGGACATTGCTATCATTACTGGGTCCAGTGATCCCTCGATGCCCGATGATTATCAGGTCAAGGCTCCAGCTATGGCTCTGGCTCTTTCCCTGTAATTAGTTTTCATTGCAAATATAACGAAGTGGAGTGCTTTCGGATCGTTCTACAAATTAGCCCTTGGAGGCAGGAGTCCATTCGATAGGCGACCGCTAATCCGCACCTTGCCCGAACGATGAACAAGGAAGTAAAACACACTCCTCTCTCTGGCATGGAGTCGAGTCGAGTCGAGCCGAGTCGGCTCTTTTCCCCCATTTAATACTTGGCAATTTAATATGAAATTGTCGGCCAACTTTGGGCCGCCTTTAGACCTGAGACTCTGGACTCCAAAGACTCTAGACTCTCGACTACCGACCAGAAGACTCTTCTATTTTGCTTCTTTCAGGGTGCTGATAGCCTTGTCTAAGTGCTGCCATCAGTGGAGGTTCGCCTCTCCTTCTGCTGCTGCTGCCAGGGCTGCTTTTCCTTCTGCTGCTGCTGTCGATGATGTTGTTGCCACTGCAAGTGCAACTGTTAGTGCAACTGCAACTGCAACTACCGAATGGCAGCCAGGCAGCCAGGCAACAGGCAACAGGCGACTTGCAACAACAACTGCTGCTGCCTACTTTAGCTCGCCAGATAATTTCAATCATTAATTTTGATTATGAACAAGCGTGGCCCCTGCCACAACGAAGGCAGGGGTTGCCACAGCCAGAGAGGAGTGGACATGGGGCATAGGGTGGCTGTGCCACGCACGAGCTCTTGAAAACATTGATAGAACAAACAGTGGGGCAAAGAAGCAAAGCAAGAAAAAGCCCATATCTTCCTTTGCTTTTGATCTATGAAAAACATCGAAAATTTCCACCAATCTTTAAATTTTCTGAATATAAATTCATAAAGAAGGAAAATTGAATACTTTTCTTATTGAAATATCTAAACTTTTGTCCACTTTTCCTTTATTTTCAAACCACTGTTTCTCTGGTTTCGTAGCCGAGACCGAGACCGCTTTGCCATCGAAATGAGTTCATAAAAACCAAAGAGGCGGAGGCCAAAGATGATGCGGCATGGGGCAGGAGGCAGGAGGCAATGAGGCAAACAGTGGTGCTGGGGCAGTAGAGTGGTTTAGCAGCAGATGTGTGTGGGGCGGTGGTGGCTGCCACTTCTGCTCCTTCTTCAGCTGCTGCTGCTGGATGCTCGTTTGCAAGTGAACGACACATCGTTGCTACCAGGCAATGAAGCAGCAACGGCATGGGGCACCGTCTGTGGGGTGGCATCTGAGGTGGAGGGGCAGTGCCAGTCCATTGAGGCACTCGTTCACTTTGTATTGGGGCAGGCCACAGCTACTGCCACAGCCAAAGCCAAAGCTAGAGAGAGATGCTGATAAGTTCGGCCGGTTCTATGCTTTTTTCTTACTGTCGTATATTTCTCTTTTTTTACTATTTCTTTACTCTTCCAGGGGGTATTATCAGAAAAGAAGGCACTTGCGATCCCAAAAGGATACATTTTCTTTTAATGCTCATCCATACCGATATACACTTGGTTTTTTCCAGATGTAAAAGCCATTGAAAGCCTGATGAAAGATCTTTCTATTTGGTGATGGTAGTATATCAAACGGAACCTCAATATTTCACAAGGTTTCCATAGGAAGTACACAACAAAAAATCAAGATTTTGTTAACAAAATCATCCTACAAATTGAAATATTGTTTATCAAAGTCAAAGAACACTAATCTCCTAGAGAAATAATTGCTCGTGAAAGCAGTTTTTGTGAGAAGAACTTATTGTTTGTAAAGATATTCCCAATCAATTCCCAGTATTACACATCTCTTCCATATTTTTTCATTTTTCCGCTCCAATATATCATATATCTCCCTATATATACCATCTATAACTATCTATATCTATCTGCCTCTAGAAAATATCATACCTTAAGGGCATCCAAGGCTTCGGTTCTCCCCGAATCTCTCCTTTCATTTCTTGTTTTTACTATTTTTTCTACTATTTCTTTCTTTTTTTTATATCTTTCCTGGTTTTATTTTCTGTCCAACGATGAGGCGGCACCACGAAGTGAACAGGTGCCGTGCCTCAGTCTGGGTCTCTGGTGGGGCTCTGGGGTTCTGCGATGTGGGGTCTGGGGTGCCTCTGCAATCGATACATTTATTGCTGTTGTGCCCCCCATACGCTCTCTGCGTTCGCCAGCAACAAAACAGCACGCATTGGCATCATGCCGTTGCTGCCACTGCCACTTGTGTCTGGTCTGGTCTCTGGTTAGTGGGGGTCTGGGGGAATGGAGTGCTGTGCTGTGCTGTACTGTACTCTTTCTGCCATCCAAAGGTCGAATGTTTTTGCGGGCTCTTATCAGTGGAGAGCTCTTCGATTGATTGTTTTTGTTTACAGCACCCAGGCAGCAGGCACCACGCAAATTGCTTAGGTGACTGATAAGGCGGCGGTACTCTCTCGTACCCCCCTCTCTCTCTTCTGCCATTCTCTTCGTTCTTCCCTTGCCTCCCCGATTCTCTGCTCTATCTCTCAAGCAGAGACTTTATCAACTAGAAAAAAACTACAACAGTGGAACCTCAAAAGTTATTGATTCCTTGGGTCGTCGGTTACTCTCCCCTCTCTTCCTCCATCGCTCTCGCTAGCTGCTCTCTCTCTTCAGCTCCTGTCTCCCCACCCTCTCTCTCTTTCGCTCATTGTTATCTTTGATTGAACGTTTTAAGTAGCGGTTTCTTCTCCACTCCCCACTGCCCACTCCACTCCCCCTCTCTTCTGTAACCCCTTGGGCCATTTGAAGATTTTTGTCTGCTTTATTATAGAAATTTGTTGTAATTCACTGAGAGGCCACTTAAGATAAATCGCCAGAGATTGTTGGGTGGGGGAGATGAGAGTATGGAAGAAGAGGGGGCAGGCGAGACCAGTGGCTGATGCTACTGAAGTAGCCGCTGACATCGAGAAGAGGACTGGGGCCACAGAGCCTTAAAGATTAGAAGGAATAAGAAATGGACAGGGAAGAGAAATAGAGAGATCAGATCGGACTGGGGGGATTGGTAGGAAAAGGATAGAGGATAGAGCAGAAGGAGCGAGATCAGACCATCAGGCAAAGACTTTATCTCTGTCCCTATCCCTTTTCCCCCGAGACACATTCATCGAATGATGCGATTGACATTTACTTTCTATACAAATTTCCCCTAAGCGAAAGGATACACTCCTTTTTCGAATGCCACAAAAAGAGAACATGAGGGGAACACGTGAGAGAAAGAGATGCAGAGAATTGTATACGGTAAGAGGAAAGAGGGAGGACATTTTGTGAAAGATTCTCATTGGAAAATTTGGACAGGGATAAAAAAGAGGGAGGAGTGGAGAGGGAGGAGAGGAGAGAGAAGCCCTGAAAGAGATAGTAGGAAAACCTTTTGCATAAAAAGAACTTTTTCGAAAACTTTCTTTGTACAAATTTAAAATCTAAGAAAAAGTTTGTTCTCCCTTAATTCCCGTGAGAAAATCGACCGAGAAAGAGAGAGAGAGAGGCAGAGACAAAGGACAACAAAAGAAAAGGTTCCGCATTCTCTCTCGTTGATGGGGAAAACCGCCTCTCGGGGACATCCTGTCAACAGCATCCACCACCCCCTACTACCACCTACTACCACCCACAACCCCCCGCCCATCCTCTACCCCCTGAAGACACAAATTAAAATTTGCCAAAAGATTAAGAGAAAGAGAATACGATGGGAAGGCAGCAAGGGAAGAAGGAATGCAAAAAACACTCAACAAAAAAAAGGGAAAAGGGAAGGGAGGCCCCAACTAAAGACAAAGATTCCCCCAAGAGCCAAAAGACACAACAAAAGAGAGAGAGAAAAATGATGATTACCCAAAGGTAATGCTGATGAATGCGAAAAAGAGAGAAGGAAAGAGAAAGAGAGTAAAAGAGAGGGAGAGAGAGTAACCAGAGGCTCAGACAAAATGAAAATTCATCTTCAAGCAGATGAAAATGGAACGGAAGTGGGCGTTGGACAGGGGGCGTTGGACACCACAGTGAGAGTCAGAGTCAGAGTCGAGTCGAGAGCAAAGGAAGCGCGAAAACAGTTGCCACAAATGGAAATGGAAATGAGAGCACGAACAGCAGCAGCAGCAGCCACCAGCGAATGGAGAGAAGGAGTGTGGCAAGTAGCATGCAACAGAAGGAGTGTACACAGAGTGTACGAGTACGAGTGGCATGCAAATGTAAAGTCAAGTCAAGAATAATACAAGAACATACAGCCGGGCCTGTGGTGGCGAAGATTTGAATACTCTTAAGGTTTTAGACTGCCTATGAAACGATTCAGAAATGAAGAAAGACAAGAGAAGTATCGGCAAAAGCTTCAAAGCTTCTAAAAGTCCCTTAGCCTCCCGAAAAAAAGCCATCCGAGGGGCGCCGCTGCATAACATGCGAGATGTAAAGTCGAAGCGTTGGCGTTCATGCAGGAAATTGTAGTGTGAAATGTCTATATTATATTATTATTTGAAGTCTTTCTTTCAAATACTTTTTATCAAATTTCATACGTTTGTTGGGACTTTCTTTTATCGATTTATCGTTTTTCTATCGAGATTCACAGAAGAACTTTTTATTTGATCAACATTTTTCATGACCGATGCATGATTCAGTATTTTGATTCGATTCTAATAAAATCTATAGCAAAAAGAAGGGTTTTTGTGCATAATAATTTTTTTCAAATTAAAAAAAAAGTGAATATCGATATTACTGCTGATTTTAACTCTATTATTCCAAGTTGGGAAGGGTATAGATACGAAGGAGGAAGGAGGAGCAAAGAAGCAGCACAAAAGGAGGCGGCAGTGGAGCAAACCGAATGGAAACGACAGACAGACAGACAGACAATCAGACAGGCTTGAGAGAGTGAGCGGAGATAGACAGACAGGCAGACAGACAGGCGGACATCTACAGTGGAAAATGGAGAGAAAAGCTAAGCAAAGAAGGCAGCCAGCAGTAGGGGGAGGAGGAGGAGAAGGAGGAATAGGAGGTGGAACAGCAGCAGCAGCAGCAGATGCTGTGGCAGACGTTGTGGCAGACGTGGATACATTGCCAAAGCGACAGAGAACGAGTGAGGAGGGTTGGGGATGGGGGTGTGGCCAAGGCAAACTTTAGCCCAAAGAAAGCCTGACTGACAACGGAAACAGCTGAAGTTGAAGGAAGTTTTTGGCGGCAGGCAGAAGGAGGGGTGGAGCAGAGCCCAGAAGGAGTAGTACAGGGAACACCATCTTGGAGGACAGCAAAAAACAAAGACAGAACTCTGTACCAGAGACCCTTCCAGCGAGCTCTCACTGTAAGGATACCCCCAGCAACAGCTTTTCCGCCAATGCTGGAAGGACCTTTCCTTCGTCTCCCACACAATTCTCCAATGATTTGGGATGGCAGCAGCCCCACAAACGAACCAAAAACAAAACCAGAAAAACAAAAACCAAAGTAAAAGAATCGACGAAGAAAACGAAAAGAATAGACGAAGAATAGGAAGCAGAACAACAACAAAAACAACAAAAGGAAAGCCACCGCCGCATGTTAGAAAGAAAGTTTTTCCCTCTTTCGGCCGGGACTTTGGGGAAAACTTTTGACGCTGAAGAAAAGCAAAAACTTTAACAGAGAAAGAGAGAGAGAGAGAGAGTGCAAAATGTTGAAATGCGGTTGCCTTGCAAAACGCCCCCATCCCCATGCCAATCTCCATCCATTCCTACTATTCTCTATCGCTTCGCATCCCCTGCTTCCCTTTGGGCTTTCCCTATTTTCCCCCGTGACTGCTGCTGCTGCTTTCCCTCATTGTTGTGACATTGCAATAAAAAGCAATTAGAGAGGAGCCAAATTGTCAAGGGTCTTTACGTTCTTTCCACATTTAAATATTGTTTTTCCTTCCAGCCTTGCCTTGCCTTTCGTTCTTCTTCCTTTTTTGAGGGTCTATTCCTGGGGGAGCTTTCATCATCAATGGCGCAATGATTATTGCTTAAAGTTTGTTGAGAAATGCAGAGCTATTACCTACCCAAGTGTTCGAAAAGGAGAGTTCCTCTAACTATTCAAAAATACATTTTTCAATAAATCTCAAAAGTTCTTTCAAATTTTGAATAGTCTTCTAAGAATACTCGTTTTATTTGGAAAAAGTCAAGAATATGGTACTATAAAATCGTATTTAAAATCGATAATTATAGAATACAAGAAGTACAGCGGCAAAGGGGCTCCTCCTCCTTTACCTCCCTTTCGAAAATAAAGTGTTTTTTTATGGAACTTTCGGAACTGTTTTTTGATCAGAAGGCGTGTTTCTTTCGATTGCGGGTCAATCTTTTTATTTTATTATGTTTTTTTTTTCCATAAATATCTTTTGGATAAACATAATCATCTATCGAATCATCTTTAAGCAGTAATTTAGAAACCACAAATCACAGATATATCTTTAAATATTTTGAATATTTATTTTTTCCAGATCGAATCACAGATCCATAATCTATATCTACCGTCTGTAACATTTTCCTGCTTATCTCTCATCTCTTTTTTTTTGTTTCTCCCCTCCAGCATTCTCTCATTAATCTCTTATCCCTTTAGTCCGTTCGCATCTCTCTCTCCCTGTCCTCTCCCCTGTGTTTCTACCATCATTTATTCCTCAAATGGTTTTGCACTCGCAATCGGAGACTCGTTGGCAACTTTATCGTAAACTAAAGCAGTGGCATCTGCCCCATGATCCCTTTTCTCTTGGGGTGGCAGGGTGGAGAAGGGTGGGGGCACCCAGCGAGCCGTGCAGCAGCAGCGTAGGACCCCGAGTCTATTTGGTGGAATTACTTTCATTGCATGGCATTTTCAAGTGTGTGTGTCTCTTACTCTTTCAGTCCGTGTGTGTGTGTGCAGTCTTTCTCTCCCTCTATGTATGTGTGTGTTCTCTCTCTCTCCCTCTATGTGTGTGTGTGTGTGTGCTGTGGAAGGGTTTGGGACATGGATGGGGCGCGCAGTAACTCAAGAGTCCTTGAGCGTCTGATTTTGTGTATAGACGTGGACGGTATTTGTTTTGCCGAGTGGCAGAAACTGCACGGCAAAAGGGGGAGAAGGGACGCAGGGACGGAAGAGGGTAGGAGCGGAAAGGGGTAGCTTGAGGGACTGTACCACTCTGTGCCCCAAAAAAAAAAACACTAGTGCGAAAAAGCTAAAGGAAGAAGCAAGGCAGACAGACGTCGACAGTCTCTACATCTTGCCCTCTGCCACCCACCCACTCGTTCACTCTACTTTTCGCCCCTCCTTCACTCTACTTTTCGCCCCGCCCTTTCCCTGCTTTCCCTCCATTCTTTCCGTGTCCATTTCCACCCTTCTTTCCCGCCCATTTTCCTGCACTGCACTGTGCAAATGCATTTTAAGTTTAAACAAAAGTCCAAAAAAAAAAAGGAAGAAAACGAAGGAAAAGTAAAGAAAAAGTCAGTGAGAAATGTTTACAAGTGCCAGGCGAAGGCCTCCCTTTTAGAGAAGACAGAGCCAGAAGTGGGGATGGGGGAAAAACCTTCTAGGCTTCTAGACTCCTGTGAAGGACTTTCCGCTTGCAGTCGAGTCTAGTTTTTGGTGTTTAAGCGCTAATGAGAAGCCCAGGCGGCCTCCGAGAAGTCGAGAGATCTAATGCCTCTACGTCTCTCCCTCTCTGTTTGCTGATGAGTGCTCCCCCTGATGAATCCTGCCACGCTCTCCATTTTCCTGATGATTAATGCAGTCACATGTCGTCCTCAGGCCTCAGAGTCGCGCGTTCTCGTGTCATTGTCATACAGCAAACAACAGCACGGGCCAGAGGATTCAGAGACTGCCACTCAAAATCAGGATTTCAATGTGACTTTGTTGCCAGGGCATCCAGCAGTAGGCGGAGATGATGCCACATTAGAAGAAAAAAGCTCTCCGTAGAGTCGAGTAGTCAATGATGATGCCACAAGAGATTATACCGAATGGTAGGAGGGCGCACCATTCAGCCACTGAGATTCTCTGAGGTTTCCTTTCGTGCAAATGTTTCGGTGAAGTGAAATGGAAATGAAATGTGAAAAACGTGGCCCCAGGACAAGGAGTTTTCCTGCTAGTTTTTCCTCCTTTTGGCGCCCCTCCTCTGCACACTTACACTAATTTGCAGTCAGGGCCTGAAGGACAGGGCCGTAACGAAGGAGTTTGCGGGGGCTTAGGGCGCTCCCCCCGCCCATAACTTCAGTTGCTATGTCGCTGCTTAGGCACTGGATTTGGGACCAAAGAAGCACTTGACAAACGCCAGAGGGAGGGAGGTGCGGGTGCCACAAGCAGGGGATTAAAGCTGAGGCCCACTACCATGGCCATGCCCATGCCCATGGCCCGTGGCCCACCCCTTAATGGCCTTCGAAAAAGGGAATACTTGATAATATTAAGCATACGCCACCGTGTGTTCCATTGAGTAAATATTAAAGGTAAGCACGCCACACGCCCCCACCCCCATCATAGGTAGGTGTCCTTGAAGCGTCACGTCACCTGCAACACACCCTCCAACTTCCCTCCCTCCCTACTACCCCCTTGCACCCTCTTATTTCCCTTCATCTCTTGGGGTATACTTCCTTTCCCTTTTGGTCTTCACTTTCCTTCCCATTTTGTTGGTCTATTTCCTCTTTATTTTTGGTCCATATTTTCCTCCAATTTTGGCTAGACTTTAAAGCCTTTAAACTTCAGCAAACAATTATCCATAAATATGCGTACGAGAGAGAGGGGGGAGCTATAGATAGTTAATCAATAAAATCCCAAAAAGCACATATAGCAAGAGCGGGAAAAGCCTATAGAAAGAGAGAACAGGAGATGTAGGGAACTGCACAAAAGGGATAAACACGCGCCGGCACTTTTTCAGAAGAGAGAGAGAGAGTCCCAGAGGTAAAGGAGGAGGTGTAGGGCGTTTCACAAAATTGGTAAGACAACACCGCTGTGGCCCGTACGCCCGGATTATTGCCAGACCAAGGTATATTTAAATGAAGGAAGGGCCAAAAGCTAACCCTAAACTTACTTTACGCCTTTTGTGAGTGCACAAAATAAATCGGAATGGTTTCTGCCTCGACACGTGGCTCGACATCATATTCGATACTCAAAATGATCCTTAATCACAATGATTTTTGGAAATCTGTTATATAAGAACATTGCTTATGATTCGGCGTTAACAGTTTTCTTTCAAAAGAGTGAATGTTACAGGATCTCCCGCATTAATTAAGCAGGCTCCGGTTTTCACTTACTTTTGCGTTTTACGTTTTCGCTGAATACTTTCAGTTTCAGTTTTCGTGTTTTCGATATGTTTCACTTTCACATGTTCGGTTAAAACCACAATTAAGTGCTGTTAAGCGCACAAAAGCCTCTCTTATGTTTAACACACGATGTATCGACACCAAAATCGGGCTGAGCCAGCTGTTTGCACGAAAACGAAAAGTGTTGTTGCATTGACTAATTATTTGAAAGAAAAATTTGAGGCTGGGTTTTGAAAACGGAAAAATGTTGCGTTTTACGAAAACAGAAGCACCTATTTTTCCGTTTTCAAAGGTAAATCGAAAAGGGTTTGCGAAAGTGAAGGCCGGAGCCTGCCTGAACATACATATATATTTGATGGGTTTGGAAATGGGTTCTGGCTGTTATATACGAGCACTCTGCCAAAATGTATAATGTATAACGTTTACCACTACCTTCTATTTATATCTACCTTGGAACGTAGCCGGCCCTGCCTTTCGTTGCTCCGCTGTACGCCTCTGCCATGGCCTTACTCATGGAAAGGCAAACAAATTTAATTTACTGCCGGCAAAACAATTCTGCCACGTGTAAAAGTCAGCAGCAGGAGTGGAGCACGAGAGAGAGAGAGAGGGAAGAGAAGAGTGGAAGTAGCAGCCGAGCAGGAGAGGCGAGTGGCGGAAGAGGAGGAGGTTGAAGGTGTGGCAGGAATAAGTCGCGTCGTTTCCCAGACACGTACCCAAAAGTTATGTAACACGTGTCTGTGTTTCTGTATGTGCGTGTGTGTGTTTGTGTGTTTGTGTGTGGCATTGTCTGCCAGGGAAAAGCGCCGTTGAGCAGTAAACATGCAAAAGCTCATTGAATATGCAAATTATGCCAAAAATTTCCCAAGAACTCAAGAAGAGGCAGCCAGAAGAGGCTGACTGACAGACAGACAGATAGACAGGAAAGAGATGGTTTTAGAAAAGAAAGGGAGCGAGAGAGATAGAGATAGAGACAGTGAGAAGGTCTTAGAGATAGACAGACAGATGTCAGACAGTCAAGGCAGGCAGGCATGGCAGGCAGCCCGAGAACAACGACAGGCGACGGGAGCGACATCCTTGATTAGTAGTAGCGAAAAGTGGCAGGAGCAAGGGATGGAGGATTAATGGGGCAGGCAGGCAGGAGACATGCCACAGACACAAGGGGAATGCACACACAGACACAGATGAGAGCAGAACAGAGCAGAGTGAAAGCCAAAAGGGATAATGTTAATGTTCAGCATAATCAAGGAGACAACCGTAAAAGGCAGCCCAGCAGTCGCTTTCTCCATCTCTCACTCTCTCTCTATCTGTACCTCTTTCTCTGTATGTGTGTGTGTGCATTTTCCACTTGAGAAGAAGTTCGTGCGAGAAGTTAAGCCAAACTTTTGACACTTTCCTCTCCACTCCACTCCTTTTGCCTTTCGCTGGGCATTTCCCTGGAGGAAAATTCTGCTAGTGGTTTGGGCAAAACGTGACAAAGTCCCAGAAAACTGCCTCAACCGCAGTAGCAGCAGCAGCAACCCCTTTCAAGTGGCGGCAAAGCATGGGGCAACCCCCCATAAGTATGCTTTAATTTATGATCTGCAATTGAAAGTCGAACAGGAAATGGGATTTGCACAGAGAGAAAGAGAGAGGAGCTTTTGAGGAGATTTAGATGATTGATTCCATTGAAAATTGTCATATATTTATAGAAAATGTATAGATTTCCATTTTCAATTGCAACACACAACACAACACACACACACACACACACATTCATCGTGCCACAAGCAGCTGCTGTTTCTTTAAGCTTTGCGGCAAATATAGAAAATATATATAGAGATATTTGTAGAATGTATGGGGAAATGTGTCTTGCAACACCCCACGCCCCAGGGGGAATCACACGGAGAGGCACATAGAGGGAGAGGGACGGAGTGGAGGAGTGACCCGCATGGCAACGCTGGGAGAAAATATGAGACGCACATGGCATATAAATTCCCCAAGCTTAAACATCGACGGAAAAGCAGGGAAAAAGGAAAAACTACATGGGAAACCAAAAGAAAAATATTAAAAAAAAGGAAGAAAACTTACGGACAGAAGAGAAGAGGAGAAACGAAAAGAAAAACCAAAACTAAAACGAAAGAAGAGTAAGGAAGAGAAAGAAAAACAAAAAGTCGAAAAAGGAACACGTCTAGCAGACAAAAGCAACAAAAAATATACAAAAAAAAAAAAAAAAAGAAAAAGGGAAACAAGAAAAAAAATAATAAAAAAAAGAACTAAAATAAGAAAAAAGAGAAAAAAAGGAAAAAGCAGAAAGCACACGAGCCCCAAACAACAGCTGGGACGAGGAGAAAAACCCAAGAGGAGCGTCAGAGAGAGAGGGAGGGAGTAAAGGATGGGGAAAAAACCTTTGCGCACAATGCGGGCCACATTGAGGACGACCAAAAGCAGCAGCAGCGGCAGCACCAAAAACCAGCAACACCCCACAACCCCCGAAAAGCCACCCACCCCATCCACACCCCACAGCACAAGCCCCCACTGGCAGCCACCCTCCATCCTCCTCCCAGCTTCGCCCCTTCCATCGTCCCTTCAAAGCAGCACAAAACAAAAATTCAACGAACCAAAAATCCACAGCCACTGCCGCCGCCGCCGCCGCTGCTGCCGCTGTCTCGACGGCTGCTGTGCTCGACAGTAACGAAATGAATGAAAAACTGCTTCAGCTGTACATATACATACATATACACACACTAATACAGGGAAAACCTCTCTGCTATATAGAAAAGAGAAGCCTGAAAAGTGCGCGCCAAAAAAAAGCAAAAAAGAAGGAAACCCAAAAGAGTGGGCCAGGCGCCATCTGGCGACAGCCAAAGCAAACACTAGAGAGGGGGGTGGAAGGGAGATCGAAAGAGTGGGAGAAAGCTGTATGTGTGAAAGAGAGGTATGTGTGTGTGAGAGAGAAAGAGATTGCGCTAAAATTGCGCAAAAATAAAAGAAATGAATGGCGGGTTTTTTTTCCGAGTTTGGGGCACCGAAGATTTAGATATCCTTAAATATATATTTATTGCTCTTTAAATTTCCTACAGATAGCCCCTAAATATTAATAAACCTTCTAAGGGTGCATATTCCCAAAGATATTCCTAAAGATCGAGCAATGGATTGTAGATATAAAATATGTAGGTACTACCTTTGCAGATCCATTGATCCTATGGAAGATAAATGATCTATGATATTTTCCCCCCATTTTATTATAATTTTCCTGTTCCTTGTGAAATCCTGTATACATCCATAAAGCCTTTTTTTTTTAGTATTTCTTTACAACAATAAGTCCACCTTTTTCACAGAAT
Organism: Drosophila lowei; assembly: GCA_008121275.1. Classification (NCBI taxonomy): domain Eukaryota; kingdom Metazoa; phylum Arthropoda; class Insecta; order Diptera; family Drosophilidae; genus Drosophila; species Drosophila lowei. The sequence continues at coordinate 23,222,512 of CM017779.1, read as the reverse complement.
GCCATATATCCCCATACGAGTATCAGTAGTTATATAGGAAACCGAATTTGGGGTTCCCATAGCGACTATTGCTGATTATCCTTTAAAGTTCCAAGATCCTTTTCGAAACCGTAATACCCTTCGCTCAAGGAACGTAAAAATTGCTTCATGTCTAACCAAATTTGTGGAGACCGTTGGAAAAACAAAAAAAAGAAAAATAGAAGAGGAAGAAGAAGAACTGGTCTCTGAGTGGGGTTTTTGGTTTGGTTTGGTTTTCGTTTCGTTTCGTCGAGAGCGATGTTCATGTTGGTTTAGGTCTGGTCTGGTCTCTGGTGCTCTCTAGAGGATGGTGGGGGGCCTGTAGCAGTGGGGTGTGGCATGGTGGATGGTTCTGTGCCGCACAGCTCGCTGATACCATAACGAGGGAAAACAGCGGACAAACGCCGGCAGAGCAGAGATGACGATGATGTCTGCCTGAATATACGAGTATATATATACATATATATGTGTGGGTGTGCGTGCGTGTGTGCTTGTTTGGGTATATGTGTATATGTATTTGCTTCTGCTGCTGTCTGTGTGCTAACGATGAGTGCCAGACCCGCCCAAAACCCCAGACGAGACCCAGACCCGTACTCCGCCCAACCCAAAAACCCGGAATCCCGACACTGCCACCGATCCGACCCGGACTTTGGCGCTGGCGCTGGCTCTGGTTCCGACCAGACCACGCCTGACGTTCCTTCGTTCGTTCGTTTGTTCGTTGGTCGTTCTGTCGTTTACGCCATCGACCTAAAAATCAGTTAGTCGCCTTCTGTCTGTGTTTGCCTCTATGCTTGTGTGTGTTTCTGTATCTGTGTGCTTGTGTGTGTGTGTTTTCGGGTGTATTTGTGTGAACAACTGCAAAAAGGAGTGTCTGAAAGTAACGACAGGGACAGCGGCAGGGGCAGCGGCAGCTGCGGCACACACAAAAAACGTAGCATACATTTTGGGGCCAGCATGTACCATAGGGGGAGCAAAGTAGGAAAAAGCAGAGAAAGGAGGAAACATTTGGAATGAAAAATATGTTCTATATATATACATCATACATATATCAGACATATATGAATCCCTTTACCTTTGAAACTCCCCTTTTTATCTTTAAAAAATGCAACAGAAGTTAAGGAAAATCTTTGAAAAGGTGAAAGCGACTTTGACCAAAGGAAAGTTGCGAAAATTAAGGTAATTTAATAGATTTTGTATGTATTAAATGTTTGAAATAAAAGATATAACATTAATTAGGCTTTTCTTTAAAAAGCTTTATAAAGAAAATGATTTTTGTGCAGTGTATTTCATATTTTTCGAAAGAGTAGCCATGAGAGACGCCAGAAAGTTCAATCTTAATCGAAATCTAGTGCAAATCTGTTCTACAGTTATTTCCGCATCTACAGGAAGTGCCTCTTATATAGGTTATCCTCGCCTCAAGTCCACAGGGAAATATGGAAAAAAAAATAGACATATGCAAAACTATGCTAAAAAAAGTAGAGCAGCCTACGACAACAGGCGGCTATAGGCGGCAGACAGTGACAGTGACGACACTACCCATTGGTTAAGAGTGGGGCATGCAGCGCGGGTGGGTGGTGCATGTCAAAAGCTCATGACACTGACTGACCGCAACACACGCTGCCCCCAAAAGGCCGGGGCTGTCCGGTGCTGTCCCCGCCAGACATGTCAGACATGGAGGCGGCCAATTCATTACGACTCTTCACCTCTCTCTCTCGCTCTCTCTGTGGTTGCATGCCCCTCCTTTCGCACTGGCGCTCGTTACTGGGTCTCTGATCGATGGCTCTCTGCGGTCACGCGACTGTCGGGCCAACGCTGCTCTCGTTGGCTCGCTTTTGGTCGACCTACATTCAATTTGCGAGCGACCGCAAAACACAGTCTGACAGTTGACGATTATAACCCATCCGATGATGATGATGAAGAAGATGATGATGTGGATGTGGATGCAGCAGGGCAGGGGGTTGCATCCATGCCATATATATATATTCATACTATAGCGAAGGGTAGATGCAACGTGAAATGACAGCAGCAGCAGAAGCGGCAGCAACAACGGAAATATGATTTTCCGCCATGGAAATTGAGAATGGTGAATGGATAGTGGGCTCTGATAGGCAGTGGGTGGCTGTTATCCTCTTGTGACAGTGCCTTTTGCATCGGATGTTGACTTGAATTAAGTTTTAAACAAACTTTTCCTTAACTAAATCTTAAATTTGATGGGGAATCTTTATGAAAATCGATGTAAATGCTTAGAAAAACGTTTCGTATTGGATTATATCATTGTTTAAATAGATAAAAGAAAGTAATAGCTACTGTAGGATAACAAAAAGAATCGACGATACCCATTGCTAAAAAAATATAATACAGGAGCTCCTCTTGTGAATCTCCTAAACTCCCTAAAAAAGCTTCCAAGCAAAGAAACAGGTGTATAATTCAAAATAGCTTTTACATAGATTTACCAGAAATATCCAAAACTAAAGACCAGAGCCAGAACTAATGAAATCAGATGCAGAAATGCATTCCCCACTTCCTCCTATTTAGGAATAGACGATTTTAAGTTGCTCCAAAAGTAATAGAAAACAACAATAAGTATTATTAAATAATAATTAAACAGAAAGGAATAGACGATCAGACGCTTCACATTATCCGGTAGACACCGACCACCAATCCGCAATGAAAATTAAGTTCATTTCCGTCATAGGCATCATCTTGGTCATGTCTGGCCTTTTACGGGCCCAAAAGGATCGTGAGTAAACGAGAGAATGGAAAGATTGCACTATAATATTGATATACATATGTATCTGTAACGAATGTCTCTTACAGCGAGCTGTAATGAAGAAACAGCAAACCCCGGTTTTTGTTTGGCCGGCATACCATATTTTACCTATGATCCCAAGACGAAGGAGTGCAGAGAGTTCATATACGGCGGATGTGGCGGGAACAGAAATCGTTTTAGAACTAAAAAGCAATGCGAGGACATGTGCGGGGAATAGGAATATTGTTTAATAAGAATATAGTCCCAAAAACGAACAATTATGTATGCAGGCACCCGCAGTAAAGATGTATCTCATTGTTAAATCACATATAAGGCTCGGATTTTAAGAATCAAAATCAGTTTGAACTAACAACTCAACTCACAAATGTCTAGACTTTTCTTTTAAGATCTTAACAACCCACAAGTGAGAAAGAATTCCATGAACTTCCATCTTCGTCCTTCCTGGCTTTGAACTTTGACTTTTGCGGCACCGATTTACAGGCTGGGCGTGTCTGTGTCTTTCGGTCATGGTTTCAATTAATGCTTCGATTCCATTCACAGAACGAATGAAATTATTCGGTGTAGGGGAATTCTAACTCCTTTTGTTACACATTAGTAGTCGCCCCCAATTATCTGAAAGATACAGATCGCCAATGAGAATGAAGTTGATCTCCATCGTAGGCATCATCTTAGCTCTTTCTGGAGTTGCGTCTTTCATTGAGCCACTGAAGATAAAAATCGTGAGTATAAACGAGAGAATATTGGCATGATCGAATGGATGTCTCTTGCAGCGATCTGTTTTCAAGAACCGGGCAAAAACTCAGATGGAAATATCACTTGCTACGACCTTGAGCCACGTTTCAGCTATTACAACAGTACAAACGAGTGCAAGGGCTTTTTATACGGCGGTTGCGGTGAGAATGAAAATAATTTCTTCAACTTAATTGGATGCGAGGCCAAATGCATGTAATAGACCATTGCTAAAACTATATACACGAATTATTCAGCAATAAAAGGATATGCAGTGGAACTGACTGGACTCAAAACAAATCAATCTGAATATCACAATCCTTATTGTTTATATACATACACTTCCTATAACCATAATATCCGGCAGAAACAGTCCACTAATCCACAACGAGAATGAAGTTCATTTGCAAATCTACATGGCCTTGATCTTTATTTGGCACGAAATCGATTTTAAGGGCTCTGTTTTCGCTTATGGGTCTCGGTTTAATTCCCTTTCCAGAACTAATTCTGACTCCACCTTTTATATGTACTTTATATTAGAAATAACATAAGTCGCTTCGCATCATCTGAAAGAAGCAGTGCAGTCCATCAATCACACCAAGAAAATGAAATTGATTTCCGTTGTTGTCATCATCGTGGCCCTGTCTGGCCTTTCACGGGCCCTCAAGGATCGTGAGTATAACGAGAGAATGGGAAATAGATCGCCATAGATTTGGATCGATATACATTGATACATATCTGCACTAAAACTAAAACACTCTCCTGCAGCAATCTGTGGACAAGAACCGGCCAAGCATGGCGTCGGAGGTTTCTTCTGCCTAACCTATTGGCCAAGATTTAGCTATTATCAAAATTTGAAAGAGTGCCTGGAATGGAAGTATAGCTGTGGAATCATAAACGAGAATCATTTCAAAACGAAAGAGGAGTGCGAGGCTAAATGCAAGGAATAAATAAACCTTTGCATAAATAATAAAGCAGAAGTCACAAATGTTTTCAACAAAGAACAATTTTAGCATATTTTCATTTAATGCTTTCTAGCATTCCATTTTTCTGTGCTGTCTGCTCACCGAAAGGACAGAGAAGAGAAATGAAGCAGACTCGATACTCTCTCAACAGAACACGTATGTTACTACCGTGCTTTCTGTTCTCCCGTGCTGATCGGCGAGAGAACACACAAGGAGCTCTCTAACGAAGACACTTTGAGGAAGAGACTGTCGTTCGGCGCTCAGCAACCGAGCATCAGCAACCGAGAGAAACAATCCAAGTGGAAGTTGCCTTAGGTTTTTGCTGTTGCTTTTGTATTTCATCACAGGCAAAGCTTGGAAGAGGAAGGGAGAAAGAGATACACAATACAACAGCAAATTTCGTTTCGTTCGTCTCTCTATCATCACTCATGGCGTCAAAGCGCTCTCAATAGTGCTGAGCGTAAAATAAGACCCGAAAAGGACTTTACAGGCCACCTTGTATAATTCCATCATATTTGTATTTCCTGAGACCCTGCACAGCATCTTTTGGTCATGGTATGGTGCTGTTGCTTCTGGAATTTGGTAAGAATCAGGTTGTTTTCGGTTTAAGTTCCTACCCGGAACTAATCGTATTATTCTGTGGACCAAAATTCGCATTCCTTTAGTTGACAGATGAAATCCGTTTAGTCGGTCCACATCATCTGGTAGAGACCATCAATCAATCGATCCACAATCGAGAATGAAGCTTATTTCAATCGTAGGCATCGTCTTGGGTCTGTCTGGGGTTGCACCATATAGGATAAAAGATCGTGAGTATAACAAGGGAACGGAATGGAATGGAATGTTCCGATTCTCAATGAATCTCAATTCTCAATATATCCTGTACCATGCAGCGATGTGTGCTCTAAGAATGGAACAAAATGGATTTGAACGGGGCTGTGCTCCCTCTGCAGCTGTGACGCGTTACACCTATTATCATAAGAAGAATCGGTGCAAAAAGTTTCAGTTCTATGGATGTAATGGGAACGATAATAATTTCCCAAGCAAATTCCTTTGCGAATTGATATGCAAAACATCTTTTTTAAAAACAAACTATTCCTAAAGTTTTCGTGTACCGGGTATAATAAATAGTATAGATACCGACCGATTTGGTCGAGCCGTTTTGGAGGAGGAGTCTTTGGCTTTTGTTCCTTTGGTCCATGGATCTGTCGGTTGTGGCTTCAACCAAAAAATCAATCGATCAACCTGATTTCCATGATCAGAGAACAGAGGATACGTACTATATTTGAGCAATCATCCCTTTCACATTTCTCTCTTATCCTTACATTGCTCTTCTCGTTTGCGGTTGCCTTCTGTTGCATAATGTATAATGCCTCAAAGTACTGTAAAGCGAAAATCAAACTGAATTCTGCGTTTGAGTTGGCCAAGAGAGCCGGCAACATAGTTTTGTTAGTTACAATTTTTGGTTTTGTAGTCCCCACACCCTCTTTGGACATGACCTGATTCCTGGTTTGCTGCTGGGGTTTTCTTCTGCCAGCAAGAGTTGAAGGTCGTTTTGCTTGAAATGAGAAAACCCGCAGCCAACAACCGACAACCGACAGCCGACAGCCAACAACCAGCAGCATTCGTAGTCTCACTGAGTGAGACCTTTTCTCTCTCCCCTTCACTCTCTGTATTTCTCTGTTAGGATTCTCCATTTCTCACACATTCTCTGCTGGTCGCCGGCAGCACTTTGTGCACCACTTTGGTGAACCACACACGCCCACATACCAGTACCAGTACGAGTACGAGTACCATATCCACATGTAGTACAATCCTGCAAATGGAGAAGCAGACTCTTGACGAGGCTCTGGCATAATGGAGCCACATCCACATCCAAATGCGAATCCGAATGAGGGGAATGCTAATACAGTCAGCACTCTCTGTAGAGGAATGATGGGGGGGAATTATTTGGAAAGTGGGTCGTCTTTAGGGGCGCTGTTGTTTCGTTAGTTTCCACAACTCTTTCGAAGGATCTCCACTGTACCAGAAAGCAGCTAAAAGCTGTATGAGTGTATTCATGAGTGTGCGAGTGTGTGTGTGTGCGTGTGTGTGAGAGTGTATTTGTGAGTGTCCCTCCGACGACTATTTACAATGGCATTGCAGTTTCTTTTGTTAGTCAACCACTTGCGATGCGAGAGCTGGCAAAAACCGAACAACAATCTGCCACAGCCACAGCCACTGCCTATGCCACCCACTTGCCCCATCCTCTGCTGGCCCTGCATCCCTCCCTCTCGGTCTCTCTCCCTCTCTCTCTGTTGGTTTTATCACAGCGCATTTCCATATCACTTTTAATCTTTATTATCGATGACACAACGATTGCCGGCAGCCATTTTCTGCTTGTATTCTTTTTTCGTTCTTTTGTTAGTATTTTTCCACAGTTGTCCTACCATTCAAGCTGCTTTTATATACCCTCTAAATGGGGATAGCACCATTTAGGAGGAGCTCTTTGTGCCACAGAGATTTAAGCATCCAGCATCTCAGTTTTCGGGTCTGAAATGTTGCTTAAAGTCTTCTTGCCGTCACAGAAGGTCTATCGATAGGAAGAATGGAAATTTCATTAACAAATCACACATACATACACATACACATAGTATATCATACAGTTTTCAGAAGAAAATTCGTGCGAAAGTAAGAAAAACTAATAAAAGGAGTTTTTATCGATATCGAATAATAGTCGATAATTAGCGATGATTTTTTTTAGATTATTTCGAAAAACTGAATAAGTTATCGAAGTTGATTAAAATTCGATAATTATCGATCATTTGGAGTCGCTTTAATATCGAAAACTATCGATATTTTTCTAATCGCTATAAAAACAAAATAAAGGTATTTATTAAGGGTATTTAAAGTACTTATATCCACTCAGTATTTTTTTTTCCTATTTTTCTGTACATATGTAGTTTTCAAAATGGCGAATATCTCCCATTGCTTGGTGCTCCCTCTTCCGGTCCCCTCCATAGCACACCACACACTCCACTCTACTCCAATCCACTCCTCTATTTTCTTTCGTCTCTCCATTTGCTTCCCTTTTTTGCCTTTCCCTATCCTGTGCTCTAGTTCTGTTTCGTTTTTCGCCCTTTTCCTTTGTGTGTGTTTTCTTTTGCAACAATTTTGCAACTTTATGTTGTCCGTTCCCCAATTCCCCGACTTACCTCTCCCCTACTGCCTTCTGGGAGTATAGTATGCCTCGCTGGTCGCGTAATTCAAGTGGAAAGCGTCGCCAGTGTCGAGACCCCATAAAAGCCCCAAGTGGCATGGTCGGGGTGGCATCAGCGGCAGGAACAGAACATGGTTCGAGGAGTCCGAGACAACAAGAAGAAGCAGCAGCAGCAGCAGAAAAGCAGGCCAAAGAGGGGACAAACTGAGTACGGGAGGCAGAACCTATTTTTTCAATGTGTCCTTCGTCCTATTGTATAACCAACAATGTCTGCCACTCCCTAGACCCCCAATCCTCTCGCCGCCACTCCGTGCCACATTCCATTCATTACCAACTGCGTCGCGTCTGAAATTTTCATTTATATATCTCTTTTTTTGTCCTTTCCCCTCCTCTCCCTCACACAGTCTGTGGCTGTCTCTCTCTTTTGGCCGACATAATTTGCTAACTGAAATGGAAAACATTTTCGACAGGCCGATGCGGGGCGTAGAAGCGGCGGACGCCAGGCGGCAGACACGCGCACCAATACAGAGTCAAAAGTGAAACGAGCTCACACAGACAGGCAGGACGAAAGGAGGAGACAGGAGACAGGAGGCAGACATAGGCGGCAGCAGGCGGTGGCAGGAGGAAAAAGAAGAAGACAGGCGGAGACAGGAGATGGCAGGAGAAACCAGGACGCAGAAGACAGCAGCAGAAAAAGAGGCACAGGGGGAAAGGCGCACATAAAAAAAAAATAAAAATGGAGGCACAGACAGGAAAAAGCATGTCGCCGACGAGGACGAATCGGATATGGAACACACAGGAGTGTGCGTGCGTGTGGCTACAGCCGTAGCTTGAAGGCCCATTGTCCTGTTCCATTGTCCTGTTTTCGTTTTTGCGTTTCTTATCGATGGGACAGGGACTGGCACTGGCACTGGACTTTGGCGTTGACGATGACTAGGACGACTGCCAGGACCAATGGTAATGGTGATGATGATGATGGGCGGCCCCTTGTCACAGTTATGAACTTTTGTCCTTTATTTTTTTGTGACCCCCATCCGAAAATAAATGCTTTTCAGGTCTCCTTCTCTGATCCCTGATCCTTGTCTGTCCTTCACAACATGTCATAAAAGCGTGTGACAACAACAACAACAACAGCAAAATGATATAATAATAACTCAAGTTAGATCCAAGTCTGGGTCTTGGGTCTCGGGTTTGGGTTTGGGTCTCGGGACTGGGTCTGAAAATTGTCCCTTTCATTCTCTCTCTGTTTATCTAAATGTCGAAAGGATATATTTATATCCTTGCCCATAAATACGTATGTGTGTTTGTGTATGGTGAGTGTCACAGCTTAAAGTCTGTTTGATGTTGATACAATCACCATGGAATCACTTCTTAAAATATATTGAGAACTAAGAAAGGTCTAGTGCTTATACTAGTTTATCTAAATCGATTAAATATAGTCTTGGCTCCGGCCTGCGAAAAAGTAACAATACATTCGCTTGAAAGACAGTTTATTGTACGTTTTTCCCTACATATTAGCATACCTGTATTGCCCTGTATCCGCTTTTCATTGCCTACTTTTTGGGGGTTAAAACCTTTCCTAATGAGACGAGGGACCTTTGCCTTGACCAAAGGCCAGCAGCCATTCCCTCCACCTTCTCTGACCGCGAAAACAGACGCCACAAATAAAGCCACGCTCGCAAAAATATATATTTCATGTGGAAATATTTCGCTATGAAATTAACATTGCCCTGCTAAATGCCATTGTGGGTAGAATGATGAAAAACAAATGTTAAATCGACTAATGAAATCCGGATTGGAGTGCGAGTGCTAAGTGGAAAAACACTATGCCGCACGTGCCTTTCGATTCGAATTAGTGGGATGGATGGATGGCTGGATAGGTATGAAAATGGTAGATGGCTGGATGGATGGATGTGTCTGATCAGATAATTGCTGGAACAGACAAACAGAGAGGACAGACGAATGAATGATGTTGTTGTGTAATTAGCGAACGAGGGTTTCAACCAGTGTTTGAGGCATGGCTTAAATAATAAATAAAGGATGGAATAAAGGATTAGTTGGTTGCTGTCTTATGGGGATTATATTTGAAGTTAAAATGGGAAACGAGTATACAATCAAATGGAAAACTCACCAAAAAGAAAGCCACAAAAGATTAATCATTAAATTAGTTATCGAAATCGATAAAAATATCTTTCAATATCGATGTTTTATTTATCGAAAAATATATACTTTTTAGTTATCGATAATTATCGATATTTTTTAATGGAATTTTGTCTTTTTTTTCCTATCGAAATTGTATTATTGATTTTAGAAAGAAGAACAAAATAAGATAGGATACATAAATAATACCCTCCTTAAGGTTATTCTCTTAAATATCAAATATCATCGTAAAAAGGAACATAAATGTGGTGGCTTGGGTTCTCTATCCCCCTATCCCCCATTTCCTATTCCTATTCTCGTTCCCCTATTCTTTGTGCCTCTTCTCTTCATCATCATTGAGGCGGCCCCGTACCTTCTCTCATAGATCATTGATCACCATAGAAAGCCATAACTTGAACAAGCAACTTCCATGGCCATGGGCCACACACACAATGGATGGATGCAACTGCCACGGAGGCCTGAGGTGCCCCAAAGAGCGGTGGCAGTAGCAACAGTTGCATCGACCCAAAGGAAGTCGAGGTCTTTTGGTCTGCGGCACAAGGTTTTCCATTGGAGTCATCGTCGTCGTCGTCGTTGTCGGTCGTTGTCGGTCGACGTCGTCGTCAGGTGATGAATGGTAATGAAAATGTTGCTCTGTCAGTTGTTGCTGCTGTTGCCGTTGCACCGCCGCTTTGTCTGGCAGTTGGTGCCTCGAGAGCCTCAGCCAACAGTTGCCTCAATAAAAACTAATGCAGAGGCAACGTCAGTTGTTGTTGCAGCCGATAATCATCTGCAGTTGCCGCTGCCGCTGCCGCTACCGCTGCCACTGCAGTTTGCTGCTGCGGTTGTGGCCATGGCGGTGACGGTGACGGTGGTGGCTTGGCCCACTTGTTGCCACCACCCATAGACGACGTTGCCACTGCCACTGCCATAGCCATAGCCACAGACTGCAGTCCCATCAAATGTGGTAGCAGAAAAACATAAAATTTTATGCATTCGTATTTCTTGTGAAGCAAACAGTAAGCAATACTCGTACTACTCCTCGTACGCCCCATCACAGACCCCAAACAATTGTCGGGTTTTCTCTTCAGTTAACGTTTTGTTTGTTGTTGTTGCTGCTGCTGCTGTTCGCTGGCTCGTTTTGATTAATCTGACATTGTAATGCAAAAAACCATTTGGCCAAAAGCAGTAGCCACAATTAAAGACCGAAGCGGGGGATACTCTTGCAAAAACGATCTTTTTATGGGCTAAAAAGTGGATAAAATATAAAGAACACACAGAAAGGCTAAAGATTATTCAGTTTTTATGATTTATATATTCAAAAACAAAGAAACGGTCCCCGAAAGAGCCGCTTGTCATGCAGTAGCACCCCTCGGTCGGTTCTCTGTTTCTCCCTGGATCTTCCTTCTCCTTATTACAATCACAATACCCTCTTCAAGTGTATTAAAAAAAACATATTGAGAGAAACAAGTTATTACCACAAGATAGCGACGAAAAAAATACAGTCTTGGGCCTGGCACCGCCTCGTGCCTCATGTTCAACCCAGTTAAAAGGCCAAACTTGACCTGGCCATGGAATGGATTTAGATACGAGTACGAGAGTACTATATATCCCCCAACAAGCAGCAGCAGCAGCTGCCGCAGCTGAAAAAGAATCATAAAAAAAGGGGAAAATTCGAGTCTAATTTCCCTCTTTTTCTTTCGGATTTTTTTTGGGGGCATGCCGCCCACGTTCCTTCTATGTTGGCACGAGGCACAATAAAATTGCGGAAATGATTTCAGTCAAATGATAGACAGGCATGGATCGGGGCGGCGTCCAGAGAGAGAGAGGAAGCCTGAAGCTTGATTGGATAATTGCAGGACGCGTCTACGTAACGCCCTCGAAACGAGCCTCAGAGAAAATGCTTCAAAATCAAGGCATAGAATGGTAGCTTCTAAAGAATGTATTTATGATTTACGATGTGGAAAGACCTTCATAGAGAGAAAAGAAAACTGATTGTACGCCCAATTTCCATAGGAATTCACAGCTGAAGCTTTGTATTTTCATATATCCACTAAAAAAAAAGGTTTTTCGATCAAAAATTAACACAATTTCTACTCAATAATCAGCTCACAAGGTGACACAACAACGACCGAATAGTGTCTTTTGATTAACAATTTAATTGGTTGAATTATCAGCAATGGCACCTCTAGAACATATAACCCTTTAATCTACGGGTTATCTTCTACAAAAACTAACAAAAATGTAAAACATTTAATCAAATAAATATTCGTTTTAGATGTGAATAAATTGTGCATCGGAAAAGAACGAAATAACGCAAATCGAACGGAATGAGGATTCTTTGGCTAATAGTCTTTGGTCTTCCTTCAATGGTTAGGACTGTTTACAGTACAGCCCATGGATTTTAGTCAGAACTTGAAAACTTTTACTCATGCACATTCAAAACGAAAAAGATATGTACGATATAACACTCGAACTGTTGTTGGAGAGGGCCTTGCAGAAGGAAATCCCATACAAAGTGTCGTCGCACTACAACCATTCGACCATCATTAGACGATGAATAGACATATCTATCATAAACAATCTATCAAAATAATCAGAATCAACTGAAAATAGTTCGTCTCAACAAATACACGAAAATGTTTTTCCAAGAGAAAGCGGAGGATTTTTGGGCTGATTTCACACCAACCGACCGAGGGGCACTGCTGCATGACGAAGGAGGAAAACAACCTTCGCTGCATACCTCTAGAAGACGATAAAATGTATCCAAAAGCAAATCCAATGTGCAAAGGGTTTTCTTATCCTTATGATTAAATAAACAAACCCCAGACACAAAAATCACTCAAGAAAAAACACGCTTTAAGAAAAGCAAATCATCAAAAGCCAGAAGGAGCTTTAATGTGATTTTCAGAACATGCGCCACCCACAGCTGCTGCCACGCCCCAGACCCCGAAAAATAAGGAGAGAGAGAGAAAAGAGGAGAGAGGAGCGAGGAGAGACGAGAGAGGCAGTGGCAGGGAGGTAAAGGACGACATAAACTTGGAATGTTGAATGTGCCTCAAACTTTTGCTGACATGACTGTCACTAATGCCAAACACGCGCCACAGTTTTCACAGACACAAACGCACACAGACGCACAAACAAGCACCAATACGCACACACACACACACACAGACAGCACACCAGCAGACATAACGAGCAATACATTTGGCACAGAAAAGCACACACACACACAAAACGAAGGAGAACGACGATATAACACACAAAACTGTGTCGCACTCACAGCAGACATCGAAGGACAGCAGCCCATAAAGGGGGGACAAGAGAAAAGAGAAGAGAAAAGAGTAGAAGAAGAGTAGAAGAAGAGGAGTCGTAAAAGGAAGCAGAAGGATGAGAGAGAGCGGAGAGGCAGGGCGGGACAGGGCAGCATGTGGCACCAAATGCCAAAAGCAACGGAAGCTATGGGCGAGGCAACAACTGCTGCCGTCGTCTGGTAAACGCCAGCAGACAGTGCCAGCAGACGCACGCACACACACAGCAGATTACATACATACATAAAAAGAGAGAGAGAGAGAGAGAAAGTCTGGGCGAAAAGGGAAAGACAGGGCGAGGTAAGGCGCCATATACAGGGCACAGACCGTCGGAACAACAGACGAAGCGGCCGAAAGACCGACTAAACGACGGAACGACACGGAAGCAAAAGTGTTTTCCGATGCCCTATCAAAGGGTATCCGCGCATCTAGAAAAGATCGAGGCTACTTATGAATAGATGGATAGATAGATAGATAGATAGATAGATAGATAGATAGATAGATAGATAGATAGGTAAATAAATAGATAGATAGGTAAATAAATAGATAATCATGGATATATTCGGTCCAAAGATATAAGTGTACTACAAAAGATGTGCTTAAAATATATTTATTGGTAGGAAGATCTCTAACTCGAGAATATATGGATGGATAGATAGATAGATAGATCTTCAATCCTTAAGAATTTTTATTTAAAATGCCCTTTTTTGTACGTAACATCGAATAGTCCCAATTTTTATTGAAACTGCCGATTAGATCTCTCAGTTCTGATGAAATAATTCCAATCTATCAATGACAATCCTTTTATACCATGGCTCCAGGGCTCGTTTATTGGTTTCTATGAAATATATCTGAGACTTTAGATGATTTCTCTGTCTTAATTATAGATATCCTTTGCATTACTGATAAGATTTGTTTCCTAGTTTGATTTCTTAGAGTATTACAAACTTCGGTTTTCCTAGGCTGATTTTCTTTTTTTTGTGGGTCGTCCCAAAAAGCAATTTCCCCATTTATGGCGAACCTTGTTGTTGCTGTTGTTGCTCCTGCTGCTGTTGGTTTCGTCTCGGCAGACGCTGCCCAGCCACCCAATTAAGCCATAAGTCCAACCACCACCACAGCCACTCTGCCACACTGCCACAGCCACAGCCACCACCCACTGGCAGCCCCACTCCTGAGCTCTGGCTTTGGCTATGGCTGTTGTTGTTGCTGCCACACACAACCTACAGCAACAAAATTTGTCTGAGGGCGTCGCCGTCTTTCGGCTATTGCCTGCTCTCTCTCTCTCTGCCACAAGGAAACAGACGGGGGGGAAAGCAAAGGAAAAACCCAGCAGACGTTGAAAAGTTTTTCCTTCCACTTTTGCTGCTGCTGCTTCTTCCTATTTCCTTAGCCGACATTTCTTTCCTTTCTTCTTCTTCTATTTTGTATCCCTTGGGTTTTCGTGCCACGTTGACGCCCTTTTGTCTTACGACATCGACGACTCGCCATCGCCATTCGCCATCGCTGGAAGGAGTGGAAGGAGAGGAGTCCCCAAGTTCCAGGCAGCATCTCAACAGCGACAACGTTGTCTTCATTTGGATTCTACTTTTGCTCTACTTTTGCCACTAGTTTTGCCTCTGCTCTCCCCTTCTTTTTCTTTTAGTTTATGTTCTTCCTTTTCTACTTGTTCTTTTACTTTTTGTTTCATTATAAACTTTTTGCTCTTGTTTGTAGTTGGGATGTGTCTCAAGGGTGGTTTTGGGACATCTTCCTCTTCGGTTTGTTCTGGTTTTGGTTGTTTCCTTTTTGTGTCAGTTTCTATTGATTTTAAAGTTGAGCGAAAAATCTGTTCTACTGTGAATCATGAGTGACCTATATAACGAGGGATTTTACGTACATAGATCTTTTTTAGTTACAAATTTCATTCCATAATTGTTAAAAATATGGCTTAATATTTGAAAGAGATGCGAATCTAAACAAAACAAAGCAAATCCAAATCGACATTTCCAAGCCATAACATAACAAAAACCTCCAGACCCCTCATACCATTCATAAGCGCCCAGACTCCGTAACAATCCCCTCCTCCCCCCATTACCGCATGCCACTCAGACACGTGTTGCTGTCAAAATCGACTTATTTTTTCTGTATGTCTCTCAAAAAAACAAGGTGCGTAAACAGGTGTCAAAAATGAGAGACAGAGACGCAGCAACAGAAACCACACCGATTCTGCCTCTGTGCCTCTGTCTGTGGCATAAACCAGATCAAGAAACTTGTTGGTCATGATGTTTGCTTTTCGAATTAAGGCGCAAAAGGTAACCAACAAAACCAAATAAAAAATCAAATCAAATAAATTTAAATCATTTGAGACGCCAATTGACGGCTGATAAATTTCAACTACGCATAAAGCTGCTCTAATTGTTTGTAATCCCTCGAAACTCGTTTGATGTTGTAGACGCTATACGGCTTTCTTAGTAGCGATACACTACATAATGAAGCCAGCGCGACTTGCTGGTAAGGTACGATAATCAAGTCTGTTGCCATACGTTTGCGTTCAAACAATGTCTTAAGAATTGATTTTTACAGATTTTCTTCGCCCGATGATCATGATTCCAACAGGTACTCTCCTTCTTAATCTTTAGACTAAGGTATGCCACAAAGACGGTTGCAGGACGACGACAAATAAGAAACCAACTATAAAATAATCAAGGTACAGGCATAGCTAACATGTGTGAGAACCGTTACGCACATTAAATGCGCTGCTGCTCTGTCTCGTTCAACCCGAAGAAAGCAAAACACGAGAACGCACTGCCGAAGCCATTAGCACTCAGAGCCGAAGCGATTGGAACCCAGAGCCGAAGGCCTAATACACACAGCCAGCTAGTCAGCAAAATTGGACCTGAAAAGTGTAACCGTCGATCATTTATCGTCAAATCACAGCGCTGCAGCCAAGCTGACGCATATATCTCTCTCGCTCTCACCGCATGCTTTTCCCATCAGGCTGTCTCTGTTTTGCCAGTTAGCAAAGTCTAATGTCATAACCACACTTTACCAACTTTTGGTGCTCTGCACAGGCCATTGCCAACAGGTTGGCAGTACCACGATGTTCGATTCGATATTTAAAAGTATGACCAGGCAGCACTCACGCGATATTTTCTTCGTTTATTGTTTATGTTTGTCCGTAAAATTGATACAAAACCAACCAACAACCAACAGTAAATCTAAAGAATAGTTGCGTGTGTGTTTTTCAGACCTAAAAAGGTCTCTAAGTATACTAGTATACGACCATAAAATAGCGCCAAAATAAACGCCATCCGACGGATGTTTCTCCAGCTCTAATCTAATGATCTGGTCACACTGTCAGCTCATAAGCGCAATTCTGGCCAATCCGCATTTCTGCATAAAGCATTTTCCAACGCCCGAACCCTCGTTTCTAGATGGCAAACATCTCCGAGTAAGTGCAGCTCCCAATAAGTTAGTGCTGGTGGGTGTCCTAGTGTTTACGAAAGTTCGCCCGCGCTTTTTGTTTTCAGAGAAATGTACATAAATCGTATATCCGAATGCATCATGCAGAACAAACGTAAAAATGGGGATAGTTCTTCCTCAGAGACGACAAATAAAAAGCGCAAGAATGCCACCACAGTCCCAGAAGAGTACAAGATGGAAATTGTCGAGCAGGACATCGACAACAACACCTGGTCCCGTCGGTCCCCGCGATCATCTTCGTCGTTAAAACTTTCGTTGGTTTGCGAACCAGAGGTTCCAAGTGACTTCAATCGCTGCGGCAAGGTCATATCCATACATGTGGAGAATTTCATGTGCCATGAGAGTTTTACGGTGGAGTTTGGTCCCAACACCAATTTCCTGGTGGGCAAAAACGGGAGCGGCAAGAGTACCGTGATCACAGCCCTGTCCTTGGGTCTAGCCGGCAACGCACGCGCCACTAGCCGTGCGGCCAGCATAACGAGTACGTCTTTCCAGCTTTAACTACCACGTGTTCCATCTTTCCATCTGATTTATCCATTGATTGTTGTTTTCAGAGCTCATCAAAAACGGCCAAAAGGCAGCCAAAATCGAAACAACCCTGTGTAATGTTGGATTGAACCGATTCGATGCGGAACATATGGGACCGCATCTGACGGTTGTGCGGCACATACGCCAATCATCCTCGTCCTATGAGCTCAAGGATGCACGCGGTAGAATCGTTTCGAGAAAATTAGACGATGTTAAACGCCTGCTGCGCCGCTTTCACATTCATGTCGAGAATCCCGTTTTTGTGCTAAATCAGGAGGCTTCACGGGAATTTCTAAAACAGTAAGTTTAACTGAAGAAAAGATAAACGGACGAAACGATGATTGTAGCTAAATGATTTGCAGACTGGAGCCAAAATCAAATTTCGCACTTCTGATGAAGGCAACGCAGCTGGATATTTGTGTGAATGCTCTCGACGAAAGTCTTGTGCAACGCAAAAACCTACGCCGAGCCTTGGAACATCTTGAATTGGTAATCGAAATCGTAGCTTAGTTTACTTTCAATGTCAAAACGTTTCCCATTGCCACAGAGAAAGCAAGTATCGGAACAACTGGTGGCGGCCGAGGAGGAAAAGTTAGCCATAATCGGGGATAAGGAAGCTGCGATGGCAAGTAGTTGGTGCTCACATGGGTTTATTTTACATCCAATTTGTATGCCTTTTCAGTTGAAGTTAAAAGAAGCCAACACCCAGCTCGCTTGGCTGTCGGTGGGCCAGCAAGAGGAGGAGCTGGCCAACTGTGAGCAGATGATTCAACTGATTGAAGCCAAGAAGGCCAAGCTGGAGGCAGCCACAACCCTGGAGGACTCCACACAAGCCACACTCACGCAACAGTTGAGGTTTACCTCACAATCCCAACCAATTCTCCAACAATTTTCATGTGCCATGTTCTGTTTTTAGCATCGTTGAGGAAAAGAAGAAGCATAACCAAGATGTCTACAAATCGCACGAGATAAAGATGCGTGAAGCCATGACCATAATGCAGGAGCATCTTTTTAAAGCCTGCAATATCAGGACACAAATGAAAAATGCCGAAAAACGCCTGAGTGAGGAGGAGCACGACTACGAATACTATCGCACCGACTATGCCCAGATTAGACAGAAACGAGAGGAGCACACAGCCAGAGCGGTGGAGCTTAAGCAGCTGATCTCCGATAGAGAGGCACTCATAAAGCAGTTCCGAGAGGAGCAACTGGTGACCAAAGAACGATTGAGTTCTGTGCGCGAACAGGTGAATGCCCGAAGATTCGAGAGAAACGAAATGCAGCAATCCACGCGTGAGTTTTAGCATTATCTTTCTATATCTTAATAATCTTTTCGCTTATTGTGTTGTTCAGAAAAAATCCAATGGGAAATTGAGACGCTTGGCCGGAACAAAACCAACAAACTGTCGATATACGGCGACCAGGCGATTAATGTTGATTGTGCCCTGCGCTCGAAGTATAGTGGCCCGAACCAGCACCGAATGCCGCGCGGGCCTCTTGGCCAATACATAACCGCAGTCAATCCGAAGTACAGGGATCTGATCGAGAACCAGCTATCCAAATACCTCTGTTCCTACATTGCCAGCTCCCACAAGGACCGTCAATCGTTGAGAGCCCTGCTCCAGAGGTTCTATGGCCACAATGTGCCCACGATCATTACCAGCACTTTCACGGATCGAGTTTACAATGTGTCCAAATTCAAAGTTCAAGCCACTACACCGAACACCACAGTACTGATCGATGAAATCAGGTGAGAGGCTTATATATATA
Organism: Drosophila lowei; assembly: GCA_008121275.1. Classification (NCBI taxonomy): domain Eukaryota; kingdom Metazoa; phylum Arthropoda; class Insecta; order Diptera; family Drosophilidae; genus Drosophila; species Drosophila lowei. The sequence continues at coordinate 23,203,621 of CM017779.1, read as the reverse complement.
TCGCTTCTATATACTACAGTATGTACTCTCTTCCCTGTCGAATTTATAGCTGCGATGATCCGGTTGTTATGAACTACCTAATTGATTCGATGCGTATCGAAACCGTGCTGGTGACCGAGTCCAAAGAGATCGCCGAATTTCTCACATCCGACACGGAGAACGTGCCGCCCAACTTGACGCGGGTGCTGGTGCCAGGCCTCGGGCTGGAGTACACACCATCCCCCAAGTATGCAGCCAATTCGTTTCGTACATGTCCAGGTCGATACGTGCAGGTGAATGTGGACGATCGTATCGAGCAGCTGCAGGACGAGCAGCGTAGTCTGCAGGAGCGTGCAGCATCTATGGAAGCGGACTATAAGACACAGACGGAAATGCTGGAAAGCACCGCTCAGGAAGTCGCCAAAAAGACATCCGAAATCGATCAGTGTCTTGCCGAACTACAAGAGGCTACCCAAGAGATGATGGAAATAGGAAACACCGAGTACCGGGATCTGCCAGAAGATGATCATCTGGTAAGTGCATACCAACGTTCCAACTCGCCGTCGAATTACATTTTGTTTCCTCAGATTGCCGATTGCCGTGAGAGAATCGAGAAGTGCCAAGAAGAACGCCGTGAACTGCAGCTGAAACTTGACGAAATCGATGAGCTCCAGGCCCAATATGAAGCAAAGAAATCAGTTGAATTGAAGGCCCTCGAGGAGATCACCAAACAGATGGAGAGCCTCGAGACGGAGGCCCACGAAGTGTCCGAGCAAAAACGTGCCTTGGACAGTGAATTCTCGCAAAGGAATCGCAATCTCCAGAAAATGGTAGAGCTCCTGCAAAATCAGCAAACAGTTAAACAGGATATTCTCAATGAATTGGCAAAGGCTCGCCAAGCGGCCGAACTGATGGATGGATTCATTGAGGCCACGAATACGGCAGAGGAACTCTCAGATTTAATAAGTCAATACCAAGCAAAGATCCGACAAGTGGAGCAACTAAATTACGATCCCGCAGAGGTGGAGCAGAACTTAGGTGTCCTGCGGCATAACCTGGACGAAGATGCCAACCGTTTTAGACTATCAGAAAAGGTCATCAGGCATCTGCGCCAGGCGTACCAGGATAATGCGCGTAATTTCCAGAAATATCGCCATCATTACTTAACGATGGTTCAGTATAATATTCAGGTAAGGCTTGCCGCCTGTTCTTTTTCACTTAAATTAACATTTTTTTATGTTCCATAGTGTGCCCTAGAACAGCGACACTTTAAAGTAAGCTTTGAATTGAATCTAAAAGCAAAGACGTGGGACATTCATGTCTTTCCGGCAAGTGGCAACAAAACCTCAAACGTCAAAAGTCTGTCCGGAGGTGAACGCTCTTTCACGACTGTTTCGTTGCTGAAAGGTCTTTGGACCACTTCAGATCATCCGTTTTATTTTCTGGACGAATACGACATCTTCACTGTGAGTTGTTGGGAGTTTTTGGGGAATTTTGGGGCTTACAATACTTTTGTTCATTGCAGGACGAAGTCAATCGAAAATTGATAACTGATTTGCTAATTAAAGAGGGTCGAGATTGGCGAATGCGACAGTATTGCTTTCTGACACCCCTGGACACGGAAGTGGTAGAAAGTCCATACATCAGAATACTCAAGTAAGGACAGTATAGCAGTTTACGTTGAAACAATGTCTTAAGTGTTGATTTTTGCAGGTTGTCTTCGCCCAAAGAAGATGATTCCAAGAGGTACTCTTCTTCGTAATTTTAAGACTAAGGTATTCCATAAAGACGGTTGCAGGACAATGAAAAATGTTATCCAAATAGGAAACTACAGGAAACTTACAAAAGAAAAGCTTAAACCAAAGTTGTACTACCAGTACCTTAAGTAACTTAGCTTTTACTCATTGAATTCTAATGAAATTTGGTATATCTTATTTTTGTAATTATAGATAAACCATATGTCGGAACCTTATATTATTCTCAGGGTTTTTTTGGTCTGTTTGCTTTTCAAAAATTCACTACGAAACAGATCCAAATTCTACTAAAAACCCGACGCATACATATCATCCCAATCCAGTACAAATATAGATATACTTAATGTATGTACATAAATCGGCTTGTACTCATCCGATTGTAATGCAAATTAGATGATGAATTTTTTGTAAGTAAAGATACAGCATATACATGAATCATCATAGTCGAGAATATATTAAGGAAGATATACTTCAGTTTCTGTTCGTTAAATTATTAATTTGTAATAATATAATTCCCAAAGAATTAAAAAAAAAGAGTATTCAAACTGGCTCTTAGGGGATGATGTCTTCAATTCTGTCATGGCACTGATGTGGTTGATTGGGTTATTGTTTGTCAGAAACCGCAATCTACTTACATGTGACAGTTAAGCGGCTTGGAAACCGACATCAGACCATCGAAACTAGCGATTTGCAAAATATGTGGAACTCACCTGCGAATAGAGCAAAAAAGAGAAGAAAAAAAGTTAATACCATAGAAAATATGTGTCTCTGTATCAATGAAATAGTTATTGGCTTTTGGCAAAGGTATTTGTCCATTGAGAAGGCCAAACAAAAACACAAAAATTATCTTGTAAAGAAAGAGATTTTAATTGCTGCAATTTCGGCAATTAATTTGTCAATAAAATACATTTGGGCTTTTAGCGAAAGAGATGGGGAGGTGCAGGCATCGTTCTATTTCTTCTTCTGTGATCTCTGGGGATGGTGCTGCCTTTATGCCAAAGATTTATGTTGCACTACTGCATGCCACACATCCAATCCTCAATCCCCAATCCCCTATCCCCAAATCGCCCTGTCATTTCTCTGGCAGACTCGTGTGGCAATTATTTTCAATTTCATTGCAATTTTTCCCTTTATTTTTGTTCTGCTGTTCTGCTGCTCTTTGACGTTGGCGTTGATTTTTCTAAAAGTGTTTTTCTGGCCAGAAGGAGACTAAACTATGAGCAGGCCAATACGATTTAGGCCCTATCTCACTCCTCTCCCCTCCCCCTCTCTCTAGTGGTGCATAATGCACAAAAAATTATAAATAAATTCTAACAAAATATTGTGTTTGCTGCCAAATGAAAATGAAGACTACGGCAGAGATGTACAAAGAATATTTCACTATGGGATGCTCTTCAAATCCGAGAAATGTAAAGAGGGTCAGGGATATTACCAATGCATATAAAAAGGGTACTTAGATCTAAGGAATTTATCTATTATTTTGCACTTTTCCCCCTCCAACTGCGTTTGAACTTTGAGCTTTTACAGTTTAAGGGGAAATGGTGGGTTTTTATAGGGTTTTTCGTAGGGTTGGGGGTATACCATAAATTACCCCCAATGGTTGCAATAATATGCAAATCGCGCCCATCAAAAGCCTTGGGCTATGGCACACAATAAATTAACACAATAAATTCAATAGGAAAAAAACAAAAGGAAAATATAACAAGAAATGGAAAATATGTAGATACAACGATGTAAAGATACTCTGAAACATGGTCTGCATTTATAAAGATTCTTTTCAGTTTTAATCCGTAAAATTCTAATCTATAGATATAATCCTTCAATAAAAACTATTAAGAGCAGATAAAATTCTTGATTTGAATCCTTTTCGAGACTGTGAGAGCTAATAGAACCATATAGAATATATGTTTAATAAAATGTAAAGAAGACAAGATTCTTTCTTAAAATGTTATGTTTTGTAGACCAAACTTCGATTGGAACTTCGACTGTCCGCTCAAGTGCCCACTTTCCTTATAGACAGAGGCGTCATTCTTCTCCTAATATTCGTAATACCGTTTCATTTAGTGTATTACACATAAAAATAAAGAAAACAATAGGAGGAAAAACCATAGACACAGAGGGGAGAGGAAGGTATGAAGGGGGAAGAGCCCCACGTTGGCAGCGGCGTCAGTTTTTTGTGGCGAGACACAGTGCGGAGAAAAAGAGAGAGGGAGAGAGCGAGACACCGAAGAGAGTGGAGCAGACAGAGACAGAGCGACAGACAGACGGACAGACAGACAGGCGTTGTTGTCCTTTGCGTGCGACGGCGTCAAAATGGCGTCGCCAATATGTCGCCGGGCCATACCCCCAGCCATGTCCCAATCTGGGCGCGATATCCCCTGAACAGCACCCTATACTCCGTACTGACGTACTCGTTGCCCTGCCCCTCCCCATAGATGCTATTGCTGTGGCTGTTGCAAGTAGCAGTAGTTGGGGGCAGCGTTAATTGCCCCCCTTTGAGGCGACTGACAGCAAACGATAAACGAGCAAACAGTTGCAAAAAAAACGTCGCGCGAAAGAAGGGGAGCCGAGGCGACTCCACTCCTCCCTCCCATCAGATCTTGGGACGGGGAAGAGGGAGAGAGTTGTACCCTTGCTAAATTTATATGAGCATCATCATTATCATTTGTCTCGTTCCCGCTCTCTCTCTCTCTCTCTCTCTCTCACTCTTCGGTTTGCCATTTTTAATTTAGAAAATGTTGTAAATTTACGCTAATTTATTGCGTGTCGCCTGAGGCCCGCCGCCAACAGGAGGCATGGCAGGAGGGGCTATAGCTGTGGCTGTGTTGCTGCTGCCGCCTCGTCTCCTGCCACTGCTGCTGCCTGCCACTGCTGCCTCTTGTGGCATTAGTCACTCTCTTGGTTGGTGGCCAGCTAATTGCCACAGAAACAACAACAGCAATAGCAGCACCAACAGCACCACCAGCAGCAGCACTGTGCAAAATCCTAACCAGGACATCTTAATCGCCATAAAAATACAGTTTTGATTTACAATCTGAAAGGCTGAAAAACGCGCGCAAACGGAGAATAAAACAATTTATTAAGCGAGAGAGAAAAGTGCCAACATAATTTAGTAGAAATTCATAAAAATAAAAAAAAAGAGAAAGAAGACAAGTACGAGTCCCAGTGGAAGAGAGCTGTAGAGAGCGAGGTGTCGAGAGAGATGGAGCACTGCTTCACTGCTAAGCCATACTGGGAGAGAAAGAGCTTGAGGGTGGACACCCTATTTTCATAATTCTGGCTATAAAAACCGTAGAGAAAGACCCTCTGGAGAGATCATTATCAATCAGATTCGTATAAAATGCAAATGTGAACTCTCGTGTATTTGTACCATTTTAGCCAGGGGACAATACTGGGGAAAATCCATAGAAATCCACTCCATAATAATTCTCTTCCATGGAAGAAACCTTATTATCTCTAATTGTCTAAACAGTGATCTATCTACCGAACTATAGTACTATACTATATACCATATATAGTGTATATATACCATACAAAATCTTGTAGTATAGGATGTACGATAACTCTTAAGATCCCAAATGCTTCTTTAACTAAAAAGGAATGCCTATAACCCCTTGGGGGCTATGGGTATTTCAAAATAGGGAAACAATCTCGTATTACTACCCAGAAGTTCTAACCGTAAATCATCCGTAAAGTGAGAGGTACTCGTACAGAGGACGGGGTCACAGAGAGTGTGGATAAACCGCTGGGAAACCGTAACACCGGACCTGTACACAGGTGTAAGTTTGTTGTTGTCTATCCGCCACTCGGTCTCTCTCTCTCTCTCTCTCTCTCGAATGCAAAACTGCGCTAATTATGGACAACATTTGCCACCACAGAGAAGGGAATCCCGAAAGGGGAAACGGGGGAGAGATGGGTGCCTGGGTGTCACGGGGGGTTTGCGGTTGACAGGAGAGCTACTCGGGGGAGAGAGGGTACTCAGGGGTTACTCAGGCTACACATCAAAGACAACTTCTGCTCCTCGGAATGGCTTTTAATTACGGCCCTCCTCCCTGCTCCTTGTTGTCGTCGTCGTCGTCGTGCAAGAAGTCGACATTGTCGCTGGAGAAATGGAGATGGCACAGGAGAAGGAGACGGAGACGAGAGATGGAGGAGGCAAGAGTACGACTACGAGTACAAGTACGAGTAGGAGTAGGAGTAGGAGCTGGGTGCAAGAGTCAGAGAGACTCAGTCCGTTGCTTGTTTGTATAATTTATTGTAATGAGACCACGAGATGTTGCGGTGGCCTGTGGCATAGAGAGAGCTTTCCCGGAGCAGAAAATAGGATTGGAAAACAAGGGAAAAGCGTCTTTAAAGGAAAGGGAATGACTTGTGTTGCATTTGGGGCATCGAAATGGGGTAAGTTTAGTGAAATTATAAAGAAAATTATAAGGAATATTTGTCTATAAGATGATATAAGAAATGGAGGAGTTTCTTGCATTACGAATGATTCTGGTAGTACCTCCATCGTTATATATCGTATAAATATCCCGAATTTACCAAAAACCACGAGTATACACCATTTTCCACTCCAATTTTCCCTTGGTTTTCCATCATAATTACCTTTTTTTTGGTTGATTTATTTTAATTAAAATGAAAGACTGCATCCAGCATACCAGCATCATTTCTGTATCATCAGTCGCATTGTCCCTTGTTTTTCCTCTTTTTTTTTACAAATCATCGCTCAAGGTTTGTCCCCATGCCACATGCCACATTTACCCCACCCCATCGTCCCCTCGTCGAGTGGCAGCAATGCAAATTGTGAAAAACCCGCAGCGAAATAGCAACAGCAAAAGCCACAGCAAAAGCAACAACAACAACAAACAAATGTCTAATGAAAAATTTGTTGAAAAATACTCGCAGAAAAATGCTTTTTCGGGGCAGCTTTCAATTAATGTGGCAGCAGGGAAAACCGGGCAGGGGAAGGCGCAAAGGGGGAGGAAAATGGACAGAAAAGAAAAGCGAAAAGCCATAGCAAAGATGGAAGAAAATTGCTCGCTCGCTGGCTCGCTCTCGTCTCAAGTTTATTTGTTTTTCGGGCAAGTGCAAAGTGCAGCAAATGAAATATTAATTAGCGGCCAAATCAAATGAAAAATGCAATAGATGGAAGGGGGAAGGGGGGGAAAATGGATGGTCGGTCGCAGGGGGGTGGGACATGCAGTAGGGGCACTCTTGAATGTGTGTCAGCCGCAGCAACTGAAGCCCGCAGCAATTAAGGACATCAGCAGCATCAGGGATGCCATGCCAGTGGCAGCAGGACACCCAAAAAACTGAAGATAAATGCAACCCGAACATACACACACACATTCACAAGAGGAAAATTCCCACACACACACCACACACAGACACACTGGTGGAAAATGGAGGTAAGAGCCAGGATGGCGACGTCGCCCCGAAAACTGGGTCAAAATTATAAACACGTTATCATGCAAATGGCACAAGGGAGAAGCGAGTGGCAGGAGTAGGCGGAGGAGGCACAGACAGACAGAGAAGGAGAGGGAGAGAGACAGATGAAGCGAGAAAGAGACAAAAGGGAGACATGGTTGTAGAGGAATGCAAATTATTCTGGCTAGAGAACATGAAAAATAGACAAGGACCAGAAGGAGGACCGCACTGGAGAGCGGTGGGAAAAGCCAGGAGAGCAGGACAAGGCAATGCCGCGAAGGACAGGAGGAGGTACATCCCGGACAACAGGAGAAGGAACATCCAGAGATATGAGGCCTAGAGAATGCCAAAAGTAGGGACTCCTCCTCCTCCCTGTTGGAATCCAGCAATGAATTAAGGCAAATCTCTGTTTCGGTTGTGCAGTGGCTCTCGAACGTTGACTTCTGACTCCAGACTCCTTCTGGCTGTCGTTTGCCAGAAACTGGAACACAGAATCATCTGGCATCATCATCTGCCATCGTACCATTTGCAGCAGGAATACCAGAGAAATATTGGTATGGAGATACGCAGGAAATCGAATGTTTTTAGTCGGATTTATGGATTATGAAATGTGGAATATGGAGTATGCATTTTAAAAGACTTTTAAGGAATTTGTAAGTGAACTTTGAATATCAAACATTGATTTTTATACAATTTTCAAATCTTTTCGTTTAAAGTTCGATCATTTAAAATATTCTTTAAGTGTTTCCACTTCCAAATAAATATGTAAAGCAGAAAGCTTCAAGAACCTCATTACGGTTCCATATGTCCAATATATTCTGAATTAATTTCCATTTATTGAAACTGACTTTAAAAAGGGAAACAAATTTTACTGAAATTTAAGCCCTTTCGGAATATTTAAATACATTTACTATGCCCTAAAATTTATATTTTGCAGAGTTTTCATCTCATATTTTCCTTTAATTAAAAGGTAGAAAAATCTGTCTCACATTTACATTATATTTCTCCCATTAAAGTGCAGGCCAATTGTTTAATGTTGAATGATGTTTGTTGATTTTGGGGGCGTGCCCAGGGGGCGTATTGCGCATCGTTGCACGTTGCAGCAGGCAGCGGCAGCCGCAGTGGCAGTGGCATAAACAGCTGCAGGGCCAAGACGTATGGTTTATTGATGTAATTTGACCGCACACACAATAAAACGAGTTGTAATTGCTTCGAGATCTCTATCTATATATTTTCTTATATGCATTATACGATATCCCCCCATAGGATAACTATATACATATATCTCCATCCATCCTCCATTTGAAAATCGCTTTTCATTGCGTGTGAATGATATTTTGTTGGTGAGGGGGAAATGCCATTCCACCCATTCTCAAATGATATCTATCCTACGACTCGACTCCACTAATAAAAGAAAATTTACAAATTGCGTGAGGCAAAGAAAAAAAAAAACAACTAGGAAAACCCCCATCCCCGCCATCCCGTTCCGAGGGGAGGCTTTTCTGTTGAACTAATTAAAAATCAGACTTTTTAATTAAATGATTAAAATCCAAGAGAGAAGAAGAGAGAGAGAGAGAGAGAGAGAGAGAAGGTTTAACCGCAGACAGAGAAAACCACAAGCGAATGATGATGACCAGACCAGACCAGACCAGACCATCCATTCATTCATTTGGCCGAACGGCCATCAGTCATTCAATCATTCATTCATTTATGCATCCCCGAGAGTTCTTGGAAAAAAACATATTCTCACACAATTTTCGCGCGCGCATTTTCTTTTGAGGAAATGGTAAACCAATGGGAAGGCATTCCCTCCCATTCGTCACACAATTGCCGCCGCATATATGGCGGGAAAACTAATCAGCAAGCGGGTTCGGAGGGGGGGAAATCTATTCCCCATTTGTGATCTTATATGGCATTGGTTCTATGGCTGAGAGCATTTGAATTTTCAGCAAGAGTTGCAGAATCGAGTTGACATGTGGCGGACTCAACGGATCCGTCAAATGGTTCGATGGATCTCGTTGGCTGGAAAGGATGGAAGGAATAGGATGGATAGATGGATGGAAGGTTCGATGGATAGATGAATAGATGGATGGTTCGTTGGTTCGCTCAAGTGGAGAGAACTCTGTCTTGGATTGGCATTTGGTTCGCTTGCTTAATTGCCAGCTCACGTTTCGGCCTGGTCTCTGGTCGCTGGTCTGGTCTGTGCCTTTGGCTCTGGTTCTGTTTCTGGTTTGATTTTCCATTCTGTCGCATGACATTTGCGCCCCTCCCATCCTGTCTCTATCTCTCTTCTGAATGCAAGACAAATCGCTCTGCTATAGCCATAGTTGTGTTTTTGTTGTTGTTGCAACAATGGGTAATGGCATTGAGACCCGGATAATCAGTGATATTCCAACTGCAGACGACGAAAACGGTGCAACTCCACGCGAGGCAAAGGCAATGCAAATGCCAATGAGGCAGACACACATGGAGGCAGGCATCGAGGCAGACAGATGGATAGAGGAGGCAAGACCCTAGAGATGGTAAATAGATGCCATCACCGTGCCACGGGATAGGTAGTACTTTCTTTCGAATAAAATACATGTATAGTTCTTTTCACATATTCGTCTTTTATTTCATTCAATATAGATGGACGCAAGCTGAGAGAATTTATCAACGCTTTATCCAACTGCGGCATGAACCTCGCACGTCTTCACCGATGACGATACCGATACTGTCCCCATCTATAACGAAATGATCTTGAGACACGAGGGTCTGCTGTACGAGAAAATGGAAGCTCAAACTGTTTTGATGCCACACAACACCAGAGTATTCCTATGGATGCATATTATGTAGTTCTATATACATAGATTATTACTCGACTTACTCTATATTATTCATATATATTATTGCTATTTATGTTCCAGTGCCATCCGAATAAGTCAATGCCACAAATGATCAGTGTATTCCTTACGGATGCAAGTGCCATCCGACTGTTTCGTTTTAGGGAATGTGTTTCTTGGGAGTACTAGTATTTTATGTGTATTTTGTAGTGACTATGTTTGAGTACTGAAGTATTATAATATATTCGATTTGAGTACATGTTTACATCTGTACCTCTGCCTACTGTTCCAATAATGTTTTCATAGCTGGTATTATTTGGGTATGATCACTAACCATACAGTATACTGTATGGTTAGTGGTATGATCTAACTATGAGTCGTATTTTTATGGGATAATGGTTGTATTATTCTCGGATCAGTTCTAGTATTATCCTAGTATGTGTCCAGTATTAGCATAGAATGAATATTGGAATTTTTTCTGGTATTTTTTTGGTTTATTCTAGTATTTTTTCTAGTATGTTTTAGTATTTTCTGGTATTTTTGGTATTATTCTGGTATTATTTATAGAATATGGTTTTTTATTTTCTGGTATTATGTATACTATTTTTATCATTTTCTGGTATTTTTCTATTTTCTATTTCGCCTGATTTTACTTTAATTGAGGCTAGCCACTTCTCTGTTTTCCCTCTCTCAAACCCCGAAAACACGAGTCCATCGCTAACGCTTTTCATTTTCCACCTTCGAGGCAAGCACGTGTTGTTGGCCTTGGCTATTGGCAGTGTCTTCGTCGATGGATTCCAATAGACATACACACACACTCGTAGTGTAGACACACAGATACTCCCATGGATCGACGAAGACGACGACGACGATTATCAAAACGCCTCGAGGCAACGTGGGTGGGCGGCAGCACCCAAAGACATTTCGATGCCGATGCCAAAACGTGTTTAGTTTTTAATTGCAAATTATCTAATAGAAAAGGGGTGGTGGCATGCGGCAGCAGGCATATGCGGCCGTGCAACATTGAAAAACAAAGTTCAAACAAAACGGCAACAACAATGTGTGCGCTGCTGTTGCTGCCGCTGCCGCTGCTGCTGCAGCTCCTCTTTTTCCCTCCGCTGAATGGCTGACTTTCTGACTGACAGACAGACAGACAGGCAGACAGACGAGTCATGCCACACATCAATTCCACATGAGTTGCAAGCTGAAGTCCCTCCTCTACCTCATCCCTCTGCCACTACACTGCTACACTGCTGCATTCCTCCAACCATCCATCCGTCCAACCATCCATCCATCCATCCCAATCCACAGGCATGGCAACAACCATGTCCAAGTCCACGTTCACGTCCCGTTTTGGCTGCGGTTGCAAGTTGGGCCACAATTTTTATGATCGCAGTTTGCATTTTCACATTGTTGCCACGTTGCAACGTTGCTGTTGTTGCTGTTGCTGTTGTTGCACTTCTGTTGCTGCCTCTGTGTGTTGCATTTGCCGCTTGCTGCTTTAAATGTAGCGTGCAAAACTTCAGTTTTAATTTTAAACGCATGCATTGGACCGCCACCTGGATATACCCTCAAATACCCTTTGCAAAGGGTATTCAAATTTTGAGAGAAGAAAGTCTTTCGGGATTTATAAGAGCGATAATCTCTCCCTGATCATCGACGGATCTGTTATACCTTCAGGAATGATCTAAAGAAGGAGATCTCCTGTGTAGAAAGGACACAAATAGAGTTTGTTTTCAGTGCTCGCTAGTTCGATTTTATATCGATATTTCAGTGCAATATTCCTGCATATTTTATTTATATTTCAAAGGAATATTCCTGGTATATTTTAAGCTTTGAAATCATATTCTGTTGATGACTATCGTACTGAAACCACAGGAGGTATTATGTCTGTTGAGAAAGATGACAACCCTGCGAAAGCTTTGGTGTTGTTTCAGTGTGTACACACCACAAACCTCTGAAATGTGTACTGCTTGACAGTTCAAGTGTATGTCATGTTATCTCAAAGAATTATCTATCTTTCGGAAGGAAGTCGTACTTTTAGGAACCATCTCCATACAGGATATATACGATTTACAGAGTATCTGCAAATCCGACCACAAATGCCAACATTTGTTTCTACATTTTTGTTGCTTCTGCTGTTGAAAGTTTGCCCGTTGTGTGCCCCCCTCTCGTTTGCTGTTTGCCCAAGCATTTTGTCAAGCGCACAACAAATTGGGGCAGCAACCAGAGAGAGGCCTGGGGGGGAAGCTGTTTGGTGGAATGAAGGTAGAGGCTCTCAGCAAGGTTGTGGGCGTGGTCGTCATGGTTGCAGGCGGCTGCTGCTGCCTGCCTGCTGCTGCAGGTGTTGACGGCGGGGCCTCTTGCTGCTGGCAACACAAAAATTTTTCGCCACACAGGCAAATATTTTTCTGTCTCAATTTTTGTTGCACTGTCTCTATCTATCTTGTTGCATGTCCCAGGGCGCACACAAAAATCGCCCCGATTTTTACATAAAGTTCTTGAAAATGTCATAAATTTTCAGTGACACTCATGGCGTATACGCAATAAAAATTGCAACAAGCCGAGGGGCACAACAGCACACGAAAAATAAACAAATGTGCACTATACGAAATATACTACGTATATATTTTGGATGCCCAAAACAAAAATCCCATAAAAACCAAAGAAATAGAAGCGATATATAGCTATAGAGCCACGTGCACCGATGGGGCATCGCGTGTTGTCAGCACAATTACTCAGAGAATGCGAGTCTGAAAGCTTCCTAAATTTGTTTCCATTTTCCATTACTATATCAACTATGCCCATTTCAATTCCATTCCCCTATTTTTCTGGCTATCGCTCTTACAATTAATACACTTTTTCGCCTGGTATTTCTATATATTCGATATCATATTTATTCCTCAATAGAGAAAGAATTCCTTAACGATTTATCCAACTGCGGCATGAACCTCGCTACATGTGATGGGCAACCTCACCGAAGACGATACCGATACTGTCCCCATTTACAACGAAATGATCTTGAGACACGAGGGTCTGCTGAACGGGAAAATGGAAGCTCAAACTGTTTTGATGCCACACATCACCAGTGTATTCCTATGGATGGGTATTATGTAGTTCTATATAAATATATTACTACTCGACTTACTCTATATTATTTTATATGTATATTCCAGTGCCATCCGATTAATTCGATGCCACCAATGATCAGCAAGTTCCATTCGACTGTTTCGTTTTAGGGAATGTATTTCTTGGGAATACTAGTATTTTGATTGTATTGTGTATATTAAATTTTAATGTATGCTTACATCTGTCCCACTGCCTACTGTGCTCATAGCTGCTATTATTTGGGTATAACTAAAAGTTTAAAGGTAGTATTTTTATGGGATCATTGTTGTATTATTCTAGGATCAGGTCTAGTATTATTCTGGTATGTGTCTCGTTTTAGCATTGGATGAATATTCGAGTTTTCTAGAATTTTAACTGGTATTTGTTGGTAATATTCTGGTATTTTTCTAGTATTTTTGTGGTGACACCTAATAAAAGTACTATATTTACATGCAATAACGTTTTGTATTGCGTTCCAGTATCTGTATATCAATACACGTTAATACATTTCCTCTGCTCCTCTCCATAATTATACATATGTATGTATGTCCCCCTTCCGTCCTATCTGTAACCATATTTTTCCCACATATCATTCTCACTTTCACTGCATAAACGTATTAAACATCAAGCACTTATAGCCGTAGCCATTCGCAGCGTACATTCCTGTTCTAATCTACCGCTTAGTCGCTTAGTTTGCATCAAAGAACGAACACACAGGGAGAGATACCATCTCTCTCTCTCTCTCTCTGTGATTCTCCAAATGAGAATCATTAGGATACCATTTGATGTCTAGTCATGGTGATCAGAGAGCTCTGGTGTCTGTCTATAAGGCTGATTACCCGCCACTAAACCTAACGACAAAGTTATTAGAGACTCTTTTTTTTATTGAACGTTCTTTATGGGTACGAGAGTATCCGAGGGTATTTTCCACTAGCCATCAACGATCTCTCTTTACCCATAATTATGTCAATAATTATGGAAAGGTGATGCCTCTAATGACTCTCTATGATCTCTCCCTCTCCTCCCATACTCCACATTTTCCCCTCTAATACTCGGTACTCGCATTTCTCTCCCCATACCCTATACCCCGGTGTACCTTTGCCGCTTTATCTATTGTGCTGGGAAATGGCTGGGAAATGTTTGTTTGATTTCGTTGTTTGTCGGTTTGCTGTCGGTTTGTTGCTTTGGCTTTACACATGTTTGCACTGACTTTTGCGTCTTTGAGGGATTTGCGCTTGTGCTCCGCTGACACCTTTGAGCCTTTGGCCAAAGGGACTTTCAAGCCAGAAGGGAGTTTCGATGCTGCAAAAACGGCACAAAGTAAGTGGTTTTGTTTTTCTCCGCCTTTGGCTTTGCCTTTGGCTGCTGCTACTGCTGCTTTTGGTACGAGTACTACTGCTTTGAGTTTGGTTTTTACTCAATTTGATATTCGAAAAGCTAAAGGACTGTGTTTAAAAGAGCATTGGACCATCCTCCGACCAAAGGCTGTACCCTAAAAGGTTGTAAATTATCTTATGGTAACACTTTTACCATGATTAAAAATGAGAAATATTTTCCCTGCTGGCAACATCTAGGATTACTTGGGAAATGGATATGATCCAATTTAAGATATTTTCAACAGATCCAACGATCCACAAACCACAGAAGAGAAGGTTCGGCAACAATCTCTAAGAATAATGTTATTAGAACTCCCTAACTATTGCAATGAGAATGTACAGAAAAGTGTTCAATGATTATCTGATTCTTCTGGTTTTTAGCAGATTTGATAGATAATATCTAGACGTAAACTCAACAGAATAGTATATACATATATCCCTATATAATCTCTCTATCAAAAAACAACAATTCATGACAATTTTGATTCCTTTTTGTGGCTGTAAAATATATCCAATCCTAATGGTTTTTAAGAATAAAAAGATAACAGATACATCTAAAATCTCTCCAAATTGTTCCAAAATTGGGAAAGATTTAAGAAAGATGGAATTCTAAATACAATACATTTTATATGAGTACCCATTGCAAAAATATACATGATAAAAACAGGGTTCTTCTAGCTCTATTTATACCCTATATCTAGGAGTTTTCACAGATGGAAAGATCGATAAGATACTTCCCCAAAACCATTACATTATTACTTTACATGCCACCAAAAAAAACTTGCATACCCTTCTTTATACAGGGTATAACCAAGCATCAGCAGAGGATGGGGAGAAAAGTTCGTTGTCAAACATTTGCATTTCGCTTGAAATTTGTGCAATTGCAGCAAACGATGGGGAGCGATGGGGAGCAGCGATGGAGCAATGTAGGGGCACAGATGGTGGGGAGAGGGGTGAAGGGGAAGGGCCAGTGGTGTGGCCAGTGGCAATTTGCAGACGGCAAATTAATGCAAGCGCATTTATTTTTGTCACAAATGCAAACAACAGCAACAGCAACAGCAACAACGAATGCAACATCGTCTGGCGCTGCCAAAAGCGAAAGCAGCGCCAAGAAATAAATAACGCAAATAAATAAGAAAAGTGCCCCAGGGAATTTTCTTACACGATAGATAGATAGAGAGAGAAAGAGAGCAGAGAGCGGGAGAGAGCGAGAGAAGAGCTAAAGTAAAGAAGGAAAGACAAAGAAAAAGCTAAAATTAAAGATAGAAAAATAAAAACACCAGGAAAGATAGCTATAAAGAAAGCAACGATAGAATCCAAGAGAACGAAATAATGTCCCAGGGAGCCATAGAATAAGTTCGGGGGCATGGGAGTTCCCCCCTCTTTCTTCCTGCCCAAGGTTTTCCTGCTGCAACATTAAATAATGAAAAATGTTGGAAACAATTCTAGCAACAACTAATGACAGTTGCGGAGACGCCTTTTAACACCCGTAATGACAATGAGATGTTGCACTGTTGCTGCTCCTGCTTCACTGCTGATGTTGCATCTGCAACATTGCCAATTAATTTCCCCCACTGGAGTCTTTAACTGCTGACTAACTGCAGAGAGGGGATTCGGATGCAGATGAGGGTTCAAGAAAGAAAAGATTGGTGTCTAGAGGTAGGGGATGCAGCAGCAGCACAGCCACGAACCATTACACACTCTCAAAGGTCGATTGTAGTTAGAAATATCTTTATGTATATTAAAGGGATATTTCTAACGATTTCTTCGATTATCTTTTGGGTTTAAGAACGCTTTTTCCGAAGTAGGATAAAATCTTATAATCTGAGAGCTATCGATTTAAGAACTGATTTTCAGCTAAAAGAAGCATCCGGTCAAAGTTTTCGTCTTGTTTCCAGGAAATACGAATAAATATTCCATAAGATTCTAAGATCGAAATCGAAATGCCCCACTTTCAAGGGTATTTAAGACCGATGCGCAATATTTGACAAGGCAAATGCCATGACAGACCCTCATTTTTTTTATAACCCAAAAGCCAGACCCTCCAGACATAGTGATTCAGAAAAAACCCCTCCGAAAAACGGGGAGCTCCATATACTATCATCCCCTCTTTCCACTCCATTCCTCTTCCATGTACTTGCTCCCCTTTTTCATTCTCTTCCCTCTTTCTCTCTCTTCTCCATCTACTTTCTGCTGCGCTTTGCAAATTGCAATGCGTTTCCCTTTAGTTTTTTCTGTGTTTTTTTTGTTTTTTACATACGTTTCATATTCATGTCGAGGGGCGAGCGACAGCAGCGAAGCGAGTTCGTTGGCACGCCCCCGCGTTGCAACACCCCTCCTGCCAGGCACTGCCCCACTGCCACACCCCACAGTCCCACTACTTGCCACCGCAGCAGACATTGCGACGCGTCTCGTGTTTACAGTTGGGGGCACAAAATTATTGTGCGTCGATCCAAAAAAAAAAGAGGGGCAAAAACAAACAGTGTTTGCAAATCAGTGGAAGGCCAGCTTTTGTTAAATCGAAGCTTTAGATACCCTGGAAGATCAATGGTTCAAGGAAGAAGAAAAATTTAGAGTTTTCCAGAGTTTATTGTGGAAAAACGTGCGAACAGAGCCTGGAGCCTGGAGCCACGCTGAAAAAATCGTGTACCAATGAAATGTATGGGCGTTACGCATCTTACTATTTACATATATTGTCTTTAATGCGATTTAGGGACTGGAAATAGATGAAAGATGAATGGAAAAGTCCTATGGGATGATTTCTTCTGCTCCAAATACCAAAACCCTCTTCAAAACTAATTGAAATGGTTGGTGCCTCGATACGTGCCTCGACATTAAGATACCCAATACTCAAAATGATCCGAATGCTATCATTTTCGGGAATTTGGTAGATAAGATCCCTCCTAATGATTCGGCATTCATGGGCTATTGGCGGAGTGGGGTTTCGTGTGGCTGTTACATATATAAACACAACATAAATATACCCCTGGAGTACTCTTTGAGTGTCGGGCTTATAAAATTAAGAAAGCTGTGCCTGTGCCAGTGCCTGTGCCTATGTGTTGGAGGCCAATGCAATTTTCAAATTAGAAAAACCAACGAAAACATCCCAAACAACATCCAACCGCAGAGGCAACAACATCCCACAATCACAATGGGGAATTTGCAGCATTGGGGGAGATGGAGGGGATTGGAGGGGGGAAAACAAGCTGCTGACATCAATTAGCATACGAGTAGATACACTCGTACACTCGTAGTATCTGTGGGATGGGATACACACTCGTAGTAGCATCTCGTAGTAGTGGCATTAAGTCAAAACAAAGTCTAGACAAACAACAAAACGACAGCCACAGCGCCACGAGCACAAACGCAGCAGCCAAAGCGCCACCTAGCGGGCTTGACCTGCTGACCGATGTCTATATACCTTTGTTGTTGTTGCTGTCGTTTGCTGCTGCTGATTGATTGTCGCACTTCGTTAAGACCTACCCGAGGCGCCCTCCCGAACAGTGGGTCGCAATGTGGGAAAGCCTCTGAATGAAATGTTCAAGAAAATATCAAAGAAATTTCAAGAAAATATTGAGAACAAATTGGAGAGCAATGGCGGTTAAGAGAATGTATCATACACTTTCTGTAAATAAACAAAAATATAAGGAAAAAACCCTTTTGTCGAAGCACAAAAGTCTTTAAAGTTGCATTTTCTTTGAAATCATAGAAAAATTGTCAATGAAAATCCCAATTCAAGGGATTTTTCTATTGAATTTTAGAAAAACTTAAGAGTTCTGAAGAAATTCTCATTAAAGTTACAAATATTTTCCATCATTGGTGCCACTGTGCTTCAGACTTTCCCACCCTGTGGTCAAAACATTGCGTGTGACAATCTCTCCGCCTTTCTGGCTTTCTGCCCGCATGGTTTCAGGGGTCTGGTTTCCCTGGCTCTTCCGTCTACCTCCCCCGGCGGCGATTGGCAGTCGCTGATCAGAGGTAACGAACGGATCTTCTGCCCACGAGCTGATCACGCCGCCTACAGCATGTCTGGGGCAAGGCTTTGGCGGCTTTTGTTTTTGTCTTTGGCTTCGGAAACGTGGCTTTCATTAGCAGCTTGGTTAGCACCTGGGACACCTCTTCTAGCAGTCCGATCGGTGGGTGCTAATGTCGGAAAAGTACCCCCTAGAGACGATGGACAGCGATGGCAATGGGAATGGGAATGCGAATGGAAATAACTATGAACTGACCTTGGACGTTGTCGCTCGTTCAGTTATCGGTCAATGAGTCGTATGCGTGATATTTATTATATTCCACACTCTTTTTTTTTAGGTGACATCTAATCAGCTCAAGGCAAATGCAAAGAAAGTGCAAAGGCAAAAGTAAAAGAGAACTAACCATACAGTGCGTTATATAGATATAGGGATTTATGGAGGGATTACCGCTGTCAAATCAATTGATATAATGATCCAGTTCAATGAAAACTTATGAACATTTCGATGAATCCATGACCCATTGAATGGAATATTTAATATAAATTATGATCCTATTTGTGGAGATGCTGTTTACAGATAATACTTCAAGGTATCGATATATTAAAAAATCGATTTTTCAATTATTTGTAGTGTAGTGATCGAACTATTTGGCTATCAATTCATAAAGTAATCTCCATTTTCTGAATACTTCTTCTATTCTTCTCCATATTCCTCTCTAAAAACCTTTGAAATATTATCCTACACTTGTGAAACGCACTGTCCCTAGTATATGTTTGTATGTTCTTGTTAGAGTTCCTCTTTTTCCATTGTTAATCGTGTGCCTGCCGCTCCGTTTCGCCCATCCGCAGACCATTTTCAAAGTCTTTTTTGCTTCTTCGTCGTCGTCGTCGTCGCCGTCTCTTTTTCGCTGTGCTGTTTATTTTAAAAGCTCTACATCATATTCGAAAATAAATTAGCAAAGCAAACAAGCCGAGAGTCAGTGCGCATTTTATTTATTCAACAATTCCCATTCTCGGGGGTTGTATCTTTCGGTCGTCTTCCGTTTTTCGGTCGTGTATCTCTCGGGTCTCGGGTCCCGGGTCTCTCCCTCCATCTCTGATAAAAACTAACATCACAGATCTGTTGTTTATTTTTGCACTTTGATTCGAGAATCAGAAATGCCCAAAAGGTAAAGGAAAAGGAAGGGTGAGGGTGAGGCTGGGAACCATCAAAAATTGTGTGATTTCTGATCAGACATTGAGGCAGGCAGACAGATGCTTTGCTACCCCCAAAAAAGAGGAAAAATGTTTATCCAAAGTCCCTCCATCTGTCTGAAAATATTCGGTTATTCGTTTTGTTGAGTCTGCCCCATGGGGCGGCGTCGGGGCGGGGGCATTGCAAAAGTTCAGCAAACATTTAAGCATTTTCTCATGTCTGGCACGCGGTGCGCTCTGCTGTGCTCTGATGTGCTCTCATCAAAAAACTACAACAATTTATGGTCAATACGTGATTTGTGTTCCATGGCGGTGGAGGCATTTGAAAATTGATTGATAATCTACGGGTAGTGCCCATAAATAAGAGAAGTCATGATCAATTGCTTATATTCAGTGAGGAAAATTAGAATAAATACGAGTGTGCAACAGATCGTTGGACCTTGGACTTTTGTTTTGAAAAAGTATAGGTATCACCTTTTTTTGTTTTGTTTATTGGAAAACTTCCATCTAAATCATTTACTAAAGAGGTTTTGGGTAGTTTTGTAAAGATTATATCTACTTTTATATCTCTATTATATATTTACTTCGAAGCTGGGCTATTTACTTCAGGATCTGCAAAGAACTTATCTTTTTAAGCTAGAGTTTGTGTTTTATAGGAAAATAAATATATTTTCTGAAAATTTATCTGAAATTTATAGATGTTTTGGTTACAATGCAATTTCTTCATTGAATATCAAAATTATAATCTCTAAAACTGATCATAAGCTAATTATAACGCCTGCATCTATCACATTTTCAAGTTTCAATCAAATCGTATGAGGTGATCCTATAGATTAGCAATACTGATGGGTTATATTAGCAGAAAATAGCACAAATATAATATCTAAGCCACTTTAAACTTCTTTAAGTAACAATCCCTTAAGTTTCCCTTGAGCCAAACTGTTTTTATTTGTTTATTAAAGCGGAAAATCGTAGGATCACCTAATTAGAAAACCTTTAAAGCTCATCTTAAACTTCTATAAACTTCTTTGTCGAACTATAACCAAAGTGGCAACCAAATCCCATGAGGCTTTCCAATACCAAAACCCCATTGATGGGGGTAATTAAAGCAGATCACTAGCGATCACTTGGCATCTCTTTCTGTGCCATTCTCTCAACCATTTGATCATTTGCATAGAATCAATCGAAAATTGATTATAGAGCGTATAGATCCGAGAGAGAGAGATAGAGAACAAAGTGAATTTTCTTGAATCGGAATACTCGGTCGAACAGTTCGTACAGTTGTCAGAACTTGATTGATGAAGAACTGAACTTGAAACTGTTGTTGTTGCTGGTGCAAAAAATACAACAAATACAAATAAAATAAAGAAAAATCAAAATGAGACAAACAGGCAACGGCGGAGTCAAGTCGAATCGCATTGCGGGTTTCGGAATCGAAAGAGATCGCGAATGGAACTGCAGATTAGATGAATGTAGATTGTGGAGAGACTTGAAGGCCATTCCACATCTGAGCTGATTGAATGACTGCCCGACTGATGGACTGACGTACTGAATGAATGACTGACTGACTCGCGTCGACTTGCTGTGTCTTAATGGCAGCTGGCTGGGCTGTCTGTCTGTCGACTTGAAATTGTAACGCTAATTTCCAACTTCGTATGGTATTTGTATCTCTATCTATCTATCTATCTATTTATTCGATCTGTTAATGTATCTCTATCTTTATAGAGGCATGTGTGCATCGTGTGTCTTTCGTGCCATTGATTTGTTAATTGCATTTGTTCTTGAAACCCCTCCCTCTCCACCCCACCCCTTGTGATTGACACTTTCAATTGTAATTTGCAATTTGTGCAAATGCAAATGTAAAAAAAATAATTTTAATTAACCCGCGAATGCATTTTGTTTCTTTGGCGGAAATTCAAATCAATTGTCAGGCAAACAAAAAAAACAAAACTTTGCTTTTGGTTCGATTGTTGTTGTGTCGTCCACACCCTTCTAAGTGTGCAACATGTGGCAGGCATAATAAAATACCTGTATTTAAGCAATAACTAATCAAGCAGGGCTTTGGGCAAATTGTATATCGAAAGAAAAGGCAGGGAATGCGTACTCCCTCTAAATATCTTATTTCGTACACTATTCCCCGTCACCTTCTTCTGCTTCTTCTTCGTGTGTGCACAAAAAAAAAAAATATAAACTTCAACGTTTCGCCGCGGCCAATGACCAGACAATGACCCACCAGCGAACGCCATTAGCATTATCATCGTTCGCTCTGGGTCTCGGACTCGGGCTTGGTCTCGGGCTCAGGCTCGGACCCAAAGCAAAGCCCGAACCGCAGACGAAACGGACAGCAGACGATGGCGACAAACGACGACAGCAGACGATGGCGACAAGCGGCAATAAAAATTATTAACATTTAAGCGCAGCTTTTGGCGAATGAGCCACACACAGAGATAGAGGCAGAGCGACAGCGACAGCGACAGCGAGGGAGAGGCAGAGAAATAGCAAAAGGAGATTGCAAACGATGAAGACAGAGACGGAAACTGCGGCGGAGACCCAGACCGTCAAACACCCGCTTGACCAAATACCAAATATCGCCAGCGCCAACACCGTATCCCCCCCACCAGCGCACAGTGGTTCCAAGTACTGGGGAAAAGTGTTAAGTACATACGTACCAACATAGGTGGAAAATGAAAAGATCTACAGAAAAGGTTTGGTTTTTCTCTCCATTTTATGAGTTGTGGAAAGTTGAATGACGCTAACTATGTGAGTAAACGTTTAAGGTCAACTTAAACCAACTTTTAAAGGTTATGTTAAGCTACGTTTGTACTCGTAAGGTGAGTTTAAACAAAGTTTAAATTTTTAAGTGTGCTTCAACTAGATTTATGTGTAAAATGGTCTTAAAAATTTTCGAAATCAAGACATTTTAGCTCCATAAATATAGATCATACGTTAAAACTTGGTTTCAACAAGGTTTATGGGTCGGATTTCAACGAATTTTATAGGAAACAGCGACCCTCGGACTGCGTTTTAGCTGCCGAACCATGCAAAAATCAACTCTGATTTAAAAAAAAATTCATATTTCAACGAACATTTCATTTATCTCTCAAATATAAAAAATTAATCACAGAAACAAACCATTATGCCAACAGATTCTGTTCGCGTTTAACTAAAAAATGAACACATACATATATGATTTTTCTGTGACTGCAGATTTTTGAAACCACTGTGACTGGCCACACGATTCATCATCACACCGTCGTCATCATCAACACTTTATGACCACTTTGAGACACATGTGGCTAGCCGGGGGCCAAATACTACAGCTACATTCATACAAAGATACAAATAGTACGAGTATCTGTCGGATACACACACACACAGAGAAGAATCAAGAGACAAACAATTTGGGTTACTAAAACACACAGACAAAAGCGACACGGCCAAAACGAAATGGCCAAAAAGCGGAACTTGTAATTTCAATTCGTGTATTTCACGTTTAGCGAGCGTGGCTTTTTGCGCGCGAGAGGTGTTTGCTTTAGTCGCTGTTACTACTTTAGTTAGTGGCCGGCTGTCCGAAAGGCTAAGGCAGAGACAGTGAGAGAGCGAGAGATACTTAATGAGATATATTTTCCCCAAGTGCCCGCTGCTTGTCCCACGGCCCAATTGTAAAAACTAATTGCAAACGCGCTTCAAGCCGACACAGAGCCAGCCCCTGCCCTGACATCTCAGAGAGAGTGGAGAGAGAGAGATGCGATGCACTTGAGTGCAAATAATGGCACACGACACATAGTCATCCAGTCATCCAGTGATCCAGGGAGGGACGGAGGGGCTATCCGTGCAACATGTTGCCAGAATGAATTAAATTATTCAAATCCGCAAGCATCGAGAAGCAACGCAACAATGTTTGGCTTAATCCAAGGCATTTATCTTGTCCCAAAGCAATGTCAACATAACAATTTTTAGTACCTCTTCAAATGGTGGATGTATACGCGTTAGGGTATGCTCTAACAGAGGAAGGATTTTGTGTTGGGGGTACCCCACAGACTGTAGAAGGATCTCTTATCTTCGGGTAGAGCTTTGGGAGCAACCAAAGTTTGAGTTTTTAGACCTCGACATTAAGATACCCGAGACTATTCCACATTATATTTCTTAGATTTTCAGAAGACCAATATCTGACTTTAAGGCAGTAATATTTCTATAGAGGCACACGAGGCTCGACACTAAGATAACCGGTACTTCTTTCCAGTACTATTACACATCAACTTTCAAAGATATGAGATATGAGATATATATGACTAGTATTGAAAATTTCCCTTATTACTCCTCTCAATTTCAAAGTATTCCTTGAACAAAATCCACTTGAATCATTCTACACTTAAAAAAATATTCATATAAATCCCTGTTTGCTCCTCAACAGGTATCCCCATAGTCTCTACACGAATCATAGGCCTGTTCCTTTCTTGTTGCTTATCTAATTGCAACATTTTGCTGCAGCAACATTGCCGCAAGCGAGCAGGTGTTTTGCCAGTTGAAGTCTCCTTTAGCGACGACTTTTATCGTGTCTCTGGCTCTGTCTCTGGCTCTGTCACTGACTCTGGGGCTTTTGCCTTAATTTGACTAGACTTACGCATTTAGAACCGGAAATGTAGCAGCCGAGTGTCATTTTGTGCAAATCACACACACAAAAGACGACAGGCAAAAGGCCCACAGAGTGGCGGAAGACTGTTCGAGAGAGAAGTACGTTCTGTTCTTCTCAGAGTTGGCTGAATAAATCCACACACGATCTGGCATAGATGAATGACTTGAGAGAAGACCCCTGCCTCTGGAGTGGGTGGATTGTAGTGGAGTGGAGTCCGTTGCATACCATACTTTAGTTTTTCCAGCAATTGTTTATCCATTGTACATACCTGCAATCGAGAGGGGAACGAGAAGAGAAACGAGAATTAGTATACAGGTGATTTAGTATAATGTTCTGCCGCTCCGGCCGCTGCTGCTGCTGCGTGTTTTTGTATCGTAACAAGTGAATAACAATTAACATTATAATGTCTGATGTCTCGCTGTAGCAGCTCTACAAATTATGGTGTTCAGTGCTGTGTGCGCGAGACCTCTACTTATTGCGGAGTGTGTGTGGATTAGCATACAACTTGAGCCAAGAGCGGGAAAACCTCCAAGAGAAGTCTTAATAAAATATAGAATATAGAATAGAATGCTTCCAAAAGCGATTGTATAGGTAAAGAGACAGATCTTGAGTGATCCTATGATATCTGTCTGATATTCTGTTCTATTGGAATATCCCCCCATATATCTGTAGTATACAGTAGCATAACTAACCTATCATACACGTTGTATTGCCCTTGGACAGACCCTCAAACTAAATCCCCAAAAGCTCTGCCTATCTAACAAATTTATTAGATAATGGAATGCCATGTTTACATCGATTGATTGATTGTTATTAACCACGTTGTTTTTTAGAATTTACTACGCAACTATTTTAACGAACTTTTATCCGACTCTTATCGTAATTACGCGTTGAAATATTAAAGTTTGGATGGAGTATTAGAGAGTATGTCATTCATATATGTATCTCCATTTCTTGCATTTAATTTTCTTCATTCCTATCCAGCACTTTTTTATATTGCTTGTCCCTCACTTGTCCAAATATTGGGTTTAGATCTGCTCCTATTTTTAGCTAATACCGGACTTTCAAACGCTTGTTTTTGGGTTTACTATTCAAGTTTTTTCCAACACAAATTTTGTACAGTTACATCCACTTTTCCAACACTCATTTTTCTTTTGTGTAATTTTCTGTCACTTCTTCAACTTCTTTTCCTCGAACTTCCCATTTCATGCCCTATTGCAACAGTTGATCTTTGGCCTTTTCGGTACACTCCACTAAGCACATGCCCCACATCCCACTCCCATTCCATGTGCAACCCTTCCCCAGCCCCTCCCCTCCCCCTACCGTAATACACGCGCCCAAAAGTAGACACGCATAATTAGTTTTTAATGCGTTCGAGCTGCGAGAGTTGTCATCATCGGGGCATGGAGAACGAGAACGTGAACGATAGAACGATGCCAAACGACGACACGACCATCGTAATGCGCCTCATTTGAGAGGCGATACTCCCACACCCCCCAGTGCCCCGTCTATGAATGGGAGGGAGGGGCTAAAGTCTGGCAGCAAGTGTTTTGAAAGCAGAGGAAGGGAAACTCTGGCACCCAATGCTGGCTGACATTTGGCGTTGACCTCAACGGCAGTCGGTCGTTTGGGACAGGCGCTCGACATTTGTCAATGAGTGGGGCAATGAAATATGGATTAAAGTCTTTTTACAAAGACCCCATCCCCATACCCTCTCTAAGAACCCAAATACCCCCCTGGAAACACAATTAGCTCTTGAAGAAGCCGACGACGACGACGACAACAACGACGATGATGTGGAGTTCTATGCGGATGTCGTCAGCGCGAAATGTGGTGTGCCCCAAAGAGAGAGACGGCGAAAAACAAGTGTTATCAGCGACCCCCAACAAATACAACAACAATAAAGTGAGCGAGAGGGAGCCACACAGTAGATATGGCGCTAATATTCTTATCAGAGAAAAAAAACAACAACAGCCGGAGAATAAAATTTAGAAAAATTCACAACTGGCGACAGACGTCGCGACTTAGCAGACGAGACACAAGAACTGTTACGATTATAAATAAATATACAAAAAAAAACTGTAGTAAAAAGGAATGAACAAAGGCAAAAGAGAAAGGAAAACAAAAACAAAGTAAAGACAGAAACAAACACAGAAAACTCATGCGATAAGCAGCAAAGTCAATGAAAAGGAAGAAACACACAGAAATAAAACAGCAACTGAAACAAAAACAAAAATAATAACCAAATGAAATAAAAAATAATACAAAAATTGAGAGAAGAGTGAGCGACCAGACCTGGGGCAAATAATTAAGCAGACGACTATATTGTACAAACATACATACATACATATGTATACAGTGATGTCTCTATCATTAAATAATCTGCCAAGCTCAAGGTCTTATCAACAAATGAAAGTTCCAATGTTCTTTTACAATTTCAAACTTTTTTCAGATTCTAGGGTTTAAGGTCGTTGCAGGTGTTTCCCTTGGCTCATTCTTCAATAAAATCATAAGAACGAAATGTTTTTATCTTAAATATCCATAAATTTTATTGATTTGATTGGTAGCAGCGCATATTTCTAGAGGTTTCGGAGCTAACGAACTACAGAATATAACTTGAAATCGTTACTGTTTATATGTATTGATAACCGAACTATGTCCACTATAAGCCATATATAACTATATACCTAGAGTATATCGGACTGTAGATATACACCGTCTAAAGGCGTAACTGAAGTATTAGATCGCTCTCTATCTCCGTTTATCCCTGAAGACCTCGTGCTTATCTTCTTTTAGAACTGTTTTGAGCTTTCATCAAAAAAAGTATCGGAGGTATCGACACCCAATTATTTTAGAATGATTTTATATATTTTGATTTTCTCGATTTTTCGCTTAAAGCCACTTTTGTTCCGGAAAAAATTGCTTTCATTTATTTCCTATTCCTGAGAATGAGAGATTTCTTAGAAGACATCTACTGTTTTTGCATTTAAGGAATTACTGGCTCTGTGGCTGTCCATTCAAAAAGGTGTTCACTGTATCTGAATACACATACTTATATTAGTTTTCACACATATTTAAATATGTTCTCCCTATATTTAGTATATTATTTTTTTTTAATAGAGCTTCCACA
The DNA here is from genome assembly GCA_008121275.1 of Drosophila lowei. Classification (NCBI taxonomy): domain Eukaryota; kingdom Metazoa; phylum Arthropoda; class Insecta; order Diptera; family Drosophilidae; genus Drosophila; species Drosophila lowei. Next base: position 23,176,225 of record CM017779.1, on the reverse strand, counting down.
AAAACAACACCCCGAACTAAGGAAAATAAAGAGATAGACGCACACAGTGAAGGAGAGAGGATAGATAGGAAGATAGATAGAGACAGAAATAGGCAGAGACAAAGACGGAAAAGAGAGGGAGAGTTGGAAAGAGGCAGAGGACTGGGGAAAAAAGAGAGAGAGGGACAGAATCAGAGGTAGCGATACGACCAGCGGACAAGTGCAAATCAAATAAAAGCCAAAGCAATGACAGTATAAAAATGTATACAAATTATTGGCGCTTTGCCAATTGTTAGCCACAACAACAGCAACAGCAAAAAAGCAATAACAATATGCGAGGCGTCAACGAGAAGAAGTCGTCGTGAATTGAACGAACGGTAAACGAGCGAAGAGTAGGCAAATGCCAGAAGAAGGAACGACAACAACAACGATTTCAATCCAAAGCAAATGAAACGCCAAAGAGAAGAGCAATATAAGAGAAGCAGCATCAGCAGCAAAAAAAAAAACTATTACAAGATGATAAAAGATGAATGGCAGAATAGGGAGAGGCAGAGAGAGAGAGAGAGAGAGGACCAGGACAGAGAGAATGAGACGAGGACTAGGACAAAAGCAGAGATTGGAGCGAGAAAAGAGAGAGTTTATAGCGGAAAATTGTAGAACTATAGCAATCAATAAGAAGATCAATAGAGTTAAGGAGGAGCTGTGAAAAAAGGGATACGATACAAGAGCAGACACTTGGCAGACACTTGGTACAGTCACCACTTTAAATCGGAGATCAGGCATAGTGTGACCAGAGTTAAAGCAGAAATGATAGATGAATGCGGTATGAAATAGTATGGCTAAAGGTCTTAAACTAGTATGTCACAAGAGAGGTAGGAACGCCTCGGTTTGGTAACACATCTTTACCGGAAGAAAGGCACCAAAATGAACATGGTGTGACTAGAAGAAAACGGTGTGATAGTGAGTAAACAGCTGGGTGACAGAGTAGTGAGTTAACAGTGGAGGATAATGACATAAAGTGTATCAGAGATTGTACAAAGTCAGATTGTGAATGAGAAAGTAACTTAGAGAAAAGAAAGTGGGCGGTGGATTAACAGATATCGATTCCTATATCGTATCGGAAGCCTGTAGCGCCATGGCAAAAAGTGTGACCACCTTATGGATGAGAACCATCGCATAACCAGGCCCAAAAAGATAACAGAAGCAGACACTCAGCAGACAGCAGAAGGCAGAAAGCAGACAGGGGCAGACAGCACAGCAGCAGATATTTATGCATCAACCAGCGTCAGAGGCCAAGCCTAAGCAGAGAGCAGAGAAAACATTAACGGAACGCCTCTTCCCTCCTTCGCATCCCTCCTCCATGGTATACATACATATCTACGCATCTGAGTGAAAAACCCGAGAGTAAAATGCTTTAATTAAAATTGTCTTAAATTATAATTTATGTCGGCGGCATTAATTCGCAGGCGTCGTAGTCGCCGCTGTCTGCGTTGCTGTTCCGACTAATTCACAGCTTTGCCACAGTCAGAGTATCTCACAGATACAATTATACAGAAGATACATGCATAGATACAGATACATATGTAGCTGCTAGCTACGCAGCAAAATGTCTTCCGATCAAATGTTCTTTAAAATATTTGAAAAATTCTATAAATTGAAATTTATGAGATGCCAAAAGTCTTAAAACCAATTAGGAATCAGGACAACCCTGGTTGCTAGTTGTGAAAGGCAATCCTGATTCTAACCTCTTTTCTATTTCTTAAAAAGAATTGGAATATCTTTGACAAAGGTATCAAAAATCCAATTGTAAATTTAATCCTGTGCCCAGTGGTATATTTTAATGCCCTGGCAACCCTGATTGCTGTAATGTAATGCCTGGCAACCCTGATGATAACCTCAAACATATAAAAAAAAGGGATTTTCTCTTAAAGAAGAAGTAGAGGAGAAGTAGAGGAGGCCAGGAGGAAGAGGAACGGCCCGCCAGAGTACAACGCACTGATGACGACTCCGAAACGCATTGTCATTGAAAGGAACTTGAGGCAGGGCGCAGCAGCACTACAACAATGGCCCCAGATCCCCGACCCCTGGACTGAAAGGAGGATGGTGGGTCGGTCACACACACAACACGAAGGAGCACAACAAAAGGAAGCAGCAGAAGGCACCAGCAGGACAGGAGGACACCCCGGGGAGGGGGACAGAAGCGGTATATTGAAGGCGGCCAGGGGCAGCGACCGCCGCCTGGCTGTGTGGCAAAACGAGTTCAACGACGACCGAGAAAACAGTAAAAGAGTGAGGAGAGGGAAGGCAAAGGAATGTGAGGAGCAGGAGACCTACAACAATGGTGACGACGACGACGATGTCCTGCATTGGTAATGTCTTTAACCTTTCAAGGATATTTCAGGCATTGCCACATGCCCCATGCCTCATGCCCCTTGCGCCCCTCCACAGCCACTATCCTTTGGCACCCTCTAATATCGAAGAAGATTGGCTTAAAGGAGCTCCCAAACTATGGGGGAAACCCCTGCCACTGCCACTGCCCCTGCCCCAAAACGAGGAGCAGGAAGAGCACAACAGTTATTTACAGATCTTATGAGGATAGCCAGAGCCACAGGGAAAATCTAATAAATTACACGAGAGCTGGGACGATGGTAGATGGGAGAGAAAAGTTGATGAACTCTGAAGGAAAAATGGGGAAGGGTTGCGCCCCAGATTGGGGTAGGTTTCAGAGGGGTTCAAGCACAGGGGTTACGCACATTTTCCACACATTTTTCCCCCATCAAAGCAGAAGCAACAGAAGCTCTCTGTCTATTAGAAAAATGATATAATGGCAGTGTCTTAAGTACACACAGAAAAACTTTACATAACAAGCAACCCCCAATCCCCTTCTGTAGGGAGACTGTTCCAAGGTGTTGCTTTGTCTCTGGACCGTCCCATACGCCATACGCACTTTTATACGCAATTTACTTTACTTTTGTTCGTCCTTGTGTTCCTTTGGGGTTGGCTTTTGTGGTCAAAGGATAGAAAGACATATCTGTAAGAAGGGTTGTTTGGGGGTAGCATTATGCCTCATTAAAAATTAGCTTTAGATCTTTACAGACGCTATCTTTCGGGCCGCACACAAACACACTAATCTTCCTATATCTATAAAGATTATTTCCTCTGGCATAAATTTGATTTATCATTTTCTTGTGTATTTTTAAACGACGAGACTAGAGACGATGACAACGATGTCGGCTAATTGTCGCTGACAGAACGACAGAACAGAACAGAAGAGAACAGAAAAGGCAACTCTGGCGACAGACTGTACTTGTATGAAGTGTATGATATGGAAAATTCTGCCTGAATGATGACTGAAGATATGCCCTGGAATTGATGATGGATTCCAGCCAAGAATCGTCGAATCTTCTGGGGAAGTAGAAAATGTCTTAAAAGATGAAATGATTTTATAGTTTATGGCTATACAAAAAGCTACATGTGGTAGAAATTTTACTATCTTTTTCGGTCTAAATAATTGAATCATCAATGCAGAACTTAAACACAAAATTTCCAAAACAATATCCGCTTTCATTTCACTTTTGCACTGGATGTAGACCTCTCACTAAAATAGGATCTAGGAGCATTGAGATCCCAAGACTAAGGACTAATGAATATGGGAAATGCTCCCATAAAAACCATTACTCGCATCAAGAGATTCCATCTATCAAAATCACAATTCTTGTACCCATAATCCCCCTATCCTACTACCCTCTTTCTTGCAAAAGCATTTCCTCTAGACCTCAAGACCTCCAGACCTGCCAAAAAAAAATATCCCATAAATTTCAAAATATCCAACTTGTTTGCACTTTCATTTATTTATTTGTTGTATATTTTTTTATAAAATTATTTTTGGAAAAACTACACAAAAAAACTGTGTGGCGTGCCCCCGCACTGAAATTTGTTTGTCGCTTGTCGTCGAAAGAAACTGTTTTTTTTTCGGTTGGGAAAAATTTCAAAAACAAAAATGAAACAAAAAAAAAAATGAAAGAATTTTTTCTGCCATAAATTTCAAGAGAATTTTGCATGAGTCGTGAAACGGATTTTCAATTGGGTTTTGGCAGGGGGGTAAGGTGATTGTTTTTTCTGTGGCAAGGTGACTGACTCATCTGTCCTCTTCACACCCCCTCTAACCCCCCTCTCGGTGTGTGTGTGTCTACGTGGAAAACTCTTATGAATGACAACAATTTGCGGCGTAATTAACTTTAAAATGCGAAAAACGGAATGGAAAATTGCTTGGCCATGGGTATGGGTCCCTCTCGCACTTTTTATTTCCCCTTGGCCAACATTTTTCCTCTATTGGCCATTGGCTGTCACCCCCACCCTCCCACCTCCCATCCTCCGTGCCCCCGCGCCTCAGGTCTGCCACTGCTATTTTGCTGCCACACACTGATGTTTGTGCCTCTTATTCTTAGTGGGTCAAATGCGTTAAGTTTCGAGAGTCAACCTTAGAGCAAGAATTGGCGGCGCGCATGGCCAGAACCACTTAAAATATTTAACCAAAAATTCATTGGCCTACGCTCTATCTCTCTCTCGCTCTCTGAATGTCTTCCTGTCTCACTCTCTCTCTCTCTCTCCCTCTTTTGTTGGCCAAAATGCTTGCATAACTCGCGTTGCAGACACAAATGGCCCGAAACAGACGACAGCGAAAGACATCGGACCAGACAGCGAACGCACATCAAACAGCTGCAACATTCTACGAAAACGGGGAGAGGGGGGCCGACAAGTGGAGGAGGGGCCGCAAGGGGGGAAGGTGGAAGAGGGGCTTGCACTGCGAAGGCGTTGACTCAAATCCGTGGCAGACAATTTCCATGCCATTCCGCCTTTTTAAGGTCATGGCGCACACACAGAGAGACTCGACGACTCAACTGCCACGCTGCCACGCCGCTTCTGTTGCTGTTGCCTCTGCTGCAATTGGCATAATTGAGGCGCACAGTAGGTAGGCGATTGTCTGGGCGTGGCAGCAGCAAAAATGAAAGAAACGTAGCGTTTGTGGCAATGCCAACAAGTTGCAATTGCCGAAGTTTAACAAGAAGTTCGCCTGCCTGCCTGCCACAACGAAATTGAACTTGTTGCAGTCTATATTTTGTTTGTGGCAGTGGCAGTGTGGCAGCATTAACAACTTTGGCAGAAATGATGAGCATGAAAGGGGAATGGAAAGCAGCAGCAAAACGAGGAGGCAGCAGCCATAAATGGTGGAAATATTTTGCATATTTTCCTTAATGGTATCGAAAATTATCGATCAAATTATCGAACATGTGAAATAAGCTTACAATTTCCCCCACTTTAATGCATAAAATATCAATGCAAATATTATTAATCAATTTTTCGATCAAAGTATCGAGGGTAATGCTATAAACCTGGTGGAATATGCACTGGAATTATATGGAACAATCTCCCTTGCCTCGCGTTGTGGCATTTTGTTCTCGTACTTTTAAGTCGATAAGCGATACAGTTCCCTTTTCAGCTTCTGGACTGCCAAAATACAAAATAATATTATCATTTCTAATGCAAATGAAATGCAATGCCCATCATTTAGAGTAGATCGAATCTACATACATTAAAGACACAAATTAGACATCGTTTGCTCTGCAAAATGTTGATACCTGCCTCTCACACGTTTTGTGCAATTTTGTGGAACCCAACGATTGAATCTGTCGTTTTTGGTGTCCTCAACTTTGAATCAATTTTGTAATTATTCATTATTCATTTGCTGGCCAAAGGGCCATTCAAATGCCAGCCAGACAGTAGTGGCAGAGGCGACACCAAGCAGAGGTAGAGGCAGAGGCAGAGGCAGACGCAGTGGCAATTAGATGTCCGTTGGCCCCAGACACAAGCCGGTAATAATACCAACAAAACTACAACAACAGCAGCTACTGCACATTCAACAACAATACAACAACAGGAACAACAACAACCACACACAATGGCAGCTCGTCAATTGCCTGCCTGTCACGTGTAAAAAGTCAATATATTGCACAATGCGGCGTCAAGTGCGGCATAGAAGCAGCGCCATGGGTGGAGTAGCAGAAGGGGGGCTCAAAAAATAGTCAGAGAAAGAGAGAGGTTCGAAAAAGTGGAAAGAGAAAGAAGTGGAATAGTGTGGAAAGAGTAGGAGATGGCAGACTACTGTGAAGGGGGAAAGGAAAGGGTTAGACTGAAAAGTGCAGAAGAGGAAGTGCATATAAAAAGGGGAAAGGGGAGTGAGTGTTTGCAGTATCAGGGGCCCAATAAAGAGGTCGCCCGACGACGACGGCGCTGGCCTGCCTGCCTGCCTGCTGTCTCAACATTTCCGTAAACAACAGTAAAACCAAAGACAAGAAATGGAAGAACCAAAGAACCAGAGAAACGAAGCATGATACCCTAGATCTTGATTTCTATGTAAAAACATATGAAGCTAGAGTTTTTGATTGGAAAATCTTTAGAAAATTAAAACTTAAAACTACTAAATTCGATCTTTCGGTATATAATACAGCTAAATATATTTCTTTGATATAATACACAGATTTTAACCATCTTTGGGTGCAGATTGTAAGATTTTGCATAGTTTTTTTGAATAGAAACAGATGGAAAAAGATAGATTTATGAAGACTGTTATCGATTGATAATCGAGGTACTTTGATTGTTGCATCTTTTCCACTTTAAAAGCATTAAGAGCAAGAGCTTAGTTTAATTTTTCTAGGAAATGTTCGATCAGAAATCGATAGCACTTGGGGGTGCTACAAGGGGTATAAACAAATGCTATAGACCCTTTTCGGATGGTGATAGAGAGTCAAAGAGAGTGCGAAACTGCGAAAAATAGCGAGAGAGAGGGAGAGCGCCACAGCAGACAACGTTTCATTAATTTACAGCTACACCACACATACAACCATTCGCAGTATGCACTCTTACGTGTATTCCCCTACACCTTACGTGATGCATCCACGTCTGTAGCTCTACCTCCCTCCTCATCCCCCACTTAACCCGAACCCCCTTTCCAACCCATTCAGTAGGGTGTCGTCTTCGTCGCCCTGTCTCGGGTGGATTCTAATATTTCATTAAGCTACGGCCGGCGTGTCGTCTCGTCGCCAGTCGCGTGCCCGTTCCAACAGAGAGAGAGAGGGAGAGAGAGAGAAAGAGACCTCCCCGATAGCGAGAGAAAGAACGGGAGAGGGGGTCGAGTCAGCGGTAATGTCTACGTCATTCCCATCATCATCATCATCATGATTTAGTGCAACTTTGTGGAAGGGCAAGAGGGGAGGAGGAGACAAGCTGCAGTGGGAGGGTAGGGGGTGTTTTTGGAGGGTTCTTCGAGCTTCGTAGCCACTTTTGAGGTTATGCGCACAATTTGCGTGCGCGCCAATTAAAACAAGAAAAATAAGCAAAACACACAATAACAGTCAAATAGGTGGGAAAGAGAGCGACAGAGAGAGAAAAAGAGAGAGTAGAAGAGAGGACCATCCATGGCTTGAGGCGCAACAATGTAAGCTTTTTATAGTTCGCTGCCTGCGACAACAACAAAATGCAGCAGAGAGAGAGAGGATAAGAAAGAGGTAGGTGATATAGAGGAAGAGGAACGATAGGGTAATAGAGGAAAAAGGAGGATGGAGGGTCTGTCTCAGGTCAGCGACAGATTTGCAAAAATTTGCCACTCTAAACGAAGATCCAATGCTCTTGGAGTAGGGAATGCATTTTCTATAGATAACGGATGATATATTAATCGATCATGCATCAATAACATATAAGCACATTCTCGATTGCAAATCGAAAATAACTCAAAAGTTGATTGCAAGAGTAGCATTATAAGCAATCAAAAATGCTCACGGAATGCTCAAATGGAATGCAAGTGATTCATAAATGAAAGATTCCAAATGGTAACTATATCAAACCATATGAGAACTGATGGAATGAAAGAATTCATCAAGTCTTTGATAAAACTGATTAATATCATATATAGGAGATACAGATTAAAGATGAGTCTAACAGATCGCAAACCACCATCGATGTAGGGATATAAGATGGATTCTAAATTCTCTTCTTAATTTTCCTCTCTCATTTTTCTCAGTCTTTATTCAGACCCGGTTCAATGTCAATATCATGATGCCCCAATTTCCGATTCATGCTTCAAAAGTGTATTAGCAAGCGTCATCGCTGTTACTGTTGTTGCAGCTCCTGTTGTTGTTGTCGCGCGCATTCCATTTTGTGGCAAATCGAACACGTGGCAAGAGGGGCTGGGCATGGAGGTACACATTGAGGCGGTGGCAGCGGAACAGAGGCAGCATAACATTGTGGCAGTCACTATGCAATTGTTGATACTGTCTTTGCATGTATTTGCCTACGAGTACCTCTGTGATTCTCTATCCCTCTCTCTGTCTCTCTTTGTTGTATTGGTGTGACGGCAATATTATTTACAACAACATGCTGGGGTTACCACCAGGTGGAAAGGTGTTATGAGGGGGAGAAGATAGGTGGTTAGGTGGTAAAATAGCGCTGTTTGGGGGACTGGTGCTGCTTTTGTTGAAATTGTTGTACATTTTGTGGCTTATGTTGGTGTAAGTGTTGGTGTTATTGATTTCACTGCCATATCGTGAAAGTTTTTTATAATTTGTGTGTAAGTTGTTGTAGTTATTAGACATAGATGATATGCTGTTGGTGTAGTTTTGTTGGTGTAGTTTTTTGAATGCGATTGTTGTATCATTCTTAGTATCATCATTCCATTGGAATGCTTTTGCTGGAATCCTGTCGTCTTAAAGTTATCTTTGTAATTCTGTTTTTGGAACGTTCTTGTTGTTACATTCTTGTTGCAATCTTTCTATTGGAATGCTATTGTTGTATCATTGTAGTGCTGCTGTTACTGTTTCCAGCAGCCAGTAGCCTCCAATGCTCACTCATGCGCATGGACAACATTCAGCACTGACATTTAAACGTCTTGAGTTTCGCTCAGTGCTCAACACGAGTAGCCGTTTGTAATTTAAAACCCCAAAACCCAACAACAACAACTCAACAACAACCACAACACACAATAGAATTGTAATAGAATTTTTTGTTTGTAGATGCTGTCGTCATCGCGTGTGAAAGTTTAGAAAGAGGGAAAGAGGAAAGAGATATAGGGAGGGGGCGTGGCACGAATTGAGTTGTTTGAGACACATACATCTTGGGATGAAGAGAGCGAGGGGCATTATCAAAATGCCCCATAAAACGAATGTCAAGTTTTGAATTACAGAAACTGTCAATCACTTTATTGCCGCGAGCATTACGGCGTATACGATTACGAATAAATGTGGCATAGTCTCGTCTCGATGGAGGCCAGACCCCAGACCCCAGAGGCAGGCTGTCATTCTGATGATATCGTATTAATTATTTGGCCAATCACTACAACATGCTTTGGATCTTTGATTTGATTGGATTTAAGATCAATTTTTGAAAGGGAAATCCAAAATCGTGGGAAACTCATTTAGTAGAACAATAGAATGTCCAAGAATTTGTGAGTTTTAAGGGATTGGTGGAGGCCCTTCTACAAAATTGCAAAAACCGACCGAGGGGCGGTGTCGCATGACGCCCGAAACGTATATTATTAGCGTGAGGAGAGTACTGCGACTACTGAGACCTTAATCATTTAAAATATGTATAAAATTTCGGAATATACTTCCTAAAATCTTACAAACATTTTGAAATAATTTATTGAATAAATAGAAAGTTGTTTTCTACGCATTGCTCGACTCAATTAATCAAATTTTCAATTCAAATTAAGTTTCTTTCAATGACAATTAACATTCCCAGACAACTGATCCCCTTTTTTCGCTAATTTTCAATCAAATATCTCAACCTTTTCTTAAGTTTCATTCTTTGTGAAAATATCATTGAAAAGTTGTCTCTTGTTGCGAAAAATTTGCCAAAAATTTGAAGCATAGAAACCATTTTTGTCATCAACAACTATCAATAAAATTTGAATGGTTATTGCATTCAATTAGCAATGATTGTTAGTGGAAGAAAAGGCTGCTTTGAGGCCTGTTTTGAATAAGCAGCGAAAAAGAGACACTCGTTAGGAGAATTAGAGCGAGAGAGAGAGGGGGAGAGAGACATTACTAGAGACTAGAGAAAGAGATAGACATCATAGTGGAAGCGCCGTTAAGCAAATAGGAAGGAAATAAACAAGAACCAGAAACCAGACTATGGTGGAAAAACCCTCACAGAACCTCTCCCCCGTGGAACCACTGAAGCGAGTCGTCATTGCTCCGTCACCTGTGCGCCAGGTGTAAACTACATAACCAGCCAGCCACCCCCCCTCCCCCCGCACCCCACACCCCACAACCCAGAACCCCCTTTTCTCTTCTGCAACGGAAATGCTGGACAAGAGATAGAGACAGACAGAGAGAGAGAGGGAGAGGGAGAGATAGAATCTGTGGAAATGACACTAGGAAATCGCTGGTAAACAATGCGCAAAACACTGAAGAAAATGCTTGGGCCCCCCCAAAGCTCACACAGATTTCAGATAAGGCAATACATACATACACATAGAGGTGGAGAGAGGGGGGGAGAGTCACAATAAAAAGAGAGGTCTAGATAGAGACTCTGACTAGAGATTTAATCGCCATGCAAATTTTGTCACGTCTGTGGCGGCAACCACGGAAGACGATGCTTAGACGTGGGTTAATGCTGGGAGTCTCCGGTCTAGATAAATGGATAATGGAGAGCAAAATACAGACAGAGACACAGAAAGAGAGAGAAAGAAAGAGTCTCACTTTAAAAGAGAGATAATACATAAACCAACTGTCGCAAAGAGTCCAAAAGAGCCGCAAAGGCAGAGAGAGAGAGAGAGAGAGAGAGAGAGAGAGAGAGAGAGAGAGAGAGAGAGAACCACCCTGATAAGGTGGCGACCTCGTTTTTTATTTTTTATGATCAACTCAGATTCGCCGATTCCCGATGGTTTATATAAAATATTGAGTATACGTATTATAAATATAGTAGGCTTATAAAATCGTCCAATCCAATCGTAAATATGCACTTGTTATTTTGTTGCTTAGGCTGCAACATTTGCTTCTACAATTAAGGCATGAGATCAGAAACGAGGTCAATGGCTGATCGCGCAAAACGCGTAAAAAGTGGGAGAAATATGATTGAGAAACGAATGGAAGAATGTCCTAAGATTTGGGGATCTGTAATCTAGTAGAAATCTAGAAAATAAATAAAAATTTCTTTATAAAGATGCGTGTGATGGAGTGTGATTTATAATCATGTCAAAGAAATTTTCAATAATCATTTCAAAGAACTTTTTTTTTTCAATATTTTTAGAATATTTATAGAACTATAATAGATCTACTGCCCTAAGGAGTTCCTTAAATTACTGTAATATTTTTGACATTTTTATATCAAGATCCCAAAATCTGAAATCCTATCTAATATCAAAGTTCATTTTATTTTTTTTGTTTTTAGGGTATTACAGTAAAAAGTATGTAACGCATACCATAATTGAAGCATAAACAAAAACATTTACATAATAATTTTCACCTATTTATTCATGATATTCTCCTCTCTTTCCTCTCACACTATACGCTCATTCTCTTTCTTATTTTTCTGTACAGATCTTTCTCTTATTAGCTCCAACAAAATATATAAATTGTTTAAACACGTTTTGTTGCTATTTAAATACGAGTATTTTCAGGGATTTATGATCTTTGCACTCAAACAGAAATCAATATGCATATTGATTGCTCAAATCATTCGATTAAACAAAAACCAAGCGAAAGATAAAAATAAAATAACTGGCACTTTAGTTTTGAAAAAACATGAAAATGGTTGTTAAAAATTTACTAAATGAAAGATGGAAAGGGGATTTCCTCGAGACGAAGACTGAAGATCAGGTGGGTTTTTTTTTTTTTCGCGCAGAGAAAGAGAGCAAACGGCTGGGGGGAAGCAACAGCAGCAGACCCCAAAGCAGCAAAGAACCAGCCTATTTAGATGTAAGATCTGCGGATAGACACAAACCATAAAAAAAAAATAATGTTGGCTATAGAAAAAAACAAAACAAGAGAGGAAGAGACTTTAGAGGAAGGAAGGCAGACGACGATGGCACACACCTGTCTTACGGCAACAACAACAGCTAAAACAATCTCTACAACAATTACAACAACGTCTACAACACTTACTACACAACAAAAACCATAGAGAGAGAGAGAGAGAGAGAGATAGAGGAGAACAAACTACAAGAAGGAGGAGAAACAAGAAGAGGAACAAAGGCGCCGCCGCGCATCTACGCGAATGTACGGCGTATGCAAAAAGCAAAAACATTGTAGACAAGAGCACACACACACACACCCTCTCTACACCTTTTCGCAATATCCCCTTTCCCCTTTGAGGCCTCTTCTCTCTAGATCTCTCGTCGAGGCCGCACCTTCCGCAAAAAAAAAATTTTTTTTTTTTGTAGCCCCTGCTTCTCCTCCCACCGCCTTTTTGCCTTGTGTCTTGTCGTGTGTCTAAAGTTTTTTTTTGCTAATAATAATAAAAAAAAGAGGAGATGCAGCAAAGAAAGAAAGAACGGGATGGACATCACATGACATGTTGGGTGGGACACGAGGGGCAGGCGGATGGGAGGGGGGGGCTACAGATCGGTCGCGAGACTAGCTCACGGGCCAATCGAAAGAGTGAGGGAGAGAGGTGTACTAAGCAGAGAGCGAGACACAGAAAGAAAAAGAGAGAAAGAGAGAGGGAGGGAGGGGGAGGGTGATATAGAAGAGACGGATGGCAGTCCCACTGGAATGAGATCGCTCTTTTGCTTATCGCGCTTATCAAATCGGCAACTGACAGAAAAACAAGAGAAGTGGGAGGGGGAGAAGAAGAGAAGGAGTAGGATAAGCAGAACTAGATGAAGAGAGAAGCACGAGGGAGCAGCAGCTAAAGGAGAAGTAGATCAAGTAATGTCGAGGGGGTCCGACAGACTGGAAAAAAGCCGCCCCCCTCCTTAGAGGGTTAATATATTGCATGGATAGGCAGAAAGATAACACATATCCATCAGGGTTAAAGATTCTCGTATTTTTCTGCTGATTTAAGATCCCATTACTTAAGATCATCTCTGGGGTTAAAAATCCTATAAGGGATATGCAAATTGTAGTGGAATAACCCCATAAGAATAGAACTTTCTTAGATAAATTCGAATACATAGAAAAAAATATAAGATATAGCAAAAAATTTAGCAATATATAGTTTGAAAAAGGAAAAATATACTCTATATTCTATAGAAACCGGAAACCAATATAGAAAATATAGAAACCGTGAAAAATATGGTCCCGACAGATTTCTTTCCTTTGTTTCGAAAATAATGCGTATACGTAACCGTATAACAATAATACGGACCGTGCCATGTCCTCTGTCTAATTCATTCCAGATATTTCCATTTTTCTCAGCTAATTAATCATGAAACATCAATTAGCAGATGACCTAAGAGACCAGAAAGAGGGAGATCTGTCTGGAATCGAAATTCCATTCATAATTCGAAATTAACCAATAAATTTGGTTAATTATTTCCCATATTTTATAGAAGAAACCCAAACCCCCCACATGGTGCTTTATGAGATATCATTAAATATTACAATCCCCCACATGTACAATGGGTTCTCTTATCAATTATGAACGGTTTCTTTAATCGTTTTACAGATTAGAAAAAACCGAAAACCCGAAAAACCGAAACAGAGCAAAATTCTCCATATAACCCTGACTCGATTTTTGGGCTGATTTTTCGGCTGCTTTTTTTGTCTTTTTGCAAACCCCAAAACGTGGCCAACTGAGCGGAAAGCTTATCAGCCGAGAGCCAAAAATTGGTTGATAAGCAGCCGAAAATTTTAGAATAATACTTTTTACTAGCAGGAGAGTTCTCTATCGGAGTCAATCGGAGAGAGATCTGAGCGCGGCAGAAACGTGCTGTCCAAATGGTTTCGAACCAGAAAAACACGATGAATGGCAGCAGCAGCAGCAGCACCAGCCACAAAACGCCAGTGGCCAAAGTATATTGAAAGAGATTAGCATAAATTTGGAAATTTTATGAGCGATAAGCGAGTCGAAAGACCAAAAAATCAAAGCTTTAAAAATATCATACAAAAGTTACGAATCTTAGATACTCTTTAGATTTTGGTATGTTGGGATTTAGATGTTGTCTTTTGGTAAATCCATTGGTAAATTAAGGAACTACGGAATTGGGTATATTTCCTAAAATTACTATACTATTACTATTCAATTCGAATACCAATACCAATAATATTAGCATGTTAAATATTGTTTCTTTAAAAACTTAGATAGCAATTAAAGATTAAAGATTGGGACTCAGGGGATAAACCATAATTATATCTTTAAACATAATCCATTAATAATCCCCAATACCCTCTTCATCAAGAGTATACCCATAACAGATCCAATCAAAACACAAAATAAAAACCTGTTGTTGCCAAAACAAAGCTACCCCAAAAACAAAAAATAAAAAAAAAAAAAAAAACAAAAAACTGAAATTTGAAAACATGAAATTCCAAACATTTTGCGACTTGAATTCTGGAAATAGAGTGACAAAGTCCATTTTTGGGCAGATTATGTAAGTGATAGATCCCCAGAGAGAGGGGACAGACAGGCGAGAGAGCATAGTGCCACGATTCAGTGGCAGAGGGGAAAGCAGCGAAAGTGAGCAGCGCAGCTGGCGATCTGATTAGTCACGCGCTCTGCCAAGGGCACCAATGAATGGAGCAGCAAAGATTCATTTGCTCATTTGTCTTTTTTCATTTTTACCTTTACCTTTACCTTTAGCTCTCCTTCTGCTTCTTGTTTTTGTCTCCTCTTTGGCGCATTTCGAGCAGCAGCAGCAGCAGCTGGCGCCAGCGCAGCTCAGTGCAGCGCAAAAGTCAACGCCAGCGCCAACGTCAACGTCAAAGTCGTCGTCTATCACGTTCATTGGCATTTTTGTTTTTGCATGCAGTGCCCGTGCGACGCTCTTTTTCAGTCCCTCTCTGATCCACTGCCGATATCTTTGGCTCTCTCAAAAACTTTTGTTCTGCCAGCAGCTCTTTAGGCTACGACTAAAGGATACCCTCTGATACCCACTTCTCTCCTCTTTACATAGTTTTTAAGGTAAACAGTACATGGCATACCCCATGGCTGTACTCAACAGGGCATCAAAAAAGGGGTTTGGCTTGCTTTTCGTTTCATTCCCTTCGATCGATACTAATTGAGAGCCCCATTAATTCCGGGACTCTCCCACCCATAGATCTATCTGCCTTTCCCTCTCTTTATCTCGTTATGACTATATTTTGTTGTTTCTTCTGCTTTATATAATATATGTTTGTTCGTTCTACCCCTTCCACCATCCTCCTCCTTCTATAATTCCTCTTCTTGTTGTTTTCTTCTTTTGCGCAACAAAAATGCCGCAAGACGTTTGTTTTGTTTTTTTCTTTTCTGCGACTGCGACTGCGCAACGACTTTGAGACGTTCCCCTACTCTCCCATCCACCTTTCAGGTATGATTGGGAGGGGGGGTATGGATGGAATGGCAATGGAGTGGACTTTGGGACGCCGCGTCCCAGCGTCGCAGCGCCAGACAGAAATACTACATCCCATAACAAGACAAGGCAGGGCCCAGACCCCAGACCCCAGACCCCAGTCAGAGTCCCCGTCAAAGTACAGCAGCACCAGCAGCAGCAGCAGACGGCAGACAATGTTGGCAACCGGTTTGCGATTTATTTTTGTTGCTGTGCTGTGCCGCCGCTCCCCGCACCAGACCCTACTATACATCACCGTATCGCCTCCTCTCGCTTTGGCTCATTATTATTATTTGCTGAATATTTTTGGTACCCCTTTTTTGATGAGGAGTATGACCCTGATAGGAGGCCCATATTTGGGTGAAAAATTTTGTGAGTATCAGTCAAGGAATTGAGAACAATAAAACTACATAAGTATTGGAATAATAATAAATTATTCTCTCTACTACGCTCTCAAAGGACCAATGACTCGTTAGAGGGTACCTAAAGCTTCGATACCCTAAGGCTCCTGTCACTTCATTCTTGTTTAACATTAAAGCTTTTTGAAGCGGATTTCCAACACACACACACATGCACACAAAATACGGAAAAAATCGAAAGGCTTCAAAAACAGTGGCCTGCAGGGACGTAGGAGGGGGGAGGGGTGCACACTGCAGGGCAGGCAATAAATTGAGCGAAAAGCTAAAAATAAGCTCCAATTGTCGTCGCTGACTGCGCTGCTGCAGCAGCAAACAGACGTCGGCAGAGACAACTTGTCGTCGGCGTTTTTTGGCCGGGCCGCCACGGTCGACAACGCCACTGCCACTGCCGGCAGACGCTTTGGCAGCGCACGCAGCAGCAACAAAAAAACAGTAAAAGAATTTCAGAAATTGTATTATTTATTGTTTTTTGTATGGAAATATTTTGCGAGCGCTGTTTAAGCAGAAAATTAAGTAGTTTAAATAAATAATTCAACCAAAAAAGAACGAGAAAAAAACTGGTAAAAAAAAACCCCATCATTGGCCTACCAAAAAAAAGCAGCAAAAAATTGTTTAACAAGAGTGGGTTAGAGAGAGAGAGAGTGAGAGTGCGGTGCGCTATAAAATGCAGCTGCATTTAAAGAATAATTATTATACGTTTTATATAAATTTATAATAAATTCTAAAATGTTGCCCCGCTGCTCTCAGTGAGCATTTCTGATACCCTTTAGGGAGAGGGGTTTAACGAATTACGCAAGAAGTTTGCCAGAAAGAAAATGAGAGCAGAGCAGCAATACCGGATGAACGATTTAATACAAGAGGAGAGTGTATATCCCATAGTCAAAATATCGCCAAAGCCGCTTTTACTTGTTGTTTTATACATTTTATGAGCTTTTACCGGGCGGGCGGCAACGAAATGTCGTTAAAAAAGATCGAATTGAATGAGAATTGTGAATGCGAATGCGAATGGAGGAATGGCAAAGAAGTATCAATCGCTGTCAACAGAGGCAGAGGCAGAAGCAGAAGCAGCAACAGGGACAGAAGCCGCGATGCCAAATATGGGGCCACAGTGGGCGCTGCGCTGCTGCTGCGGCTGCAATCGGTAGCAGAAGGTGTGAAGCGACTTTTGACGGCGCCTGTCTCCGGCCTAACGAGTATTGTTGTTGCTGCTGCTTTTGCGTTTCCGATTGCGATTGAGAGTGAGATTCAGATGGGAAATGGGAGTGGAGTGGGTTTGGTTTTGGGGTGGGACATTCTCATACGCATTTTTGTTGCAGAAATTGTGCAGGGGAGGGACAACTAGTGCAAGAGAGCGAGAGAGATAGAGATGATACTTAGATTGAGTAAAATATGTGATATTCGTGATGAATGGGACATTTGGGAAATTCCAGAACATACATATGTGCCTCTTCATATTTAGGGAAATTTTGGATTTATTGGATTCCACAATAATCGAATGTTTTCCCTGATGAATTTCTTTCTAGAGCGAATTTTCAACATTTCAAATATTAAATACCACCGAAAGCATAGGAAATTAAGAGGAATTAATGTATTTCCCTTAAGATTATTAATGGGAAGATTCCATGTGCAATAAACCCTAAATTTAATGCTTTCTTATGTATACAAAATAATTTCCCCATGCCGTTCAATTTATAGGGAAATTCACACTTCTTAGCTTAGGGATGTTCCTTTTCGAAAATTCCTCGCCAAAAAAACATAAAAAAATCGTACCTTTCGTTTCTTGTGATCCATTTCGAGTTGCGCCTTGTGCATTTCCTTGAGTTCCACTTCCTTGAGCTGATCGAGGATTATCTGGTACTTTTCACGATTCTCCACGTCGAGCGCCACGTGGAGGTAGTCGTGCCAGTTGCGGGAATCGAAGCCCCAGTGGCAGGTCTGGTTCTCGAACTTCCGATGCACATGCCCCACAAACTTCTGGGGCGAGAACCATCCGTCGCACTCGAGGCACTTGATGCACGTGGGCTTCTGGTAGGAGTACATCTCCGGTGTGCAGATCCCCTCGCATTTGCCAAAACATTTGTGGTACACGTGGAAGCTGAGGGCGCCCTTGGGCAGGCTCTCGATGGGGATGTAGCTGTTGCGATCGGAACGGTGCAATAATGCGGCGCAGAGACGCTCCGCATCGGTGCGGGTTATCAATCCGCTGGCCTTCACATCGGAGGGCAGAATCGCGGCGGCCTTGAACTCCACGAGCTGATCGGGGGTGCACTGGGAGCAGTAGATCCCCAGTTCATCGAAGATCCGATTGATCTGTTCCAGCGAGAAGTCGTTCAGCACATTGTTGAGGAACTGCGGCAGGCACAGTCGCATCTCTCCGCCCACCGAGAAGCAGCCAATGGTCTTGCCCTCCAGCCGGGTCTCGTACAGCTCCCCACAGCCCAGAATCGGCCACAGAGAGGATCGGTTGCGAGAGCTCCCTCGGCGGTGTGGCAGGCGTGGCATAGATCTGAGGCGATGCTGCCTCCCGATGGTGGTGCTGCAACTCGTGCGGCTCCGGGGAGCTGAGTATCTCCTTTTTGATGATTGGAATTCCGGGTGAAGGCGACTGCTGCACCTTGCCCCCGCAGGTTGGACTCTCGCTGCGGATTCCGCCTCCTCCTCCGCCTCCATTGGTGGAGGCCACCTCCAGGGACGGACAGCCGCCGACCCCTGCTGCTGCTACCGCGGCGGCTGCTGCCACGGCAAGGGCATGGCCGGGTCCTTGGAGACTCTTTGTGGCACTCGTCTGGTATTTCTTCAGCACGCTGCTGATATTCGGCGTCACGTATTCGGTCATGTTCTGGATCGTTAAGGGGGATCGGATCGGATCTGATCTGATCTCTTCACGTGGGATTGTGGGGCTGGGCGGCCTCAGTGGGACCACATTTTTGCGCACACTCTCTCTTTAAACTTTAATTATTTTTTGTTAACAATTTGGCACATTTGTTGATTGGTTTTGCGATTTATTTCACTTATTTGCAACTCTTTTGCATTCATCATTTCGCCGACGGCATTTCGAAAGGCGGGAAAAACGTATGTCCGCTTTTTTCGTGGAGGGGGCTCGCAAATATTTCTACCCCTGTGGGTAATTTCTCTTATTTTGGGATATTTTGCGGTAAATTAAATTTTCGGCGCAATTTCTTAATTATTATTATTATTAAATTTTATATTTTTGCACACACGGACACACACACGGACACAGTCGGCAGACAGACTCACACACGCGCGAACGCGGGGGGATGCGGCAGTGACGTGACCCCAGACGGCGGCGACGACGGCGACAAATTCTTATTGTGCCGCCGAAATTTCCGTTTGCCGCCTTGTTTTTGTGCACTATTTATAAACCTTTTGGTTTTGCTTTTCCTTCTGCTTTTCTCCCGCTTTGTTGCAGCTTATTTTTGCATTTCTCGTTATTAAATATTTATTTTGCATGCGGCGCCCCGCTTTGTTGTTTTGGCTTTGCTTTGCTTTACTTCAATTTCTTTCCTCTCTTTTCGCAGGCGTCCGCACGTGCGAGCTTTTTTACATTTGCTTTGCCATTGCGCTCACACACAGATACGCACAAACACTCACACACACAGAGAAACGAACGAGCGCCCGCTACACGTCCGAACCGAACGAAGCCGAAAAAGTATCTGAGTATCTGCGTATCTGCGTATCTGAGTGTCTCAATTCTGAATATATGTTGATATGTCGAATATTGTATATATTTTTTGATGAAGGTGATAATTTGTTGGCAAATATATTAATATGGACACTTTTTTGGGATAATTGAATAATAGTTGAAATCTTAAATCCTATAGTATTTTTCAAATACACCCGCCTTCAAATGTTGCTGGCGGCTAAAGATGTTGCTGGGTAACAAACGCGTGTTGCTGAGGGAAAAAGAAGGTATGGACAGCAGCCAAAGCGGCCCAGAAAATTAAACGCATGCAAGGTAAAATGCAACCCCAATTCCCAACTACCGAGACTGCTTACAAGGCTTCATACCATATTGTTGATCAAACACGGTGAGGTGTGGTGTATGTAGTCTCTGAAATGTTTCTGGGGCCGTTTTCCCCGTTGTCCTTACCTCTTTTCGAGATCGCTTGGGAAAAATGTTGCTGAACTCATGTTCTTAGGGCCCCTAAGAAATGTTGCTGGAAAATTCGGACTCATGCTGTTAAGGCACCTAAAATGTCTGCTGTTAAAAAACATCGTAAAGTATTGATGTAAATAACTAAAAAAAGTTTCCACTACCTTCTGTATTTCTACCATGCTCTGATATGATGAGAACTTTCAAGCCAACTGCTATGAACCTGTTAAGGCTGGCTGCTTTGGAACTAAGCGAGTCGCTCAAAGTTAATCAGCTACTAACTTATATTAAGTTCGAGAGTTCAAATAGCTGCCAAACAGTTCATTCATTTGTTGCTGGTTTTGCATAAATTCAAAATTGATCTATCAGATTTATTATATCATTCCATACGGAGGTTTTTTGAATTTTCGCTCTCAAATCGTACTTACGTGCATTATTTATTCACTTTCAAACAATTTCTATTTGGCGCGCATGACTCGCATCCAGTCGATAGTATCGATGGCCGAACTGCTTTCTTCGAAACGGTTATTGGTTCTTTTTGTTCTATTCAAACCGGTTAAGGCTCTCTGTATAGGGTAGCAACATTCAATTTTCATGGTCCCGCAACCTGGGCAACATTCTGCATACCCTAGGGAAAAGGATATTATAGAATTGCGGAAATGTTTGTCATCCCAGGCTCTAATTAATGCAGAAACTGGTCAGTCTCTGTTTTAAAGGTATTTCAACGATATTTTGCAATTAGTGGTCTTCTTACAGAGACCAAGAATGAAAATCGGGGTCAGGAACACTAATCAACTGCATGACAGTACAGTTTGGAGTACAGTGTTTTAGTCAAAATACAATAAATGGGAGTACTTAAAAGGAGTTAATCTTGTAGAAAATTTATTCATCAACGGGATAAAACTATGTGGGTAGGGCTGAAGGTTCTATATAGCTAGTAATATTTCACGGAATATCAAAAACGTGGAATATGATGGAACTTGAATAATTCGTCAGTATATTTACTTTCAAAATGAGACTGTATATTTTGGTATATTTCTGAGGGTCGGACGGTATATTTTATCAATAAATCCACGGTCACACTGACTGACGGTCACTTGAACCGAAATTTGGAATATTTTTAAGGGAAAATAAGGTTTTTAAAGCAATTAAAGCACCTACACAGGATAACTGACAGTCTAATAAGTTTTTCCTGCCTTGCAGAAGTATCAGAAGCTAGAAAATGCCGGAGCCGCGCAGCCCAATGGCCAGCTTCGCCCAGTCGGTCTCGAATGTCATCGATGGGCCCATTACATGGTTCCGTGGTAAGTCCCGGGACCTGGAGACACTTCATTGCTATCTAATGAGTCCCCTCATGGAGCTTCGCTACCCCAAATAGCGCCCACAGTTGCGAAACTTGGAAAAACACTTTTCCATTACATAATGACATAACCTCAAACGCGGTAGGCCAATGTTTTTGTTTACACGGCTCTAAACCCTTGGATTTTTTTGCAGAGACTATTGTGGAACCGAACCAGGAGAAGTACAACTGGTACCACCAGCGCTACCAACGCGTGCCGACCATCGATCAGTGCTACACGGATGATGCCGTCTGCCGATTCGAGGCGGACCAGCAGTTCCGCCGGGATCGCATGGTGGACAACGAGGTTGTGAATATATTGCGGCAGCGATTCGAGGATTGCACGCTGTACGAGGCTCCAGATCACATCATCAAGTGCAAGCCCATCCTCGAGCAGTACGAGAAGGCAACCGAGAATTGGTTCATCAAATGTGAGTGCGATTACCTGGGCCTCCGTTGCACACCCAACTGAATGAATCTCCCTTCTTTTAGATGGCGACTTGGGTGGCTATGCCAATGCCAAGACGGCCTACATGAAGCAGAAGCATCGTTTGATCTGGGAGCGCCGTCACGGCCCAGTAGGCAGCGGCATGAAGGGTGAAGAGCAGGCCGCTCATTGAGTTTCCTCTTATCATCCTCTTGCTCCTCCTCCTGCCTGCCGAGACGGAACTGAGGTTTTTGTTAGTTCAATTTTCCGTGATTACAAAATACACACACCCTGAAATGGTATACCCAAAGAGTCCGTCCGGAACCCGGAGTTCGTTTATTGTGAAAGTAGCTCAATTTAAGGAGGCCTCTGGCTTGGTTTCGTCCTTAGTTTAGGTTAAAATGTCTCATTTGTTCAGATAGTTTCTGTATTGTACGAAGATTCTGTAGATCCTTGAAAGAGAATCATTCTAAAAGGTTTATCTGGTCTTAACAGGTCGATGATTTTTCTTTTTCTCTTAGTTTGTTCTCTAGATTTGTTAAAACTGTATGCCTAATGGAATAGTTACACTTTAAAGTACTGTGCAGATCGTAAACGTAGCTCTAACTCGATCGCAGGTTCCATAATGGTTATAGATTCTAGGAATGAATGTGTTATACGACTTATCCAGTAGATATAGTAGATGCAAAAGGTTTCTGTGGCCAAGCGTTATTCAAGCTTCAAAGGCCGTGCATCCTGAAATGGGCCCCAGATTGTCCAGGAGTGGCTTTATTTGTTATATATTATTTATCTGTTTAGCTTAGAGAACGATCTTTACGTGTGCTCTCTCTCATTCTCTTCGTTGAAGATCCTTTTTGCCTGTGTACCCCTGTGCACAGCCCATCAAAATCTTGCACTTGTCGATTCACATGCGTTTTCTATGAGTTCTTCAATCTTTGATCATTTGTTTAGTCGATTAAATGCAGTAGTTTTTAATGTCAGCTCGTGGCTTAATACTAGTTTGTTCGTCTTAATCCGTAGTTTGGGTGATACAATTGCCATCGAAAGTTGCTCTTAATTGTGCTAAAAATAATTGTGGATGAGCCTCCAAAAGAGAAGCAGTCTTTAGGTTGTACAAATCCTAACTAAATTCATCTAAAAGTCGAGTGCCACCCTCCCCTTCAGCTAATGGAAACCAATGGTTTGTTCATCAGGCTCTTTTTGATCTTGGCCAAGGCACTGTTGGCATCGCCTGGCCGCTTGTCCTTGTTCTTGGGTCCCAGTGGTATCATTGTGGTGTCCATGAGGCGTCGCCGGAAGCCCTTGTAGAACTGCAGCACCTGAGGATTGGCCCACACCTGCTTCGCATCGAAATCTAGGATGCGCACGGATTGCAGGGACTTGGCTCGGGACAGGGCCACATAGGCCTGACCAGCTTCAAAGACCTTCGAGAGCGACATCTCCACGCAGTCGAGGGTGAGGCCCTGGCTCTTGTGTATGGAGAAGGCCCAGGCGAGCTTCAGTGGCACCTGACGACGGGTGATCACACCACCGGTGGCCGTCTTTATGATCCACTTTTCGTGCTTGCAGACGTACTCCTGGTTGTTCTTGAACCGCACCACAGGGAGATCCTTTTCCATTCGCACTACCACGCCACGGGCACCGTTTACCAGTCCATTGGATATATTGATATTCTTGAGCAGCATCACCTGGGCATTAACCTTGAGATAGAGCTGGGATGGGGCCTGGATCTGCTGATCCAGCTGTTTGGTCATGCCCGCATCGGAGTCGTCTGAGCGGAAGAGTACCTTGTCGCCTTGCAGGTTCTCCAGCTTCGATTCATTGATGGAATTGGCGTCATTCGTGTGGGAGCAGAGTTGCGTGGCCAAGATGCCATTGCCCTCGATCTTCTGCCTGGATGTGGCCGCCAGTCGCGTGGTTATTGATTCATTCACATGACCAATGCGCAGATGATTCAGGATCTTGACGAATTCTGGATCCGACTGACGATGCACCTGCTTCAGCTCGTACACGCACTGAATGCAGGTCTCCCAGGCGCTGGACTGAAAGCAGAAGCGCTGCTGGGGCGTGGCGTTGGGCGCCGCACCAAAATCGCCTCGAATCACGGGTGGCAGCTGCAGGAAGTCGCCGCAAAGGATTAGCTGAATGCCACCAAAGGGACGGTCATTGCGACGAATATGCCGGGCCACTGCCTCGATTTTCTGCAAGCAAAAATCAAAAGAGATTCCAATAATGGTAACCATTTAGTGGATTGCGATTCCACATACCTCAAAGAACTGTCCATCCACCATGGAGATCTCATCGATGATCAGTCGCTTACACTTCCGCCACGTCTGAGCGCTGACCGGACGCGAGGCCAGCTCTAGGCACCGCTGCATGGTGGCATCTCCGCCGCCAATACCCGCAAAGGCATGCAGCGTCGTGCCACCGATGAGGCACGCAGCCACACCCGTGGAAGCTGTGGCTACAGTTCCATCGGGGGGAAGGGCAGAGATAATCCTGCGCAAGAGGAAACTCTTACCGGTGCCGGCGGAGCCCGTGAAGAAGACATTCTTGCCGGTGGTGCAGGCACGAAGCACTTCCATCTGCTCCTCGCTGAGGCGCAGTGATTCGTCTGTGCCGGCCAGAGGCGAAGATTGATAAAGCTTCTTGGCCGCCGGCACGGTGCCTTTCTCTCGATCCTGATCCTTTAGCTCGTCGAAGCGCCGCTTCTTGGCCCCCTGCGGCGAGGGTGTGGTGGTGGTTCCTTTGGGCACAAGTCCCGCCTTTTTGCGCGCCAAAATCATCTCCGCGGTGGTCACGGGCGATACGTCCTCAAAGCTGCTCGGCTTGCCCGAGAGCAGGTGCTCCCTTAGCTTCTTCTGCATCGAGGCGTCGTCCGGCTGGCCGCCGTCGCCATTCATTTTGATGAAAATTGTGCGTAGGAAGAACATCAGCGTGCCGGGCGGGGCATTGGACAGGTAGAGGGCACAGTTCTCCGCCTTGAAATTGAACGTGGCCTTGCCCTCGGCCATGAACTTCTTGTGGACCATCAAATCCTTCAGCTTGAACTTCAGGGGCTTCAGTTTCTCTGGCGTCACCTCCACAAACAGCTCCCGGATATCGTTGCGGACCAAACGCAGGGTGGCCGTCTTATAGGCCAGCTTGCGGCCCGTGATCCCCACTGCATTAGTCCACTGTATGTTGACCGCACAGGTGAGAACAGCATCGTTTAGGTCCATGCTGCGTGCAGGTCAACTCAAGTCACAATTTCCCTTAAAAATGTTTTTAAAAAGAACAAACAAAATTTCAGTCCATGCGGCGTCGAGGGCGGCAGAAAAAAAGGTGTGTACACCTCCCGCCAAAATTAAGAAACAGCGATCGAAATGTGTGTACACCATTGATCAAGGAACTTAGCCCACTTAAGCCCCCTCTATTTAAACAATTCAAATTCTTGAGGTAAATGGCGGAAAATAATACTGATTGTAAATTCGTCTTGTAAATCTTTCCTCTGAACTTAAAAAAACTACGATACCTCCTGAATTGCGCTAAAATTATTTAACTTTCACTATTTTCGGTTGAATATTAAACTACCCCCTTGGTCTACAATGGACTAATCGTTCTCCGTCAAGGATTGGTAACCATATTGCTCGATTTTGATATTCGATATTATATTACTAGCTAGAACTTCCATACCTGAACACATAATTTTATCCGATTGATAGATCAATTTTCTACAAGATATGCTAATTTTAATTACTCCCTTTTATTGAATTTTTTTGAAAAACGTACGTGGTACGGAATGAAACGTAACTGTGTCTGGAATGTTACGTCATTGTTATTACCGATTCAGTACCCGATTCAAAGAGAGCGAAAAAGAGAGCCTCAACCGATTTGAATAGAGCAAAAAGAGCCAATAACCGTTTCGAAGAAAGCAGTTCGGCCATCGATACTATCGACTGGATGAGAGTGATGCGCGCCAAAGAGAAATTGCTTGAAAGTGAATGAGTGACAAGGACATGAATGCTAATTTAATAGATTCCATAGATTTCGTCCATACAATACAGTAGGATACAGTAATCAAAAGAAAAGAAAGTAGGCTGAGAAAAACGTTTTACAGACTACTCCAAATTCAGAGTTTATGTAAAACCAAAAACGTGTGTGCGTCCGCAAAAGTAAAATAATCATTTTTCCTAGATCGATATTAATATCTACCATTCGAAATTCGCGGTTGCTCTCGCGGCTATAGTACCACAAACACAAAAGAGAGCGCCAGCATGAAGGTCAATCTGGATTTGAAAAAGATGGTGGCATTGCTGCTAGCCATCATAACGGTCTCGCTGATCTCCACCATACTATTGGGCAAGAGCATACACACACAGAGCTTTGACACAACCGTGGCGGACACCGAGAACACTGAAACCATTGTGGTGGGCCAAATAGCCCTTGATGCGCTGAAGGTGGAAAGAACACTGGGGTTCGACTTACCCTTCAAAGGGGCCAGCGCAAGGACTGGCACGATCGGGCGGCCATGCAGGCGGATAGTTTAAAAACTGGCCTGGGCGAGCAAGGATTGCGTGTCGGCATCGAAGATACCAAAGAGTACGAAGAAATGATTGCGATGAGCATAAAACAGGGCTTCAATTCTCTGCTCTCCGATAAGATATCCGTGAATCGTACGATCGCGGACACGCGACCGTTGAGGTAAGTAGCAACAGATCAACAGTTATCATTCGAAGGGCTATAATACTAATAACCCACGACAGGTGCAAGTCCCGCAAGTACTTGGTCAAATTGCCCAATGTATCCGTCATCATGGTATTCCATAACACGCACTTGAGTATCCTGCTACGGGCCATCCACAGCATCATCAATCGCACTCCACACGAACTGCTGCATGAGGTTATACTCGTAGATGATGGTAGCACCGCTCAGGAACTACAAGAACAGCTTGACAAATACGTTAACGAGCACTTTGAGCCGAAAGTATCCATTATAAGACAAAAAGTGCACACTGGCGTACCTGCAGCACGCGTGGCGGGAGTCAATTCGGCCAATGGCACCGTCGTGGTCTTCTGTGACGCCTCCATTGAGGTCATCTACAATTGGGTATGCTCTGATGCGAACCCCCGAATGCCAAAATTTATAATTTCACCCCCTCTTTCAGCTGCCTCCCTTGCTGGAACCCATGACACTGCATTACAAGATCGTCACCAGTCCCATTCTGGATGAAATCGATAATACGGACTTTTCCTTTAAAAGGAGCGATCCGTTGCTATGGCGCGGTGGCTTCGACTGGCACTTGAACTTCAATAAGCTGCCCGTCCTGGAGGAGGACATCAAGGGCGAGTCACAGCCCTATCGCAATCCCGTGATGCACGGCACAGTCTTTGCCATCGACAGAAAGTACTTCTTGGAGCTGGGCGGCTACGATGAGGGGCTGGACGCATCGGGGGGCGAGCAGTACGAGATGAGCTTCAAGATCTGGATGTGCGGTGGCATGCTGCTGCAGGTTCCCTGCTCCCGAGTGGGGCACATAGTCATACCCTCCCAGGACGCCCTTGACCCAACCGGGCAACAGGCCTTTCGACAAAGTCAACTCTTAGAATCCACCAAAGGAGAGTACGATACGTTTACGCGGGTAGGAGTTCCACATCTTTCTCTGAAATCAAAAATAACCTGGATCTCCTTAATGTCTGTAGAACTACAAGCGTGTGGCCGAGGTCTGGATGGATGGGTACAGACACTATTTGTACTTGCGAGATCCCTACAAGTACCACATCAGTGCCGGGAATGTGACGCGTCAGAAGAAACTTCGCGAGAGTCTCGAGTGCAAGAGTTTTGACTGGTATATGCATCAAGTGGCTCCCGACTTCCTGAAGCGATTCCCGCTGGTGGAACCACGTGGCTACGGGTCGGGGGCAATCCAGAATGTGGCCTATCCCGGCTTGTGTATCGACGCCTTGGCCGAGGGCCTCAGAAAGCCGGTGGGCCTGGGACAGTGTAGTGGAAATCTTACCCATCCACCGCCGACACAGTTCTGGAGGCTGACAAATGATCTAGAGATTGTTTCCGGGATTGATTTGAACTGCCTGCAGGTGCGTGGCCCGGCGCCAAACGCCACTGTATGGCTGCAACGCTGCACTAAGGGGGACAATCAGATTTGGAATTACAGTATTAACAGAAAGTGGATTCAGCAGAGCAGTAGCTTGAATCGCTGCCTGGAGGCCTTTATGGATGGTCAGAAGGCTGTCGTTCGCGTCAATCACTGCTATCCGGAGAGCCCGAGCCAGCGTTGGGTAATCGGTTGGACTAATCTGTATTTGAATGTCAAGTTTCGTCTGAATAGTACCAGTGAGATGAAACGAAGGTTTGGTTATCCAGCTTAAAATTCAAAAATGATAACAATGTACGATACAATACAATACAATATTATACAATACGATACTATACGTACAGACAGTAAAAAATAAAAATACAATACAATTAATAATACAAATATTTTAGCATTTTTTCTTTTCTTTTCCATTCTTCCTTCAAACGTAAACAAACTTATTCCGTTTGTCTTGCTCAAGCTCATATGTGTATGTATGAGTAAGTAAGGACAAGTGCAAAGCAAAACGTGAAAATTTCAAGAAATTTAAAATTTTCTTAAAATAAAAAAATAAATAAATTCAAAATAAAATTTTTTACCTCTTATCGATAAAATATATTTTAAAAATACCGAAAATATACGTCGGGTTCAATTTTGTAAGCGGTCACCCTGTGAATTACTGAGCTAAATTTGAAATTTCACCAGATGGCGACACCATGACGCGCGCTCAGCTAATTTGAATTCCAATTCAATTTTTTTCTTTTTTGTTTTGTTTTTATTCTCGACTTCAGGTGAGTGAAACGACCTGCACGTCACCCAGGCAGCGGCCCACTCCGACGGCAGGCCATTCGCAATTAATACTGATTGATAGTGAAGAAGCATGTTGCTGTTCCCCAAAATCGAATTTGCTTTCGTCTTATCGCGATATCTGCACTTCCAATGTCGACCTGGCACTGGCAATTACACTAATGTACCCACGCTTTGCCACGCACTGCCAGGTAGCACGACGTGTATGGGATGGCACGGGGCGCGATCAAGACAGCAGTCTCCAAAAAAGACTTACACCTGCACGACGTAGTTGCATCGATGGCTATGAAGAAGCGCTATGTGAAACGCCTCGTGCGCAAAGTGGTGTTCTGGCTGCTCTCGATCGCCGCGATCTCGCTGGTCACCACGATGATTGTGGAGAAGCGCATGGGTCCCGACAGTCCCGGCGGCAATGACTCGGAGGAGAATCTCGATCCCAATGGGGATCCCATCACTCCCGTCTTCCGGGCGAACAACCTTCAACCCACGCGTCGGGCTGCTCGTCCGCCCTTCCAGGATCGCAGCCTGGCCAGGGAGCTACCGCCAGAGGAGAAACCCCAGCCCACAGGCTTCAGGCTGCCCGATGTGGAGGGTGAGCGCCGGGACTGGCACGACTATGCGGCCATGGAAGCGGACAAGTTGCGATCGGGTGTCGGGGAGCATGGTCTGCCCGCGGAGATCGAGAATCCCGATGAGAAGGAGTTGGAACAGCAGATGTACAGGAAGAATGGATTCAATGGCCTCCTCTCTGATATGATTTCCGTCAATCGATCCTGTGCCGGATGTGCGATTGGAGCAGTAAGTACTATAGATCTATGGGATTGACTTCTGTCATGATGACAATATACTCCCGCCTCCTCTTCACAGATGCAAGACCCGCAAGTACCTGTCGAAGCTGCCGAACATCAGCGTGATCTTTATCTTTTACAATGAGCACTTCAGTGCCCTGCTGCGATCCATCTACAGCGTCATAAATCGCACTCCAGTGGAGCTGCTGAAGCAAATTGTCCTCGTGGATGATGGCAGTGACTGGGACACACTGAAGCAGCAGCTGGATGACTACGTCTCCCTTCACTTTCCCCATGTCGTGACGGTGGTAAGGAATGTCGAGCGAAAGGGTCTGATTGGAGCACGCATAGAAGGTGCCAAGGTGGCCACCGGAGAGGTCTTGGTCTTCTTCGACTCTCACATTGAAGTGAACTACAACTGGGTAGGTTTCCACCCCTGGATCGTACCTGCAATATCTAAAGTTTTCCACTCGGTTTGCAGCTTCCTCCATTGCTCGAGCCCATTGCCATCAATCCCAAGATCTCCACATGTCCCATTGTCGACATTATCGATCACAGCAACTTTGCCTACAATGGTGGCTATCAGGAGGGATCCCGCGGTGGCTTCGATTGGCGCTTCTTTACAAACAGCTGCCCGTCCTCCCCGAGGACAGTGTGGACAAGTCACAGCCCTTTCGCAATCCTGTGATGATGGGTGGCCTGTTTGCCATCAGAACCGATTTCTTCTGGGATCTGGGCGGCTACGATGATGAGCTGGACATCTGGGGCGGGGAGCAGTACGAACTGAGCTTCAAGATCTGGATGTGTGGCGGCATGTTGCTGGACGTTCCCTGCTCTCGAGTGGCGCACATATTCCGCGGTCCCATGGACCCAAGACCAAATCCAAGGAATTACAATTTTGTGGGGAGGGTAAGTCTTTCCTTTTTCAATCTAATACTTTACAGATACAGATATCTCCCTCTTACCTTTAGAACCACAAACGTGTGGCCGAGGTCTGGATGGATGAGTACAAGGAATATGTCTACACTAGGGATCCACAGACCTATAACAACATCGATGCTGGTGACCTGACCCGTCAGCGGGCCATTCGCGAGCGACTCCAGTGCAAATCCTTCGACTGGTACCTGAAGGAGGTGGCTCCGGACTTCCTCAAGAAGTTCCCGCCCGTGGAGCCGCCCAACTACGCCTCGGGGGCCTTTCAAAACGTGGCCTTTGCTACGCACTGCTTGGACACCATGAATTTGGGCGCCCACAATGCCGTGGGGCTGTACAGCTGTGCAGAGAACCGCACCCATCCGCAGTTCAATCAATTTTGGCTTCTCACACCCGATCGCGAGCTTCGACACAATGGGGCCTCAAATTGTCTGGATGTCCAGGATCAGCATGCGAATGCCACTGTCTGGATGTGGAGCTGTCACAATCAGGGAGGCAATCAATTCTGGTACTACGATCGTGCGCACAAGTGGCTGGTCCATGCCCCAAACGGCAAACGCTGCATGGAGGGCATCGTAGAGAATGGCATTGGGTCGGTGTACACCAATGAGTGCGATCCCGCCAACGATCGTCAGAAATGGGAGATTGGTTATGTCAACAACGAACTGCTGGACAAGTTCTTCGAGGGAGTGTAGCGCACAGACCGCAGACCAGACCAGACCCATCCCATACTTTCGGACATACCTACCATATTTTCACAGGCACATATGGTATAGTACGTATACGTATATGCAACGATCGCTTACAAGTTCGTGGAACTCGTGCACGAGAAGTCTAGTTCATTGATCGTTGCGAAGGTTTCCTCGTCTCCAGTCTGTTAAATAAATTCCATTTTTCCATTATTTTATTCGGTTGCCAACTCTTTAGCCCATGCATTATTGATATATGGCAGCGGAAAGTGAAAGATCTGAATGGAGATCTCTTCCCATCGGATCGGAAATGATCATTTTATTAGCGGTATACATTTGTTGGATACCCTTGCAAAAAGGGCAAGGCATATCCGTGGTTTCTTTTACTTTTTGTAGTGGGAATCGAAAGGATTTCGTATCAATATATCACATACCATCTATCATCTGTTGTTCATTCTACTACCCAACACCATATCATACAGTCGTTGTTTCGTATCAACAGCCTAGTTGTTTGTCTGTCTCTCTTTTACAGTGTGGCTTAGCAGCTAAGGCTGAGTTCGCCATCCACAAGTGTATTTGCGATACGACTTTCTTTTCTATCACACATTTCTCTGTTTGTGTCTCTATTCGAAACCTTATCACAGGCTATTGAACTTTTCTTCTTTTTTTTTGGCAGTGAAGAAAGGTCGTTTAGGAAGGGGGGGAGGGGGATGGAGGACACCCCGCCCAATGGAAGATCCCAGCAGCAGGAATCGGGAATTTTTTAGCTGATGTAATGTAAGACGCAAATTACGCGATACGATCCGATTCCGGGAGTACAAGGATGAACCACCTCCCTAAATGGCAACTGGCAATGACTTAGCGTCAAGCAGTCTCGAACCGATCTTCTGTTGGCTTCCCCTTATCGCTGCAGTCTATGGATTTGGCACTGCACCCTTATCTATCGGCAGCAGACCATGTGCTCGGGGCACATGCTAATTTATAGACTTAATGGACGATTATTGTTTTGTTTTGGTGTACTATTCCCTCCCTCCTGTGTGTATTTTTCATATTTTGCATAAACAAAGTCGAATGAATGATTTGCTTTTTTTTTTGGCCAACGGCTCGACAGTGTCGTCGGCGGAGGCGCCTTCATGTGTATTCGACTATTTCACAGAATGTGGGTCATCGACGTCAACGAAATTGGGGGATGTGATGTGATGCTTGTTGTTGTTTGTATAAAAATGCGTATACACTTTCTTATCAAGGGCTTATGAGCTAATACAAATGTTTGATGGATGGGGACTTAAGGGAAATATTTACATATGTAGATAATGTATTATTTTGTTTGGCGAACTTTTCGTGGATGTTATTCGGCAAAGCATATGCTTCGATAGCATCTATGGAACAAGTTCACATATAAAAATTACGAAAAATATGGAAAATATTCCGAGGGTATGCCTTTATATCAATTAAAAACAAATTTCAAACAAATTTTGTGTGATATGATTTCATTCTATGGTCTTCAAATACTTTACAGAGTATCCACACTTCCGTCCTGCAGCAAGTGGCCTTTTCGGAGGCTGATGATATTTTCATTCGGTTTCGTTTTTCATGTTATTCGCATTGAATTAATTTCGGGTTTCGTCTCTCATTCACAACTATCTTTGACTCGTTTAGAAATAGATCCGAGATCCGATTGTCCCACGTAACCGCATGGTGCAATTTCATCAGCATTTTCCACCCCGAGAATAATCCCCCATAGACGTAAACAACAATACAAAATTTTCGATGTTTGGCCGGTAGACCGGGCCGCACCTCTCGCACCAAGACCCAACCAACGAAAATTTCATTAAAGACGCATTTTCACTTGGCTGCAACGCAATAGGAAAACTTCCTACCATCTAATGCCTCTCTCTGTGGGTATCTCTCTCTAGGAATCTCTCTTTCTCTCTTGTAGTACCTGCGCATCGTACTACTGAAATCGAAAGCGAAATCAAAACCAAAGAACCGGTTGTCATTAGTCCATTAGGAGGGTTGATAAGACCCTAATGGGAGAGCAGAGTACCTTCCTCTCTGTTCTCTGTTCTCTGTTAGTATCTCTATTTTCCGCTCTCTCTCTTGAAACATAGACCGGCACCCGCACGTAGGGCTATGGTTCTATGCTGTGGACTACGTGCGGGATGACACATTATATTTCCATCAGACTCCCTTGAGTTCTGGCTCCCATGTGCGTTAACTTTGTTTACGGTTAGGTTCTTTGGGGGTCAGTCAGCACTTAGCTTACATAGATATGTTTGGGCCTCCCTCATTGCCGCCCACTACCTGGGGGCCTATTGCCAGAAATTAACGAATGTGGGTCATGATATAATCTCACTGAAAGTGGCCTTTACTTGGCACTTGTTTGTGAACTAATTACCGAATTAGTTATACCATATTATTGCCATCAAAAGGTTTTTCTAGGAGTTGCACTTAATGAAATATTCCTTCAGAAATATTTTCCGGAAAAAGACACCCCTAAAGAGGCATACATACTATCGCTATTCTTCTTAACAATGATTCTATTCTTCCAGGTGATCTCCATCACTATCTATCTAAAATTTTCCCTATGGGTATATTCTATTCCCCAAAAAAAAGAAAGCATCCACTTGATCGCATGGCCACAAAAACCTCAACCTAATAATGATCACACAGTGTTTCCCAGTGGTTTTCCATTCAAGGTCTTTCTCCAAATTTCATCAGAATTCTTTGAGAGATCATAAATATTCGCACGCTTTAGACCTGACCTTGAATCATATGTGGGCGCCAGGCATTGTCCCACATTGTGGAGTAGATCCATACACGTGGCACCTTTACATTACCCTCTGGCCATGGGCTATGGATATTAGCCAAAAACTCGAATTACGTCGAATCGTTGGCGCCTACGTAAGCAATCGTTCCTTTGACACTATTTTACATGCGTCCAACATTCGTTCGAGTTTTGTCAACAACCCCAACGCCCCCGCGCATATATGTAGCTTTAGCGTCGCTCGTGCCACGAAGTAATTAAATTTATTGATATGCTCCTCTACACGTCAGCGATCGCCCCGGCAACGTGCCATTATGGTAATTAGTTATAGATTGTCAGAGGCGAGTCCGCACACTGCAAAACAGACGCAACAAAATATCACTTCCCGAAATTCTGAGGAATCACCCACAAACCATTTTGGGGGGGGATGGCTGATGAAATCTGAGTCATAGTCTTTCCCTGCAACAGTTCTGCTCATAGACAGATAACGGAGTTTTTAGGAACCCATTGCATGAAGTGTGGAATCGATTCGATACGAATCGAATCTCGAAAGCTGTTTGCTCATTTAAGTATTTCTTACTAGCTTGTTTACCAATAATATTGCCGTGCATTAAACAATAACAAATGGCTAAAGATAAACAAAAGC
The DNA here is from genome assembly GCA_008121275.1 of Drosophila lowei. Classification (NCBI taxonomy): domain Eukaryota; kingdom Metazoa; phylum Arthropoda; class Insecta; order Diptera; family Drosophilidae; genus Drosophila; species Drosophila lowei. Next base: position 23,141,721 of record CM017779.1, on the reverse strand, counting down.
CCAAGGCAAAAGGCGGAGAGGAGGAAGCCCCGCAGCAGGCCCCCTCAATCTATCGCTCTCTCTCTCTCTCTCTCTCTCTCTCGATCGGTCTTTATATCACTATCTCTATCTTGCTTTTGCCAGAACCGTCTAAGGTGTGCAGCAGACGATAGCAAAAACAACACCAAGAAAGGAAGACTATCTTTTGGGGATTCGAACCTTAAGATACCCTCGTAGATATTTTGCTATGCTATGTGGTTCATATGAAGCGAACTCGTTAAAATATGTATTATCTTCATCTCAATGGGATAATAGATATATACCCTAAGATCTATTTCTTAAGTCAGTCGCTTCAGATCAAATTTAGAGGTGATTCGTAGTAAAACATCAACTCTTCGAGTTTCTTTGGCTTATAATCATAAACAATCAACTTTTTCCAACAAAGAATTGCTTATCGAATGGTTGTTCCTGCATGTTTTCCGGCAGATGGTTCCAACGAAAGCTTTAATTATAGAGTATTCCATGGGAATCCTACTTGTATACAGCTAGGAGAAAAAATAGCCATTCCGACTTTATGTTTTTGGAGATGCTTCCTTAACTGATGGGCAAATGTCTCTCCTCAAACACGTACCACCCTCTGCCCAGGGTATCAAGACGGTTCATTAGAATAAGCAGCAATAAAAACAACAACGACTCGGAATATTGTCATAATACGCAGAAATGCGGCGGCAGACAAAAACATCACGCGAGCGAGAGAGCAGTGCACAACAGAGAGAGAGCGGCGCAGGAGAGAGCTAGCAGAGCTGCTAGAAAGAGCGCAGCAGTATAAATAGCAGCGGACACCAGCGGTTGGACAAGCATTCGCCAGCCCCAAGCAAACGGACAAGCAGCGGAAGCAGCAGAGCGGGAAAAGCAGCTGATAAGCCCCACAAACAAAACAACGCAATTTGTGTAAACTATAATCAAAAGTCGTAGTAGAAGACGACGATAAAAAAAGCAATAATCAAAAGTGGTTACAAGCCAAGCGGAAAGTTTTTCAAATACCAACAAAAAAAATCAACCAACAATCAAAGATGTCTGCATCACCCACCGCCCGTCAAGCTGTTTCCCACGCCCTGCCCATGATGGCCATTGCCAAGACCAAGAAGATCGTCATCACGGATCCCATCCAGATGCCGGAGGTGTACTCCTCGACGCCCGGCGGTACCCTGTACTCCACCACGCCCGGAGGTGAGTGTCACTTATAGTATTTTTGGCTTTTTGCGGCTGATGAAACTTTGCGTCTGAAGTGAATCAGTCAGATAAGACGGAGAAGAGTCAGCCCGCGCACATGTGCGGGACTTCTGACTGACTCACTATCATTGCCCGCCAGAAATGTTTGCTCAGTCGTTGTTATCGTCCGGAACTGGAACTTTGAAACGAAGCCCACATGAATACTCCTATACAAATATGCTGATGCAATGGGCACAGAGAACACCTTGACTAATCAATGGATTTCCATTCTCTATCTTTTTTAGGCACCAAACTGATCTATGAGCGGGCTTTCATGAAGAATCTGCGTGCCTCCCCCTTGAGCCAGACGCCGCCCAGCAATATACCGAGCTGCCTGATGCGTGGAACACCACGTACCCCCTTCAGGAAGTGTGTGCCAGTGCCCACGGAGCTGGTGAAGAAGACCCAATCGCTGAAGATCGAGGATCAGGAGCAGTTCCAGCTGGAGCTGTAACCGTTCGGCGGGTCAATTCCAAACAAGCAGCAACTGCCAAAATCATCTAGTTTTTATGTTTGCCCATACACTGATCTTATAATCTTAGAGACCCTCATTTTGTTAACAAAACTACTACCTGAATCCATTACCGCCCATATCCATCTTAGTCCGTAAGCCAGTAGCTCTTGTAGCGATTGTTCAGTTTCGTTTTGTTCATTCAGTCATATTGACTTTGTATCTTGTAAATCTCTAGCTCCTAAGTGAAATGAAATAAAAAATATATATGTTTAAAAATCAAATCAAAAAGGATTGTATAAGCAAAATAATTACTTTCTTTATCAGCGAATGAACCTTGAGAGGGGGTTATGCGTGCGCTCGTGTTTGCTACTTTCCACTTCACCTTGGAGGGTCTGTGCCAGATATTGTACTTTCCGATTCACCTTGAGTCTGCGTTCAAATTTTGGCAGTTTGTTGAACTGTTTTGTTAGAGAAAGAGCAAAAGATAGAGGCACCAGAGAGAAGAACACTCGCATGGAAAAACCGGCCGGCATTTTGGCCCCACCATCTGGGGGGTAGCGCGCGTGGCCCAGTTCTAGACTATTCAAAAACTTGAATAATATACCTACTCAAACGTCTACTTGTGAATATAATATGTATATCTATACGAGTGTGTGTGCATAAGGAGGAGGGGCAAAGGCAAAGGCAAACCGGCAAACAGTCGCACAAAAAATAGATCTTATAGAACTGCGCATTTAACAAACACGTCGGCTAGCCCAGCCCGGCACATGTTCCGAACCGAACCCACATATAGAACCCGATCCGCAGATCTCTCACAGCTCCCCAAACTAGCCGGCACGTTCCCGCCATCCAATCGCATTATAAAATTGCGCATGAATAATTATGGAGCCAACACACACATTGTTTGTTTTTCTGTTTAGCAAACAAATGCAAATCTGTTGAAATAACATGATTATAATTTTATACCCACTACACCTTGTAAAAAAGCAGAGATAGCATTATGGAAATTTTCTTTGATAGTTTTTTAAATTTTTGTTTGAGGGGGTTTTGAGGTTTTTCATTGGAACTTTCATTAACACACAAAAACCGAAAATACACTGTAATTTTTTTGAATTTAATGTTATTTTTTTTTTAATAACAACTATTTTAAATATTTTAAGTGTTTTTTTGCGATTGTAGAAATTATGTTTGTTTCAAGTTTGTTCCCTTACACGAAATCTACATCCAAATTACATTACATACAGCGCCACCGGACGAAATCGGTGGCGCTTCCACAGCTAAAAGCGGGTAATTTGTGAACTAACAATCTTTACATACACTAAAAAGCTGGCTGCTATGGAATTTCTCGCATCGGCACTGCCACGGGGGTTTGAGAGCAATTGGTCTGTGGTATAGTAGAATGTACGTAATTAAAAGTAGAATTCAATGTAAAGAATGCAGAATCGTTCTCAAGTCAGTGCTTTTGCTTTACAGGTGGAAGCAATTGGAGTTGTACTTGAAAAGGGCCTTGGGCAAGAGCACCACAGTGATGGAGAGCCCTGCGAGGGAGCCCTGTCCGCTGTTTTGAAATACAAATATTTGGTATCGATTGTTAACCCATCAGAGGAGCCAGTTTCCGTTTCTTGACAACAGTTCAACGGGAAACGTTCATTCAATTACCGTTTGTTTGGCGCTGTCCTGTTAGAGGAAGGTGTCAGATTTTCGCACCAACTTTTGGCGTAGCTACTGGAGGCTCCATGGAAATGTGGAGCGTGCTGAACAACATCCTCGCCGTGGACGTCGTGTCTAATACAAATTACTCACCTGCTGGCTATGATTAGGTTAGGCTTTTAGCTTCTATATTATTAGACCTATGAGCTATCAAGACTGAGAATATTGTACATCCCTGTAACTAATTATTTACCATAGATGTGTATTTATTTGATCAAGTTTCGATGTTTTGCATAGGAAAAATGTACAAGAATCTCAAATAACTTCAGCAATCTTACACTCTAAACAAAGGAAGGATAACTTTTATTACATATTTACAATAAAATATATATATAATTATACATGTGCGTGTGCGTGTGTGAGTGTGTGTGCTTGTGTGTTTTATTGTACAGCGAAAAGGGAATAAGGAAGCGAGTCCTTGGACCCGCAGCAGCCTCTACTTGAACCTCAGAAAGTTCTCCGCTCCCCCCAATGGACCGTGGCCAAAGTGTAGGGCATCGGGCGTGGAATCGGATCGAGTGCGGGCATCCAGGACAGAGGCCACGCGCTGCTGGCCGCTGATGTAGCCCAAGGAGCCAGATCCCAGATAGACATTGCCATTGGCCAGGCGCACGAAGCCCAGACCTCCGGATCCCAGAGCGATGGCATCTCCCTGACCGCCCAGGCCGCCCTGTGAACGGGGCTGGATAGAGAGGGACTGCTGTTCCAGGAGCAAGGAATTGGCCCTCGAATCCAACTGAACGCCATTGCTGGAGCCAGAAGATGACCCCAAATGTGCTCCGAAGCGATCAAAGAAGCTGGAGCTCGATAGGAACGGAGCCGGCGACTCGTCGATGTCGTTGTCGATGATCTCGATGACGGCGTACTGCTTGAGCTGTCTGCCATTGGCCACGTAGGATTCCCCGGGCGAAATCAGAGCCTGCTTGCCGAAGGGAATGCGCAGAGGTGGTCCTCCTGCCGCCACTGGTCCCGGTCCGCTGGGCACCACGATGGGCGTGGAGGCAGTGGGTGCCAGAGGCTGGGAGAAACCGTATCCGGGAGGACCGTACACGGGCCTCAGAGTGGGTGCCTGGCCGTGGAAGCTGATGGAGGAGATGGGCGCTGCCACAGGTGGCGGCAGGTAGGTGGACACAATGGGTCCCGATGGCTTCGGTGGCAGATAGTGGCTCACAATGCTGGCAGCGGGAGCAGTGGGACTAATCCTGGGTATCGGCACTCGAGCGGTGGGCAGTGCCGGCAGCGACGGAATCGGTGGCAGCGGATGGATCGTGGGCAGGGCACTAAACTGATGGCCGGAGTAGATGGAGGCGGGTGCCGACGGCGCCGAGGGTCTGTCGTAGTGGTAGCCGACATCCGCTCGGATCGACTGCAGCTGCAGGAGGAGGGAGAGCAGCAGCACCAGGCCCAGGGCAGACAATCGGTGGTGTGGCATCTGGAATGGAGGCAAGAAACGGGAAGAGAGGGGCTTGTGTGGTAATTGCTCATGTGACATCATATAACAGCTCAATCAATTCGATAAATGTTTAATGAGAAGCCAAAGTCGTAAACATAATTGATCAAAAATCACTCAACGAAAGCGGTTGTCTCTTTTGTTGGTGGGGGGGATAATACTCTACTGGTAAAGGTCTTATATTTTCCTTCCCAGACTCCTTTCCGAACTCCACCAATAGAGTATCCATAAGTCCAGTCTATCCCCGAAAAAACACTCGTACAACGCTGTTTTTTATTTAATTGATTTAATTTGCGGTGCAACAACTGGTTGCCGCTTGTCGGCTTACTGTTGCTTATTGGTGGATCGCTGGAGCTCTGCAGCTCCAGTAATTGGCGTGATATTTCATGCATCGATCATTGCCTAAGGCGGTGGTCATAATGGTAGGTAGGTAGGTAGGAGTCACAGCCTAATTACCCGATCGAACAGCAAACATCTCTAGCCACAGGAGGTCTATCTACGAGTGTATAGTATCTTTAAACCAATTAAATTATATCGTTCCATTTAATTGGTTATTTATATTCATTCGTCCCATTAACACTTCGCGACGGCCCTCCTCCGTCAGGCATTATCAATCTTCTTGGGCGCACTCGCACTCGCACTACTAGACAAAAGCCAGACCTAGGCGGGCGGCGGCTTAATGATACTTATCAACTTTTGGAGTCGCCACCCAGCACAGTACCACAGCGGCAGTAAAAGCCACCGCAGAGCGTGAAAATAAGTCTAGCTTCTGTGGTGGAGGGTTTATATACCCTAATATTTGTTTTTTTGGGATTTTTGATACCATTTTGGCTAACTAAAAAGAAGCCAAAGAGGAAAAAATCCAGCAGACTCCTACCGATATACAGGAGAGAAAGCTCCGAGAAAAGTTTCATTGAAAATGTATAGATTTCTCTTGGAATTCTTATGGAGTTCCTCCCATGGCAATACCCTCTTGAAGGGTATCCGCAAACTTCGTTACAGACAGCAGGTTCAAGCAAGGGGCCATGGCTAAAACGGTGTATGGGATGTAGTTGGTGGCCAAGTGGCGTGTGGTCATTGTTGTGGCTGTTGCCCCTGTGCTGTGCCTGTGGCTGTGGTTGTTGCTGCTGCTGCGCGTGGGCGTTGCATTGGTGGCACTTGGACTTTTTGTGGTTCGTTTTTTTGGTTTTGTTTTTTTGTGGGTTCCACTTGCCTTTGTTGTTTACATAAAAGGCGTTTAATTAAGTCATTAACAAACGGCAGATAATAATAATACATGTACTACAATGCAGGGTGATCAAATGTGCCATGGACTAAGGATTTTCGGGGGGAGGTTAACGAACTGTGGGAAAGTATTAAGTGAGGGAGTAAGATTTTATATTATATATCCAACAGAGTAAAGAATAAATCCTCTGATAGATTTATGTTTCCATTATCTTCCTCTTACTCTGCTCCGTTAAACCCCTTTCATTTTCTTATCCAGTTTGTTGCTTAAGTCTTTTGTTTAGTGTCCCCCCAACACATAAATCTATTGGCACGCACAAACCTTTCCGGAGCCCCCTCCCCCACCTCCTGAATCTGGGTCCCCGACACACAAATAGATTTGTAATAAATTATACGCTATATGCTCCATAATAAATCAATAAACTCTTGCCATACGCAACTTTTTCTGTGGGTCTACTATTTTGTTTGTTTGTGGATTTTTTGCATACAGGAAAAACGCATTTTTTCAGTGTTGCAGCAGCGTGTGCCAAGCAGGGGGTTTTTCCGTTGGGTAAATGGAAAAACACATGCCCCCAAGCAAAGGGGCAGAGAGGCAGAGAGCCAGAGAGGTCTTTGAGGTGACAGTTGGCCCAGACAAACAGGGAAGGGGCTGACGTTTTCCTTTGGGCTTTTCTTTTAGTAGATCCCCGTCTTGGACTAGTATGACTATGCCACTGTCTTGAAAGGCACTTGGCCAGCGCGGCAGGCAACCGTCAACTGTTGTTGTTGTTGCGTGCTTTTGGCCACTTCGGACTCAATGAATGAATTGCATTGATTGAACGACTCACGCACCTCGCTTTGGGCCCGGTCCGGGGCCTGAGTCCGAGGCCTGGTCCACATCCACATCCACATCCAGTTCTAGCTACGCGCTCTATAAATTTTCCTTTGGAAAGGTAGTTGTGAGAGGGGGTGTGGGAGATGCAGGCGGTGCTGGGGAAAACTGTGTCAATGCATTTTGGCCAGGCTCCAAGTCTGACTCTCGACTTGAATGATGATTGCATCAGAGACTGTCCCGAAATCGAATTAAATGGAAAGATTGTTTCTTTTTTGGTGGAACGGAAATTAGATTTCTTGGGTTTTTCTTTTTGTTTAATTAAAAATCCTTTGTGGATAATGGTTTTCCCACTCACTTTTTTGGACTGAAAAGCCAAAGGCTAGGGAGTTGCAGGCCATAAAACGCAATCACTTGGCTGAATATTAAGTTACTCCATTCCAATCGAATCGAAACGCAGTGCCAGTATCCAGTAGCCAGCAGCCAGTGCCAGGATGTCACGTCATAGCCTCCTCACTGGGAGGGAGTCGGAGGATAGTCGGGGAGCTGGAGGTTGTGCAATCTGTTCCCAATCTTCAAAGTGCGTTCGCTTTTGGGCCCAGGCTCTTAAATTTGTGTGTGGTGTGTGTGTGTGCTTTGGATTAGAGCCGCACTCGTGGGTTAGCCAAGGGGCGTTTTGCGTTTAAACCAGTTTAATAAACTGGTATCATTTGCTATCGCATCGCTGCTACTTAAAATCTCCATCTCCATCGATGATGGGGGAACAGGGCCACGAATGCGGAGCTAACCAAGTTGCTAAGCTGCTGAATGCTGAATGCATTACACACTACCTCCCCCCCACACACATTAATCACTCAGCTGCACATCCTCCTCGGACTCGGACTCGGACTTGGACTCGTAGTCGTACTCGGAAAATGAGGTTGTCTCCCCACTCCCCCTACTGGACATTTCGTGACAAATGTTGCGTATGCGCCTCGTTGACCGACTAAGAAACGCAATGTGAAAGGAATGGTGTTTGGACTTGATTGAAGGTGGAATACTCTTACAAGTAAACGAAGTTAACGATTCCTGATTGATGGCTAACTTGCATGAAATTGATTGGGGGCAGGGACTTCAAGAGGTGGAATAATAATTTCTGATAAAATATCATTAATCTTTAAGGGAAATCCCAGCAAACATACTAAATAGTACAAAAAAGTGTACCTTAAATGTACATCAAGAAAAATCAGAATTCATTTTGCTAAATTAGCATCTTAAAATTTTTGAATTAGCGTGCTGTCAATTAAACTTAAAATGTAAACCTCTAGAAATTGAATCAGAGTCATTTAGCATGCACCTACATCAAATTTATTTTAGGAGGGCATTGCCCTCAAAAAAACCAAAAATTTTCCAAATTATTTGAAAGGTGATTTAAAGTATGAATAATAAATGTAATAAAGCAACCTTTGGTCAAGCAGAAATATTGTGAGTCTAACATGAAATTTCCATAACTAAAGTATTACGGGCTGGAAAGTCTGTCTAAAAAGAGATCTCTAATGCTCGTAACATAAATGTCATCGGAATCATATGGACATGAATCACTGTTTAAGTGAATCAAATGTGCACAATAAAAATAAGATACCCCTAGCAGAAGAGAGTCACTTAGGATATCTTATACATCAAATAAACATCGCTTTGATCGCATAAAGAACCATTGTTTTCAAAAAAAAAGAACACTTTAAAGACATACCAATAAACATAATCATTTCCCCTTTTTATCCAACCATTCTCCCACTCAAGTCATCGTACCCTCTATACTCGCATGTTTCTAGAGAATTCGAAAAAAAAGTTATCAAATCGAACGACAAGTTTTTAATTACCAGGCAAAAGGCCCGGGCAGCAGCCAGCCAGCACTTTCAAATGCGTAAACTAGTTGGCAGCCAAAGAGTCAGACCATTGCAGATTTCAATTAAAAATCTTGGAAACTCCAGACATCAGACTCGAATCGAAGTCGCAGTCGCAGTCCCAGAGTCCAAGTCCGAGTTAGAGTCCGAATCCGAGTCCGAGGCAGAGCCAGAGCCAGAGCCAGATTAGGGTGTGTCGCTGGGTATCTCCCTCTGATGAGGCTGCGGTTAGTGGCGGTTAGTGGCTTGGACATTCAAGCCTTAGGGGAGCTGCGGGATCTGTAGCTAACAAAATTTGCGTAAGTTGCCGCACCGCACCGCACCACGCCGCCTCGATCTGCGGCGGCCTTTCCAAATGGCTTCCAATCTGGCCACGCAATCTGGAGTGGAGTCTGTCTCGAGATCGAGTCCAGGCCTCCTTGTACACAGCAGCAAAATTGATTGACTCGAGGCGTTTCGCGACGCATTTTCCTTTGCTCTTTTCAGCTTTTTTCACGCCAAATGTGGAACGCACTTAAAATGCCGCTAATTGATGTCGTTCGCAAGCCGCCTCGCCACACCACGCCACGCCGTTGCAGGTTGCTCTATCTACCGCGTTGCAACATCTATTCAAGATCTGCTTTTGCTGAGATCTGATCTGTGTGTGTGTGTGTGTATGTGTGGGGGTATTGGTCTCTATCTTGTTCTGTCGAATGATAATTTGCTTAATCACCTGCTGTGTTCGGCTTAAATTTTATTTGGCAATTAAGGCGGGTGTTCGAGTGTTCGAGTGGGCTTAATTATTAAGACAAAATATTTTTGGCAACTGCAAAAGTGTCAAATGCGACAGGTGGCTGAATCCAGCAAATACATACAGCATTTAATTGAGTTTTTTATGGGAACGAGTATGACGATTAAAAAAGAGAAATAGGATACTCGAATAGGCAATAGGAAATAATCTTCACATAACAAAATACATTAAAGTTTACACCGGTTTCGATGCCTGTACGATTTATAGGTTATTGAAGGCTTAAATATATGGATCTGTAAAAAGATCAAAGCATTTTTTGAGCTTGTTTGAAAGTAAATCAATAAAGCCCCATAAAAAAGGCTGTCGATTAGGTTAATCTTAAAAATAAATTAGCTAGTTAGCGAATATGTTTATATATTCAATTAAATTTGCTAACGATTACAATCGGAATACAAATAGAATAAATTAACGATAATTCGATTTCGCATTTCCAGACTTTTTCACTAAATTTTAGAAATGGAACATTTCTTAAATATTTGAAATACATTTTTGGCACTCTATTTTAATTTTTTACTGATATTTTCTACTATTGCTTTTTTTTCCGGAATAATCTCATAATTTTTTAAAATATTCTAAAGAACTTTTTCTTTCTAGAATCTTAATATTTTAAGATTTTAAGCTGACTAAAACATCTTTTAGTTGAAACTATTTTAAATGTTTCTAGCTTCTCTCGATTTATTTTGAAACGACATTTAAATTTGGTTTTAGGAAACCCAACAAGCCTTCTGCAAGCCGTCTCAACGAAAAGCGAGATCCCAGGTCAAGGCAAACTCCATTACGCAGTCGAACAGTTTTCAAGCATTTTTCCGTTGGATAGCAAAAATGTTAATCAAAGCCAACGACCACGCCCACATGTGCGTTAACTTAAACTAAATTGAAAGCAAAACGCAATTTGTAGTCGAAAGAGCTGAAAGATTGGAGGCTTGGAGGAGACATGGAAGAGAACCACTGTGGGCCAATATACTCGTAATTTGCATTAAATGACAGCAGCAGTCGACTTGACCTGGATACCGAAAGAAGTCCGAGCAAAAATACATACATACGAAAACAAGAAGAAACATGTGTATGCCATAAAAATGTTTTCATACATCAGACAGGCGCTAAAAAGCCACTAACCGAATCGGCCATGCAAATGCAACAGCAGCAGAAAATCAAACAACAATTAAGATTCGCAGATCCGTAGATACCCGTACAACATTCATCTAAACAGTGAGTGAAAAAACTAAAACTATCTATGAGTTGGCTGGGGATTTTGCGCTGAAAGGCAGATCCAACAAGATTCAACTTGTTTTCAAATCAAGTTCGTTGCCCAAGTCATTCGTTTTTCTGTGCTGGAAGCAGAGCATGAACATCGCTTGGCATTTGATAAATGCAATTAAAACGGAATTAAACAGAGGAACAACAAAATTAGAAAGAAAAGAACTTGGAAGGTTTTGGTCGATGTTGAGACTTGGTGATACCTAATACTTGGATATAGTGGTACTAAAAAAAGGTAGAAAACGATCTGTATTGGAGTTTAAGGGAACGAAATTATCCAAAGAACTCTTTTATAATAAATGGAAAAGTGGATGACATTTCTTTTCTATATCTTGGCTGTATATTTTCTCCATTATGGCTGTAATAACTGAATGATCTGGATAGTTTTATTGAGATCTACAGGATACAGAAGTTTCCTATACATTTTTCTCTTTCTTCACAAGTAAATGGCTGCAATGATACTGCTGTCAATGCTGAGCAGGAATACACATATTTTATAGAATTATATATGCTTCCATCCAAACAGAACATACCCTCGCATTCGATGTTTAATAGGCACAAAAAACCAACCCAAAATCTATCAGAAATGTCAGCACTAACCGTTTGTCGTTTGATGATTTATTTTTGTCAGTTTTCGGCTAATTGTCAAGTTCCTACAAAAAGTGTCAACTCTAACAAATACACACACACACACCCCCGTAGGAGAGAGAGAGAGAGGGGGGCCATGACGACCTCCAAAGGAAGGTGCTGCCCCGACAGGCACATTCTAACGCCCGTTGACATATCACGAACTTTGCCTGAGAAATGCAAATTTCAATTTCGGTTGCCGATCAATTTGCATAGCCACTCGAGCAGTGCTCGAATTGAGTAATCGAACCGAGGAAAGAGATTCAGATTCGAATGAAATCGAAAGGGGCATGCGTGACTGTGCCCCAGTGCCACAGTGGCATAGTGCCCCACTGCCTGACCGACTTGAACTCGCCCACAATCCATAATTTTGCTGGAAATTTGAACCAACAATGGCAGTCCCAGCCTCAGGGCGAAAGTGGAAGAATAACAAAAGATTGAATCGGATTGAGGTCTCCTTAGAAATTGTTGGAATTTTGCACAATTTATGGTAGTTTTTCGGGGTCTCATTGAAAGGCCACTTTGGGTTGGGAAATTTGTAGATCTTTAAACGGAAATATTACCAAATTTCTTACAGAAATCGCAGCTATAGGAAAGAAGCATTTGACATACACTTCAATACAAAAGATATTCTAAGAAGCTTTTTTATACCCCATCAACGCATCCTTCAATCTTACACAATCTTTTAAGATCCCCTAAGACCTCATTACAATTACAAGCCATTGATGAGTTATTAAGAAATGTTTCCATTAAGATCTTCAATGAAAATATAATACAAATTTTCATTAAATGCAAAATCATTTTGGGAAAACATTCAATCGAATTCCCAATTACCCAGAGGTCAATGGATGAACAGCCTTTCAACAGCCTGAAGATTTCCACAGTCTCCGAGCTGCAGTCCCCCGCTGGGGCTCAACAGATTTTGGAGGGGAAGGCAGAAGTCTGCCTTTCGTCTTCAGTTTTTCCTTTCGGTGGTCTTCAATGCAATTTGATTTTATTCGATTGTTGGCTAATTTTGAATGCTGGCAAGTTGTAAATACTTTCAATTAATTCATTGTGTTGCCCTTGTTATTGTTTATTTGGGTTTTAGATTCCGATTTCGATATTCAATTCACTTACAGGGGATTTCACAACCCCACCGAACAGTCGAACTGTCTGACTGTCTGGCTGTGGCTGCTGTTGTAATTGAACTTTTGAACTGAAATGTTTGCTTTGGTTAATTTGTAAATTGAACATTTAGCCAGCGAAGATTCGGCTCAAGCCATTTGCTTACACAACCCCAGAGGTGGGTCTTGTCTTGGGTCTGGTACGCCCTACCGAATCTTTTCTCTTAATGAACTTTAAGGCTAGATCTTGCGGCCACTCCATAGCCACATCCAATGCTACAGCTACACTCGGGAGTAATTAATGGAACCTCTGGGCAGGGGAAACTCAATTAGTACTTGTCTGTCCCAGGGCCTGTCTCGTGTCTCCGTGTCTCCGTTTCTGGGGTGTCTTGTAATGTTGTGTCTGGCAAAATGTCAACGGATTTGTACGCATTTCTGGGTGCAGCCCCAGACTTTGGCCTGGCTTTGGCTTGTGCCTCACCCTGGTTCTGGTCCCTGCCTCCGATACCCGGGACTCCACTTCACTTTAATTTCATTTGTGCCACATACCAATTGTTCACCTGCTTCGTTTAGCCCGAGGGTAGTGTCAGGGTTCTGACTTAATTATGACAGAATTTACAAGGGTTTTTGTATTGAATTCGCACAGAATTCGCATTCGGCGAATGTCAATTTAATTCGCTTCATTAATTAGCCAAAGTCAAATGGCTTTGTGTCGCTAATAGTGTTAATTAAAACGACCCAAAGATGTGCCAAAAGTAGAAACTATAAAAAAGCTAGTGTTCAATTTAGATGAGATGAAGTTTGAATACTCTTTTAAAGTGATAACAATAAATAAACCACCAGATTTTATAGAGGTGATGTATTATAATCTTTAAAATGACTATGAGAATTTTAAGTATTTAAACTAAATATAATGGAATCTCCTTTGGTTTATCCAAACAGCTAGGAGAATAATAGAAAAGAGCCCCAATATATCTTTGTTTTTCTATTTTATTGCGTTTCAACTATTCTTTGACTCTGTTTGTTATTGACATATCAGAGTTTAGCATTCATCTTTAAGAGTAGTAAAGTGGGGAAATATTAAACAAAGAATCTCTATTGTATGGCATTCTATTCCTCAATAGTAGATTCTATCATTCCGTCCATTATATTCTTTGTATAATATTCTATTCATCTAATTCTAGTTGATATCACCTCCAATGAATATGCATACCTTTTAGAAAGAATAAACTGGTTATTATATATTATATTCCACTTCTTATAGGTTCTAGCATTTCAAATAGCTTTCAAAGTTAGAGTAACCATTAGGAGGAATAGGAAATGAAGATGGTTCCTCGTATTTGCCACACCAAAACCATTACCAATTAGAGCATATAGAGAGGGCTCGTACCAATCGAAAATCACCGAAAATGAGCCTTGATCAGTGATAAATTTTCAGCTGATAACATCACGCACTCGACCCTGGCCTTGGCAATCCGCAATTCAGAATTATAGCATTTCCATTTCCTTTGCTTGCTCAGAGTTTTTGTTTCCAATTAAAAATCGTGGGAATGAAATTTGCATATGCAAATCCATCTGATGATGGAATACGGTTAAAGATTTTGCGAATTTTTTTCGTTGTGGGTTGTGCTTTGGTTTGGTTTCGTTTTTTTTCGCCAATGACATTGGACTCGGCGGGTGTTTGTAACAATTTGCCAAGCTTGTCACTCGCCAGTCGGAAGCTTTTGATAGGCGGTGATAGGATGGTTTATGGCTAAAAAGTGAGCGAAAAGATTGGCCAAAGATGATGGTATAAAAACCAATTTTATCGTCTAGCGATCGTAAAACGAAAGACTTGGACTTGGGCAACAGACATGCTAAATACTTTGCTGTAACCACATTTGTTTGAACAAAACTGTTGCCGAATTGTATTTAAATTTATTCTGTTGGACCTTTTCTTTTGTGGTTTGTTGTTGTTGTTGTGTTTGTTGTTGTGTGTCTTGTGTGGAGCTGGACCCACCACGTAGTCAGAGCGCCAGCTGTAATGCCAATGGCTTTATTTCGGATTTGAATTCGATTTCGATTTGCAGCATGACATTTTCCATTTCAATTGCAAGATTGAACTTTTATCGATGGATGTCTCCTGGGGCTACGGGCTCGGGCCCGGGCCGTTGCTCACTCAATTAAAATTAATATGCAAATTAGTTTGTCTGCCAACGTCTGACGTCTGTCAGACTGATTAAAGTGCAGTTTCCAATTTCTCATTCAATTCAAATCGAATGAGAGCAATCCATAATAATACCTGCCACAGACATTTGTAATTGTCAAACGAGCCACAATGTATCGATCGATTTGCCCCGTTGTTGGAGGTTCCAGAATTCTCCTTGGATTCTGCTTATTATTGCACACAATTTATGATCTGATATTTAGCATATTTCCGCAAAAGACAAAAAAACTTGGCAAACTGGTACACAATGCTCATAAATATCCAATGATTCAACGGTAGAGAATATCTTTAAAAAAAATAATACCATACGTGTATTATGCAATTCTTGACATTTGACTTATAGAAATTTCTACCAGAACACAAACATAATTATTGACGTTCGTTGTCGTTATTTTTGTATCCAATTATATTCAATAATCTGTTTTATTTATTGCACATTTTGAGAGGTTCTTTTTGAAAGAACTGTGATTTGAGAAATTCATTTAATGTATGCCACAAACTGGCTTTGACACTCATACCGCATACCGCAGTACCGCAGTACCGCCTCTTACCTTCACTTTTATTTTGGGAATTAAATTTTTTGTGATGTATCCAAATGAAATCTGGTATTCCAAATATTTAGTATACGCTACAGCTGTAAATACAGATATATATATTTTTTGTATCTGTTGAACAGCCAAAGAAACACAACACGCACCATATAAAGGATATAGGTATGCATATATAGATGATCCTTTCTCTATTAGCACTTCCACTTCCGCGCGTTGATCGTGGGGTATCCTCTTTTTGGGGGACGCGTTCGCGACGCTTGCGGTCTGAAGCGGTTTGCTCCACTGAACCACTTTTTATGCAACGCCAAGTAGAAGTAGCCACCGACTTCGACGAATGCACGAAGCCACAGCCACAGCCGAAGCCAAAGCCGAAGCCCAAAGTCGATTACAGGCTGCGCTTCGCTTCGGCTTTGGTTCAAGTCTCCGCTGAAGCCTGACTTTGATTCGATGCTGATGCTGATGGGGTGCAAATCGACTGCAAAAAGAATTTAAAATAGTATGCAAATACCCCATGAGATTATCATCTCGAAGCACTTGCCCATGGCCTTTGTTTCTGGCTAATTAAATTTCGGCCAGCAATCAATTAAAGTCTTGGCAGTCGTTCCGATCCGTTCCCCTGTGGCCGGCCACTCCCCGTCCCCGGTCCCCTAATAATCATGGTTATTATTTATGGGCATTTGGATAAATCATGATTAAATTGCACTATAAATCTGTTGGCCACTAAACTAAATCGAAACCTGAAAGCTGTTGTATATTGCCAGTGGCACTTTGGAATTGGTCCAACATTTCATACGCGATCCATACAAATCGTAAATTCAATTTGTGTCTTTGCCTTTCTTGTTTATATCTTTATTTGGACAATGGGTTTGCCGGTACGTACATATGTATATTCGATGCTAGGGTCTATCATGTCATAAACTATATTAAGTGTCAGCCGCGTGCATGTACTGTTTCATAATCATCAGGCTCACTCAGTCTCCTCCTCAGCCTCCGCCTTTGGAGCCTCCAGAGTGGTTTGTCTGTCGGTGGGGCATGTCCATGCGGACACTGCTTTGTGCTGTTGTTATTTCCACCTCTAAACCGTCAAATGCCTTCGACAACGTACCCCCAAAAGTGAGTGTGAATTATTGCACTTTGTCTTGACACGACTTTTTCGACTTCTGCTCCTGTCTCTCCTGTCCCTCTCTGTCCCAAGACATTCCACTCCACTCCTCAAGTCTCTGGTCTCCAGTCTCAAGTACTCCCCATATCTGTTCCACGTCTCGCCAAATGTTATCTAAATGTCTTACATTTCCCTATTACATAAATTATAGCCTCTTGTGTTTCTTTTTTTATTTTGCATGCCTAAGCCAGAAAAAATATTACGATATGTAGGTTGGTCTGTCTCATTGGCTAAAGATCAAAGTTATTATTGACTGGGCATTGAGGATGGTCGATTGTTTGGGAATAAAGTAAGGTAGGGCATGGGCTGGGGGTATGATCAATATGTGATGGCGTTTCACACAGAAAGGTAGTGAGCGAACTTGATTTAAAGTTTGTATGTTATTGTAAAGTGATTTAAGATTATATTCTGAAAGAAAACCTGTACTTCTGGTACTTTACAGACTGTAGCTCCCATTACAGTCTTATTTTTTCCACAGAAATTCACAATATACGAATTTTGTATGATCTTTTTTTAATCTCAATCTTCAATTCCTTTGAAGCCCTTGAATTTCAGTCTAGAGGACCAGCGACATCCAGCAGCAATTATTAACAAGCCACAAGCGATGGCATTCGACCTTACACGTCTCTCTCCTGTGAGGGCGGAATAGTACACCGACACTGAAGACACTGAATAGAGCTGTTCCGCTAATCATCAGTGTGCCCGTGATAACGTGAAAATGGGCCAATGGATCATCATCAAAGCAGTCAGTTTGCGCAATCGGCATATTCTTGGGCCTCCTGCTGGTCTCTTAGTCTCATACTTCGCACCATATGCTAGCAGTTGTGAACCTTGATAATAAGCTGATATTCGAAAAATAACTAATAGAGTATCTGGAAATCTTAAAGGCCACTTTCCTGTACCCTCAAGACTGTCTTTCTCTTCTTACTCAGTGGGCCTCTCCTCTGTGTTGACAACTATTTGTGGGATTTGTGCATTTGTGGGATAATAGCATTGTATTTGTATGATATATAAATTATAGCAACCTGTTGCCAGTTGTTGCCAAAGTAGTTTCTGTTGTCGTGGCCATTTCTGAACTTGAACTCAACTTTCAAATTGAACAAGTTTCGCGATTCGTGGGCTCATTGTGCTATATTTAATCTGTGGTGACTTCTTTTTTTTTTTTTTTTCTTTACTTTCAAATCGGAGACACATTGATTTCCTGTTCGATTTGCATTTCAGCAAAATCTTTTGCGGCTTCTTCGGCTGCTTTTGATTCGCACCTATTAGCACCCTGGGGTTTCCAGAGACGGCCACCCTGAGTAATGTGTTTTGTCACTTCTGTTTCTGACTGGCTCTGGCTCTCTGACAACTCAATTGACGAGTGACGACGGTGTCGGCGGCCTGTCAAAGGTGCCTAATGCGCCTCAGTCACGCAATCTCCCAGACTCCAAGTCCGAATCCGGTGCCTCCGCAAAGTCATCGAACAATTCCCACACAGAGCATTCGAGAACCAAAGCAACCGGCTACAGTACACCAATATAATACCATAGATCTGAAGACGGAGGCGCACGTTTACAGCAAATAAAATTAGCTGCTTGTCTTGGTAATTGCGCTGAGGCCGCCGTCGAGCCGAATGGAGGAGTTTGCAGGCGAAGTTTGGGCCAAGACATGGAGTTTGGCCCGTCACCAATGGCCAGAAACCAACAACAATGGGATAATTCAGTCAACTGCAGTGTTTGGTCTTAGAAGAAGCAATAAAGACCAGGGCTAGGCGATGGTAGGAACTTTTTGAACCAGAAGAAGAATAGAAACAAGAATTTGGAACCAGAACAGAAGTAGGAGCATGAATTTGGAACCAGAACAGAACGGAAAACTAAGAATTTGGAACTAGAACAGAAGTAGAACCTGGAAAAGAAATCACTGAAATAGAGAAATTAAAGACATATGGATTGATCCCCAGACTAAAGAGCTCTAAGGAAACTCCATATAAAGTTTTCTTCGAAACGAAGCTTTAAACGGAGCTTATTGTTGATAATAAAACTTTTATTGATGATACATTAAATCATTGATTTGTATACACCAATTTATAAACAGCTAAATTATGGCTGGGAATAAATGCCTGATACCCGAACTCTTGTGTTGAATTCGTCGATGAGGAAATAAACAAAGTAAAACGGAACTCAAACACAGACCAAATATGACTTTGATATGCGAACTGGACTGGTTCCGATCTGCAGTGAATCACTTACCTTCCAAAATATACAAACCACTCTACGAGCATACGATTGTTTTAAGAACTGCAGTGATCGTGATGGCCATCGAGAGTGGAGTGGAGTCCAAGACGGAATGGGGCTGGGACTGTCGTCTGGGCCATGTTGCAATTAACTGGCCAACTAAGCAGCAATTGGCCACAATTATTATTATTATTTCTTGTACGACTACGACTACGAGTATGCTTATGCTTATGCCTTATGCCTAGGCCGGACGATTGTTGAGGCGGTCGGGCGCATTTTGGTAATTGTTTTAGCCATGTTTTGCCATTTATGTGTGGCCTGAAAGACCGAATATGTGACTGGTACTGGCACTGGGGGACTGGCACTGTGCCGAGTAGTAGATTTTTATTTTTTAATTTTTGTTGTTCTGTTTCTGTGTCTGCTACCGTTTTTTTTGAGCTCCATGCGTGGAGTCTCCTCGCCTCGGCCCAACCTCCACACAATCCACACAATCCTTAGCGCAAAGTCAACCAATGACCTTAATTCGCTTCGGCCACAGCTCGTTTATCTTTTGGCTCCGCCAATTTGCTGCACATTATTCACATTTGGCTTGGGATTTGGATTTAGATTCAGTGTTCGAGTCCGCAGTCAGAGGCGAAGACAGAGATTTGTAGCTTTTACTACATAAAAAGCTTTATTAGTAGAACAACATCTCTAAGCATATAATTTATGATGGTTACAATCTACACATGGTTACAATATTATTCATGTTGGTTACAATAGTATATACTATGTGATATATATGATATATGTACGTATGCATGGGGTGCACTTCTACACGATAATATTTAGATTTTTGTTTGTAAATAGATTTCTCTGTGGTGTATATTTGAACTATTCAACCAGGAACAATGCCCATTTATATAGGTATTTAGGTATATATAGTAGGTGTACGTTTACGGAATACAATGCGGAACTAAGAACTAATTATTAAAACTTAGATTAAATATAATTTATGCTGTAAAAGAATCATTGGGCCTTCACCATTTCTTTGACTATTCATTCATTATGCACTTTGTGTCATATCTGATTGTTCAGGTATATTTTATACTTTGCATAGCTGATTGTTCAGGTATTTATGTTTCCTTTTTTTTTTTTTTTTGTGTTGTTTCGACAAACTTCTTGCTTACTGTCTGTAAATATCTTTATGTAACGAGTATATTGTGTTATAAAATTATTTGTTTGCTTGTTTTTTATATTTAAGATTGGATCGATATTTAGGTACAGTTCATTACACACTCAATTCTCTTCTCTACTCTCCCTTCCCTTTCCTTCCTTTTTTCTCTCCTTTCCACGAGATTTTGCTCTCGTTTTCAATGATAGTATGTACGGGGTACACACGGAACTCGTGTTTCTCATCCTCATCGCTCACATACATTCGCGTCAGATCGGAAGCCACCGAACCATTGTCGCTGCAATAATCATGAGAACATCATGAGAAACAATCTTCACAAGACCCCAAACGAACAAAAAAAAAACTAAAACCCAGCCCAAAATCTAAGCATAATTTGCATCCAAAAAAAGTTCCAACGATATCTTGAAAAAGAAATCTTAAGAAACCAAGAAATAAAAGTGCTTAGATAAATCTTTTTGGAGTTGCCTCCCATTTTCGGTTGCAAATGGCTGAAATTGAATAATTGGTTGCCATAAATTTATGTGAGACACTGTTCAGATATGCAGTCTGGCATCCCAGACATTTAAGTATTGACAGTCCGGACAGTCCGACAGTCCCGACAGTCGGACATTCTGTCAATGGCCCGGGCCTGGCATTTTTGCGCAATCTGTCCAATTGTCAATTAGCTGATCGCGAACTCCTGGGCCCGGCTCGGCTCGGCTCCACTCTTACTCGTACCGTTGATTGGAGAAGGGGTTCTGTTTCGGTTTTCGGTTATCGGTTTTCGGCTCGCTTTCGTTGTGGAACTCACTTGAAGATCTCGTTCTTGAAGGCATCCGCCACCATGGCGCTGTATTCCTCCTCCAAATGACTGGCCCGGGCAAAATGCGTGCCCTTGACCTCCAGTTTCTCGAACGATGACTTTATTGCCGCGTCCTCCTCCACATCGCCACGCATTATGGCACCCACCGCAGAGGTGGTCATCAGTACGCCCATTGCCTGGGAGTACACAGTACCGCCGCAGCCAGAGCTGCTGCTGTTCTCGTTATGCGGTCCCATGATGCTGTGCAATCGTGGCATGATGCTCATGGTATTCAATGGATGAATGGCATTCATGGGTGGCATTGGTGTCATTGCCATCGTCTGTCCTGTCTGATACATGGTGGAACACAGGGACCTGCTACTCTTGCTCTCGTCATCGCCTTTTATGATTGCTGTACTCGAAATACTGCAAATGGATAGAAGAAAACTTAAGTCGGTTAGTGCGGGAATGCAATTGGAAATTGGTTCATATGTTTCCCCCCAAAAGCCATCACAGATCGTTGCTCAATTAACCCTTTGGTACTCCATACCATATATTCTCACACTTTCAACTTCAAGTAGCAGTCACCGTCCCCCCCGATTGGTGTCTCGACTCCAGTGACTCAGCGAGACTCTGTGGCTGGAGTGCTGAAGTTTTTTGTTTTTGGAACTTGTTTATTTAATAATTAAACTGATTTATGAGACTGATTGATGGAGCTGCAGTGCCACTCCACACAGCAATCCACAGCACACAAAACACTCCACTCTCAGCCAGAGAGCAATAGGTGTCCATGTTGCACTTATTACTTTGTAGCTGCCACAACAGCAGCAAACAGCAACAGCAACAGCGACCATGGCAATAATGCAAAATGTTAGCAATATTCACCAGACCAAACCGAACCAAAGTCGAAGCCAAAGCCAAACCCAAAATCGGTGGCTAAAATCCAAAAGAAGGTCGAGAACCTGGGAGTCAAGCTGGGAAAACCAAAGCGAAACATGGCTCGCAAGTAGTCTTCTGCCCCATGCTACTGCTGCATTTGGTGTTGCCACCGACTGACAGACACTTTGGAGAGTCCAATACACAGCCCACGGGGTACTGCACTTTGGCTTCCTTGTGGGTTGAACAACAAATAACAAACGAAAAAAAAACAGCAAAGAGCATGCAACAAAAAATGAGAAAAATGTCAAATTCAATTTTCGCCAGGCGTCAAAGTAAATTACTTTGGAAAATTGCCTTTTGTCAACGCCCACGCCCCCAGGGCACCAGGCAGAAACAACAACCAAAAGCAAAAACAAAAAATAGTGGAGCTGCCTCGTGCCCACTTGCGTGTTAATTTGCCTAAGCTTTTGAAATAAGAGTTGTGCAATTACATACATATATGGAGTGTTTGATTGAGACACTTTTACTCTTCTAAGGGAATTTACGGAATCAAGGGGAGTGTAGATATATAGATGGTATGTATTGAATGAATCATAGGCATATTTCTATGTATAATGACTGCCCCATCGAGAGAGCGAAGCTTGTAATGCACAAAACCCAGGCAGAGAGGCGCTGCTGCATGTCACGCGACAAGTATGAAGATTCTGCTTAAGAAAAGTGCTGCAAAGACTACTTTCAAGTATTTTTCCCAACATATAATCATTTAAATATCTAAATAGATAAAGATGCTGGATATTCTAGGGTATTCCAAGAATCACTTTCACTCCTGGCCGATGCCACTACATGTTTTGCTCATTCTCTCAATAAAGCCCAATGATCTAACCAAACTATTGAGTCAGCTTTCCAGTCAAGTGGTTTTTTATATATTGCTGAGCTAATAAAAAGAACTTGTTTGCCCCCATTTCCCATATCAACTGGGGGAACTCACGCACTGCACTGCACTGCCTGCCATTGCGGGACTCCCTGTGGAGGCCTCTGACCGTAGTTGGGGATCGGGGATCGCATAACATTTGACTTTTACTTTCCATATAAAAAGCAGTTACCAAAGAAACTCGTTTGACAATGGCAAGAGAGGCTGCGTCTGCGTCTAAGGCACAGAATGCACTAAAATATCAGCAAAAATATTTCCCAGAACGCAGAACCCAAGACCCAGAGACAAACAAACAAAAAAAAATGTAAATTTTAGTCTTAAACTGGTTCAGATCGTTCGTAATTCGTAATTCTCATGGGGTCGAAGAACCGAAACCGGCTGTTGCCTCTTCTAAGGATGCAAATGCAGACGTCAGAGATGAGAGTGTAACCTCCGCTAAATGTCAATTTCAGACAACAATTGTTTTTGTTGGATCGGTGTTCTCGATGTTCTCAGTGTCTGATTAATGGCGGCTAACACTGGCTAAGCTCAGATTTCTAATTAGTGCACCAACAATGGGTACCGACAATTTTCGGTCGATTATTCGTTCAGATTATTAAAGTTAAGTGCCCTATAAGCTTAATGAATTGATTGATTTACACTCCACTCCATTCGCTTGGAGTTCGAGCAGCTGCAACAGCAGCAGCTCGGGAGATTATCATGCGGACAATTTATGCATGTAGGGTGCGAGCTACAACCGACTCTATATGTGGTATCTATCAGATACAACAGCTATAGCTATAGCCATAACTGTGACTGGGTCTGGGCCTGTGACTGCGCGTGCTAATCGCGATGACTTCATTTCATGTTGCTGCTGCTGCTGCCGCTGCCGCTGTTGGGTGCGCTGACAGAGGTCAGGCCTATGTATCTCATGGATAGCATTGGATAGATTGTTGGATAGCTGTTCTCCGGCTATGTTTTTTGTGCCTGCGCCCCAGACACCACAAAGCTTGTCCGAGGTGTAAATGATTCTTACAGAAACACGGACTACGTTGAGTGGTTTCAAATGTTAGGGAGTCCAGAGATTGGGAATACCCTTGGGTAAGCAAACAGAGGGATGGTTAGGTAGGACTCTACTGATACAAAAATTCTTAGTGGATTAATTCGGTTCCTGAAAGGTCTTTGAAGATCTTCAAGAGTTCCTTATGGGAGGAACAGAAATAACTTGAAATGTTTTAAGTTTGTGAGTTTCCTTCAACCTTGAAGATACTTTCAATAAGTTAATCACTAATATGAAAGATATTATATATATTTCCGATATGAATTCATGGATTCATGCTTTGTGAAAAAAGTCCCTTTTATTTCTAAACGTAAAGGATCTTTCTAATGGATTTGTATCGGAAAACAACGAAATTAAAGTATAGGACAAATCTAACAAACTATCTCCAATTTTAAATGGGGTTCGGTTTGTATTAAATAGATGAATATTGAA
This sequence comes from Drosophila lowei, assembly GCA_008121275.1. Classification (NCBI taxonomy): domain Eukaryota; kingdom Metazoa; phylum Arthropoda; class Insecta; order Diptera; family Drosophilidae; genus Drosophila; species Drosophila lowei. The sequence continues at coordinate 23,117,787 of CM017779.1, read as the reverse complement.
GAAAATTTTAGTGTATTGCCTTGCGATCAATTATCCCTTTTATGAATTCCATTTCCGAACTAAAACGTCTTGAACTCCTGATCAGCGCCACTCTTCTTGGGGTTCCCCCAGGCATATTCCACACTAGACCCAATATCCCTTCCATCTTTATCCTATAATCGGTATGTCCGGCTATTTATCGGCAATCTAAAAGTTTGGTGTAACAACAAAATGCCATACACAAAAAGTCATAAAACCAAATGCAAAATGCTGTTCAACATGAGCAGCAGCAGCAGCAGCCGTGGCAGGAGCAGCGGGCGATCGTGTGGGGTCTACCAAAGCGGATGAGGTAAATACATATGACCACATACTATATGAATATCTAGATAGATGGCTGGCCAGATCAGGTGAGGGCAGGGAAGGGAAGGGAAGGGGGTGTTCTAAGAGCCAGACAATGGCCAAAACGGAGCTGACATTTAGTGCGCAACTGGCGACAACAACTGTCAACACACGAAAGTAAATGTACGAACGGATTTAGGAGACCAGACCCCAAACGGGGCTTAAAGTTCATAAATTTTCAGTTTTGGCCAGCGACAGACAGACAGACCCCGAAAGAGAGAGAGCATGCGGCTCATGTTAACAATATGTTTGGAGAGCCTTAGAGCAGCTGCCGTGTGCCATAAATCTGAAGATTTTCCAGAATTGTTTTTGTGTTTAAGTTAGGTGGGGTTATGGGTGCCCCCTATGTACTCACCAATCATTGATCTCTCCAATGGGAGCCGGGCGTGGATTCCGTTTGCTTCGCATGACCAACTGCAGCCAATTGGGAACTGGGGGCGTCGTATCGGGTGTATATCTGCAAAAAGAAAAATAAATAGAATTAAGTAAAAGTTGAGGGATATTTTCAGAGATATATCCTTACCTAATCATTGTATTGGCTGTCTTGACCCTAGGCACAGCAAAGAACTCATTATTCGAGCTGGAGCTGCAGTCCATGGCATGGGCCTTCTCCACAGCTGCATCCACTTCGGGAATGAGGGGTAATTCACCGTCTGTATCGCCCATATCAACCTCCAGGCTGCTCTGCGAGCTGAGGGAATTGCGGGGTCCTCTGTTGTGATGGGATCGCATGGATGTGGCACTGGCCGCCGCACTAGCCGCAGCGGCTGCGGCGGCTTCTTCCAATTCGGTGGCATCGAACTTGAGGGCTTCTATAAGATCGAGATGGCGAGAAAGGAGAGAGGCACAGAGCATATCGAGATACACACACAAACCACAGAGACACAATGAGAGAGTGAGGCAGGTAGGGGGCAGGTGGGCAGGTGGGGAGACTGGAGGCGGTCTCAGGCGGATTCCCATGATCAACATTTTGGAGCATGAGCAAAATATATTTGATAACACGGTCTATACAATCACCTCAACAACATTTGAGTAAAATGTAGGACGTTTTGGATGGAGGCGGGAAGTGGGATCTGTGGGACTAGAACTCACGTTTATTCACGGGTCCCAGCTTCTTGGCCATCCCGTACATCTGCGCCGGGGACCAGTAGTCTGGTATCCGGGCAAAGATCGAGCCCGCATCCACAGGCAGCTGGATGCCCAGCTTATGCAGGAGCAGCACGAATGGCTGATACATCATCGCGGCCGACTGCTCGTTGTTCCACTGCACCACCGGGATGGACTTGTGCAGGAGGATGTAGTGATAGGCCACTGGTTCCATAATGTGTGGCATCTGTCTGCCTGACTTGAGGTTCAATTTGATGTAGCAGCATTCTAAGAGCACCTTCTGCACCCATTCCAAGTGCTGGCCCTTCTGATCTTTAATGATCAGATCCAGAAGAATCTAGAATATGGAATATAGAATGATGTGCATTAGGTAAACCTCAATTTGGGGGAGAATCGCGTATGTACCTGTATATCACCTGATGGCCTGCCAAAGCCACCATCCTTCATCTCAATTCCCGATTCGGTGGTCACCGATGTGGGGGTGTTCAACAGCGTCCTCTGATATTCAGCATCCTCGTACCTCATCAGGTCATCGTACTCCAGAAGGGTTATGATATCCTTTAAGAAATTAAGAAATAATCTATGAAGACAACTCCTTTTTTGATTCTTTGCGGGGGTTTTCTTACCTGTTGCAGCAGCTGCTGGATGATTGAAATGCGAGATTTTTCTTTGTTGCCATTGTTGCTAAAGAGTCGGACGATTTTGCCGACCACATCGTTGGTGCTCCTGCTCTGTACAAAATACCAATATAGGGTATCCATCTCATCGGCATTCCAAGAGCTAAAAAAGAGCAATGATTAGTAAGATAAACTTTAAGAAAAGTCTCATTCTAAACCCTACCATTTGGCATGTTCCAGATTATGCTCTTTGGTCATGGCTGTCAGCGATGTTGTGGGTATAGTCATGGGTGTTTTGGGTGGTGTGTTCATAAACTTGTTGATGACATATTCGATAAGATCAGACCAGTCCTATGGATTGTAATTAATTACTCAATAAGTAAACACTTTCTTTCAAGGGGTTCGATGTTCAATTACAACTCACATCACACAGTGTGAATTCCATCTCCCAAATGCGTGAATATGTCTTCAGAATGATCGGTTGAAATAAGACACCAATCTGTTCCAGATCTCCGCCTACATGATGCATCATGGTGAAGATGCAATCGTTGACAAACTCCCCATTGCTGGTAAAGTCCTCCAGTAGGATGCCATAGTAATGCATTACCTCCAAAGTGGCAAATCTATAGAGATGGGGAAACCCATTTTTTTAGAGATCTTCCAGGATCAAAAAGAGATAGTCTCTAAACTTACTGTGCAACGTGCTGTGTTAGATTTTCGGTCTTTCTGCCATCCAGCTGTGATCGATTGTCCAGAATGAGTAGGAGTATGTGATTGGTCACGATCAGATCCTGCAGATACTGCTTCGAATAGATGGTGGGGTTGAAGCGTCGCAGCAAAAGCACAAATAGACAATGCAGATCGGACGTGTCCGCTATTTGGATGTGCAATTGTCGCAGATGATCGCGATCATCGTCCGAGAGGTGCGCCACCTTATTGTATGCCTCGATGGCCTGAAGGAACTCCCTGATGGCCGTCACCAGGAGATGCATGCGTCGGAGATGGGGCTTCAGGTCACTGTCCCGTTGCCTTGCACACTGCTCCAATTGCTCGCACTGCATGACACCCTCGTAGGTGAGGTAACTGAGGACATCGTAGGTGAGTATCGTGTCAATGTGCTCCATGTCCAGCTCCAGTTGGGCTGCAAACTTCAGGAAGTACGTGACCAGCCAGAAAAAGTGCGACGTGTCAATGGGTAGCTGTTGCACATATTAGAGGATTAGTGTATGTTTTTGGCATGGCTTTGGGCTTGGGTTTGTTTCCACTTACCGTATTGGTGAGCAACTGGGCATGCAGATCTTCCACCAAATAATTGTAGCCCTTGAGGAGAAAGTCAACGGTGAACTCCTTGAGTAGATTGGCAATATCATCGTCTGTGGGTATATGCTGCACGAGTCCCTTCATATTGATGCTGGATTGGGTGTAAAAATGTTAGATTATACACTTTCCGTAACCCCTCAAAAGTTATTTTGAATACTCACAGACTACTCTTACTGCGCTTCACTAGCTTCTTGCGCCGCAGCTCCTTCTTGTCCAGGGGCGGCAGAATGGGACGCTGCTTATTCCTGAGCTTTGTGTTGCATGGCGGCTTCTGGTGCAACGGCTTGCCCTGCGGCATGTCATCATCGTTGCTAGAGGTGGACACGGACTCCTGGTTCTCCACCTGCGTGGCATAGCCGCAGTCCGAGAGCTCCGACTGCGTCGAGGAGCACTCTCGTTTCTGGGGACAGCATTTGCCTTTCGTCAGCTGCAGTTTGCCGGCATGTGGGGACTTCTGGCTCAGTTTGATGGCTGCCACATAGGCCGCATAGCTCTGGTGCTGCGGCGGGGCATGCGAATAGGATGGCCGACTGCCGACGGGCAGGGGTGACCTGAACGGCATGATACTGCTCGATAGGCTCGTGGTTGTGGTAGTGTCGTTGACATTGTCAGCTGGTTGTGTTTTAAGATTCAAGGGTTCCGAGGACGCGGCCGCCACCTCGTTGTCACACTCCTCGTCCTCGTCCTCCTCCTCGGCCTGCATGGCTCGCTGGAGCTGCAGATGTATAAAATCCTCATAGTCCTCACCATCATCCATCCCAGCAGATCCCATGCGCTCTTTGGCCTCAATGGCATCCTGATACTCCTGACCCTTGCGGCTCACCTCCTGGAGAGTGGCTTCGGTGCCCTCCCATAAGGCCTGCTGCCGCTCTTCGGGGGTCTCCTTCTTGCCACAGAGACTGCTCATGCTGACGCTCATGCTCATGCTCATGCTCATGTTCAGGCTCATGCTGATGCTCATGCCCCGTCCCTGGCTGCCATTGTCCGAGGAATCCGATCCAGTGGGATCCGAGGTCAGCATGGGACTGGACTCGCCGCTGCCCTGCTTCGGGGGCGTCGTGTTGCTCTCATTGTCCTCGGAGCTCTCCGACAGCGATGCCTCGAACCAGAGATCGAGCAGCTTCTGCAGAGTGCTCACGTGCTGGTCCTTGTAGATCAGCGCGATCAACTGCACCATGGTGACGCCCCAGAAGGAGCGCTGCGGACAGGTCATCAGGTAGATGAGCAGCTTGTCGATGCTCTGGATGAACAGATTCCAGAGAATGGTGTTCTGCATGGTGATGCCATGCAGGTTGTTCGACTGCATCATGGGCATCACACAGATCCCGTGCGTCTCCGGTATGTGGAGGATGTTGCGCAGCAGCAGCAGACAATTGTTGATCTGATCACACTTCTGCGGCGACAGCTTGGGATCGGACTCGAGGATGTGCTTCATGTACTCCACCACGCTTTTGGTGCTCTTCGCCTCGGTGAAGGCCTCCTTGCTGGTGTACAGCAGCTTGTTCAGCTCGAAGATGGTGTGACGACCCACATCGGTGCGGTACATCACATCCACGGAGAACAGACACTCCACCGGCACTGTGAGATTAACCAGTATCCGGATAACCGACTCCAGGACCGCATCATCCTTGGCATTCTCCAGCAATGGTATCAAATCGGATCGTACATTCTGGCCAAAGCAGATGGCCCGGCGAAAGGTGCGCAGCGTTTGGTCCTCATACGTGAGCTTGTGGTTGATCTCCTCTAGAATGGCTAAAGGGGGAATATCCGACTTATTGAAATCGTTCAAAGGCATGTCGCTTCGCTTACTTACACAATGCATTCGGGCTGACTACGTAGGTGTCACCCTCCAGGGACCCCAGCGAAGCGAATGCGCTGTGCAACTGTGGCGCCGTTAGTAACCAATCCATAATCCTTTTTTTTCTTTTATGTCTATATAAAATTGTAGTCGTGTTTAATCTTGAGCTGATCCTGTATGATTCCTGTGCTCATTGTAGTCCTTGAGCATACAAGATGGTCCTTTTGGGGTCCTTTGTAACTGCAACTAGGTAGGAAACTGCATTTGTTAGTGGAATTTTAGGAACTCTGATACTCTGCTAAAATCATAAATGCAGAAGCTAATTATCATCAATTACAATTAAAACATAATCCATTCATATCGTGTCATTCAACAAATGTTCCCACACAACAAAGTCGAATAAGTAGCTGGGCTGGCGTTTAATTATAAAACCAGAAGGTCAAGCTCCTCTTCAGCAGCTGAAACCAAATCCCAAAGCCCCCCAAGAGTCGACTGCATGTGACCATCGAATGCTCGCAACATGCAATGTGCAGCTCTGGCAGCAGTTGTGTCGTTGCAGGATTCTCATATGAAGCGTAATATGAATCCCATACACGTGCCCAGGTGCGTGCTGCCCATTTACCACCCATCGTGCTGGGTAGCCGAGAGGAACATCGGCTAAAGAAAATTCCCAGAAACAACACTTTTCCCAGCTAGAAAATTCCCGAAGCCAACCTTCACCCAGTCGCAGTCAAAGACGAAGTCGGAGGCTGAGCCTGAGGGTGGCGATGCACACATAACCAGAGAAAATCTTCGAGAGGAGAGGCATGTCTCCGCATGTGACTCACACAGAGATTCAAATTGATTGTGTAAACAGTCTTCTGGTGAGAGGTAGGGGCCCCAGTGGCAGGGGGTGTGGCTGTGGCAGTAGCAGAAGCTGCCAGAGGAGACAGAAAACAATTGAGACGCTGTCGAGACCCCCCATTGAGGTATTTTTAGCGCCTGAATTGGCAGCAGGAAAATGTCACACCGCTCCTGGGGGCCCCCGTTTTTGTGGCTTCCTCTTAACTGACTTTGAATTGGTTTTGTTTCGCTTTGTTCTGATGGTACAGTCGATTTCCCTGGCTAATAGGCAACGCTATATTTGAAGCAAAGCTCTGAGTGGCAGTGCACTGGTTAGGGCGCTGGGGCACGGCTATTGTGTGGCAAGCTTTTAGGCGAGCACGTTAAATGGCACGCATTTGAAAATCCATTGAAGGGAGATGAAGGAAATAATCCCCTTCTGTTAGAAATAAATTCAACTTAAAGGTAATGGATTTATAATTACGAGAAGCCAAGGCTTGGGAAAGGGAACATTTCAAATTAAAATGGAGTTTAAAGGTAAAATTCTTGAATAAGGAAAAGAGATATCGTTTAAAAAAATTCTTGTTTTCTCTTACTTTTTTTAAATGATGATAGATCTTTCTCTAATCAAAGATATTGCTAATATAATCTTCAAACTAATCTTCTGATACAAATATAAATTCATACTTCCTTTATGAATATCCTCCTACACTCCAATGGCACTTTCGAATATCTCTAGAGCCTTTAAACTATTAGTTATAAATGCAAATCAAATCGCCAATTTGGCGTAATTTTACACACATTTGATCCGTCCATCAATCTCTATAGAGAACTCCGAGCAACCCCAATACCATTTCCGCCGATTGGTTATGAAATCATAGAATGAAACTTACATAAAACTCGTAGCGAAGCCAAGAACAAGAAAAAACTGCAAATGATATGCGCATTGGCTTCATGACTGAATTTCTGACTGACTGAGAAAAAGAATTTCATTCAAGCAATTCCACGAATGACCTAGCTCGTATTTTGCATTTTAAATGGAAAGCCAAGATAAATAAACAAATATTTTGAAAATCAAATGAGGCAGAGGGAAGGAAGATGCCTAAACCCCAGGGGGATATGATATGGATGGATGGATGGAGTCCGCCCCAGAATCTTTGTGGGACAGCAAACCAGAGCGACAGGCAAGGTAATTCCCCCAATTTGTTTGATGTTTGTGGAACTTCTTTTGACAGCCTATCAATTGAAGGCCAGGCCTCCAATTCTGTCAATTGCAGGCAGTTCAACGACTGCAACTTACATAAGCCATTGGGTATTCGGGCAGAATTTTATTGGGAATTTCCCAGTTTTTTCTTGGAAATAATGGGGAAGAATATGGAACATGTCTGTACATAAAACACCCTTTAAAAATATTCAATATCATACCAATATATTTATTAAGTTATAAATTATTTCTAATTCAAATCTGGCGATAAATTAAAGCTTTTTTCTCTCAGCTTTTTTGTGCTTTTCAGAAGGGGCCTACGTGAGTGCCAGCTGTGATAGGTCGTGTATCCCCGCCCCGCCCTATTGCTCTTAGTACTCGTGTTCTCTATGTCTCTTACCGGATTATATTCTCTTCTGCCTCTGTCTGGGTATATGTCTGGTTTTCCACCGTGGTTTGAGAGTGATTTGAATTCTGCGAAATATGTCTGGTAGATGATTTCGTTGAGCTTTTCCATGCACTTGGTTGGGTTTATCTGGTTCTAATATTGGTTTTTTTGTGTACTTTTTGGTGCCGTAAAAATCACACTTATTAGTCTGAAAACTCTGATTTGCTATATAGCTCTGAAAATAGTTTGTAAATAATTGAAATTTCGATTAGATTTTCTATAGGTCTTTTATATGTTTTATTTTCTATCATATATCCCATTCTAGGGTCTTGATCTTCTGCACATTTCTCACTAATTATAGTTATCTTTCTGGGCATGTTCTGTTTCAAAGTCTGTCTTATATAAAATCCACCAACTACGTATAATACTCGGGCGAGTTAAAATCCACTTTTTTCAATTGCTGTCTTTGTTCAGAAAGGGACAGAGATATAGTCATTCACTTGCACCAATACCAAAACACGAATATATTCACACACTTTTACAAAAATATAAATACTTCTGCTATGCATTTTCCGAATGCATTGGAAGTTATTTTACTTTTTGAAATAATGTTTAACAAACTTTTATGATTTATAATGTGAAACTTACTATCAGGGAAACCCCAATTAATATAATAGATACAATATCTCAATCACTTTGTGAAATATTAGGAATATTTGTAATTATATTTCTGGGAGTATGTTTGCTGTTGCGCGAATCGAACCGCTTTGAAGGAACTCTGAGAGTTGTATGCTACTTATATTCTGCATCTAGTAGCTTCTGCTGCAGTCGCAGCGCTGCAGCGGCGCAGCCGAACACCCGAACACGGCAGATACACCCACACGAACACCCAATATTCGCTATTCACATTGCAGTCGCATGAGATGCCAAAAGCCACCCCCCGAGCCACAAGTTGTCGCCGGCCCCCCGGTTCGTGTGTCGGGTCTCGTTCGGGGACCGTGTGCCGCATTCGTGAGCAGCGCAGCTCTGCCTTGGCCCTCTCGCTCTCACTAAGTGAGACAGTGCCCCACTCACGTGTAACGACAACGTGCGGCACGTTTGTTTGTCTAGTGGATGAGAATGTTCGATAACCATGAATAACAAGGCAGCAGCACAGCTATGCCAGCAACAAATTCATATACACTGGCGAAAATCTCACGTTATTGGATCAATAATTTAATCTTAAAGTGGCGAAGAAAAATTATCTAAAGTTATGCATAGAGAATATAGATATAATAGTATCTACTTTCGTGAGTATAATCTCATGATTGCAGCATTCAGTATACAATTTCCTATTAAGGGTGTCCACGAAAGCGCCCTCTCATATTTAAATATTTTCAATTATTTAATACAATACATTTCACGATTTATTATATTATCTAATTGCTTATCTTATTCCGAATACAAAATTATCGTTTAACCCAAAAGAGATCTCTTACAATTCCATATTAATTTAAGATCTATGCTCTTATTCCATTTTAACAACCAATCTTTAAGGCTATTAGAATTCCTCAAGTATAGCTCCATTTAAGACATTTTCTCTCAGTGTAAAGTCATTGCTTTACCCGCTTGGCTTTAAACGCTTTTCCCTTAGCCTCTCGGCACAATGGGGAGTCGATTAGACACGACTCGCTTCACTCATCCATAGGCTTCGTTGCCTCTCCGTTTTGTCACACTGATGTGTGACAGGCAGGGTGTTCGCCGTTCGGTTGTGGCTGAATGATTATGACGTTGCTGAATGATGATTGCCCGACTGCTGACTTCTGTTGCCTAACCCTCTGGCAGGAAGTCAACAGTTGGTTCTTACACACGAGCACGAGCACGAGGAGGGAGGGAGGGAGGAGGTCTACGCACTGCGACAGAGTGGGTTGAATACCTCGGACTTTGCTTTACGGCGTAGGAGCCCCCAGAACGCGACGCGTCGTCAACAATTCGCGACTGTAAATGAACTGTGGGGATCAATGGAATGGGAATGGGGCGGCGCGGCGCACTTCTGCTGTCGGCGCTATGCATCACACTTTGGGGTTCTCCAATTTCCACTCACAAATAAACACTACACACGTTGAAAACAACAGAACAGGCCCTTGACAGCGACTTGGTCCGAATGTTATTCAATCATATGAATGCATATATTTTTGGTGTGTAAGTGTGTTGGGCTGAGAGATCATATTATAATGAATTTATACACCAAGAAAACCAAAAATGCTTGAGGAAAAATGAAAGCTTGATTGAAGAAGTGTGAAGAGTGCGGGTATTACTATTACTTATCTGTAGAAAAATTCCATTGATACTAATATGTCTTGTTAATCTTGTCTTGTGTAATCGTCTGTTACTTAACAAAATCGCAAGGAAGTCAAATGTCAAGGACAGATCATTGATATTTATAGTTATTCATCTGTAGATCGTCAGTAGAATAGATCAATGCAGTCAACCGAGAGTGCAATTTGCTCACAAGAGCTACTGGAAAACAGTGCCGCAATCTAATCTTATCCTTTCTATTTTGCACAGTCAAAAGAAGATCTGTAAAAGATCAATACAAGCAATTATTCTCAATTGTTCGGATCGATTTACTAAGTTACATTTTTAGGAAAAATCGTTAATTTCTTCAAAAACAAAACTTTTCATAGAGAATTCAATTAAAAAGAGTTAAAAATCAATGTTAAATTTATAGAAACTATGATCATTAATTCACAAAATGTATTGTCATATTATATATCTTTTTATTAGTTAGCTTGTGAAGGCACTTTCGGCCGGGGTATGCTCGCCATGCCGGGGCTCACAGAAATTTGTTTGGTTTCTGGGCGTTGATGAAGCGATACAAGAAGGCGATACACAAAGTTCATAAATATTCGAGATTGTGGGGCCTCACGTGGCTGATTACTGCGTGCTGTTCAGTGTCGTACGTCCTGCCGTGTGGCTGTAGGAAAATAATCGTTTCGATGGTTTAGACGCACTCCGAGTAGAAGAATCGGTGCGGAGGTTTAGACACACTCCACTAACTTTCTTTTAAACTTAAGTCGTTTTTCGGTAAGCGGATCAGAATTCGCGAAGCACGATTCCAAACTGCAAGCATACGCGAATCCTTCTTGAAGTTTTTCTATCGTTAAACCATTTATAGGTTCGGTTTCTTCAGAGCTGCTGCTTCATTGCTTGGTTCATTCTCAGCCATCTCAGGCAATAATTCGTCATCAATGCCTCTATCTTTAAACAACTCTTGCATATCATCAATAGTCACTTTTGACTATACTTTGTTCATTTTTCTGGCAGTGTAAAAGAGACAATTTGCATAATTTATTTATTAAATTTTTGATTTAATCAAGCTTTAGCACCTATTCACTTACCACATCTTTAAAAGCTCCAGATTTGTTCACCTACTAAAACACTTCTCCAGAAGATTCTTACATCTGACAGCTCAAATTGGGATTCCCCTTTATCTAGACGCACCCCTCGCAAACGAAAATATTGCTATTTTGTAATCATGTAAGGACGAGGTTTTCGGCGTGTGAAAAGGGGGAAGAAAGCCAATTTATAATCGTGTAAGACCGCACTCGTGTTAGGCGAGGGCTAGGTGTACTCGTCTCATCCTACTCCTGTGGGAAACGTAACGTGAATAATGCGCATACGCCACATGTATCACACCTGAATCAGAACAAGAAATAACGAGAGCTCCAGAACGTGAGCTGCCGTGAGCGCCCCCTTTCCCAGCCAAAGCCAAGACTCGAACTATACAGATGCATCGCAGTTATGTGTCATGCGCTGAAGCATACGCCGCACGAGTCGCGGAACGACCTCCGCTGCTGGAATGTGCCCCATGGAGCTGCGCCAACAACGCAACCGCCGCTGCCAGCGAAATGTGCAGACAGGGGGAAGACAATCGCGTGTCTGGCAAGTAAATTTCGTGCTGACAACGTGTGCATGGAATCTTGAAGGAAACCTGATTCTGAAACGCCATCCCCTTTTAGTACATTTTTCATGCGGTTTATTGAAGAACTTTTCATGCTAGATGCCGCTGTGCTCCTTCACCCAATCGCGGGCAAATGACACGCGAGAGTAAACGCCTGGATAGTCGGGCTTGGCACATCCATAGCCCCAGCTGACAATTCCAACCAAAACGCCAGATTCACTGACCATTGGGCCGCCGGAGTCACCCTGGCAGGCATCCTTGCCACCCTCCATGAACCCGGCACAGATCATACGCTCGGTAACGCCGCCATACTGCTGGTACTTTTCGCTGCACACCTTCTGGTTGACCAGCGGCACCTCCACCTGCCGCAGCCACTCGCGGGACTCCAGGAGGTTCTGGGTATTTCCCCAGCCACTCACAAAGCAGGTCTCCCCATCCATGAGCTGCTGTTCGGGCTCCGGCAGCTTGATGGCCTTCTTGGTCTCATCGAATTTAATGGGATGCTGGAGCTGTAGCAGCGAGAAGTCGTAGTCCACATTCGAAAAGTTGAATTGGGCATGCTGGACGATCTGCTTGACACGGAGTAGCTCTCCACTGCGAGCAAACTCCGAGGTGCCCAACCGAATCTTTAAACGATCAGCAGTCTTGCCACTGAAACAGAAAGATAACAGTAAAACCCTTGAAGAAAGAAGTGGTGTATGACTCACTATGTGCAATGGGCAGCGGTCAGAATCCACTCCTCGGATATCAAGGATCCTCCACAAATGTGACTGGAAGTCTGTAGCGACACCTGATGTGGCGCATCGGTGATATTTATGCGATGTCCACCCACAATGCGACCATCCAGACGTGGCTGGGTCTTCAGAAGCGTATCCTTCAGGGAACGCTGTCGCATAATCGGCTGGGGTATAAGGCACACGCCCCCAAAGACCAAAAGGCTGCACTGCAGCAACAGAAACACTCGAAGACTCAACATGGCTGTTCTAAACTCAAACTAAACTTTGCTTTCGATTCTTTTGATGTTGAAGCCTTATATATGCAATTGATGGGCTCTTGGCTAAGTGATAGCCACCCACTGTGCCCAAAAAACCCGCTGAGACACCGCTGAGGGGCTTATCTGCGGACTGACACACAAAAACCAACAAGAAGTGAAGACCAGCATAACGGGTCGAAGGTTTTGATACCCTTTTAAATCCGTGGTATCTGAGGAAGCTCTAAGATACAATCATCGGATTTGAATGCTTGGATATTTTCATATGACACTGTTTCCAATGTTTAGTTGAATTATCATTGCAAAGACTTGTTTTTCGATCAATTATTTCTATGGCAGCTATACGAGCTATATAGTTCCCATACCGACGATTTGGACACGTGATCTGCAGTCATAAAGGAGCATGTGTAAAATTTTGTTGTGTTAGCTTCCAAACTGGGAGACTAGTTTGCGTTCACAGGTGCCTCCTTCTTTGCGTTGCAAACATCTGCTCAAAATTATCATACCCTCTTTAGGGCAATACTCGTAGTAAGCCAAAGAAGGCAACGCACTTCTGAGGGCTGGCTTATGGGATGTGGTCTCTAAAAATACTGTTTCTTGGCCTTGGGTGAGCTCGTAATCAAATCGCTTGCTGCCAGTATAAGGTATATGGCTATTTGTAATTGGGTCAAATGCATTTGGCAGTACATTAAGTTAATTCTTTAATAGCCATCAACTTGTTGTAAAAGGTTACAAATTCCCTTTGTGAATAAATTAGCTTAGTATGCCCTTAACTGCATTTGTTTACTCTACCACATAGATCAGATTCCGACCCACTTCGGTTAGTTTGCCTCCCTGCTCCACGCTCACTTGATTGGCGGCGACATCCAAAATGAAATTTCCCTCGCTGAGCAGCGTTTTGCCCGTTTTATAATCCTGAAAGTTGGGTATCTTGCGGGGACCCAGCAGTAGGTCATCGAATCGCCAGATTTTAAGATTAGACAGATCCGTTTTGAGCCCAATTATTTTGGAGATCTTCTCACGCAACGACTGCACTGTATCGCCCTCGGAGATGATGGTGTTGATTTGGAAGAGCGACGAACGCTCTGTGGGATTCACCAGCTCAACGCTCACATTGGGTGCCACACTAAAGCTGATGAAAGGTGAGCCAGGGCGCACTTCCTCGCGAGTTTTCTCTGGTGCTGAGGGATCATCGGTATACTTTACTTCCAGAGAATCCAGCTATGAAAAAAGAAAGCATGAAAGTTAATGGAGAACGGTATTAACTGTGGGAATTATCTCACATCCAGGGTGTTCTTGAGGTACTCCAGATTGCTGATTAGCACTTGTCGCTCATCAAACTCCAGGTTCACAGCCAGGGCCGCCACTCCCTTGCCGGACTCCACTTTTTCACGTATCATTTGAGCAAACGGCATCACTCGCTTCATGAACTTCTTCAGTTCTGCCTTCTGTTGGAGGGTGGCAGCAATCACCTTGTTGTCCGGCAAGGCCTTGGACTTGTTGAACAGCTCCCGCATGGTGTCCAGGACACAGCACTGCCAGGGCGGATAGGTTTTGGCCGCCCAAATGAGGGCACGATTGGGTTTCGCTGTCTGCGGATCCAGTGCCTTCTCTTTGCCACCTTTGGCCTTCAGCTGCAGCAGGTTCTTCAAGTTGAGACGGAAGGCGTGAGCCGACTCCATGAGGTACTCGGAGCACATAATGTCGAGCTCATTGATGGCCCCCACTTCGGGCCATCGAGCGTGGACAATGGACTCCTTGTTGCCCAACAGTCCCCAAACGTGTTCCGCCATGTGCGGGCAGATGGGAGCCACCAGCAGAGCCTGACGACGTATGAACTCCAGCACCAGCTCCACGTGCATGCCCTGGGTGCCGCACAGCTCGCGGTACTTGTCGCGGGCCAGCTGCAACTCATAGAAACCGCTCCTCAGAGCCTCCTTAAACAGCATTTTCCGGTAGTTGTCGTCCGTCTGCTGTGTCTTGAGGTTCAGCTCGCTGAGGAATACCTGATCATTAAACGTTCTGGCGGCGCCCTTTCTAAGAGTGCTTTTCGTTTCCAGCATCTCTTTGACCCACTCAATGAACGTGAACAACCGCAAGATGCCCGCATCCGCTGTGCTCACGACAAAGTTGGCATCCTCAATACTGTCTCCGGCATCGGCTAGACACAGACGCATGCCATCGGCCGAGAACTTGTCCACGGCATCGGTTAGGGTGAGGAAATTACCATCCGACTTGGACATCTTTGCGGAATTGAGCAGCAGGTGTCCATTCACGCGCATGCCTTTGGGCCACTTTGTGTCATCTTTGGGCCAAATGGCGGCATGATTGTACAGAGTGAAGGTCAGATGGTTATTGATCAGATCCTTGCCAGAAACACGCAGATCCATGGGATACCAATACTCGAACTCGCGCCGAAGCACAGCCAAATGATCCAGCTTAATGTTGGACTTCTTTGGTGGCGGTGTCTCTTTGAAGAAGATGTAGTCCCAGACCTCAGAGGTCATGTCAGCTGGTGTGATGCCTACAACAAAGATGGTAATAGATTGAGAGGGAATATCATTAAATTGAATGAAAATGGGACATACCAAAGGGACCGGGCTTCTCGCCACGAAGGCTGCCACCCTGTAACAGATGCACAACTGTATAGTATGCCATGTAGATGGTGGAGTCTGACAAAGACTCAATCAGCCACTGCTCGTCCCACGGCAGCTTGGTGCCCAGACCGTAGGTGCGCGAGCAAGCGTACTCGTGCAGCCAGTTCAGACACGCCTCGAAATTGTTGCGTGCCTCTTCGTGAAAGGTCTCCATGTCCTGCAGTATCTTGACAGCCTGCTCCTTCCAAACGGTTTCGCCGTAGGTGATGTACCACTGATTGCACAGCGCCACCACACACTCATCGGCCGAGCGCGACAGGATGGTCTTCTCGGGCTCATAGTATATTTCCGCCTCGTTGGCATCCACCATCTTCTTTTGCAGATTCTTCTTGACATCCTGGACTTTGCTGCCGGCAAATTCCCCAACCAACATAATGCCATCATAGAAACCTAAAAAGGATTCCAAATTAAATATGAATGTGAATATCTATAAGGCGGCAGTCGCTTACTCTTTAAGTAGCACATTTCCTTGGCTTCGGCGAGCTTGTCCTTGTCGTTTTGCGACTGAATCTTAAGTGTATCGTAGGCATGAACGGCAGAGAGCTTGCCCAGCGTAGGCACCTCAATGATGGGGAAAGGTTTATAGGGCAGAACCATCTCATCTTTTAGTCCGTACTTCTGGCGGAACGCCTCCTTCTTCTGCAGATCCACCAGGGCAGCGTAATCGTCGGGCGAATCGGAAGGCACTGAGGTAACTACACCCGTGCCCTTGTCCGCTTTGATGCTCAGCATGGGCAGCGTGTATATGATTTTGTGGGATGTCAATGGTGCCGAGAGGGGAGTACCCAACAGCTCTAGGCCTGTGATCTCGGCCAGGACAACAACATTGCCCTCCTCGGCAGTGAATCCCTGGTAGGCCATGTTGCGCGCAGCACGACGAGTGCTGATCCAAACTTCATCCCGAGAGGTCTGCCACGCAATGTACTTGATGTCCGGATGCAGCCAGCAGTTGGTCTGGCCGTACATCGTCTCCGGCCGCAGTGTGGCGGCAACCATGTAAATGGGTTTCTTGATAGCGCTGCAAAAGAAACACCACTTAAATCACGAAGGAAACGGAGTAATAAGTGACTATTTCAAACCTCAATACTTTGGGTGCCTGCAGCACTTTCATTTTTATCAGAGTGTACTCCTGCGGGCCCACGCCCTCGCCAGTGGAACGGTCGTGATCCATGCACGGCTGTCCATCCTTGGGTGAGTAGATGGTGTAGCGCTTTCCGTACATAATCTTGCCGCGCTGCTTCAGATGATTGAACTGCCAGCGGACAAACGAATCAAAAAAGGGATTGGCATCCGTTGTGATGAATTTGCGCCGCCAATCGATGTGGGCGCCAATGCTCTTTAGGTCCTGTATCGCCAGAGGTGGGAAGTAGTTCAGCCAATGCTGAGGGTCGGAGAACTCTTTGATTTCCTCATCCTTGAGGCCCAGACTCTGCATGATCTGCCACTGGTACTTGGCCGCTCCCGTCTTGGCCACAGCCTTGCTTTTCTTGCCCTTGGACTTATCCTTGGGTATCTCCGACTTGGTCTCCTCAACGGGAGCCTCCTCCACCGCCTCTGGAAACTGAGGGGATAGCCAAACAGTTCCATTTCGCGCGTCAACTTGTCGGCACAGGCCTTGATCGGCATTCCAGTGCAATGGAAGCCAAAGGGCCACAGGACGCGACGTCCCTTCAGCCGATGGTACCGCACGGCAAACTCCGCCTTTGGACAAACTAAATGTATGGCCCAAATGCAGACGTCCATTCATGTAGGGAAAGGGAAACGTGACGAAGAATTTCTCCGACTGTTCCTTCTTTGGCGCCGTCGGTGCATCCGACTGATGGACTTGTTCCTTTTCCCAGCGCTCCTGGACTTCGCGCTCGATCTTCTGCAGGTATTCCACCTTGAAGGTGCCTTTCCGTTCGATATTCGCCTAGTGCACACAAGGAATTTTGCTTTTTAAAAAGGGCGCATATGTATGAATGAAGAAGAATTCCCGGAAAATATTGCATCAGCCGGCATGCTTTCGTGGCAGTTTGCTAAATATAGCCACCCACAGATAATAGAGCTCTACGGAGATTTCCATCAATTATTATTACTCACCATTTTAGATTAGTGCACGTCGCAATTGTTTAAAACAATTGTTTTATACAGATTTCCGCACTTAAAGCAATATTGCCAGTGCAACGTGTTTACCAAAAGAAAACCGATAGTCGATAGACGGAATGGCTGTGGAAAAGCCTGAAGGGGTGACGCAGGGCTGGTTAAGAATAACCACTGAGAGATAATTAATTATATGTATTAATTAATTAATTAAATAATTATTGATTGGTTATCATTAACGATTAATGAATTTACTGATTGTTTGCATTGAAAATCTCTGTAATTTCTTAATGGTTGTACTCCAACAGACACAGCTGATTAAAATTAGGCAAATCGACTACAAGTCTAAGCTAAGCCGCATGTTTCTGTTGTTCACACTGCTTGCTTTTCCAGTCAGGTTAAACTCCTTAACTTCAAATGCAGTGGAAAACCATCAATATGAATATCTCTGCACACTTTTTGTTCCTTATCTAGGTCGTGCACCTTGCAACTTACTTAGGGATGCGCTGCACACTATCGATGATCATAAACAGCGATAGTCCAACTCAAAATTCAGTCGATATTTCTTATTTAACCTAGTTTTTTTTTCTTAATTAGTGAAAATATAGTATAGCACATTTAGAGAAATTGTAACATAGTTAAGCACACAAAACGTAACAATTGTGGAAAGTATTTGTTAACAATGCGACCAGTATTTGCCTTTTTGCTGCTGGCGCTCATCTGTGCGTGCCAGGCGCAGTCGGACTTCGAGGAAGGCGATAATGACAATGATTTTGCCGAATTCGATGATGAGTTCGTGGGTTCCAACTATTACACAGAGCCAGCGGCTAAAAATGCAGATTCCAATTCGGCAGGTGAAGCTGGTGGAGACAGTGGATCCAGGGAGGATCAAGTGCCGCCACGCAAGCAGCCACAAATCGTTGACGACGACGAGGAGGACGGCCTTGTGGAAGAGGACGATGAGTTCGAGCACTTCCAGGACGAGGAGGAGTTCGAGGGCTACGACGGTGGCGACGCCAAGGACCCGCCAATCGACGAGCAGGCCGAGCCCAAGCTCAACATACCCAATATCCCACTGCACTTCCGCACCCACTGGGACTCCTATTGGATGGAGATGCTGATGGTTGCAGGTCTGCTGGCGTACTTTGCCAATTTCTTTGCAGGAAAGGCGAAGAACGCACGCCTGGCGCAGCTCTGGTTCAGCACGCACAAGGCCCTGCTGGACGAGAACTTTGCCCTTGTGGGGGATGACGGCAAGGCGGAGAATGAGAATCCCGGTCTGATCAAGGAGAGCGAGAGCCTGTACACGCTCTGGTGCTCGGGTCGCACCTGCTGCGAGGGCATGCTCGTCGAGCTGAAGATGATTAAGCGCCAGGATTTGGTGTCCCTGGTGGCGGGACTGATGCGTCCCCAGCTCGATACGGTCCATATTAAAATCGAACTGACGCGTGGCTTAATGGATTCATTTGTATTTGCAGTCGGCACTAAAAAGACCATCACCAAGGTCTTTAAGGAATATACAGATTTGGTAAGCGAATATACCTATATATTCCTAATTTGAATTCGATTCCAAACACTTGTTGCCATTGCAGAGCAAATTCTGTAGTCTAGTCGGGAAGCCGGAGGATCGCTACAATGTGCCCAACGGCTTCGCAGTGCTCTCGGAGGTGCCAGAGGCCACATCTGCCATACTCGAATCACGCATTATTACTGCACTTAACAAATACCAAAGCTATATCGATTACCTGCACATTTCGGACCAGTTTAGTGGCCCCATCCAGCAGGAGGAGGGCAATACACTGAAGCAGCTTGAGACCAAGCCCGTCCTTCTAGCCGGCTTCAATCTGCCTAAGCATGCCGAAATGGAAACCATTAAGCCGTTGTTATTGTTGATCTTTTATTTAATGGAACGTTTGAAGACTTATCGCATGTCCAAGGAGGTATTGCATTAATCAATCACATCTTTCTTAAAGATAATCCCCCTTTAAAATACAAAAATTTGTGGCATTTCCAGGGCAAGTCCAAGTCTGACAAGAATCGCCAGCGCGTTGAGGAGGAGTTCTTGAAGAGCACACATGCTGCACGTGCCGAGGCAGCCGCTCAGCGTCGCGAAGACAAGCGCAAGCAGGAGAAGGAGCGCATTCTGGCCGACGAGGATCCAGAGAAACAGCGCCGCTGGGAGGCCAAAGAACAGAAGCGGCAGGCCAAAAAGAATGCCCCAAAAATGAAGCGACTGGCCGTCAAATCTTTGTAGATTTGTTTCACAGTTTGCCATTCGTTGTCTCTCAGGAGCGCTCCTCCTTAAAGTACATACCTTGACCATTTGTAGTTGTTCCTCAAATGCCACAGAATAAAGCAATATATTATGTATTTGTTTCCTATGGAGCGCCAAAAACGAAATTACACAATCCAAATTATACCTACCTATACCTAGCAGATAAGCTGATTAGACCGATAAGATAACCCTTTATATCTACGAGACCTCAGGTTTCATATCTTTTGGATTACAAGAGAGGGGAAAACCAAGAAGGTGCACACAGTTACATGCTCAATCTCTCGCCCAACGCCTTCACACTCTCTCTCGAAGCAAGCACTGCTTCAAATGACATTTCGGGTGCTCTCATATCGGGCCGAAAAATTGCAATTATATTTACTAGGACTTGGTCTCGAATGGTATGGGTTAACAGAACAAATTTTGATCATGAATCATCTCTTACTTCACGGCACTCTGGCGTTGGGGGCCGAAGGAATCGCTTGTGTGAGCTAACACTTGACTGGGAAACAGTTCTCATTGGACACATAAGCAATGTGATTGCGTAGGGTCTTGATCTGCTTCTGGGCGGCATCGAAGCTATACGAGAGGGTATTCAGTTGACCTTGCATCTCCCGGATAACGGCCTCGCGATCGTTGACCGAAAGTGAAGCAGTGGCACGGCACTGGGCCAACTCCTTCTCCAGGCGGTTGATCTGCTCCTGCTGCTGGGATTTGATCAGTTCGGCGCGCTCCTTGGTGCCGGCTATGATCTTAGCGGACTCGGTTCGCAAGGTGTCGAGATCATCCTGGGTGGCCTTAAGCTGCTCGCAGAAGAGATCGCGCTGGCGCAGGAGCTCCTCCAGTTCGTTGCGGGCCTGGGACAGCTCCATCTGGCACTGGGCCAGCTGGGGGCGCACGTCCACCGAGGTGGGGGAGCTCATCTGGGCTTTGCAGGACTTGAGCTCCTTGCAGACGACCACCAGCTTGCCCTGCATCTCGTCCTTCTCCTTGCAGATCTGGGCCAGCTTCAGCTGCTCGTTCTCCAGCAGCTTGGGGAAGTGGAGCAGCTCGTTGAGCTTCTCCTGGAACTTCGCCCGGATCTCCTTCACCTCCGTGTTGATCTGCTGCTCGATGCGCTTGTTGTTCATGTTGAGCTTCTCCAGCGAGACGCACTGCTCCTCGACCTTCTGCTGGGCCAGCAGGTACTTGTTGCGGTAGTCCTCCAGCTGCTGCGACTGCTCCTTCATGATGCACTTGAACTCCTGCTGCTCCTCCTTCATCTCATTGACGCGAGCACGCAGAAGATTCAGCTCGGCGGCATCGGCATCTCCGTCGGCGCCTTTCGATGGACTGCTACCACAAATGCCCTTCATTCTAGGTGGAGGAATGAAAGCGCATATAGACTGAATGGGAGCTCCCATTGGGGGACACTTACCGCTTTTGCATCTCCTTCATCTGGCAGTCCTTGCGCTGAAACTCTGTCAGCAGCCGCGTGTAGTTCTCCTTCATCTTCTCGTACTTGTCCGCCTTGGTGTTGCGCTTACCCCCGCAGATGACCAGTGGATCGGGTTCCTCCGGGCAGGGCGGGCGTGACGGACATGGGCGCGAGTCCTCCTCTTCACTACCCTCATCGCACGGACCCGCGGATTCGCGACGGTTCACTTCGTTCAGCAGCCTCTTCACCGAACACTGCATTTTCACGATGCGATGCTTCAGCTTGTCCATGGAGGTGACTGAGGGCGCTGAGGAATTCTGTGGACATGGGGCGCCATGGCCATGAGCATGCTCATGGCCATGAGCATGCGACCGTTTGGACGAACGACAGGGCGGTGCAGGCGGGCACACGCTGCTGCTGCTATCCGGGCAGGGCTTCGCCCCACAGGGCCCCGGACTGCAGACGGGCTTGTTCTTGCAGGCCATGATCGCAGCTGCAATCTCTTGCATCATCCGCTTGTCTTCCGGACAGGCGCCCTTCATCTTCTGCATGGCCTTCTGAAGGGCACAGATTAGCCGCTCATCCATGGCACCACCACCACCGGCTCCACCCCCACCACCGCCACCGCCGCAGACACTGGCACAAGAGCTAGCATCCTCGCTGCAGGGCTCGGTGGGTCCGCTGTTCTGCTGCCCACCGGGACATGTAGCACCCATGCACATGTAAGGCGAGAGCTGGTCCTCGTCCACGGTGGTGGTCAGGTTCACCTCCTTGTAGTGACGGTGCGAGCCAAAGTTCTGCAGCTCAATGGCCCGCCGCATCATGGTGTGGAGCTTGATGTTCTCCTGCTCCATGCACACGCGTAGGCGCTTGATCTCGCGCATTTCGTTGCGCGTCTGGCAGGGCTTGGAGCACAGGTCCATCACATTAGACTTGATGTCCTGGATGATCTTGTTCTGGCAGTCGATCTCCTTGATGAGAGCCAGATACTCCATGTACATGCGCTTCTGTTCGGGATCGTCGGAGGACTCACCTAGGCGCGAGAACAGATCATCCTCGAGCCCCTCCTCCATCATGTGCTCCTCCATGAACCTCTGCTCATCCTCGTACTCCCCGGCCTCGTCGGTATTCTCCGTATCCGCCATTTTTTGTTTTTCTACGATTCACTCGCAATGAAACAGAATTTTACGAATATCCCTTTCAATTTTATACGTTTTCTGAGCGTTTACTTTTTTTTTATTCTCCCTTTTCCGGGTAAATTTCGAAAATAAAATACACTAAAAAATTTTTCAGCGAAGCTGTTGTATTATTCCTAAACGTATAAAATCAACTGAGGGACGGAACCGTATAAGCCGAGTGGGAATAGCACCTTGGGAAAGGCCTGCTGTGATTCCGAAAAAATTTATGAATCGACTCGAAGGGTGACGCTAAGTTAGGGAGAGAAAACCAAAAGGATTCTAAGCCATAAGAAAATTTTGTTAATCATCCAGAGAAATTGATAGAATTTTAGATAAATGTTCGGACTTAAGCTTCAAAACAAAAAACAAAAAACCGATGATGGACCGCGATTTATCAAGAATTTACGTGCAAAAACTATTCGGCGGTCGGACATGGTTCTTTTTTAATTGATTTTCAAAGTTTCATTTTTGCCCATATATGTATGTTTTCGAATAAAATAAACATATAATCATGCATGCTTTTAAATGAAGTGTCAAAATTTGCAAACTTTTGGGCTTTGAACTTTTTTCCAATACCAGCTTATCGAGGTAATGTGGTATCTCCGAAAGTAGGCCTGTTCCACCAATTCACGGTCTTCTGAGGTTAAAGCTGAGGTAGAACCTTTGATGCTATTGTAAACTAATAAATTATTGACGGCATTATACTTCCTCCACCTTTATGCCCTTTAGCTCTTGTTCACCATCCTCCAGCGCATTTTCTCACTACTTACATTCCCAGCATTCACATATTGGTCCAGTTTCTTTTTTAACTTAGGATTAAACATGTTTTCTATGGCCTGGAATACCTCATGAATCCTATCAGTGTGATTGATGAATGACCATTGACCATCCAAATCCAAAAAAACCATTTCACCTTGGCGTATTTTGGGACCCTTTCACCGATAAAAAGAGGAAACAGACATTTTTGCCCATTGCATATTTCAAAATAGAACAACAGAGGAGAATCAGCAGCAGCCAATACCTACACCACATGGGATCGAAAAAATGTCCTGGCGCTGGAGTTTGAAATTAAATCCAAAAAGCAAACCATGTTCCAACGAAACATTGACCAAACGGACCATCCAATTTTGGAGACCATCATAGAGGATGACTTTCCTTTTTGGTCGAACGACGGGGAATGCACGAATATGTTTACATTTTTATGGGCAAAATGAAATTTGAAATCGAACCATGTTCCAGCGCCAAATACCGAACATTTTTATTTTAGAAGAATATATGCATACCAAAGAAGAAGGCAATAAACAATTCTTTTCAGATTTCTACCTAAAGCATAGAAATATGACGGATAATAAAAAGGTATTGCTTTCATAATAAACTCGAATCGGTTGAGAAGATATGCCATAAGACCATAAAAAAGGACATAGAAAAAAGGAATTATAACAAGAGAACTCTTCTCCCTTATTGGCAAACTCTTAAATTACTTTTCTTAAATTTCCCAAAATTATTTTCAAGCAACAGCATTTTTTTCAACAAAAACAGTAGGCCTGGAAAAATCATTCGGAGCCAGTCGATTTCTAGTAGTCGGGAGTAGAACTTCATTAATTCATTAATTTTAGGTAACGAGCGTTATAGTATATATTATTGTAAAAATTTTCTGTTAGCAAAAACAGCGTTAAAATTTAACTAGTGCGAATTCAATCAGATCAAACGCTAAATTTAAGTAGTTGTTAAACGCTAAATTTTAGTAGGCGTAAAACGTCAACCCACAAAAGCCATCACAAACTAGAAACCACCGCTCACAGCCGACAGTCTGCCGAGGCAGCCTTGGAACAGATTCTAACCGTAGTAATATATGGAGTCGATGGGTAACGACTTGGAGCTGGATCCCACCGAGGTTAAGAGAGAGGAGCTGGGTAAGAAGAGCAGCTGCGTCAGTATGCAGCGAAAGGCATCCGTCCTGATGGGGCCAGCAGGCAAGGGTCCGAAGATTGACTCGCTGGAGTCGACCCCCTCCAGTATGACCCGTGACGAGCATAACGAGCATCACGGTGACGGACAAGGTGACGCAGATCTGGCCCTCAGCGAGGTGGATGATACCGATCCGAAGCTCGAGGACGAGGATGAGTATGAGTGCGATGGCAGGCATCGGATACTGAAGCCTGTGAAGAAGAAATCCGTCTCCTATCGCACAACCGAACGCGTTCGGGATGCTCGTCTGCAGAAGCCCCAAAACTCCGACGAGATTGGGGCGAAGCTTAAGGAGGAGCTGAGCAAGTACAAGCAGGAGCTGCAGGAGTACAACGAGACCACCAAGGATCTGGAGGAGAAGTACATGAAGATAAACTACGAGCTGAGCGGCCTGCAGCAGAAGCACGATCATTTTGTGGCCTCGCAGGGCAGCAGCTCCGACCAGGAGGAGGAAATGGGTGGCGAAATAGACGGCGATGGTGATGGCGTCTACAACTACAGGTCCACGACCAGTATCGCCTCCGATGCATCCCTGGATAACAGTAGCAGCAAGATCTTTCGGAGCAGCAGCAGCTTCATGACCGTCCTAGAAGCTCCCAACTCCTACGAGGATTTGCCCCAGAAAAAGTACCCCAGGGAGAAGCACGGCTCTAAGCACATGTCCAAGCAGTCGCAGCCGAAGACGAATAAGATGTCCCTGTCCGATCAGGTGGGCGACGACTACAGCAGCCGCATTGTGGAGACTTTGGCCAATCGTCAGTCCAGGCGACGCCATCGCTCGATGATGAACCACCACCAGCACGACGACGATGACGATGACGAGATGGAGGATCAAGAGAACCATCCGGCCTCGATCAAGGATGTCTACAAGGTGCTCAAAGACGTGATGAACACCTCCCAGGATCATCACACGTACAAGCACGAACGAGCGCGGACGCGGGAGCGTGAACGGGAGCCTAGTAGCTCCACCCGAGAGCTCTACTCGACGATCAACAACCTGAAGAGCGAGCAGGGGCAGTACCGAACCATCATTCGACAGCAGAAGGATCGCCTCACCGACTATCATTCGCGCTGTGTCAAAGCCCAGGAGATCATGAAGACGCAGAAGCACGAGATCGACAAGCTGCACATCAACAACAAGCAGCTGGAGTCGAGCATCTACCACGACATCGACACCCTGCGCTCGAAGATCGACATGAAGCTGAAGAACATCTCTCACCTGCCGCAGATGATGCGGGAGGAGCACAGCAAGTACGAGAAAGCCATGCGAGAGAACTGCACCCTGGGCGACAAGCTCCGTCTGCTTCATCAGGAGGCCAACCAGCTGAAGCTGAAGATCGATGAGCTGGGGCGCCGCAAGCTGGTGACCATCAACCGCCTGAAAGCCGCCGAGCGAGACCTCAAGATCTTCAAGAACTACAATGCGGCCCTCAAGACGGAGAAACGGCGCCTCTCCGAGGAGCTGACCAGCGTGAAGGAGCAGCTGGAGTCCCTGCAGTCAGCCAGCAAGCGGCAGATGTGCCGCCATCGGGAGCAGAGTGAGAAGCAGCGCCGCGAGCTCCAGAAGCGCATCTTCGACCTGGAGCTGAAGCTCAGTCGCAGCCAGAACTCCACCTCGAGCCTCATCCAGGAGCGTGACAGCCTCATCGCCGAGCTGCAGGCACAGCTCCACACGCTGGTTCACAACTTCGAGGTCTCCCAGAAGCACATTCGTGTGCTGCGACGACACATCTACTCGATGACAACAGGTGGCGGAGGCATAAGCGGTGGCGGAGGAGTCGGTGGCACTGCCAGTTCTGGTATCGGCTCGGCCCAGTCCCAGCGGCCCAGCGAGTCATCGGGCATCGGGCGGGTCAATCACAGTTGCCAGGGTTCCAGCGCCGGACGCAGTAATCCACGCATGATGGTGATGAAGGCCAAGGCCTAGAATCGCCCTAGATATCAGCGGCCCAGACAACTTGAAGATATGGCTCACATCCTCTAGGAAGCGCGATGGAGACAGACAGATGGGTGCGATCCATATGATCAAGTTGTATGTTGCTGGTGGTACACGTCGTTTACTGTCTGGATTCTGTGAATAAAACTGATACAATTTTTATGTTTCTTTTACTCTTCCTTTATTTGTCACTCCGCGGGGCGTGTGGGCAAAGCATCCCTCGACGCAATTACCATGTTGCTCTTTCTCTCGCGTGCTCTCTTCTTGTCCCTTTTGATCCTCTCTGAGCGAGACTCTCTCCCTACGCACCCTCTCTCTCTAACACCTACACAGCAATGGGACCGACAGTGGACGAGAATAAGCATGCACAGCAATGCACAGGCGTGGACAATAACAAACGGTAAATCGTAAGGAAGGCAACGGAAGATGACACTGAGAAAAATCTCGTAGTGAATTCATCGACAGCAAACAGACCAAAAAAACACTGAGAATAATATTAGGATTCTACATATGTATGTACATATATTTTCCTTTTTTTACACCCCACTTCAGCAATCTTCTTCACCACGAATAACCCCTTAACCTCGTTACTCTAATGATGCTTCCCTTTAGCACCTGATCTCTGATCTCATCCAATCCACATGACCAATAAGTGCCAATCAAAAAGCCGAATCTAAACAAAAACAAAACCAATTCCATGGAAGTCCACAAGTCCATGTACGCAGTTCATGGCAGATCTCTCTGCTCAGCTGCTGGTACACACAATGTTTTACATATAAACAAATTTCCACAGCCACTTTGGAGCATGAGATTCTGTGCGAAAAGTGTTTGGGAGATTAGGCAGAGAGGCAGGGGGGTGGCAGCGGGAGGACCAGGCGATGACAGCCGAAAGAGTGCGTTCCGAATAGGAAGCAGCGTTCGCTCCCAGAGAGCGAGGAGTCTTGGCTAAATATAACACAAAGAATCTCTGAGCAATATTTTTTAATATTAAAAGAAAACTCATGTAGATGGACGGGGGTTGGGGCTACTGGTGCTGGTGACTCGCAAAGGTGCGCTGCGCTGATGGTTTTTCGGCGCTTTTCCAATGTGAGGGTCGCTCCTCGGCTCTCAGTTGAGTTTTCGCACGCGTCGCGTACGAACACGGATGAAACAGATTCGCAGCGGCACGCTCCAACGGGCAGCCCCTGGCATTTCCCTCAGACGACGATGACGCACTGCGTCGGCCTCTGCCTCTGTCTGCTGCTGCTCTTGTCACACGTGAGGGCATCAGCAGCAGCAGCTGACGATGAGATGTCTTCCGCCTACGGGTCCACTTCCACTTGCGTCATACGCGCCACGCTCTACATGACGCCGGTATGGGATCGCAGCGACCAAGACTTTGGCCTGCCCCTGGACATTGATTGCTCTGGAAACAGCACGCTGGAGGTACTAGCCGCCTTCGACCTTGGCGCCCAGCGGGTGGCCGGCAAGAGTCATGTCCTACTGGACGGAGCCCACACGCCGCCACTCGGTGTCGCCAGCTATGGTCTGGAGTATCTGGATAATTGTCCTCATCTGCAGAGCTTGGAGATCGAGCGATTCGTTGGGGACTCCACCCTCAGGCTGGGCTGCGGTGGTCCCATTCTAAACAAGATGACAGCCGTGTCCATTAAGAATAATGAGCTGGGCACGCTCAGTGGCAATAGCTTCGAGCAGTTGCCGCATTTGAGGCGTCTTCAGATTCAGGGCAACTCCCTGAGGTTCATGGAACCACTGCTGGGCTGTGGGGAACTCCAGGAACTGACTATCGGGGAGGAGGAGCATTTGGTCTTGAGAGATGGTGACATCATTGAACAGCTGCCGAATCTAGAAAGACTTCGCCTGAGTCGCCTCAAGATGATTGAACCCGAATTCTTCAATGTATTGCCCGAGAATCTCACAGAACTCGTTGTGGAGAAGACACCACTCGAAAACAAGAGTTTAATCCTGGCCAATGGAACCTCTCATCTGATCAATGTGACCATTGTCGATTGCCATCTGAACAGCTTTGGCCTTGAACCATACGGAAATCGGAGCATACTCCACTTGAACCTGAGTGGCAATGCCTTGACCTCATTGGAACTGGGAGAAAGTTGCCTCCTATCGCTGGATCTCAGCAGGAATCAATTGGGGAACCTAACCAGCGGCTGGTTCAGCAGTCTGACGAAACTCCAAGAGCTGCGCTTGCAGGAGAACCGAATTCACATGCTCTCTCTTGTGCAGTTGCTCCGGATCGCCCCACAAACCCTCCAACATCTCGATCTGAGATCGAATCAGTTGATGACTCTGAAAGATGTGGACGCCCGAATGGAGCAGCCGTCGATGCAGCTGCGTATCTTTATTGATGGCAATCCCTGGAGCTGCCAGTGGCTGCTCAATTTCTCGCACACCCAGCCGCAGATGTTCCGGCTCTTGCAGTACTCCAAGTATATTTCGCACATCAATGTGAATGGATTGAGCTGCAGTCCCCAGGATCCACCCACAGAAGGGCCTGCGAAGCGAGAGCGACCGCCTGGGAGGATTATGCATGTGATCCTCAATAACTCCTTCGTTCCGGTGCCACATCCCAACACGAATGTCTCCAGCTTTACAGTGTTGTACGGAAATCCCGTGGAGCTTCATCGCAGCCAACGTTCGGGGCCCTCGTCATTGTCTTCATGCTGCCTTTGGGGATAGCCCTGCTCTTCCTGCTGCTCTACCTCTATCTGCACTGCGAGCGACTCTTCCACTTGTCCTATTACATGTCGGGACTGTCGTGCTTTGGCGATGGTAAGTCCTCCAGCCAGCCTCGCTTTGTGGATCACGTGGATATTGTACGTTATCCCATAGCCAATGGCAATGGTGCTGCTGCCCTGGATTTGGAGCCCGCTCTGGCTGATGGCTATGAGACGCCGGTGAGCGGTGGTGCCTCCATTTGCAACTGTACGGGCCATAGAGATTCCTCGTGCTCGCGCACGCATCATGTGACGTACGAGTCACTGCCCACGGAGCTGCCTTATCAACTGTACTCCGAGATCAAGGAGCTGGCTGAGAGTGAAGACGGAACGAAAGAGATGCTGAAAGGCAGCACCCCTACAGCGCCCATCTACGACCACCTGTCATTTGGGGAGGAAGGGAAACAGGAGGTTGAACTAAGGGACAAATCGTAGGTCTCGTTTAATCTTCTCTGCTCCATTCTGTTGCTTTCTTGCTTGTTTTTTGTGCTTGTTTTGGTGTGTAACTAATGACTAAGTTCGTGTCTAGATGTAAGGTCTAATTAAAGTTTCTTATTAAATGTGATGCCGTCACTTCTTTGGCTGCCTGGAGCCGATGACAATGCGTCTGATGATGTTCGGACCCTTAATCGTCGGCTTAATGTCTTTGCCCCCAGCTGTCTTCGGCTTCTCATTCTCCTTGGCGTCGGGCATTAGCTGCTCCACGGGACTCAGATTGTGTACAACAGGTGAGCTGCCGCTGAACTGGACCATCTTGTGGCTCTCCTCGGCGAATATCTCCCGCTTTTTGGTCAGGATGGAGCGTACATTCTTGTTCGTTGTGTCCTGCATGGCAGGCTGTACCGATGGCTGCGCGTGGCTCCTCACGGGTGTTCCCTTACGCAGTGGTTTAGCCGGGGTCATGGTGCCGTCTTCGATCTCGATTTTGTTCGGTGTGGAAGAGTCGATGTACTCCACATCGCTGTCATAATCTTGGTCCATGAGCTGCTTTTGTTTTAGCGGAGTTCCTTTGCGGCCCTTGGACTTGGCTGTCCCTTCTTCTGGCTCTTGCTTGCCCATCAAAATTTCGTTGGACTTTACTTTGATGACGCCCAAACGGGGCTTGATTGGCGTGCCCTTCATCACTGGTTTTACTGCATTGTCAATTGATTGGTCATTATCTTCATCCTCCGCCTCTTCGCTGGACTCTTTCTGCGGTGTTTGATCTTCGCATTCCGTTTTGAGGCGACCCTTCATGGGAGTTCCCTTCATCTGCGGCTTGGCTGCTTCCACGGATTTCTCTTCACGCTTGACTTTTATCCCTCCTGCACGCGCCTTGACTGGAGTGCCCTTCTTGACGGGCTTGAGTGCCTCTATTGCCGGTGATTTATCTGTAAGTTCTTGCTTCAATATGACTGGTGTGCCCGTCGTGACCTCCAGTTCTTCGCATTCAGGATTGGGTGTCTGCATCTCGAAGGAAGCAGCTGCCTCCTGCTTGACGCACGGTAAGCCTGTAATCTCGGCTGGTTGAGCCTCTCTCTCCTTCGTCTCAGCTTCCTTGACTGCAGCCTCCGTGAGTCTCCTAGTGGCTGGGCTTTCTGTGACTGTAGCCACACTGACAATTCGTGGCATGGCGGCCTTCAGTTCGGCCTCCTTGATGTTGAACTCCATGGCCTGGACGCGCTTGAAGGCAATCTTGTGCTCCGTCAGCAGATTCTCACGATCAATCAGCACGCAGCGAGATTTCAGAGACTCGAAGCGCCAACTGGAAGTGATGGGAGTAGCAGAAATTTAAATAGAAATCGTTTTGAAGGGGTACGGCATTGCTTACCGCGCCATCTCCTTCTGCACGGAGCGCATCTGCTCGTCCAGGGCGGCCTTTTGGATGCGCATGCTATGCAGTTGCGCCTTCTGCTCGTCCGTTTCGCGTCTAAATGGATGAATGGGGGATGTGAGGATAACTACCTAACTAGAAAAGAGAGCCTGCCTCACAGCAAGAGGCTTAGCAAGTGATTGCTAAGCGATGCTAGCACACTGTCGATACGATTGGGCAACTCATACTTGCAGAATTCCAGCATGGAGTCCAGCCAGGTCACGTTCTTCTCGCTGGCCACCTCGCGCAGCCGCTTCTGGGACACATTCAGCTGCTGCTCCAGGGTCTCGTTCTGCCTCATCAGCTGGCGGATGCGTTCGTTGAGCTTATCTGTGGGAGATAATGAACGAATCATATTTATTTCATTCAGGTGAATCTCCTGGGTAATGCTTACTCTGATAGGTCTTGTCGGCACTGCAGAAGATGGTGCTGCAAGCCTGTAGTTCTGTGTGCATGGCAACGTTCTCCCGCTTGAGGCGACGTATCTCGAACTCGCTCTCGGTGAAGGTCTTCTTCATGTCCAGATAGCTCTTCTTCTGGGCAGCCAGCAGCTGCTTCATCACCTGCCGCTGGTCGTCCACCTCCGCAAACAGGGAGTTTCCCTTGGGCTCTGAAATACATCAATATTAGGGGCCATCAAAAAGAAGAGCGTCTTGTAACTACCATTGGTTTGAGGGGCACTGGTTAGCTGGAAGATCTTGGCATTGGCATCCACCACCTCCTCTTGGGCGACATACAGCTGCTGCTCCTTCTCCTCCAGTTCGCTGCGCTTGCACTGCAAGTTCTGCTCCAGGCAGCTCACCTGATCCTGCAGACATTCGATGGTTTTCTAAAGGGAAAATCCAATCTATCAGAGGCTGTCTTTATCAAAGCTTAAGTGTCTGAGATCTACCTCCTTCTCAGCCACTTCCAAGATGTGTTTCACACTGAACTCTTCATGTTCCGCCAGCTTCTGCAGCAGCTCAGAGTTCTCGTTCTCCAAGGCATGGAAGCGCAGGTGGCATTCTTCATGGGCATCTTTTGACGTCAAGTTGGCCGCCAGTCCACGCTCCGCAGCCGCCAGTTGGTTTCGCAGTGCACTCGCTTCCTCCGCCTTGGCGTCATAGTCCTGCTGGAGAGTGTCGTGATCCACTTGCAGGCTCCTGAACTTACGCCGCAGCTCTTCCAACTCCTGCACCTCCACACCGGGACGAGCTTCCGGCGGTTGCGAGCCCAATTGTTCGAGTTCTTGGGTCAAGTAGGCCTCGGCCGCCAGCGCCGTGTCCAGATTTCGTTTCAGTTCGTATATGCGCTGGGCATCGTTTTCGGTCTGGGTTTTCAGCTTCTGATGGCCCTCGTGCAGGATCTTGTACTCTTCGATAATATCGTCTACGCTTAAAGCGTGCAGATCCAAATTAATGCTCATACTTTCGGCATCAAATTTAATATTTTTTGAAAAAAGTGGCAGAAAGATGCTAGTGATGGGACGTCGACTATGGCAGGGTTGTATTCGCACGATAAGTGCCGTTAAGTGCACGACCTACTGCCATATTTGCTGTTAGGTTAACATTTAATGTGCTGTTAAGCGCAGCTGTGGCTCCATCTATTGGGAACAAGTTAGGCGGCATATTTAAACATTTTTTTCCAAAATAGCGAATTTATCCGCAAGATAACAATTAACAGTTCTTATCAGAGTTAAATATTTTCCAACAGTTTAAATTTTTGAAATTTCTGTTAAGCCACACGGCACCTGCGCTTTCACTTTGTTTGCCTCCCTGGTTACCATGGAAACTTTCCTACGTTTCAAAACAAATAATTTTCATTTCCATTAAAGTATTACTCAGAAAAGTTTTATATCACATTTAACAGCCAAAATGCAGCAAGATGATGGCCCGGAGAAAACCCAACAGCTGCAGAGCTTCCAATCGGATGACTTGTTGGAAAAACTAAAATTACTCAACTACGAAAAACATTTGCTGAAAGAGTTCAAGCTGAAGCCACTGTCGCGGTTCTACTTTGTGAAGGCCACCAATCCGGGGGAGCAGTTCTACATGTTCACCCTGATCTGCTGGTGGCTCTGCAAGAAGCTCGGCAAGGACATGGAGCGACCCCAGGAATACGATGATCCGAATACGGTGGCTGCTAACATCATTCAAATGCTGGAAGAGATTGTAAGTTGACGGAAAGGCGAAGGAGTATCCCTTCCCTAAATGTTGCTTCTTTGCAGGATGTCCCTGTGGACTTTCCACCCAATAAACTGATTCGTGGAGCAGGACCCATCTGCCTCAATGTCCTGGACATACTCTCCACGCAGGCCTGCAAAGTGGCCAAAGTGGGATATCAGCGTGTTCAGAAAATGCAGGAGGAGGAATTCCTGGGTGACTATCTGGAGGACAATGCCGAAATCATACTGGAAAAGCTAGAGGACGAACAGAACGCTGCCGGCCTTAGTGACGACAGCGACCTGGAGCTGGAGGCCCACAATTTCAGGCAACTAAACTGGCTAAATCGCCCACAGAAGAGGTCCATCGGCGATGTGACCCTCGACGAGCAGGCCCAAGATCTTGACGCCCGGCTCAGCGACCATCAGGAGTGGCGCCTCGAACTCGAGCGCGTGCTGCCGCATCTG
This sequence comes from Drosophila lowei, assembly GCA_008121275.1. Taxonomy (NCBI): domain Eukaryota; kingdom Metazoa; phylum Arthropoda; class Insecta; order Diptera; family Drosophilidae; genus Drosophila; species Drosophila lowei. The sequence continues at coordinate 23,084,517 of CM017779.1, read as the reverse complement.
AAGGTCTTCGTGAAGGCGGATGCCCGCGACTGGCGCACCCACATCACCCAGATGGATGCATTCAAGAACAGCATAAACGAGTCCTCGGAGACCACACAGGCGCAGCTGAAGAAGCTGCACAGCGAGTTCACCTTCAGCCTGGAGAAGGTGGAGAGCCGCGAGAAGCATCTGAACAACGAGCTGCAGCCCCTGATCCAACAGTTCAAGGAGCTCTCCATTGAGCTCTCCACCATCCAGTATGCGCAGAACCAGGTGCAGGCCGACTCCGAGAAGCAGTTGGGGCAGTTGAATGAGGTGATGCTGGAGCAGGAGCTCAAGAAGGAGGAAATGGAGCGACGCGGACAGGTCATGTCCGATGGAAGTGAGTATGGAATAGCTTTTGAGTTTTTCAGAATATTGTGAAATACCTATTTAGAGAATACAGTAAAGTACTCACCAATAGAGATCAACATGATAAGGGATAAATAAATAAACTAGGTTTGAATGCTGAAAGTCCGATGGAAACCCACATGAGGATGTAAAATTCAATTGAATTGCTGCTGAATATTGTCAAAAAACGACAAATATAGATCGAAATATCTTATATTTCGATATTGCTATATTTTTATCTAAATAATTAATCCACTGAAAATTTATTTGAATCTTTTGATCTATCTACTTTCAAAGGAATTGATTCGATTGATTTTAGCTGTCAAATATCTTATAAAAAATGCCAGAAAATCCAATCTTGCAACGAATATCTTACCATAAATTTTACAAAAGAGTATCATAGGATATCAAAGGGTACCATACTGAATATCGGAATGAATCTGGTCAAGCAAACATACCTTATTTCACACATCTACTTTTCACACTGCTGCAATCTGCTCCGATCTCTTTCGCTCGATAAGAGCTCCACTATTTGCGATCCATGATTCTGAATCACAGCTCTAATCCCCCCCGTTGTAAACCGCCCACGATGCATACTAATCCCACTATCATTCCAGGTTCCGTGCAACAGATCAAGAAATCGATCGCCAAACTAAAGGAGGACATTGCGCAACTGAATCTGGAGGTGGCCCTCCTGGTGCATGCCCACGATCAGGAAACAGTGGTGCGCCAGACCCAGAGCCAGGCCGGTGACCAGGCAAACAACTGATAAAACGATAATGCGGCTGCTTAGCGTACTCTAACCATACAATCCATACAGTCCATACTTTCCTTACACAAAAAACCCCGTCCTGGAGCCTGGTTTAGGTATTTTTCACACCTTGGGAATGGGTGTGTGCGGCGCTGCTCTCGTTTACGTTCGATCTGGCCAGCGATTAGTGATCCATTGAGAGAGAGAGAGAGAGTGATAGTGGGAGTGGGACCACCAGCGTTGCACCGCCCGAGAATCGTTCGGGGACTGTGTTTAATTTGATTGCCGCGCGCTGATAAGTATCGTAATTGGTTGCAAAGGCCAATAGGGCGGTCAATTATCACCTCTTTGTTATCTGCTCCTTCAACAAATATACGCATGCGCATGCGCGCGAGATCCTTTACGATCAAAGATAACGGTGAGGTGAGAGTGAGCAAGGGAGAGCTAGCTGTTGCACTATCGTCCATTGCGCACGTACTACTTGACAGAGAACCGCCGCCGCCGCCGCTGTCGAGAGCCTTGGAAACCCGGCATCCAGAAGGGAAGGTGTTGCCTGCCCCGCACGCGCATCCTTTGTTTGCCCACTCGCACTGATAAGCCGCCTGTATGGACACAGTGTGTACAGTGGGACTGGGACACTGTGTACAGTGTGTACAGTGGGATGCTTGGAGAGTGCGGGGTTTGGCCCGCAACTTGTTGTGATTTTCGCTGCGGCCTGCCAGAGGTAGGTGCTAAAAGGTTTTTCCCTAAACGGCAACACACAAATGGGAAAACAAGCGAAGTGTACAGGATTTTCCCAGCCAAAATAAAAAATTTTGTTTCGATACAGTGAAAGCTTCCTTGGAGTGGAAATAGAGGATCCTGGCTAGCCGTTGTCATCTGCAGAAGCAGGATTTTCCAACATTGTGTGATACAGTCTTGAAAGATCAGGATTTAATGCATGAAAACCACTCCTCATAGGAAACTAATTGATATTCTTCCTCTCTTAACTCTCTGTAGCTCTCTCTCTCTGTCTCTCCTCAAAATAGAGCAGACTATCTCCCTTCCTCTTCTTTCCACTCCATCTTTCTCTCTTTTACATAAATTGCATTATTATTAGGCTTATTTGATATGCGCCGACGACGAAGCCAAAAAAACAAAACGCTGCAGAGAAATTGCGAAAAGCTCAAACACAGCAACAAAACAGCAACAGAAGAAGAGAAAGAGGAAGAAGGAAGAGGAGGAAGAGGAGGTGGAACGTCAGCAAACTGGCTGCCTGCTGCTGCTGGCAAAAAGCCTCAGCGAAACGACTACTGTTCATTTCCCACGGTAGGATTCGGATGCCATTCCACTGAGTGGAACGTGGAACGAGTGGCTGGCGGCTGGCGGCCCCTCTCTTCGTGTGGTGTGGCTTTGAGCTTGAGCTCGAGATTGGGACTTCGGCTCCAAGCTTCGGCTCGTCTGTGAGTTCCAAGCTTCGGGAGCACTTGGTGGGAGGCAGGCAGCTGTTGCTCTCGATGTTGTTGTTGGGCGACCAGAGCGAGTGCTCTGCCGAAGAGTTTCATTTGCTCATTGTTTACGGGCGGGGGAGGGTAGGAGATGGGGTATGGGGAACAAAAAGATAAACCTGTTGCCCGATTTCGACTTTACTTTGAATGAACAGAAATATGTTGTGCCCTAAAGCATTTTGTGGGCATAAATCGTGAGGGGGATCGATCTCTCTCTCTCTTTTTCTGTATGTGTCTGCCTGTCTCCCTCTCTCACTCCGATTCTCTCTCCAGTCCTCTTCCGTGCTCTCTTTCCTTCAGCCTCTTTGTGCGAGTGAGTAAGCGCTTGTCTCTAATCCTCTAAAGCCAGGCGCCACCTACTCCCCAGAGATTCCTTACTTCCTTCTTCTCTTCCCCCCACCGCCCCTCGACTCTTTGTAATTTCTCAATAAAAATGAAAAAACCAATAAATTTTGCCTAAACAGAGGGGCAGGGACGGTATGGGTTGCACAGCGGGGTGGCTACTGGAAGCACGACATACCCAAAAAAAAAACAAAAAAAAAGGAACCAGAAAAAGAACGAATATTATTTGTTTTGTCATATATTGTATGCAAAAGATCCAATAATTTATGATCTAATATACAAAGAGAAAAAGTTTCGGCTTGAAAGGATAGAAACTTCGACGCGTTCATTCATGATCGAATAGGAATGAGCGCAAGAAGGAGAAGAGGAGAGGAGCTAACATTTAAAAAGAATTAGAAATCAAAGCAGCAGCAGAAGAGAGTTGATATAGTAAGAAAACTAGCAGAAGATCAGGCTAAAGAGGAACCAAACACAAGAGACGATCATCGCAACGAAAGAACCAGAAAGAAACAGACAAATTCATTGAAAACTTCCAAGTTTTTCGATTGGGGTCCCAGTCCAAGTCCGATTCTGATTCCGACTTGAAGCCGATCTTGGTGTGGGATACCGGGGATCATTGTCAACATTTTGACCGCTCGCTGGGCCCGTAATCATCGGTCTATCCCCCAATCTCAATCCCAATCCCAATCGCAATCCCCACTCGAACAGAATGAATGACGCCGCCGCCAACATCGATTTAAATGCAAATCAATGTAATAAAACATTTTTCGGTCTCGTATTCGGTATTCGGTGTCTCATGGGATACCCTCTACTATTAATTCCGAATTGAATTCGATGTTTCTGGTTTGACAGAGAGACACCCACGCGGACGACACCTCACCTCTCTTTCGAATCGAATGGAACGGAAGTTCATGTGGCGCTTAGGACACCACCAAAGAACCAAATCGATCGTAAATCAGTTCGAATCAAAGTGAAAACTCTCACAAAAGATGTGGGCTGGTAATTTGTATAGAAGGGCGATTGTCTTCCCCTGAAAATAGGACAATTTACAGGTTTTTAAACACAAAAGAGGGGATGGGCAGGGCAGAGTTGGAGGGTATGCCATATAGTAATCTAGAAGACATGGGTTGACACCTTTTCAGATAAATTGTTCAGCGATAAGTGTTATGGGAGCCGGGGTACGATGGTTACTTTTTGATGGGGATGCTTAAGAATGAATGAAAACAAGTGCAAAAGGGATTATGTGTTAAATGAGATGTTTAACGTAATGGGTTTCCCAGAATTTTCAACTTAAAATACACTTTTGATAAAAATGTAAAGGAAAACTGGTCTTATTTTAGGGCCAGCACCTTTAACTGCAATAAAAGTGGACAAAAAGAGAGAAATCTGCACTTAAAAACAATCCACACCAAGCTATACGATCGTAACTCTGCTCCCAATAGAGTTATCATTCGAAAAATACATCCAATGAACAGCTACAGCTTCTCCCCTGTCATTCGACTCTAAAAGCTTTTGCCACACACTTTGCCTACTTCTTTATGGCGAATTAATGACCGAAAAAAACGAACAAGAATTCCAAATAAACCATAAATTTTATTAATTTCTATGGCTGCTGCCGTACAAAAAAGAGCTGTGTGTGTGTTTCTTATATCTGAACAATAGCGTCGATTCATAGAGTTCTGCAGAAACACTACCGAACCACACCGAACCGCACCCAATTATAATAAAAAAAGCAAAACAAAAAAAAAGAGCAACAGCGATCGAAAGCCAGTCGTCAGTCGGTGGAGAGTGGAAAAACCTTTTGCTGCTCCCACAGAAGTGACAACAAATTTAAAATTTACGAAATAAAAATTAAAATTAAATAAAAAATACAAACAAAAACCAACCGAAAAGGCGAACACAATGGATATCTAAAAATTGAAACTGAAAACCGAACGGACAGGAAATTAGCATAAAAACTGAAGATCGAAACTGCATATCAAATGAGGGATTCGATTCGATTCGATCAATCGAATGCGAATGGACGGTGTTCAGGTTTCGGGGAAGTTCATTCAGCTGCGAGTTCATTGATAGATCGTTCGGTCGGTCGGTCGGTTCCTACCTCCGACTAACTGTTAAAATAGAAACATCATCCAACGAATTTACGAGCCAGCGTACCATAATTCAAATTTATGTATAAACCAAGTCTCCAAGTCTCCGAGTCTCTGGGCCCAAGTGTGGGCCAAATAAATCAAGTCACGACACTGAGAAAGACCTCTTCTGTTCGCTTCGAATGGTTTTCCAGTACACCTTGAATGAGAGAACTCCGGCTAAATGACAACTGAGACAACTACCGTGTGCCAAATGAAGATGGAGGCCCAGATCCGAGGGCCAGGTCTCGTCATCATCATCGGATATTATCATCTCCAACTGTTGACAACGCCTTACTGCGGTGGCTGCGGTCCAGTTTCATTATTATTAACCAAAATAAAAAAAAGCCCAAACAAAAAGATCAGAGCCCATTGAACGCCCACGTCTTCAGCATTTGCTTGGTGGTGCTTCTTCAACAGATTCACATTTACACAGACAGAAAAAGTATGGTAAAAAATGGGAGTAAATGTTGTAGCAAGCAGGGTCTATGTACGTTTATAATCTTAATTTTGTTGTTTATCCTTTTACAAGCAAAACCAATTTTAGGCATCACATTTCCCATCAATATCGAGTATAATTTCTTTCCGTGTATTCGCACATATATTTATTATAATTTTTTTTGCATCTGTCGGCTGTCTGCTTTCGGTTTGGCTGGCTGCTCCCCTAAAATTTATGTGACCGCATCGCTGCCGTATGAATTTTTAATTTTTCACCAATCTTTTTGTTGGTGTTTTTGTTGTGCCATTGCCTGTTGCCTGCCTGATTTTGTTTGCCTTTTTAATTTTGGCAATTAATGAAATTTAATACTTTTTTGTGCACTGTCTGTGTCTGTGTCTGCTGGGGCAGTAGATTGTCTTCTTTGAGGTTGATTTGGTCATTGAGAAAGTTGTGGCAAGTCATTTGAATCATTCGGTCTAGAAGGGTAGTCCATTTGAATGGGTTTAAAGGGTCTTTCAGAGGGCATTTGATAGACGGATGATGGATGGCAGTTCAAATGGGTTAAAAGAACATTGGAAAGACTTTTGAGGTGAGTCAAAGTGAAAAGAAAACTGATGGGAGGGCCTTGAAGAGCCATGTGGAATATTTCAGATGATATTTTCAAACATTTTGTGAATCGAATTCCACTATATTTTTTAATATTTTTTTCACCACATTCCAACCCCCGAAGTCTTCAAGTTGATTTTTCATTTTGCTTCTTTTTTTGTGGAGCTTTATCTGTGGACGTTTCATAATTAGTTTCGCCTCCATAAGGAAGCTCCTCACAATTGTCGGAGCGTCTCCTTTCGGAGACGAGACTCGTGATTGCCCATTTAAAATATGCAAATTTGACACAAAAACAAAAGCAAAAACGCAAAAGCAAAAAAAATGAAGCCATCAAATGGAGTTGGAGCTCCACTGAATACCCCGCCAACAGATTGCACTTAAAAATGCCCAAAAACAGAGAGTGAGAGACAATGAGATGGAGGGGCCAGTGAGACAGAGATAATTTGTTAAACTTTATTGATGCTTGGATGTCGAAAGGCGAAAACTTAATTAAAAAATTGGCCAGCAAATCCTTTTTTGGCGAAACACTTGATTAAAAACAGCAAAAAGAGCCCCAAAAACAAACAGATGTAAAAAATTAATGAAATATTTTTGTGAATGAGAGATTCCATTGAGAAATCACTGCGAAAGAGGAGACGAGGCAGAGCAAGGGGGGAGAATCTATATCTATAGAAAGATAAAGACAAACAGACAATCTACAAAAGAGGCCACACACAGGGCAAAAGGCGGCAAAAGCCAAAAGGAACGAAAAGTTTCCCACACACATGAACAAAATGGAGCTGAAAGCAGAAGAAGACCAGCCAAAAGAGAGACAGTGAGACAGACAGAGAGAGAGAGAGACAGGGAGAGAAAGAAACTGCGTAATACGGTTGCGCTGCTCTCTTGACAGGCTTCAGAGCGCCGCCCAAAGCGCCACAAAATAGGACACGCCCACTAGACACTAAGTGAAAGAAAGTTTGCAGAGAGAGCAGAAAGAGAGCCGGCTACCGTTGCGATGAGAGGGAGAGAGAGAGAGAGTGCTTAAGCCATTAAAAGCTCTCACCTTTCTCTCATTAAGGCGCTGTGCTTAATTGAAATGTTGCCTTACTTAAACCTAATTAACAGTCAAATCATGTAACGCCCCAGAAAACACTCAACGGAGAGCGTGGCACAAGCGGCACAGACACGCTTTCTCACTCGGTCGACACTCGCTCTTGAGCTCAATCGCTGGACCCAACCAATCAGCAGCCGCACTCAAAACTTGTTTTGCGCTCACAGGCGGTAAGGTTAGAGCGGGACAGAGCCAGTGCACATACAGCCGAGAGAGCGGGAGGGAGAGTGAGAGTGAGCAACAAAAAATAACAAAAAAAATAAGGTAAAAAAATACAAAAAGCTACAACCCATCAAGCCTGAAGTTTCGATCGTAACTTTGCAGTTGACTCTCGCGCACAGAAGCGTTCGGAAGTGAAATATATTTTATTAATAATATTACCGTCGTGGCAACAGAGGTCTCTCTTGCTACAAAGGCTGTACGGTGTATGCGATCTGTGGAATATATATAGTACAATATCAATAAGAAATATCTGGAAAACGCAGAGCAAGAGCTATATAGAACGTCGTAGCATAGGTAAGCGCACCGCCATTTTGTTGCTCTTAGAAGTGTAGCCATTTTGTGGCTACCGTTTTGTGACCGTTACCCCTTTTTCGAAAGAGAGCTTCCTCTCTTACGCACGCATACAACTACAACACTAAAACCCGAAGAGTGGAGCCCTGCGCGAGAGCGAGACGGCTTAAGTGTTGCGCATGCGCAGTAGCACGAAGTTTTTTTGTTTCTTCTTTTACCCGAACCCGCTTCGGGACTACTGGTATTTTATGCTCTGACTCACTCGCTCCGACAGAGACAGAGACAGTGCGATTGTTGCTGCTGCTGCTTCTGCTTCTGCGTCGCCTTCCTCACTTGCCAGCAGCGACGCTGGCAGCGACGTCAGCAGACAGCAGCAGGCAGCAGCAAGCAGCAGCAGGCAGCAGCAGCAACAGCGTTGACTACTATTTCTTTCAGTTATTCATTCATTCATTCAACTTTGTGCCGCGCAGTGCGTAGTTCCCTCAGTTCCTTCGCGAGTACGAGCACCTCCCGAAAGAGATCAGCCATCAGCCATCAGCCTGGCCAGCGATCTATCTATCCCCAAGACAGATCAGATCCCATAGAAATACCACAACATCGTTAAGTACGTGACTCTCGTACGAGCAAAGCCCGACACAGCCACGACACAGACGGATTCCAACAGCCGTCGCGTAATTCCAGTTTCCAGTTTCCACAACATTCCATTCCACCCGTTTGTTTCCCAGCAGCAGCACAGCAGAACAGCATCGTAACATTTCCGCTCTCTCCCATTGGGTAAGTTTTATTCTCGAATTTCAATTCCAGTAGCAATGGCGCTCGTTCTTGTTCTGCCACTTGCTTGCCCCTTCCTTTGCCGCATGCCCCGTCTTCACTTGTTGCTTCGGCTACCAGTTTTACGCTCTTTCATTGGACAGCCACGTAATGTGGGTGCGTGTGACTCTCTCTCTACCTCTCTCTCTCTCGCTCTCTCTCTTTGGGAATGTGTGTGCGTGACGGAGATAGAGCTGCTGGTCTAATGCTAATATGGCGTGCGTGTGGCAAATGGAGCTTTTTTCGGTGCCTTGCCTTGTGCCTGTGTGTGTGTGAAAGTGTCGCCATTTGCCAAAATGGCGGATAGCAAATCGAATATTTCCCTATTGGATTCTATGAGACTAAAAATAAACCAAAAATTGTACAATTCGGAAGATACATTTTTTCAAAAACTCCTTTTAAATGGGAGAAAATAGAGATAAACCAAATTTCATCATTATTGATATTGCGGAATACCTATCTACCTACCTATTTATCCTTTTCTTTAATATTCCCCATCTACTTATTGGATCAAAGTTATAAAACTAGCACTTTTGAATGAATATCTTGGAAACTCATCTTTAAATAAAAGACACATTTTTCTTAGGAAAGAAAAGTCTGTCATTCTTTTAGCAGGATGCTTAGAAACCTTATAAAGATTTCTAAAGACTCTCATATTTTTCTACAATTTCTAGAGATTTTCTACAATTTAATATCAGAAATATTCCATAAGGACTCCAAATAAAAATCTTTTATAATTTTGAAAAATGATCTACGATTTTGGAGCAGATTCATCAAAAAATCGTTTCTGTATCCACTTGAGATATATTCCAAGCAAAGAAATGTTCACGATCTATAAGAAAATTCATCGGTCAGCCCCAAAAAATATCCCTGTTTGATAGGTCATAACAAATCGTAATAGTTTCAGAAGAATCTCTACAAGTTCTTAGTTTTATATATTGGAAAAAACTAAAAAATTCAAATTTTCCTATATATTTCCAACTGCAACCCCCAAAAAACTTACATATCAACCAAAAGCCGTCGGCAATTGGTCAAGTCAAAAGCTTCCTTATTGAAAGCTTGGCCAACACATGAGTCAGCCTGAAACGAGGCAAACTTCTTGTGGCTTAACACAAGGTCTAGCCTAGAGAAGAAGGTTAATCACAGAAGGCAACGCACCACCAGCCAAAGCGAATCATCGCCAGGAATGTTGAACGATGATCTGTTCATCATCGACAAACAGACTTGGCCAAATTTCCAGATGGTGAGTCATAGGTTTGATAGCCATGAAGTTTTCGCCTTTCGTTGGATTATGAAATACCAATGAGTGTTGAGTCGAATGGCTCGAACAGTTGTTGAAAAAGTTTCCAGAACTGAGAGGGACATTTTTTTGTGACTTTTCCTGAATAGTTCCTTTACGATCATCTTTCTTTATTTTCCCATTTCTTTCTTGACTTTCAACCTTCTGGTTTTCTGGTTTTTTGGTTTTCTGGTCTTCTGCCTGGTGTGTGTGTGACCTCGTCTAGACCACACGCTGTGCCTCATCAATTAGAGTCTAATTAGCTAAACGATTACTGTAAATGGACCTCAGCTGGCACCTAATCTTCCCTGACTTTGACCGACTGTCATATCGTCTCAGGGATATGAGATGTGAGATCCATAAGAAATCAACTTTCTTTACCATTCTTTCCCGTTTTTTTTGGCGAGATGAGCAGATGAGTGAGAACCAGAGATCCATCCAGAGATCCTTCTTCCTTTGTCTGTTGCGGTATGTTGTTTGGGGTCATCTTTTCTTGTGTGTTGCATTCACCTTTTGTTCTACTTGAAGTGGCACTGCCACATATCCTAATTGTTTCCACTGGCAACACATTGGTTCTGCTCTCCATCCATCCCTCTTTTTTTCGGTGACGGTGTGGGTGTTTTTCCCGAGAATTCTGTGCCATTAGCACAATTAGATTCGTATCAAATGTGTGTTTCGGTGCCTTTTGTCCCTTTATTGTCATCTCTCCCTGCGTTGTATTTTTTATTTTTTTTTCACTTTTCGGTTGTAATTTTTAATGGCACCTTGCCAACTCACTGTCCGCCTCCAAAAAAGAGAGAAGTGTTTTGTGAAAGGGATCACAGGAGAAGTGTGGTAATCGCTTTTGACCATGTCCCTCGGTCGGTCCTTCGACGTGTGTGTCACTCTGGTTATCGCTCGTACCGCTACGTTCGTACATTTATCTCATCTCTGACTCTGGTACCGGCTCTGGTTCTGGCTCTGGTTCTGTCGGGGTGTTAAACTGTAACTCTGTCTGTGGGTTCGTGGAAGGCGCTGTTCCAGTCGCACTTACTTTGCACTTCTTCCCATCACAGATATGGAATAATCTCTCTCTATCTCTCTCTTTCGCTGGCATGCCATTTTTATTTGGTTCTCCTGCTCTTTCCCTGCTGCAAATCTAATTTCACGCAGCATTAACGCCTTTCGCATGCCCTTCACTGGGACTCGGGACTCGGGATGTGTCGGAGGCAGAGTCAGGATCACGCTGTGTGAACCATCTTTTGAGCAAAGGTCTCTCTCCTATCACTCTGTCTCTTTCTCTCTCTGTCTGAAAGATTCTCTGAGTGTACACAACACTAATTATTTTCAGTGCGGATTAATGGGATTATCTTTGCGTTGGACAACAGTTTATTATACAATATTTGGGCAGTTCTTTTGGCCCGATCCGATCTGTGGGTGTTCGTTCTGTGGCTCTGTGGCTCTGCAGCTAAGCGGATTCGCAGTTGCCAAATACTAACAGTTGGAGATCGCCTCGTCGTCAGCTGCTGACGTCTGAAGGTGCCAAGAAACGCCCATTGGGCTTTAAGATGGTTTTTGGCAAGATTTTGTGATGGTTTGCCATGATTGTTTGGATGGATTTTCAACAGATTATGCTGATCTGTTAAGTGGATCGGAAAACAGCATTTGGTTTGTGCTAAAAACAGCAATTCTTGGTTCTTTCTGAGACATAGTTCCCAAGTTACATGAGTTAGGATATGTGCATGGTTAGTCCAACCTACATATAAAACATTCTTTGGTTTTCCTATATTTACAAAGCTTTCGTTGGTTATTTTTGAGGTCGTATGCATGAGTTACTTGAGTTTGAATTTATATATGGGTAGTCAAATATGCACAAGATGTTTTCCTACATTCCTTTGAGGTATATTAAGCATTTATGGTGTTATTTTTAGGTCTAGTTCCCGAGTTGCTTGGGATAAATGAGTTTGTATTTGGATTTTAGAAGAGTCTAACAAACAAAGAGTGACGTTTTTCTGGGGTACTCTATTCTTTAGTTATTTTTGGGTCATTAAAAGTTATGTATATGGTTGGGATAGTCCCAAAACCCTAGGTGATGATCTGTACCCTAATCCAAACTCACTTAACCTTCGATTTGCCTTCAATTGTGAGCGCAAATTTCGCTCAGTTGACTTTCTACAGCACTGTCCCCCCATTTGCTGTCATCTTCAACTACAGATAATTCCATCCATCGTCATCTGCGACTCAGCCACTCATCCAAATGACCAAATAGAGTGCTTAACCCCCAGCCGCAACCCGTGGCTAATGGTGCTCCACTTAAGCCCACGCTGAAAGCCAGCCAGAGACGACGGAGCCAAAGTAAAGCATAGCCAAAGTCGAAGCCACATCCAAATCCAAATCCGAGACCAAAGCAACAGAGTCAAAGAATCCATATCGAATGGATGGCCTTATGCAGGCGCCCTGTGTCGCATGATTAACGGCGTTAAAATGCCAATGTGACGCCACATTGTGTACACAAATTAACATTGGAGGAGTCGCAGAGAGTTCCCCAAGAGAGACTGGGGACCGAAACGGAGACGGAGACAGACATGACCAATGCGATCAGCGACCCAGCAGCCATGGACCCAACCGAGTACGGGTACGGGGACAGGGACGGAGACGGAGACCTGGACCTCTTCCACCAACACAAACAAAGATCCAGAGAGTCAGAGAGTCAGGAAAGTCAGTGTTATAATTTGAATATGTTTAGTGGGCATTAATGTTATAATGACAATAACTACGTACCGTCTGCGGCCGGTGCAGCACCCGCTGTGACGTTTGGCTTTTGTTGTCAACGTTAGCTCCCCTAACCGAACCCAATCCCGATCCCGGTCCCGATCCCGAACCGGGAACCCGTTCCCATACCCAAAAGTGCTCCAGCTGCGAGCTGAATGCACCATAACATATAAATAAATATCGAAATCGGGCCTTGCCGAGACGCTTGTCGCTACCAGTCAGCGCTGCCTTTTGTTTCGCACAGAAATTCCCGAATCCGAATCCGAATCCCAAAACCCCAAGCGAATGAAAAGGCAGAGACATACTAAATCTGAGAAATATATATCCTAAAAAGAACAAAAACTGCCATCCAGCGGCGCCGAAATGACAAAAATAAAATTACATAAAAAATAACAGTTGTTAACTACCGCGAGGACACGGACGCTGGATCGAGGGATCGAGAAATCGCAAAGGAGAAGCGTTGGGCATAAATATCATTCGGTTCCGCAAGGCGCCAATTAAAAATAAACTTGTTACAGCGCCACCTTAATGAAGTGGCCAAGAACAGGGCGTATTTGGCAACTGTACTTGGCTATAACGCGACGGGGGAGTAGCCCCAATGGGGTGAATTATTGATATGACTCAGTTTCATAAGAAATGCTAAGAACTGACCAAGTGAACTCGGTTGTCCATCGATGAAATTGTGCCAAAATTTGTATACTACGTGGAGTTGACAATCTGTTTTTTATTCGACAAGGGTCTCATCAAGATTACCACACTTAATCCTATTTTATCCTGTGTGAACTCCATCAATATTGGTACACAAAACATAACAGTCTCTACCTTGTATCCAATAGGTATGGGTTTTATTATGATTTTAAGACTTTATGGTGTACTTTCCATTGGGAACTCGGTTCTTCTTTGGGGAATTTCTATAAACATTGGTATAATTGCCTTTTATGATATTGTACATGTGTGAGAATCATCTCTCGCACACTCATACGTTGACTTTCTCTTGAGGAAACTCTCTGAATATTGGTATATTGTGGCGTAAAGTTCTTATATTTAAATATAATTTCATTATCATGGGGGTTCATGTTATCTGATAGTCTCAGCCTCAAACATCTGATTGCTCTACAGCTAATTGAACAATTGTGTTTGCGGAAGTAAAGTACAGTGAAGTACATTACCCTTACCGAACCGAGCCGAAAGGCGACACTGTATAAAGCACTACACAGAGACAACGGTGAACAATCGATGGGTGTCGTTGAAGACAAATTATTATAAGGCCCGTCGAAGGTTACCATCCGAGACTTGGGCATGGATATGGTGTATGGGGGAATGGGGGGATTGGTATGAGTGTGGGGCATCTGTGGTGATTTGTAAATGTCAACACCGAGTTTCAGCCACGGATTTGGTTGCTGGTTGGTTAATGAGTCATTTTCAATTTTCATGTTGCGTGAGCACCGCTGCGAAGCGGACACAGACAACTTGTCGGATGGAATATACAATATACAATATGTGTATATGTATATTTTTGCTGTCTGAATTTATTGGCACATAAAAGTTGTCGCAGGCGTTGCTAACTTTATATTTTTGTCTCTGTTTTTAGGTGTTTGCCTTAAAGTGCGCCATAAACCAAAAAGTCAACAGCAGCAGCAGCAGTAAGGCCCACCCAAAACGCCCACAATACCATAGGGAGAAATCACAGATAGAGCACCAGCAGCAGCAGCAGAAAAAAGTAAAATAGTTGGACGGAAGCATCGTTGCCGCATTTCACCAGGAAAAAACCAACCAACTGGCAACACTCACCGCAATTAACGGTGTTATCTGGCGAGAGATAGCGATAAAACGAAAGAGAGTGTACACCGAGCAAAAGCTCCCCCAAACACACAACACACGGCAACTCCCCCACTGACAGACAGAGAGAGCGCGAGAGAGAGAACGAGCAAGCAAGTCCCCCCATTTGTTGGTTGGGAAAGAGAGCGAGTCGGAGAGAAAGAGAGCCCAGAGAACAGAGCACAGAGAGAGAGAGCAGTGAGTACAGTGAGTGTATACTCCGCCGAAAAAGCCACCGAAAAGCCCCCGAGGGAGAAGCCGCGCACATACCGCCCGTCAAAATGTTTGCTGTAATGCGAATCGACAACGATGACTGCCGGTCGGACTTCCGTCGCAAGATGCGTCCGAAGTGCGAGTTCATTTGCAAGTACTGCCAGCGGCGTTTCACCAAGCCATACAACCTGATGATCCACGAGCGCACCCACAAATCGCCGGAGATCACATACTCGTGCGAGGTCTGCGGCAAGTACTTCAAGCAGCGTGATAATCTTCGCCAGCACAGGTGAGTCTCAACATCCTACCCTACCCCCTGACCTGACCTGACCTGACCCCTTAGACCTTCCAATTCAAACGCTTCCAAGTCAGGGTTGTGCCTTGGGGTTGTATATACACACATATAGTATATCTGGTATATCTAAGGTTTAAGTGCATGGACCAGAATCCCTTCTATTCGGTGTTGGTCAAGAACAAACAAGCATTCGTAATATATCCACAGTTATATAGGTGGAAACCTAGGTGGATTTCTTCATTATAATGCATATTCACAGATATAGACAGAATACCAGACACATCTACTATATTCATTGCCAGTGGGATTCACTTTCATGGGAAAACGTTTTGCCTCAGGCAGATTATTCATAGCTCAAGTTCTATTACTGGATATAAAAAACCCTTTAATGGTTAGAATTAAGTGTGAAAAGAAATAAATTTGTGATATGGCTAAATATAGGGTATAGTACATACATACATATATGATAGATATACCAGAGGTATTTATAGCCGCCAGGGGAAAACACTTTGATAAAGAAACGTTTTGCACTGGCAGATTATTCATATATCAAGTTCTATAGCTAGATATACATATGTACATACATATGTATGTAGTAATCACCTTTCAATGAGCGTAATTCTCTCTAATTGAGAAATAGCTAAATACACAAGAAAAAGTTAAAAAAAGTAGCATATGTTAATGAGAACTATGATTTAATTAGTAAAAATCATTTCTAACTATTATAATGGATCATAATTTAATGAATAATATGTTTGAAATTTATGTTGGGGTAACAGTTCAGAAGTCTTTAAATAGTCTCTCTTAGTCTCTCTGGCATATATGTATTAGTGTAAATATAGTATAAAACCTTATGGCATCGGGTGAATGGGAAATTTCAACCCTTAAACCCACATATTTCTCTATCAAATGCTTCCAATAAGAAATACCTGTTTTGGTAGAACTCTAATCTAACAATTCGATAAATTATTGAGGACATAAGCCATAAAATTGAGATAGTTTCCGGACAAAAGCTCTCGAATAATACAAAAAGCTTACACGCATACATATATACCACCTCACACACCCACAAGAGCACACACTCACACACACATACACCTAACCAACCATAAAAGAACCGCAATCACAATTCCATTTCGGGGGAAGACAGAAAAGCACCGAATCGCTTTGTTAATATATCATTAATATTGTAATTTGTTCTATTCACTGAATTACCGCACAACCTTCTGCCACATCACGAATTATTCTCTATATTTTTCTCGTTTTCTCTCTCTCTTCTATTTGTAGATGTAGTCAGTGTGTTTGGCGATAAGCTAAAATACCATATATATACATAAATATATATATATAAATATATATATAAAAAAACCGCACATACAGAGCAATATATAAAGTAAACCCGATATCTAAGCACCGCAGCACCAACAACAGCACGCAATATCACAGCTATATCTTATATATATATACTATATATCCATTTGAATGGGATCTGAACAGCAAAACGAAGCAACAGCCGCAAAAGTAAAAGCAAAAGCAACAGCTACAGCTACAACAAGCACACACACACCGCCTTCTTCATGCACCACTCAAAAAAAATAAATAAAAAACTCTAAGAATAAGTCCAACACAAGCCACAGCATCGTGTACTATAATGAATGGATGGCTAGATTGGGTGTTGGTTTTATCTATTTCGATTTTTTTTTGGTTTCTTTGGTCTCTTCAATGCACTTGCCACGCCCCCCACATCCATCAACAAAAAACATTCACAAAATGTTGCGCAGGCGCAGCACCACAACAGCAACAGCAACAGCAACAACAATAGCAGCAACAACAGAACAGAGCAAAAAAGAAGCAACAAAATTCTCTTCAAAATATTTGCAGAAATCTACACAAGGACACCTGTGGGCGTGGTGGTTATGGGAGGTAGAAAAAACCACTAAAGGAATCAGTGGAACATTTATTCCTAGCAACAATAACCGATAGAGCTTTCGCTTAAGCTACATTAAACAAGCAATATAATCACTCGATCCAGCAGTATTCGGGGATGATCGATGATCCCCTAAAGGATCCAACAGGATCCAAGCAGGATATTCCTATACAGCATCATTAACCGCTAGAGCAACAATAACCGATACAGCAACGCCCAGTCGGAGTAACCGATACAGCAACAGCAACAACCGGAAGGAAGCAACATTTAACCGCTTGATCAGAACTACATACACATACACTCCAGCAACATGTTGCCAGAAGCTTTCTCCAGTGTGGCTTATGTTGACAGCGAAAGTGCAATTAAGCTTGAGCTTCTTGCGCTTTCCATACGGCAACAAAAGCCACAATCACAGAGGGTTTAACATTCCTTAGCAACATTTAGACATATAAACGACAATCAGCTGCAATTCTCTTGCCTTAAAAATTGAACACTTGCCCCCTGCCCCCCTCGCTATATTTTTATGAATAACGAAATTAATTAAAACTTAATAATAATACAACAACAAAAACACACACACAAACACACCCCTAAATCATAAGTATTTTATTTTAAAATCAAAAATGAAAATAAAACACGTTGAAAATGTATTACATAAAATTAATAATAATATTAATAATAAACAATAAAAAAACATTATCAAATAAATATTACGATATGCAATTGTTTTGTTTAAGTTTAAATTTTAAATGAATAAAAATGAGACAAAATTTGCGCAAAAAAATCAGAAAAACAAAACAAAAATTTAAACAAAAAATTACCCCGAAATTGTTTTTGTTCTTTTTATTTCTTTTTGTAAGTGCCCGGCAATAAGATTGTACATGTTTTTTTCCGCTATTTATACAATTTAAATATACTATAAAAAAAACTTAAAATAATTATAAAATGCAGACAGTGTAAAATTCTAGAAATTTTCTGTTTTATTTACCAATAAATCAGCTAAAAAATAAACGCAATTAATGTACTTATATGCATAGAGAGAGACAGCAAAACAATAAGTTAATAAATAAACATATTTATACAATTAAAAGAAAACAAAAAAAAGCCTTAAATGATGTGTTTTTCTATGATTTTATGAGTGCAGGTAATAAGCTTCTTGGGTTAAAGATCAGGTTTCACTTCGCTTGGGGGGCATCTCTTCTGCTGTCATGAGACTCTCTCGCTTAAGTTGATTGCTTTGCCTCTTCCAAAGGTGTCTTTTACATAGGGTGCGCTACCAAACTAGCACTTTACTTTTAGTAGCCACTGCTTCTCTATTTGCATCATGCGGCGAGAATAATTCCGTACCTATTGGCATCTATGATAAGAGAATTTATGGGCAATGCATCACCTTAACTTAGTGCACCTTGCGTCTGCCTGCAAAGCTGCACTTCTTTCATTTCATTTGCTCTCCTCCTCTTGTTCTTCTTCTTATTGTCGCTCTGTATTTGCATGTTTTTTGCATATAAGCAAACACACTAGAGAATGGAGGTAGGTTGTGGTTCGCTCTCTCTCTCTCTCTTCGCTCTTGTGCATTTACAGCTAATTGTTGGTTTTGTAATACGAGGTGGAATTAATGTGATGCGCAGTTGATTGATGGTAGAACAAAATAAAAGAAACTTCAGTGTCCACTCAACAAAGTGAAGGAAGGAAATTTACATGTACTTTTGCGATCAAATCATCTTATTAGAGTAAAAACCACCAGAGTGTATTCATTGTATGTTTAGGATGAGTGTTTACTGTGCGCGATGCGATAATCAATTCATTTGCTCAGCAGTTAGGCGAACACTGCGTACGAGGAGGGTATTTACCAACAATTAAGTACACTATTTAGAACAACTGTTCCTTTGTCGGCTCGCACATTGATTCGTGGTGAACGCAATTGGTAAACAGAAAGAAAAAGGACATACAGATACAGAAACCGATACAGAGCTACAGCAGAAAGAGATAGAGAGTGAAAATTTCACATAAGAGATCATAAATCATTCGGTCCTTCGTTCCGTCTCATCCATGACTCAAGTCCGAAGCGAAACGAAGCGTCCCCCTTGCTGGCTTGCTGCGTTCGTGTTAATTAAATATTGACTATGTTTTGATAAGCCGTAACATTGCCCGGGAAGCAGTAGGAGCATGAGGAGGAGGAGGAGGAGGAGGAGGACCCTCTCTGAGGTTCATTTTCCACAAATTTAAATGTTAGCGCGTCTCACGGCAGGATCCCAGAACCGAGAACCCACTTCGACTGGGTTATAATGAAAGCGTTTCCAAATGCGAAACGAATGCCAGAGCAGCTACTGTGGCGAGTGTGTCCCAGGATGTGGATTGTGGATGTGGCTGCTGGAATCTGTATTTTGTATGTTGCTGTGTCGCTGTGGTGTGGCCATATAGATCTGCATGTGGTCGCCTTTAGAGGCACGTGTGGTTTTCCAGTTAACCGCTGCCGTTGGTTTTGGCCTGCTGCTGCTTATGGCATTAACCTAAACTGTTTCCACCTTCCACCAAAAGGACGACATCCACGCAGTTTGACTTCGGCTCAGACTCCGTCTCCGACTTCGACTCCGACTCCCATCCAGAGACGACGCACAAATCCGACCTGAAGGAGGCGGCCCGCTGTGTGCGCCGCGCCGTCACCCGCTGCTTTTGTTGGCCGCACATTGGCTTAGGATCTGCGGATCGTCGATTGCAGTCGATCGGCAAGACTCTATTGCACTCCAGGCCAGGCCAGGCCAGGCCAGGGGGCGTACCAGTCACTGCCCACCCACTGCACCCACTGCACCCACTGCACCCACTCGCTGCTGAAAGGCCGCTCACGCAAGACTCTCCCGTTCCGACTTATCAATTGCGGCCATCTTCCCGGTGACCAGGAACAGGGACTGATTCAACACTTCGGTAGCCCAATCATCATTTCCGTCTTCGGGAAGGTGACAACTTTTGTTGGTTGGTTGGGTTTTTTCCTTCGCTTAAATGCAGATACAGATGCAGATTTCTCAGCTGATTCATCAACAACAGTTTCCACATCAAAACTGAGTCGCCTCACTCGCCTTGAGTCATCCAAATTTCTTTCTAAGCCGTGGAAAGGCATAAATCTCACTAAATCTACGAGATATTTGGCAACAGGTTCCAGCCTCCTCCTCCGAGTGATCCGAACTTCAAGGTGCGCTGAGCCGCAGAAGCAGCCGCAGGTTGAGACACGCTCTGGGACCCGCTAAGCGACAATGTCTAACTCATTAGATGTCATTTGATGATAAACTCTTGGTGTACCCTTTAAAAGGTGGGGTATAGTGAATGTGAAGAGAAGTAAAAGGAGTCTGTATGGAGAATTTTAAATGGTAAGTGTCTAATCTAATCCATAAATAGCGAATAAGTGATTTTTATTAAACTGCAAGTACTGCACATTAATTATCGGGCTTTCAGCTTTCATAGAAACTTTACCCTCCCAATTACTACCTATATAATCAGTCAAATATTCAAAATAAATCCCACAAAAATTCTCTATTAAAGAGGGCATCTAATATTCGTTATTATAATAATTTACCCTAATTTATACGTAATAACCGACAGTGGGCCTGGCCACAGGCCCAGGCATATGCCCCATGGATCTGATAGCATCTGCGAGACGTATTGGAATGCTCCACCTTGTTGTCATCACGTAGCATCGCATAATTTTGCGTTTTACTGTTAACGGGGCGACGGACGATGGGTACATGTGGCCGCTCCTGTGGCTGCTGCTGCTGCTGAAGCAGCGACTGTTGCTGTGGCTGTGGCTGCAATTAAAAAAGCTCAACTACCATAAAATGTACAGAGAGCAAGCCAACAGATATAGGTACATATATATACGGATATATACATATATATGTATGTATATCCAAACAGATTCCAAAGCGGCACGTACAACGTGCGGCTATTTGTCTGCTGACTTGTCTGCTTGCTTCTTTACTTATTTTATTTAACTTTGTTGCAATCGGTATTTTGCAGGCTACAAGGGTATATCGTATTTGTTGAGACGCTTGTAACAGGCTGGAGGACGAACTGTTTTAATGAAAATTATCATTATTACAGATTTTATTACAGCCCGAATCATTTTTTCCTCCTTTTTAATAGCAAGTGCTTTTCCGATTTTGCCACTGCCTTTTCTCCCTTCATATATGTATGGTTTTTTTATAAGAATGGAAGAAGGGGTATCCTTAAGTCCAAATATCAAGCATATATAGACTTCTTCCTTGTTTTTCCTCTGGCATTGTGATTGTTGGTGGGACGGCAAAAGATTTGTGGGCCAGGCAGGCAGCCAACAGTCGCCTCGATCCCGGTGCCGCCTCGTTTCAGCTCCAGCTTCAAGTCCACATCGATGTCCAAGTCCAGTCCGGAGCCGAGTCTGAGTCCAAGTCCAAGTCCCGTCCCGGCTGCCTGTCGCTTTTAATCTAGCAAAGCAATCGTTGAATGCCACTAAACTTTTCACCACAACTTATATCAATTGTCGTCCAATGTACAACGTCAACGCGCCTCTGATATATTGGATCTAAAAGTGATCGTAATCGCAAAGCGGAGCACACACTCGAGGCGGCCCCAGACCGAGTGTCTCGAGAGTCTCTCCTCCGCCACAGAGATCCGTTTCTTTGGTTTGGTTTTGGCCAGGCCAAGGCACACACAAAGACACACAGACAAGCACAGCTAAAGGGACCAATTTGTCGGCACAAATTTGAGACTGTTGGCAGGCGGGAGGGGGATAGAGGAGCATAGTAGGCTAGGAATTAAGTTTATGATTCAAAATTTCCACCCAAACTGGGAGGGAGTACAACTTCTGTTTCTGATCTTGACCCTCTTTGTGCCCTCGCAACAGATGGGCCCAAAAGGAGGAGGCTGGGTCCGTGTCTGTGGCACCGCTACCTCCTTGGTTTTTAACATTAATTTATGAAGTGATGATGACAAGTGGGATAACGGGGTCATTTCGCGCTTAATGTCGCCAACACGTAAAATGATTTGCATCGAAAGTCGAAAAACCTAAAACCCAATGCCGCGTAACTTTAGATCCTGTCGCAAGGCTGCAACTGAGATTGCATCCCAGTCGCAGTCGCAGTCGCAGTTCCAGTCTCCGTTTCAGTTCCAACTTCCATCTTCCATCTGAAACTTAACTTATCGTTGCCGCCCGATCATAACAACACATTTTAAAGGGCTTAAAGGAGAGGCTGAGACTGAGACCGTAGACCGCAGATCGCAGACGGTTGCAGCTGAATCTGACATAAGCAGACCGCAAACGTGACAGCTCACTTCATCCAGTGACAGTGTTTGGGGGCTTGCTTTCTACAGAGAGCTGGCTGCTCCCCTCCCTGGCAATTGTGCTTCAATATTGTTCCTAATTTGGCACTTAAATTCAATGAAGCTGAGCGGCATTGGGATGCGAATGCGAATGCGAACGGGTATGAGAATCTTAGGCGGTATCGTATCTGGAGTTCTTCTTCTGGCCAAGTCCCTCTGGGTTCTGGGTTCTGGGCTCTGTGGCTCTGGTGTGTGCGTTGACATAAATCAAGCGACTTCCAACTTTTATCACGATCTCCTAAATAAGGCGACGCGGTCTGCGCAAATCCGCTTCATACATTACACACACAAACACACACACAGATACAGATGCACGGGAGAGAAGACTTGAGACTCCAGACCCCTCTCCCTAGTCACTAAGTAAGCTATCATCAGGCTCAGGCTTCAGGAGGCTCAGGCTTCAGTCTTGGGGGCTCTGGCTTCAGTCTTGGAGGCTCCGGCTACGCTTTGTCACAGTGGGCCAGGCCACAGATGTGCTCTGGGGGGAGGACGCAGAGGAACGCCCAGATCTCGCGGATTGCCTCTGCCTCGTAAAATGCGTGTGCGAGTCGCGCGCGTTCGCGATCCTCTCTTTTAATGACAGTCGTAGACGGGGAGCTTCAGCTTCACTCGTGGTTTCTTCTGTCTATTGGGGAAGGTATGGTGACTATATGATCAGATTGGGGGAGCCCAATAAGAGCTCCATAGAACAGTTTTATCTTTATTACCAGCAATGCGAGATTAAGCTGTGAAAACTAGAATTTCAAATGGTTTATTCAGAATATTTTCAAAGGATTTTCAGAGAAACCTAGATTATCTGTAATTCAGTCAAGACGGTAAGTCCTTTTTTTAAAGAATTCTACATTAAAATTTCATTTTGATACTGAAATTTATGTACACATTCTCTAAGGATTAGACTTTCCTGCTGTTTACCTTCCGAAACTCCTAACGATGTTTATCGAACTCCTGTTCCTCCGTTCATGGCTAGTAGTGTGTCTAAATATTCTGCTAATTTGGCACAGAAAAGAACTCTGTTCTTGTATCCCTTTGCCGCTCACAGGAGAATTGTTCACTGAGTTTTAGCAAATGCGATTAAAATGTCACAGCAACGGAGAGAGAGAAGGACTTTGGAGACGACGACGACGACGACGACGGCCGCCGTGTGAAGTAAATGTGGCGCAAATGTTGTTGGCCGTCTGTCAAGCGGAGACTCCAAGAGACTAGAAGAGGTGGCAGTCAGCACCAATCCATGCCCCATGTAATTGTAAATGTCTGCAGCAAGCGGCAAGCGGCAAGCTCTTTGCATGTCTCCAAAGAGTGGAGGCTCCCTGGATGCCTTCCAGAGGTAGGCCTCTTTTGCATAATGATGACATTCCGCTGCGTATTTGATTAAGAATTTTGACAGGCGACATAGTGTCGCTTTGATGGCCACCCAGGCCATGGATATCCGATGTCCGATGCGATCCCTTCGAAAGGTAACTCCCGGGGTCCCGTCGCTTTAATCAGCATCGCTGATCAATAACAATCAACATGTTTGCTGATAATTTCGCCAGTCGTCGGAAGAACGATCATCCCAAAAAGGATCACGACCCCTGCTCCTCCCTCCTCCCTCATCCTACCCCTTCCACCTCCTTTTGGAGGGTTAGCGTACATTTTTGTAGGTGGCGTTCCTTGAGTCATTTGTGCGGTGCATTCTTTTTAATGGCTTGATTGATGGCTGGCAGTTTTTCTGGCTGTGCCTTGAATTTGTCAGCAAATTTGTCAGCCCCCAAAATCCAGTGGAGCCCTCGGTGGAGAACTGGTTTTCCCTTTTGCGAATATGTTTTGGTTTTGCTTTGGTTACTTTTTGTTTTATGGTCAACTGAATCATTAGTCAATGGCAATTCGGCAGAAGAATGCGCGGGGAAAGTGAATGACAGTGAAGACAGGTAATTCGGGAAAGTAATCGTGATTATGTCCGAATGTCGAATGTGTCATGAATTTGGCGGGGAAACTAGTGCAAATGGAATCTGGGTCGAAGAATGAGGCGGAAGTTTGCTAGAGATGTGTGTTGTCATGAGAAACTATGATAAATAGTCCAATAAAATAATTAAATATCTAAAAATACACCTCGAAATTCCCTTATGCCGCTTCAGAAGAACCAACATTATATAAACCATATCTCCTTTTACGGTTACACCCCACCCACATCCCACATCCCCAACATTTTTCTAATGATACGTTTCGGCAGCCTTCGGCTTCCCTTCGACCACACATCACATCAAAGTGACTCCAAATTGTGGCTTAAATCGATCTACAATCTGAAAATGGCTGTAGACGGTTCTCAGTTCGGATCGGTTGGGATCACGTTCCATATAGCCAAACTTAGAACAAGGCCAAAAATAATTTGCCAACAATTTGCAGCGTCCCCAAATCAAAACCTGGCCAAAACCCAACCCAAAGCCAGAGCCAAAGCCAAAGCCAAAGCCAAACGATCGGTAAAAGGCAACGGAAAAAAATGTTGTTTAATAATTTAATTTGCCACAATTTAGCAGCGTTTATCAGAATCAAAAGCCATAGACGGAATCAGTCACTGAGCAACCAATAGAATGGGTCTCGACTCTCGAAACCGATGCTTAAATGCGAGAGAGAATTTCGTCTAACGCCGACGCGATGCTATGGATGGATGGATGATGCATTGAGGAGCCGCAGATACGAAACAACTGTGGGATTCTGGGATTCTTGAGGAGTTCTGGTTGTGGGACTGAAACTCGGATTACACGCAGATGTATATAAACGGCTACCTAAAGTGAACGGCGTGCAGGAACGTGATCAGCCCAATTTTAACGCCCATCGAAAACGAAAGGGAGCTACTACTACTCGTACCATCGTACAGGGGAGATGGACATGTTGCATGCTGCATGCTACATGCTATAGTATTCCAGGGGCTTCGACCAGAGGTCGCCGTGGATTTCTACGAAATGTGGTGGGCGCACACCGGAGCGCACACCGAACCGCAGCCACAGCAGCTACATTGTAGTCCGTCATTTGGTCAGCGAGTACAACACGGGAGAAAACCTATTATTAAATTGTCAAAAGGTCGAAAAATATATAATACCAAAGGGAACAGAAGGAGAGAGGGAGTCTTTGGTGGAGTTTTGATCCTAGAGATGAGTGCGTGAGGGGGGTCATGTGATTCTGAAGTGAATAAAGTTTACATATATAATATTTCATATTTACATCATCATTCTACATGGATTAAGAAATATTAATCTTAAATCTGGCTTTATTAACAATGATCTGATCTATCTCACATATTGATATATAATTCGTTACTCGTAAGATCTCTTCTATTCATTCCTTATCATCGATTCGACTCACGAACCAATAATTATGTAGCAAAGCTTTCCTTTGCCAACTATTTGTCCTCCGCAAGGACACTTTGAGTTGGAAACCAGAGGTATAGTTGCATTCTGTATCCTCCACTATCGAATCTTTATTTAGTTCCAGATCTTTCCATATCACGATTTCTCACGATTAAAATCGATCTGCGTTGCCATCTCTAGGTTGAACCCTTTTGGGCCAGGGTCAGGCGGAGTTTCGGCGCGCGTATCAGAAGCAGATCGGACTAATTGGGGCAACAACGGTTGGGGCGCAGCACAACGTACAAAGCACAGGGGGCGGTAACAGGGCACGGCGCATTAAGACAATATGGCTTTGGGTATGGGTATGGGTACGGGTACGGGTTCGGGATGATCCTGACTGCTGCCCCTGCTGATAATGCCGCTGCTGCTGTGGCAGCCACAACATTTTGTTTATTTTGTGTTTAGGCCCGTGTGAATTTTCAAAGGCTCAGGGCTAAAAAACTGTCGAAAATTCCAAAATGTCTGTACCGGGTCAGCCTCCAACCAACTCGAACTCGAGCTCGAACTTCTCCTTCTGTCTCACTCTCGATTAGCGTCGCCTTGTGGCTGCTGCTACTTCTGTCTGCCACAGAGGGACTTCTGCCACAGACCGCTGTCCGATGGTCCGATGGTCCGATGGCCTGGGCAAATGGTGGGCGGATCGCGGCATTTATTACAGCCAATGTTACAATTTGTGGTTTTCAGATTTATGCGTTTATTCAGCGGGGCAGCGCCCCCGAAAACAGACAGAAAAAAAACCACAACTTATGGCGGCTGCCCCTTCGCTTGGTTGCTGGGGGGGAACCGTTGGCTATGCTACCGAAAGCCCCAGACGCGACTACACCGCCGCCTTGTGTCTGATTGATTTCTGGGAATCGGACTGGAAACTGGACCTCCTCTGCTCTGATCTCTCTTCTCTACCTTCACCTTCAGTTCCACTTCACAACAAAGTTATGATTAAGATTAAATGTGTCTGTGTTCCCTTCAGAGCCCCATACCCCCATACCATTCCCATACCCATACCTTTCCCCGGAATTCTCGTTCCGATAACCTTCTCACTTTGCGCGGTGGCAAGTGCTATGCTATCGCTTTTTGTGTCTGCTCTATTATTAATTAGATGGGAGAATACCTCTGGAGTACCCCTGAATGGGAGATGGGAGGCGTTGTGGGAATTACTGTGGGAACTTTTTCTATTTATATATTTATTTTTATTGAACTTGTGGTTTCTGTTAATGAATGAATTGTACTTTAAGGAAACTTACCTACTTATCTGTAAGTAATATTTTTAATTGATAATTAATCTTTAATTAATTAAATCTTGGTCAATCACTGAGTAAATTTAAAAAAGTCACGCAAACTCATATTTTGTATTTCTATAACTCTTAAATATTTATTCAAAACATTGAATCCCTTCAAACCCCTCGTAATTTAACTAATTTTGAATTATGGCATAGATGATATCCAAAAGATTACTTAATACCGATACCGATACCGAGTATTACCCCCAACTGATAGGAAAACCAGCAGCCAAGCAGACCAATTTGACCCATTTAGGCCTATTAGTCACGCTCCCCGGACACAAATGATACCAATTTCCATATTTAAGTTGAGAATCAAACAAATCAAACGCTAATTAAGCACCCAGACGCAGATACCCTCCCAGTTTCAGTTTCAGTTGGAGCCCGACAGTAGCCTCTCTGGAATGGATGATCTTTTGGGGGAAAAGACCGCAATTAAAATGCGATCAGCAGGCGAGCCAACGGAGTGGAGTGGAGTCTCTGACTAACTAAATGAATAAAAGAAACCAAATTAGCATAAAACTAAGTCCAGACACTAGACACTGGGCTTAACTTTACGACAGCCATTGACACACATTTCCCCTCTTGGAGGAAAGAGAGTGAGAGAGAGATACAAGCTAATCGATTATAAATGCGTCTAGCTAAGTGCGATTAAAATAAATTGCAAGCGGCAGCAGCGACTCTGCTTAAGTTTCATAATTAATTCAACCTCAACCGCAAGAGCCAGCAGCTAGCAGCTAGCAGCTCTTTGGCAGTGATTCACTAACCGGACCTACAGTATCTCCAAACCCAAAACCCAAACCCCAATCCGCAATCCGCGATCCGCAATCCCCAGTTGCTTGTCAACTTACGGCCCATATAAAACCAGGCGACGACTGTGGCTCGTTTCATAAACTCTTGTCAAGAGTCGAGTCGATAGCCAGGCAGGGCCCTCGACATCATCGGCGGTGGTGCTGGCTGGAGAGTCGTAAAATCGCAGCCAACACCTAGAGACACCAGAGTCGGAGTGCCAGAGACAGAGCCAGAGTCAGAGTCCAGGCTGGACGACTGCTTATGAGTGTATTTTCCTGCAGCAGAGGTGTCAGGAAACAACTTGTCGGAATGCATCTAACAAGGAATTCGATTTTGCCAGGCGTTCAGTTAAGTTCCAGTCGCCAGTCCCCAGTCCCCAGTCCCCAGTCCATGGTCCCCAGGTCCCTCCTGGCTCCCTCCTGGTTGCGGGTTCCCCCGTTTGGGTTCCGTTCCGTTCCGTTCCCCATGTTGTCTGTCGCATCGCCCAGGCTAATGGCACGTTGCATGTTTTACCACGCTTGATGACATGAATGGGCGCGGGCCCCAGACACAGACACAGAGAAAGAGACAGGGACAGGGACAGACACAGAGGCAGTAAAAGAGGGCGGGAAAGAGACAGCCAGTTGAGCTTCAGCTTCACTTCCCTGTCCAGTTCTGGCCGATTGGTTCATTCGTTCGTTGGTCAAGCTTAACCTGGTTCCTCGTTCACTCTTTGCACTACACAAATTTTGTCCGATATTATCATGCAGATCGGTGAGGTTTTGTGCTCGGATTAGAAGACTTTTATGTCACCTACAGGTTCTCTTTACTACTTATTCCAAATATTAGAAGTAAAGGATTCCAAGTACTTGAATACAAGGGGTTTTTTCTAGACCTACCAGACATTATTTGTTCTCCCATCATTTATGACATCATTAGTTATCTCTTTCGTAGATTTTTTAATGTTTCTTCTCTGTTCCCATACTTTATGATCATCTAATATAGTTCACTCTTTTTGTAGGTCATTCAACAAATCTCCTATGCCTCAATCAAATTGGAATGCGTTTGCCTTTAGAGCGGGACACCAGACGACTGAGAGGAGAGTGAGATAGTGCATATAATGTCTTGTTGATAGCATCCCCAAAATGATTGAATCAGTGTGGCAGGAAACTTTCATGCTTGTCTGTGTGTGTGTGACAGAGAGAAGAAGGAGTCTTTGCAGACTTGAAAAATTGTTGGAATTTTTGTTAATTTGTAGGACGACATTTTGGTGCCCCTGTTGGATGGAGAAGGGATAAGCCACGGCTATTGGCATTTTTGGTATTTGGAAGTACCCTACAAAAGAGAGGGATGCTGGAATGAGCAGAGAAGATGGCTAGTGGAGGATAGACCTTTTGGGAAGGTATTCGGGAAAGCAACGAAGGGGACAGTTTGGAATTAATAGTTCTTTAGGAATCTGACTATAGAATTAGGTTTGGCTGCTATATTTTTTGAAACATTTCGATTGATATTATTATTGGAAAATATAGCAAAATTAATCGTGAATATGCACGTTTTTTTTAGTTCAATCAATTAATTATTAAGCCATATTAATATTTCATTGACAGAGCAAAGCAACTCCGTAAATACTCTCAATTTGTTTCTTCCTGTAGCTCATCTACCGATCACTGTGTGATCCCCCGACACGATCCTCCACCGATCCTGCTTCCAGCATTCATTCATCCATTCTTTTTGTGTCACATTTTGCCCGCAGTCGCTGGAATTTTTTACTTTTTTGCTCACTTTTTGGATACTTTTGTCGCCGAAGATCGGTGGAGAGCTTGTCACCACTTTCCTGGGCAATTTGTACGCATTTTCAACGCATTGGAGGCTGCTCCGAAACCTGGAAACTTGTGGCAACAGCAACAGAAATTCTCGTAGGTGTTTATAATGTACACTTTCTTGGGACGATCGATCGGAACGGAACGGAACGAGCGATTTTTAAGTTGTTGCTGTTGCTGTTGGTGCTTTTTTTTCGCAGTTTACTTTTTGGACATTAAAACATCCGTTTACATACTATTCCCATTAGCACGACTCTTGTCTTGCGAGGCGACGCGTCTCTTGTTGTCGCTCGAGATCCACTTCCACTGCCACTCGGAGGCCCACTTGGGGGACTCCAGAGCTCTCTGGAGCTCTGAAGCTCTGAAGCTCTCCACCGAGATGCTGCTGTCGTCGTCTTGTCTTGGACACGCGACAATCTTTTTCGCTGGATAAGCAGCCTGGCTACAACGTTGTAGCCTCGTTGTCATTGTTGTTCTTGGATTGTGCTCGGATTTCTGTGGTGATTCCCCCGTCCCCGTCCCCGATCCCGACCTCGGCATCGGCATCGGCTTCCCTCTTGTTTCTGGTGTGGAAACAAAAGCAAAATTAAATTGTTATGAACACAAGTTTTCGATATAAGGCCATACTTAACACATATTTATGGCGCGTGCAGCGGTAGCGGAGATTTTTCAGATACTTTCTGTGATTCCAATACAATCCCAATCCCAATACCCCGATCTGATCGCAAAGCCTCCCGCTCTTGAGGTAAAGACTTATAAATTATTCAGTTTATAGCTTGCTGAATCAGCCCAAGTGGAATGTGAATTAAAGTTTCCAGTTGGTGGAATACACCATGTATTTTTGCACTCAAAGGAGGAGGGAATATATCTATTGGACTATTTCTTACCTTTTAGAATCGGGAATGTTCCTTTTGTCTAGCCTACACTCAAAGAGAGCGATCCAGATATATAAATGCATCTGTAGAAATGTAGTTTCGCATATCGTGATGTCGAGGAACGTGTACCCCAGTACTATAAAGATCTGCTGAATAGGGAGAAAGGGAATAGGATCTTAGAGATACCTCCCTAGTCCTTAGAATTAAGAACATTTTATTTATGATCTATGAAAGTATTAATCTATTACGAGGAATTCTAATTCTACTCCTAATTGTTATACCTATCACTTCTCACTTAGTCAGACCTCTCCTAATATACCTTATAGGTACATGTCCGCCCACGAGAGCTTTCAATCTCATTAAATATATGAGCATCCATCTTATTTCATTTAAAGGGTATTGTATTTAATACTGAGACAACTTAACGCCAATAAAATGTTTGTATAAAAAGGAAATAAAACTTTTGGCATGGCATTGTTTCAGTTAACGATTGATCGGATCGGATTGTCCGAAATAGCCATATAAATACGAGTGAGTATACGGGTAGGCATCGTGGCTATAAGTCAAGCTATATCATTTATGTGTCCCCCCCCTCCACCCCTTTTTGGGACCAGAGGGACTCCTGGTCGACCAGACTTAATTAAATATCAGTGACATTTATCGGGTCTCGTGTAGCTTTTGTGGCACGCCACTTTAACGATAACCGATGCAGTGGGATGGAGTGGTAGTGGGAGTGGGGCAAGGAGAAACCCCAAAGGCCCGAACCCGCCCTGTCATGTATAAATCACCCGAAAAAGAGCTTGCGCCAACCACCAACCAGCAACCTCTCCTCTGGAACCTCTCCTCTCCTCTCTCTCCAATACGAAGGTCCTGAAGCTGGGGGGGAAGAGGCGGTTGGGCACCCAATAAAAAGAGCGACGACTGTGCAGGAATGTTTAATGATGTATAAAGCATGTTAGAGTTTATCTTTATGGTGGCGTTCTTTTTGCCAAAAAAAACAACAACAAATTGAAAGAAGAATGACAAGATGGAGCTAAATATTCGAATAAGTCGAATATTAGATGATCTAACAATGGTCTATTGAGTAATCATCAAGGTAATCGGAAGAAGAGCGGAAATGTATCTAGATTTGGATACTATATTTAGTTTCGGAATGATTTAGGAAGGTGAAAAGATGAACTATAATCCATAAAACGAAAGCATAGTGCAAGAAATATCAGATATGGGGAAGAAAAGACACTTCTGAAAAGAATACGAAACTATCGGCTATCAATTCTTGAGAAATTATATCATAGACCATGTTGGAAATGTATCTAGAAATGTTAAGAGCTTCCCCAAGATCCGTACATAGATTCTGAATTTTGAACCTTCTTCAAATATATTTGTATCTTCCCTTCAAGACGAGAAGAAATACAGAAGTAAATTCCAACGAGTCTTAGCAAAAGTATCTTTAGTTACCTTTGACTTACAGATCTACATGCTCGTAACATAACTATTAAAACATCCACCAAAAATCTTCCAAAAAGGAGAGAAGTATAATCGTTAATAGATCGTCATAGCCGACCTTTCGGTAAGGGTATTTCCTCCCTAAAAAAGCTGCAACAAGTATTTCGAAAATTTGTCTCCATACAACGCGTTTTGAATTTATGGCGATCGATGCTATCGAAATATATAAAAGTAAAGGCTGACTCTCTGAAAAGTAAACCAAGGAACCATGTGTGCCCCGAAATGTGTCGCCCGAGTCGCCCCAATCTCTATGGCACCCAGCCCCTACCCCAAGGCACCTTCCCTTATCCTACCCCAATCGTATCTTCTCTTTGGGCCTGGCCCGCTTCTAGTCTCTGTTCTGCCGCATTCCTTTTGCAATTGGCAACGGCAATGGCTAATTAAAGACCCATTATCGTTGAGAGATTCCCGCTCGATTCCGGATCGTAAGTGTGCCAAGTGTTTGGTGACGTGTTATCGACGGCTAGTCGATAAGATACACCACTTATCGATCTCGCTTTCTGTGGGCGGACAACATCTAACAAAATCTAATTTTCTCAGTACGTCCGAACCATAAACCTTTTATCGGCCCCGGCACAAGCTTTATATATATAGTATGTGTAGAGAAGTATATGGAAAAACTACTGGAATTATATTCCGATCCGATGCCTATCGAAATTACTTTATGGCATCCACTCGAACGATTGGACATGACGAAAGGGGTAATGCTCGTGTCGTAGCTTCCCTTTAAAATGTTTGATAAGAACTTTCTTTTGTTGGGTTGGGTTTTCTGCATAAAATTTGTGTATAATGAGTGTATCCCATGGCAGAAATATTTGGTCATGATGATTAGAGGAATTAGGCAGGTTCCTGGCATTGTTTGTATCTCAATTCTTTGAATTTAGACACAATTTATGTATGTTAATCATTTTCTGATCTTTGAGTTTATCAGAGAACCTTTCAAGATTCTCTAATATTCTGAAGTCGAACATCTCTTATAATCAAGTCTCTCCCATTAGCAAGTTCTTCAGATACTATCATACTCAAGATTAGAGCTTTACATCATCTCTGGTGACACTTTCTCCATCTCATAGATGGCCTCCCACATCATTCTTGTTTTCACGCTCTGGCCATCGGTCCGTCGCGTCACGTCGCTTCATCATGTCGCATAAATAATAATCAAAAGTAACATTTTCTATAAGCCACCCACATGCACGGGGGCACACCAAAACACACACACACTCCCGTGTGGGGATATGGAGGAACGAGTATATGTAGATATCGTAAATAAATATCCAGCCCGCATGTTAGGCAATCGAATCGGATTGAAAATTGTGTCCAACAAAGTAGCCGAATGGAGGAGCCCCGACCCCCAACTTCAGAGAGCGAGAAACAGTTGGGAAATTTATGGCGCAAAGTACAGTGCCCGATTGTCAACCAGGCAACAAAAAAAAGCGTATTATAAATAAAATAAAATAAAATAAGGCCAAAAAGAAGGCCAAAAGGAAAAGACAAGTCCGGGCGCAACCAGTTCCTGAACGCAGTCTCTTCGGTGCAGATTAGTCACATGTCAGTTTCAATTATCGTCGAGTCAATTTGTTGAAAGCAGCAGCACCCAAAGAGACCCCAGATCCAACCCCAACCCCAAGTCGAAGGCGAAGTCGAAGTCTCTCTCTCTGGGGCGCGTCAATCGATACCGCGCGTTGCGCATGCGCAGATTTGCGAAGCCCGGGCGATTTTCGCTTGAAATATTCCAACTGCGTTGCATGCAGCAGGAGTCAGAGTCAGAGCTCAGAATCAGAACCCCAGAGCCACCAAGCGCGTCTGATTATCGGCAGGACAACGACAACGGCGACGACGGGCGACGACGACGACGATGAGACGGCATAGGGCATAACTCAGATGCTCTGCTATGATAATTTCCAATAAGAGACTTTGCTGCGCTCTGGATCTGTGCTCTGTGTTCTGTGCTCTGGAAATTGATGATGTTGAGTATGTTTGGAGTCAGCTTGTTTACACAATTCAGCGCACATTGAGGTCGGACCACGGCATGGTGTCGTGTAGCCAAAGCTCGAAAGGAATTTGTTTGGAACGGCCATCAAAGAGGCGCCGAACTGAAATCAAGATCAAGATTGATATCAGGGCCCAAGCCGAGCGAGAGAGAGACGAGTCTCTTTTCGTTGGAGGCTAAGCGGTGTCCCTCGTCTGTGGATTCTCTGTAGTCTGTAGTCTTGTTTGGTGGTCACAACAAATCGATGAAATTCCTAGACAAATGTTTGGTGGGATTGCATAAGATCCATAGACAGCATCACTCCGAGATGGGTGATCTCGGGAGATCTCGGTAGATCGAAGATCTCGTCACTCTACTTGTCTGTCACCCAATTCACGTACGAGTTGCTCGCTCACGTACATTAGCTATTTGTTGTGCTGACAAATTGTGTCCCAATGGAGGAAGGAGGAAAAAGGAAGGAGAAGAAGATCTCACCGATCTCTCAGCAAAAGCGTGTCAACACATTGTCTGAGTGCCCCAAGCCACTGCCTCATTTGTCTTGGCCGCTGACTCTGCCTCTGCCTCTGACTCTGACTGTGACTGTGCCTTTGCTGGAGCTTTGCTTTGCTTTGTTTGCCTGCGTTTTGCTTTGAATGCTAACCCATTTGTCTTAATGGCTCAATGCAGTCCCCAGTCGCAGTCCCCCGATGTTGGTCAGAGTTTCGGTTGGTGTTGGGGTTCATTGAGCCGCGCGTTTCCCAGGGCCTAAATGCAACTGCAATCCCTGAAAATCCCACGCACCTGGTCGGCCTGACTTTGACACCTTTTCATTGTCACTGTTGCCCTAGGTGCTGCTGTTGTTGTTGTTGCTGTTGTTGCCGCTAATGCGAAATATCAATTTTCCCAAGAGTCTATACGTGTGTCCATGTGTGTGCCTCTGAAGAGCTTATTGACATTCAAACAAATCGTAGTTCCGGCGATACCACCATCGGCATCGTCTGCGGTTAAGCATTTTGTAATGACTGTCGACTGTGGCCTGGGATTTGTGGTTGACACTACGGAAATGGTTATTACTTAGGGGAGGAAGAGATGCAAGGGAAAGAACCTCCATATGACTAATGGAGGTATCATTCCTCAAACAGATGATCCAAAGTTGAACTAGTTTGAAGGGGGAGAACTGTTTGTTCTAGTTTTGAGTTGATGTTTTATGTGTAACTAAGAATATTGTTTGCAACCAGAGAGTAGCTTGAAAGTATGGTCATAAGGGGAAAGATTCTAGTTTCCAAATGGATCAATGGATGAACTCGAAGATCGGTAAAAAGGGAAAATGAAAACCAATGATAGTACTTGGTATCAACATCATAAATATATTCAAAGTTTACCTAATTGCAGACCAATTAATGACATCTAGACTTCAGTAGACTTTCTGTAGATGTAGATCAAAATTGTAGCATCAGGAACATATGTAGTCCTTCAAGAACCAACTTATCTTCAAGCTTCAAATGGGGCCTGTCTGGATCTCCAGCAGAATGACAGCTGGCTAACGATTCTATCAGAATCCAGTGAAATCCCCTCTGTAGATGGCGCCTTTGAAGCGGGGATTAGCTCAATGCTGCTCCTTGATTTCGGCAGAGAGGCATTAACACAGCGGCAGGCCGCTGCCGCTGTCTTAGCCGCTGTCTTGGCCGCCTGTCGCTGCTGTCATGGCTTACACTCGGCAAATGATTACCAATTTCTTCACACAATTCATGCATAAAAATAATTCCCAATTAGCTGCAAAGCCATAACCGAAAGACTGAGCCAGCCGAAGATTGAGAAGGCGCCTGCCTCTTCGTGTGTGAGTCCCGCCGATGTCGATGTCGATGCCGATGCCGCCGCAGCGGTAAAAATAATAATAATCGTAAAAAAGGCAACGTGATGGGAAGGCAGGGAGGATTGTGTATATATCAGAGAAACTGAACAAACGAGAGTGCGACATGATGTTGATATGTTAACAAGACGCCCCGAGAGTGCCAAGTGGTGACGATGATCCTCAGATCTTTGAGCACACAACCCGATGTAGAGTCTGGGACAGCCGTCACAGTTGGCATTATATTCCTCATATATATAATCCGGTAGCGATGTTGGCATATGTGAATGAATGTTTGTTTTCGCAAATCGCTGAGCTAAGGACCTTTGCCTCAAACCCTCAGAAGATGTGTGCCCGAAAGAGGTTTCTGGCAACTTTTGTGAATTTCCATATATACCTACCAAAATATAGCCTCGAAAAAAGAAATCTTATGACCTTACTATATTTTGTAATACCCTTGAAGAGGGTATTATAAACTAAGTTAAATGTTTGTAATACACAAAGGAAGAGCTTCCATAAGAGCTGCCTACCATTAAATATATACCATATTCCTGCTCCTTAACCACTATAATATATAGTAACGATAGAAGCGAAATAAATATAGATTTATTAGTCGTCTAACTTCAAGGGTATATAGTCTTCTATTCGCCAAAGTACATTTTGGTTTTCTTTTCTTGTTTTATTCTTTTTAAATGGTTTCTAAAAATGCGCTTTGATTTATTTTTATTGATGACCATATAAATGCTGAATCTTCCGTGGGGATTGAGATCGGGGTTCTGTGGCCTGGCGACTTTGTTCGGTTGCCTTTTTCCATTTTTTCGGGGGAGCCACAGTAGTAGTTGCCGGGTAGTAGTCATCACCCAACAGCAGGGGGGATGGGACCTTCCTCTGGAAACGCTGTGGATCGCTCCCTTCCATTTGCAACTCTGTGGATGTGGATGCGGATTTCTGCCTCTGGTGATGGCATTTTGAAAAACATTTCACGCTGTGTGAACGACATTTTCTCGGGGCTCTTCGTTAAGGATCATCCACCTACCATCCCACATTTCATAATTCACGGAATATTATTCTCTGTTTCAGAACAATGTCTACTCCCCCTCTGGTTCTGGTTCTCTGGTTCCATCTGCGTTTGGGGGCCCTGTCATTTGACCACTTCACAAAATATATTCTCATTAAAATTGTGCTTTTTGGTGCTTCTTGTTGTCAGCCCAATGTCTGTGGAGCGGACCATCGGGAAAGGTGTCTCCTTCCCTTTCTCTAGAGGCAGAGTGGGACAGAGAGACGGATGCCATCGCCGCCGCCACCACGCCCACCCCCTGTGGTTTTGCTTCCGTTGGAGACGCCACTGACACTGGCGCAATGGCAATTCCCTGCGATCCCTGGAGATTGCGGATCGGATCGGATCAGATTGGTTGCTTCGGTTCTTTCAAAAGTTTTTTACGCTGTTTATGTGCAAATGTCGAAACAAAGATATTTCTTTAAATTGATAAAGATTAACCATAAACAATGCTCACAGGGGAGGCAGTTATGTGGTAGTCTGAAGAGGGCTATACTCGTAGGAGGGTGATAGCTGCAGATCCTTAATGGGTTGTGATCATGAAGAGATCTTTGGAATGCACAGACAAAGGTACAGATAGGTTAAGTTTGCTTTAGAGATCATGTTCCCTACGATTAATTTGGGTTAACCTTTGAGCCTAAGACTTATAGAACTTCAAATGGTTGGGGAGTGGAAAAAAAATATAAAGAGATATCTTCCCATAAGCAGAACTTAAGAGTTCTTTCCCTCACTATCAACTGGGTCACCAAATCTGCACCACTTCTCCACTACTTGGTAGCCTGCTCTTCTGCTCCTCCCCAGAGGGTCTTTCACTGCAATTCACCCGACCATTTTTCTACCACACTCCGTGTCCGTGTCCGAGATGAGTCGAGTGTGTGAAATATGTTCTTTCACAGTCTTAACTGCTGGCCGTGGTCTAACATTCATTCAACACTTCTTTATCATTGGGCCGGCGGCCCGACTCAGAGGCTGAGCTCTGACCAAAACCCCGGACCGGATGTGGGCGTTGGCAGGCAGGCAGGCAGGCAGGCATGTAATCTGATCCCTGACAAATCGGTCTATTAGAATCGAGCGGAGACTGTGTTGAAATATTTGTCGCATGCACCGATCCACGAGCTCCATCTCCATCGCTCCATCGCTGACGATGCCGCCAAATGGATGCGGATGTGGATGCAGAGCCGTTTATTCCTCTTTTTCTCTCTCTCTCTCTCTCTGGCCATGAATCGAGGAGCGTAGGTGGCTTGGGCTTAACCCCATGGAGCATGGTGCATGCAGCATGCTGCATGCTGCATGGAGCAATGGTGCATGAGGCGCAGTCTGGTGCAGACCCAAAAGGGAAATGTCTTCGATGGCGCGTGTGCCTATCCCTTATTTTCCCTGCTTCATTCTTTTTTTTTTTTTTCTTTCGATTTTTATGAGGCGCAAGTGGCGACGTTTTGTGGTTGCAAGGCATACGGACCCAGGCTGTGGCAAGGGGTATGGGGGGCATGGTGGACAACTAAAATGTTGCACGTTGCTGGTGGCGGCGCAGCGGTCGCGGTCCCTTCCCCATCGACTTGTTCGGTTTCGGCGCCGCAGCAATTCATAAACGTGGGCGATTGATTCTCGTACCTCTCGTGGCCTCATCTGTTCCTCAGCTTTTGGCTTCAGCTGCGACTTCTTCTTGTGGCTCTTTCTGGCTCTTTTGGCTCTGGGTTTTCTGCTGCTTTTGGGCTTTGGCTTTGGCACTAAGGCTCGGCAAATGGCCCGCGGCATTGCGATTGAACTTCAAGTTATGATCGTCGTCGGAGTCGCTCCGGCGCAACGGCAACAGCAACAGCAACATAAGCAACAGTATTGCCACATTGATGGACGTTCCGCTCACGAATGAACCCCAGCCTGGGTACGCGCCACCACTAACAGCAACAACAACCATAAGAAGGCTATGAGGGATCTGTGCAGAATGAACTAAGGAATACCTCTCATTTGGGACATAACGAATATGGTTCTTTGGGCATATTGGGCATTGAAAGGAATGGAAAGCGAACAGCGAACAAATAGTTATATGATGTATCGATCGTATCAATAAAATGGTACAACAATTCTTAGTGAGAAGAACATTTATTTCAGTTATGAAAAATCCATAGTTTTCTCGCTAAGAACTGTTTTACAGCGTATAGTTCCTATAAGTTCCTGGACTAACACAAGATATTTGGCAAATCTCCAGCTCCAATTTCATCCCATCCCACTTCCATTGAAGATTTTCCCCAAAACTTGTACAATCTTCGTGGAAAGCATAGTATACCCCATAATATATACCTCTGTGAGCGGTATCTGTGGCCACAACACACGCTGTTACCACTTATTGATGGCACATTG
Source organism: Drosophila lowei (assembly GCA_008121275.1). Taxonomy (NCBI): domain Eukaryota; kingdom Metazoa; phylum Arthropoda; class Insecta; order Diptera; family Drosophilidae; genus Drosophila; species Drosophila lowei. Next base: position 23,045,487 of record CM017779.1, on the reverse strand, counting down.
TGATGGTGATGCGTTTTGCCTTCTCAACCAAAAAAAACCAAAAACGAACGAAAAAAACGAAAAATTGGACCCAGCAAGCGGCCCAGCAGAGACCGACCCCGTCTCCATCTCCATCTCCAACTCCATCTGCGACTCACTTCACTCTCATGAGCACGTCGGATAGAGAGGCGTTCTGCTCAAATGTATGATACCCACCCACGAGCAGTCGGTCGGCCAAACTATGATGATGACTGCTTCGCGTCGAGAGCCACTCCCACTCCCATTCCCCTCCTCGGCTCCAATGCCTCCACTTCGACTTGGCTAAGGTGCATCCATCCATTCCATTTGACTTGACTTGACTTTGGTTCGGTTTCGGTTCGGCTTAGTCTGCTTTCGAGCCGCAGTCAGTCCCAGATCCCAGAGTCCCAGAGCCCCCTCGAAAGACAATGCAGAATTAAGCGTTTCCTTTATTGTTGTTGCCGGCTGTTGCTGGTGGTTTTCTGCTGGTGGTGGTACTCATGGTGGTGGTGCCCATGGTGGTGGTGGTGCCTTTTGTATTACTTTAAGGTGTGCTCCAGGTAATAATTTAGTTAAATCATATTTTCGGCAAAAGACCAAACAGCAACAACAACTCTGCAGTGCACTCCAAAAATTATTCGCCTTTAACACTCACTCAGAAAACTCAGCGCCGCCTATTGAATGAATTGATGTACGATATTCGATTCAGGATTCGATAGCGTGCAGGTTCCATGAAGATCGATTGGAAGGAAAGTGAGGTGCTGAGGAAAATTCAACACTAAACTGTTCTAATACTCACAAACGTACCGTCTTATTGAATAAAGGGCTGCAAGCAATCGATTGATGAATATTCCTTCATTAGAGAAAGATCTGATGATCTTTTGCGCCCTGTGAAACGACAAGAAAACTTATTGTGCACAACCATACATACCTATATGTATTTTGTAATACTCGTAAATAAATATTTAATATTTCTTGATCGATTATATTAACTCTCCTATCGGTTCATTGATTGATATGTAATATACATATGTAATTTCCAAAGGCTATCTGGGGTCATACAGTGTAATCTCTCTTTGGTTTCTGAACGCGAAATGAACGAACGCGCCTTCAGTTGGAAATCATTTCTGAAAGAAATAGGAAGCAATAGAGCAGCATGAACACCATCTATAAGCTAATACTACTCTTTGTTCGGATATTGTTCGTTATCTTGAATTCGTCGTATGGAACATTTGATATGGATTCGGACTGGAATCCTAACTGGATTACAGCTGGAAATGATTGTCGAAGGATGGATCCTTTTGGCAGATGCCTGAGAATCGGCTAAAGCTGTGATGTTTTTAAAAGAAGAAATATATATGCAGAGATCTATTCAAAACGTGGCTCCAATCAGATCAATCATAGTCTAAACATTTAAATATAATGTGTTCTATAAAATAAATGCAAAATATTCACCAATAATCTATATAATTCTTGAATGAATGAATAAATGAATGACCTTCCGTAATTTTTTAAAAATGTAATACAATATATATAGAAAGCATTGATTTTCTCGTGATATGTGGGTTCCAAATGCATTTCCAAAGGTTATCAGTTGTCAAGGGTCGAGTGAGTGCATTCAATTATCTATCACTTCCGTTTTTGTTGCACAATCCCATTGTTCATTCAGTTGTAAATCGATTCTAGAGCTGTCAACAATAAATAAGAAACTTCCTCCCAGTCACATGCATATTTTTTGGAAACTTCTTTTGCTTTCATTAGTTATGCTTCTACAATTTGATGAGAATTTGGAAAAAGCATTTGGAAATGAATGTAAGCAAAGAAATTGGAATGGAAGATGTATAAGAACTGGAAGAAATAATGAAAATGTGAATGAAAAAAAGAAAATGTGACGGAGAAGTGATCTTTCAGTGGATCAGTCAGTTGATTACCATTCGCTGATCAGCAAGTCAGTCTGAGCGGCATCTCACCATGAATCGCTTCTGGAACTTAACAGTGCTCTTCTGCTTGTGGAAATGGATTCACTTATATATATGTCGTAAATATGTATAAATTAATAGATTGTTTACTTATAATACTCCTGTAATCAAAATTATACCATGACCTTCCCCAATTAAAATTTTTTTTTGATAACAGTATAATTTTATATGTACTCATATAGTACACATATTTATCTATATTAAATGATCAGTGTAAAAAATTGTCATTCGAGCATTGAGTGGATAGAAAGATTCTACAGTCCCTAAAGCTATATATATTTCCTTGTTAAAAATAGAGTAATAAATATGTAATGTTGTTTTTGTTCGACATCAGTCGGTATTTCTACTCGGGATTGCATACAATACCCCGTTGTAGGGGATTGTCGCACGAGCTAAGCGAGTGTGTAGGGGGCTTGCCCGTTAGTATATACATATGCACATATGATTGTTATTTTATGTGCATTTCAAATAAGAGTTCTGTTGATACTTATTTCTGAAGTTGTCAAGCAGTTCCGGGAATTTTCTAGACCCTTTACAATCGTTTCGCTATCGACTTTTCAATTATAAACTACAGGAAATTACCAACAAAATATTAGATAGATAGAAAATACTAGATTCGGTGTAGAAAGGAACCTAAATCTTCTTCAAAACCAGAAACCGTTCTTGAATCATTATTTCAGCATTCTACATATGAATGTTGTGATTTATGTGCTTTGGAGTGGTGCTTTGGTAATACAAATATAACTCATAGTTAGGTCCGACTTTAGATTAACGGCAAACGACTCTATAAGTCACCCAACATCACCTTACTCTACCTCTTATAAATCTCAATTCCAGTGCAATATTCTCCATTCATCTACTATATTTAAATATTGTTAAATTTTGCTGATTTTAGATAACCTTTCAGAGGGTATTATGAACTAACAAGATGTTTGCAATGTATTGAAAAAATATACCTCTATCATAACATATTTTTCGATATCATAATGCCACCGTTCCGAACATATCGGTGTCTAAATGGTTCAAAATTATGTCGTTGTTCCAAAACTTCATGTTATCGAAAAAATCGGAGTATATATTATAGATATAGAAGGGTATCAAAAGCTTCGGCCCCCTCTTTCGGCATGTCTTCGTTTGTGGCTTTTTGTTAAATTTTTGGTTATAACCTCGTCACAGACAAAAACAAACTTCGTCTGGCCATAAATATTCGTTATAAATATCACACAAATATCGTTGTCTCAGCGGCAGATGATGCAGGGGCATACAGGGAGGGATACGGAGAGGGGCCAGGCCACTCGAAAACAGCGGCAGCTTGCCGCTTGTCTTGTCTAACGATAAATAACAGTTAGAGCTGTACCTACCGTATACGCCAGAAGAAGATCTCTGCTCAGCCCAAAAAAAAAAAAATGCCAAGTCGGAGCCCCGGACTGTATCTGTATCTGTATCTCTTCGCCTGAGACTCAACTCAACTCAAATCAAGTTAGCTCGTTGCTTGTCTCTGCTCACATTTTTAAGGTGTGACCAAAAGCGAACGAAACTCATAATTTTTTAAATTAGCATTTCTGTTTTCCTCTCTTCTGGGTTTTCGGATTTGGTTTGGGTTTTGGTTTGGGTTTGGGTTTGGGCGACACATGGACCCGAAGATGGTTTTATTTTACGTGGTGCGCGTTGTCATAAAACGAAATTTACAAATTGTACGCCAGTCCCCAGTCCCCAGTCCCTCAGTCTTCAGACTCCATTCGCTCCAAGATACCAACACAAAGAATCAACTGATGATGATGATGATGCTGATGCGCAAGCGACGACATAGACATCATCGAGCATCATTCTCATTCCCATTCGAAGGAAGAGGCGAGTAGAGGAGATTTCGACCCTCCGTCCATCCTCTTTCGCCGAGTGGTGGTTGCAATAAACTCATCAATAAATTGCCGTCTGTTTCGCATTGGTTATACGAGTATGACGCCAGCGAACCACCAACGCAACGCATTGCACCACCGCACCACCATGCCCCTCTACTCTCACTCTTTTTCAGTCATGTGGAATTTTGTGTTACCCTCTGATTGTAGGAGCGAAGGGTATGCACCAGAGAAGAGTGACTACAATATTTAGAGGAACCGATCTTGATATTCGCGATATTTAAGATATTTATTTGAACTATTCCAGGTATATATGGGGCTCCCAATCAGTATTGATGTTCCTTAGTATTTTTTAATGATTTTCCCTTAAATCTTATAACATACATCTTCATGACGGAGGTATCCCGTGGTCGAAATATCTTTGAAACGTTCTTCTTTCGCTTGGGTTTCGGGTGGTCTCTTCTTCGGAGGCTTTCTTTCTAGGGACGCACGCGCGTGGCTAAGTGGATTTGTGTGTTTTGTTGTGCGAGAAAAATGTTTATTGTTTCAACTTTGTTATCATCTGTAAAGTAAACTCACGCACACGCACACACTCTCCTCTCCCGCAACAGATCCCGCACTCACAGATACCCGATCTGTGGTCAATTTTTCGTTGTGTGATTTCTAATTTGTTTATACAAAATCATTGTACGCTTATTTATGGCAGCAACTGTCAAATGTCCAACCGGAAGAGGAGACAGACGGACGGACGGAGACGGAATGGAGTCCCAGTCCCAGTCCCAGTTCCAGTTCCAGGTCCACAGATTCCCCATTGATGATTATTCTTTTCCACACTTCTTCTTCTGTGTGATTTTCTGGTGTTTTGTGACCTTATCTCTGAGCCAAGAATTTGTCTCTTTTGTGTCTGAATTTTGCTGGGAATTTATTGGTACAAAGAAGTCGCGTGTTGGGCCCATCAATCTCCAGCGAGAGATCGGGGAATTCGGGACACGACTGGGAGGAAGCCCAGCCGCTTGAGATACAACATTTTTCACGCTTCTCTCTTTTTTTTGGGCCAAAAGAAGACGAAACTAACAAATTAATTACTGTATGTGGACCAAGCTGGGACGAGATTTTGTGTCATGGATTTGTGAATTTTAAGCAAAAGCTTAGATACATTTGGATTTAAGTAAAGCTTAAGCACAACTCGATGTATCCTTTTCATAGGTTTCACTTCATCCAAAAATCAACTTTTGGTATATTTCAAAGAACTTATGACTATGATTGTTTGATCAAAGCTGCGCTGCAAAGTGCTATCTCTTTATTCTGAAATTTGAATGGTTTTTCCACTACAAAATCAGATTTCACAAGTCAGATTTCCATTTCAGATATGCAAAAAACCTAACAAAACAAAAAGTCATGATTCAAATCGAGTTGCGACGCCCCCGTTGGCCATAGAGATAACGAAGGTACGATATAGATCGCTTTGGGAAACCCCTAACGTGCCCGGGATAAACGGCAATCAAAACGAACTTCAAACATTAACGCGCTTTGGCCCGCCTCAATGTTGATTCAATTATCACAGCATGGTGGCCCCATGCCATGCCATAGCATACCATCTACTCCCATCTTTTACCATCCCATTCCCAGAACAATCAACCCCCGGAATATTCCCCCATTAGTAGCAACTGTTTCGCTTGTAATCTACACCATGCCACGCCCATCAGAAGTTCATTAAACATCCACCACCAGCACCAGCAGCAGCACCCTGTCCGTTCAGGGGATATTCCAAGGCTTAGGCCTATAGAAGGGATGGGGGATATTCGAGGGTTTAGACCTGCAAATGGGGTGCGAAGTGGGCACAAATTATTAAGCTAATAAACAACAAAAATACGGATACGGATACCGAAAGAGAAGCAGCAATTTGTACCCCTGTTCCTGGGGTAGTAGGGATCGGGTCTGAAAACTTGTCAGAATGCTGATAAGCGTGAAATATATCTATCTATAGCCTGAGAGCACTTTAAAGGCCGCCCCTTGGAACTGTCAACGGCAGCCAGACCAGACAGGCCAGACAGAAGGGATCTCTGATGGGATGGTACCGGTTGCCGGGTGCCGGGTGCCGGATATATTGTCGTTTTCCTGGTTATATGCATCGTTGATCTTTGAACACAAAACGGCTTATATAACCATAATTGTGGATGTGGTCTGTTGCATCTGTTGGGTTTCGAAAGGAACTCTCTAAACTGGTAAGGGAACCATCCATCTCTCTCCTTGGGATTATCGCAGGTCGGCCATCGGCTTAGAGCTGGCAAATGGGCCTCTAACTTTTCTTTCTCTCACAGATTTATCTGTTGGATTGCACTCTGTTACTCGTATTAGGTGTGTTAATCGTTGACACAGACACAGCCAGAGACAGAGACCTAATTAACCATTAAGTGAGCGCCAATAATGTCACAAATGTCGGATTACATCTGAATGAAGGGGGGCTTTTCATTCCAATAGAATGGAAGGGAATTCTGATTGACACATAATCAAGGAGTATGTGAAAGGTAGTCGTAAAAGCGTACATTCACATCTTTCCTCTTAGATTTCTTCTTTTATTTCACTTGAAAGACCCATACCGCCGCTCTAGATGCAAATACTCTGAAAATCCGAAAGATTTCACTAATGGCACATTAATCACTTGTTTAAATAGAACAGAACAGAACGACTATGAGTACACTCTTTCTACTCGTATAGGGAAAAATCCCACACATTGCTAATCCTTATATACACACACACAAAGACACAGACACAGATCACAGATCGGAGGAGTTACGTACATACCTCAGAAACACTCAGAGAAGCAAGAACAACAAATACCTGAAAATATGTCACATTTTTTCGTTAAAACGGAAATTTATAACTGCCCCAGCGAGGGGGGCCTGCGAGTAAGTAACAGTATTACAACACCTTGACAGACGCTAAACTCTATATTTGTCGACAAATACCCCCCCGTACCGTATCGCACCGCACCGTATATGGCGGGTAGAAGGGGGTTGGGCACGTTAGCCGTTCGACGTCCAACCATATCCGTGCAAAGCAATCTTGTCAGTATATTACGTTAATGACAAATTGACGGCACCGGGCACCGGGCACCGGTGCTCTTTGATGTGTTTTGTGTTTGATTGTTTTGGTTCTAATCATCGCCGACTGCCGCCTAGGTAGTATCCACGTACTGGGGGGGACACGTACTTGGGGCTCTCTGTGGAATGGGGTACCAGTAGGTACTCTTTTTTGGAATGGGGAGGAGCTATGGGTTGGAGTGTTGTGCTTGCAAATGATTTCGTTTTAATTTAGCCGCGTCGTCAATTAGCTTCGAAGCTTGGGGAGTACTACCAGTGCCTTGGAGGCAGAGAGTAATGGCTATCCATGGAACTTATGGAGCTTATCGGGTTTCCGAAAAGTCATATAACCCTCCTCCACTTGGGAGGGATGATGGTTGGGTTGCGTGGTCGGGTGGGGAGGGGAGGGAGATAAGCCCACACCATACCATTATCTGGTGCGAACACTCTCTCTCACCTCTCGCTCTCTAAGTTCTGTTGGGCTCTGTTGCCGTTTCTGTTTGATGATTATGTGTAGTACACAACTCGATGCGGCGACTGCTCCGTGCTACGTGCCGCGAACTTGTCAAACAAGCCCTGTGCAAACACACAGAGAGGGATAGAGAGAGAGTGGCAGACGTTCTCTAGAGAGAGAGTGCAGACGAACGGATGATTGCACTGATGATTGTCAATTATACGAGTACTCTAGGGCGTACAACAACTCTAAATATATGTACGATTATAGCTCGTATGCGTATACGTATATATAGCATTTGTTTGCATTTGCGCCTGCCTGCAATAAAATCCAACAACCGACAAACGGTGCAACATCAAGGCGCAAGGGCATATTTGTGTGTGTGTGGATTGTGGGGTATGGACATGCCATACGTCAGTACTCTGCCGCAACGTGAGAGCTAACTCCCAACTCTGTTTGGGGCCTGCCTGCCCTGCCGTCGGCAAAAGTGTCCCATCCAATAAAATCTAATAACCACTTGGGACGCAATTCCTCCTCAGTCGTCAGTCCTCAGTCCTCTGGCTGTCCGCTGTGGGGAGTGCGAGTGCGGCTTCTCCACAGACCCGATGCGATGCGATGCGAGATAAGCAAGCTCTATCTATTCACTTGCACGATTTTCGGCAGCTTTTCTTCTGTATGATGACATTGGCACAAAGACTGCTCCGCTGGCAGCAGCAGTCTTGGCGTTTCCAGAAATTGAGTTTTCCATGGTTTATGATCTTGTGGCGGCTGACGAGGGCTTTGAAGCGTGACGGAGCCTAGAATTGGGGATGGGGATGGGGACACTGCATTCCTAGAGACAGCTGTGATGACTGAATGGGGTTTTTTTTCAGGGGAGAATTCGGATAAAGTGACAGGAAAAATATAGAATACTTTCCAGGCAATTGGAAGGACAGAAAGTGGTTAAAGATAGAGAATACTTTCTATGTATCTATGTATTCTATACATCTATCATAAACCCTTCTCCTATTTTAACTCGCGTACATCTGTAAGTGTCTCAAACATTCCATTGTCTTTCTAGACTCTTTGCTATCCTCTATTCGGCACTCAACCTCACTTCACCTCTTAGAAAAATCTCTCAATGGCTCCTCCAAGAGGCAACAAATATGTCTGCAAAACCTTTACGATATGGCACCTAATTAGGCAGAAGAACGCCACAGAAATTTACGCTCCGCCAGAGGATGGTCCGACCCAGAACTTTGGGACGCCGGCGGCTGCATGGATGGATGGGACGGATGGGATGGATGGATGGGCGATCTACTCGTATACGTGGCATGCATCAGCGTTGTGCAAACATGGATTCGTTCCCATTGAGGTGCCGATAACCCGCTCCGAGTTATTGGTTGGGGCATACATCAAATCATAAAGCAAATGGTGCCGACAACTAACTGGCCAGAGTGCCGAAATGGCCAAATAACCCGAAGGCAACAACCAACAACCAACCGACAGCCATGACATTTACATTCACATTCACCCCAAAACAAGAAAGAAAGAAAGAAAGACACAAAATAAAGAAGAAAAGAAAATCAACGACCAAACAACCGGCGACAACGAGAACGTTCCGCTTTTTGCTTTGCTTTGCGTTGCGTTGCGTTGGTTCCGGGAAACGCAACAAAATATTTCTCTCTCTCTCGCTCTCTTTTGCCAACAAACACCTTGACCAAAGATCCCCAATGGGATTCCGACTTCAAAGAATCTCGGAACTGCAGAGCTCCAGAGCTCCAGAGCTCCAGAGCTGGCTGCCACGCCTCGACACTAGACAACTACATTGTTGGGTGTTTGGTTGTTTGGTTGTTGTTCTCCTTCCTGTAAGTGTTGCAGATCGAAGCGGCTGTCGACTGTCGACTGTCGGGTGTTGTTGCTGCTGATGGGCTTATTAGAGTTAGTCAGCTTTTCGGTGCCTCAAAGCGAATTTAGTGCGGACCCCACCCCCAAAAAAACCGAAAACGAACAAACCGAAAACCGAAAACCGAACCGCGGGACCATCTACGGGTTGTCCCTTTGGTTTTATGACGACAATGCGTTTGCTGTCATAATTATTAGTCAAACACAAACAATGAATTTCATAATTTTCCCATCAATACGAGTCCGCTGAAAATGTTGCCTCGAAAGCGTTTAAACATCCGCCTCGCCCGCACGCGCCGCCTTGGCAGAGAGGAGCAAGGCAGGAAGAAGGAGGAGGAAGGAGGACGGAGGACTAGCCTCCAGAGTGGACGCACTGCGCACTCTCCCTGTGGAAATGAAGCCGTCGCGCATAAAGTGTGAAATTGCTGGCAATTCGCAGAGACGCTCCATTCTGGCTTTCGACTTTAGAGACTCTGCTCTGCTCTGCTCTGAAACTCTGTTTAAGGCCCAACCTAATGGGTAGATGTAGATGTTTCTCCTCCTCCATTGAATAGAACAATATCCGCGCAAATATTTGCAGAGAGCAGCAGGCAGATCGTGTTGAAAATGTTGAACGTACTATGGGCTCTTGGTCTTGGTCTTGGTCTTGGTCTCTTCGCTTACCATAATTGTTGTTTGATCGTTGTAATTGGTTTGGCTGTAGCTGTAGCTGTAGCTGGAGCACAGGAAATGCAGCAGTGCAGCAGAGACAACATTGCAGGCGGCTTTACATTGATCCGTTTAACGATTGACAAACGTGGCCTTAAAAGAAGAACGGAACGAGGTCTGGAAAGGGGGGCTGGACTCTGAAAGTGGAACTGGACCTGCGACTGCGACTCCGACTGGACCCCGGGTCGGCGTTTTGCTTTTGAACTGTTGTATGTGTCGTTATGGCCGCATCTTTTGTAGTCGATAATAAAAATTGTAAACTTTGTGGCAGTCCGAACGGATGGCCGGACGACCATCTGTCTCGATGGTTGGTGCTGTTGCTGGAGCTCCACCCTTGTTCTTGGCCGGACAGCCCACTTTTTGCTATAAAATTTCCAAAGACTTTTAACGGACACACCTAACAGTGTAGGGATATACGAGTACTCCATGGGAAATTGTGTTCTGTTCTCCAGATAGGATCTCCATCGGGATAGGGATAGGGACAGGAATCGTGGGTGGTCAAATCAGTTGATAGCGCCTGCCCTACATGCTTGTCGCTCGCCTTGTTCAACATTGTTTGACTTAAGAGCGAGATAATGATAATGAATGGAAAAAAAGGAAGGTAACCATGAGAGTGGTACGAGAGTATCCTCCCACACCAATAGACACACATAACTGGTACTCCCCTCCATCCTCTAACTGGGGAAAAACTGGTGGGAAAAGTAGTCATCGACGACGCGTCGCATTGTCTCGCCCTGGTTGTTGGTTGTCATTCTTGTTTGATGTCGTTGTCGTTGTCGTTTGTTGTCAAAGGCTTGTTGTGTGGAGATCGGTATACGGTGTTCAGTGTTCGGTGTTTGGTGTTCGGTGTACACCTTTAATGGTACATTAATTGCCCTTGTTGGCACTTGAGTGATAAACATCGGTACAAATATTTGATTTTAGTTTTCTACAAGTGGGTAAATAGTGTAACTACAACAGAGGACTCAGGAGAGGAGTCCGTCCAATGAAGTGCGTTTGGAGTAGGAATAGGAATACATAAGAGTAGGAGTATGGGTATAGGTGGGTAAACGATGAGAATTTTCCAACTAAAATTCAAGGAATTTTTCACTTGCGATTCAGAGAACTTTCCAGATTGAATGCACGGAAAGGATGTTGTCGGTAAGGAAGATTGTGAGATCTTATGGGGTTTCGTACTGACCATGAAATTGTTTCAAATTGATCCATTTCAGGACTTAGAAACTTTTTCTTTTTGTATCCTTCAATTCCCTTAGGTTTCTGTAGTCTGGAAAGAGCAATCTTCCTTCAATAACATCATTATTACATCATTCAATGCAAACTCTGAGAAGATAAATCCTTATAAATCATGCCCTTCAATCTGTAGGTCCTGGCTTTCGTAGAGTCTTACAATTGGAACTCTTAACCATATATGTCTCCAATTCCACCGAGATTTTTGATTGTTGTATCCAAAAAAATAAACCATTCTTTGTAATTTTACTTTTAATCTATTATCATTTATTCGATTGTACAATAAGAGTTCACAATTTCGCTTAAGCACTAGACATATAGTAATAGTATCGATATCGAGTAGTTCCTTATAAAGTCAAACTTTGCTGCTAAGCTTACGTCACAAATATCCGTGGCTTAAACCTGTCTTACGGCTAAACTAACTGTAAGTTAAATGCTGTTAGCTGTTAGCTGTTGGGGACTTCGTGGAGGGACTCGTGTGTCATGAGAGCTGCAAATGAGATTATCTTAACAGTGAGTGGGATCTGTTCTGTGAGTGGAGTGGGATCAATCGCTGACGGCCACCAGATCCCTTGATGAGGAGGAGGAAGTGGCTGAGGAGCCGCCCGCTGCGCCAACCAAAGGTAGAGCCAGACCCAGACCCAGATCGGAACTTGAGCTGGAGCCGAGGGGGCCGGGGCCGGGGCCGAATAGATCACTCAGATTGCCACCCACACCGCCCGTGGCGGAGAGATTGTGGGTGAGACTGTGCCGCCGGAGATCGCAGTTGCGGCGAAAGACCTTGCCGCAGGAGGCGCAGTTGTAGGGCTTGATATCCGTGTGGGTGAGGAGGTGGGTCTTCAGGTTGGAGCGCTGGTTGAACGATCTGTTGCACACGGGGCACTTGTGCGGCGACTCCTCCATGTGCAGGATCTTGTGGACGGCCAGAGTGCGGGACTGGCAGAACCCCTTGCCACATTCGGCGCACTTGAAGGGCTTCTCTTTCGAGTGGATGTATCTGTGAGGGCGAAAGAGATTCAAAGATGGGAATAGATGCTAAAGTTGGATGTTTTCCCCTATACTTGTATTCTAGCAGTGGAGATGGTGTACCTACCTATGGTCCCTTAGATGATCTTGCCGCCTGAAGGCCTTGCCACAGATATCACACGAATAGGGTCGCTCGTCTGTGTGGGTCCGTTCATGGATCAACAGATTGTACGACTTGGTGAACTGTCGATTGCAGAACTTGCAGATGAACTGCTTCTTGGACCGCTGTGCGGCCGCTACAGCCGCTGCCGTGGAGCTGGCTCCCTCCTCCACGGCCCCACCTCCGGCCATCGATCCTCCCCCCATCACATTCATCTTGTCCTGGTACATGGTGGCCTGCAGGGAGTGCAGCGAGGTGTCCGCTTCCGCCTGGCCAAAGGTCGTGGGATTGAAGATGAAGCTGCCATAGCTGCTGTCGAGATCCCCGGCCTCGAAGGACAGCGCATCCTCTCCATCAAGCAGGGGCAGATCGCACTCGGCGGCCAGCTCTGCGGCTGTTGCACAGTCGAGGGCCGCTTGTTGATTGGCCGCGGCCGCAGCGGCGGCAGCAGCTGCTGCCACAGCAGCACTCACAGTTCCAATCGAAGGCAGTGGCAGGCACTTGGTGGCGGATGAAGTGTGGCTGTTGCTGCTGCTATTGTTGTTGTTGTTGTTGGAGGTGCTGTTGCTGCCACTGCTGGGGGAGGAGGAGGAGGTGTTGCCGGTTGCGGCTGCATTGCTGGGCGGAACAACAGACCCCACTGAGGAGCTCGATGAGCAGCTTGACTTGAGCTCAATGCTGGCGATGTCTATGAGACTCGGAAGAGTGCTGCTGCTGCTGGTCTCTGCCTCGTTGTGGCAGCTGCTGCTGCCAATGCTGCTGCTGTTGCTGCTCCCAGCCCCAGTGTTGTTGTTGCTGTTTTGATTGTTGCTGAATCGAAAGACATCCGATTTGCCGGTGAGCCGCTGCAGGGCCAAGTAGGATTCTAGAGCCTGGAGATTGAGGGCTGCCGCCGCCGCGGAATTGGCCGGAAGGAGGGCCGCCTGCTGAAGGCTGCTCACCATCGTGCCCTGTAGAGAGAGTACCACTGCAGCCGCCGCTGCAAGGTCATTGGTGGCCGCCGCAGCTGTGGCAGCGGTGGCAGCCGCCATTGCGGCATTGCTGGATTTTGTGGCAGGCGCAGATTTGTTGGGGCTGGAATTGCTGTGGCTTTTGTCGGATTTGTTGTTGGAGTCTTTCCCAGTCGTGGGGGATTCCTTGGGGCAGCCACTGTGTCCCTTGGATGTGGCTGTGGCTGTGGCACTGCCCTCTAGTTCCACCAATTCATTGACTGCCGCCTCCACAGATGTTGCACTGCTCTCCTGCATATCGCTGTTGCAGCTCTTCTCTGTTGCCGCAGCAGCAGCGGCAGCGGCAGCAGCAGCACTCAAATGCTTAACTGCATCCATAAAAAAGTCGAATCCACGCACACACACAGCTGGATATCGGTGGAGTCTGTGCCCCGTGGGCTTCTTGCTGTTGCTGCAAAAAGATGCAACCCTTTTTTTTATTGTTTGGCGCACCTACGCAGGTTCCTGGGAGCTGGGGCTGCAGATGGAGATGGAGATCGGATCGGTGCTGGAGCTGGAGCTGGGGAAGAGCGCGCGCGTCCACATGAATATTAAAAACCACACGCCATCATAAATCACGTCTTAGTCACGCTTTCAAAAGTCATAAAAATCGAATTTGACGTTGGCCAACCACAGCAACAAAAAAAAACAGCCCAAAATGCACAGAGTCTGTCTTCTGGGGGCCAGTTTTTTTAGCCGGGCCAAGAGCATGCAGGTCGACGAGGAGGCAGCAACAAATTGGCGGTAGACACAGGCACGCTTTCGGGTTGATGGAATGATGCTTGAATGCTGGAGACTGGAGACTGGCACACGCGTTAATTCAGAGGTGATTTGCCACCAGAGCAGATAGGAAGAGAGAGTAGTAGGTGGGTGGGTGGTTGGGTGGCTGGGCAGTTGGTTTGTTATCGTTTACTAGCCGGCTTCCGTTTTCTTTTTTTTTTGCGCACTACACTTCCGCAATTTCCGACACACACATGGATCTAACTCGATTTTTGTTTGCTTTGATTGTTGGTTCTCTTCTTTATCCGCTCCTTCTTCTTCTTCTGCGTCTTCTTTATCTGTTTCTGTTTCTTCTTTTTCTTTTTCTGCTTCTGTTTCTTTCTGGCCGTCTGATCAACCGTCGCTGCACACAATATTGGTAAAAGATCTCGGAATAACTAAAAGTCCATTGCTCTGCGGACGGTGCGCGGACCTGCGCTCACTTGTTGATCCGTGGCTCTCACCAACACTGAGGCAGCAGGCAGCAGAGAGACAGAGCGAATGAGAGAGTTCTGGAGAGGATCGAGCCAGAGAGAGCGACGCGTCCCAGCTGCGATTGTGGCGTGGAAAGAGCACAGCGATCACTGGGAGAGCAGGAGAGAGCCAAAAGCCAGGTGCAAACACGTTTTTTCGGTGTATTTGTACGATCTCTTGAGCACCTTTAAGAGAGAGAGAGAGTGTGAGAGATCTCTCTACGATCGTTTGCAGAACCGGTTTTGTGGCGCCTTTGTGGTTAATTTTTTTGAGTGGGTGTTCTTTCCCAATTGCCATGGGAGGGAGTTGTCTTCTGCGCTCTCAAACTCTTTCTCTCTCTCTCAGTGTACATCTCTCCCTTTCGCTCTGCCTGTAGCTATCTCCCTCAATCTAGTTTGAATATTTACCTTTATGTCTATTATTTTTTGACGCAATTGTTTATAATTTTTACTATGAATTGTGCACTTTTTTTTCATATTGCGAATTTTTTGTTGGTTAAAAATATTATTTTAGTGCCAAAATTCAGGAAAAATACTATTTAGATTGTGATGGAAAGGAAGATTTCGATTTGGAGAATCACTAGTGGAGTTTTGCTTTAAAATCAAAATATGATCATGTCTACATCTTTAAAAGTGGATTTCATAGTGAAAAAGAGTGTATAACTTTAAGAGTTTCCAGCAACGATCATCTTTAACACGGATCATCTCTAACTTCAATTCAAACGAAAAAACAAATGTTCGGCGATTATAAAAGAGAAACCAAAGGATTGCGATCGCTAGATAAAAGAAAAACCAGCTGTTTTCTATACAAAAATTGAGGTAAATGAATTCTAGGAAACAAATATGGAACAATAAAATAATAATCTTTTTCGAAATAAAGGATCTTAAGAGCTGTTCTTCAATCTTTACCGATCTTTAACTCTTCGACATTAATCCACCACTCTCCAGCAATCTTCAACTACTCAGAGTTTTCCAAATCCTTGATCTAGCGATCTTCAACTGCCTCAAACATTCCCCTCAGTGTACCATGAACCTGAGTTGCACTTGCAAATTGTGGCCATTAGTCAAAGCGTTGATTTCTGTTGCCCCAGGCCGAGCCCCTTCCACCTTCCAGCATACTACCATAACAATTTTGACTCCCGCCCCATCTCCATCTGCAGTTGATTGAAATGATTTTGCTCGCACGCCATCCCATGGAGATGGAGGAGAGGAATTCTCGTAAAACACACGCCCCACAGAATGGCAATCCCCAATCCCGATCCCCAATCACAATTCGAATCACAATCTTCAGCATTGCAATCCGCGTACCAACTGCAATCATAGGCCACAAGTGCAGTCTGGAACCTGGCTCTGTAGACCGACATTTCAACTGTCAATTATTTCTTTATGCATAAAACTTGAGACAGAACGAAACGGTACGGAACGGGACGGGACAAGCTGCATTTTAATGCGCTAAACGGCGCAAGTAAATGACCAATAATCATGGGAGCTGCTGCCAGCTTCGGCTGCCGGTTGGTCAGCATCCAACATTCAGCATGCAGCATGCAGCACCAGCTCCAACTTCAACTCCATCTCCATCTCAGGGACCGAGTGCAGTCCAGGCCGAGTGCAATTTATTTCTACATTAAATTGCAATTTGGCCAAGACTCAGACTCTGGCGGCTGTGGCTGTGGCTGAGGCTGTGTGCACAGTTTTCTACCATTTATACAGATATTATCATGATTAATAATGCTCGAACATGTCATATGCTCGTTTCGTGTGTGTTTGATTGGAGCGCATTAGGATCGCAGTTCATAATGATCCGAATCAGAGTCGGTGTCTGGCACTGGCTCTGGCTGTGGCTCTCGCTGGAATCTCACGGTAGCAATTATGTCGCTTAGTGCCCATCAAAACGATGATGATCTTCATGAGCTTATGCCCTGATCTCTACCTCTACGTTGTCCTGGCGCATCGGCACCGTCGTCGGCGGCGCCATCAAAGGATCTTGCCATCGCGATTGCACATTCCAAGGTAAACTCCATCGTATTGACACAAGCTTCCTTTAAATTCGTCGTTATATTTCGATAGTCTCGCGCTTTTAAATGCTCGTTTCCTGTGCCGCCTTGAGTCCCAAGATCCAAGATCCAAGATCCAAGACCCAAGCCTCGTCAGGGACACGATCAATGATTGCCAGGAAAACCAAGTCCCAGTCCAAGTCCCAGTCGCAGTCGAACGATCCGCGTTGTCTGTCTCTCAAGGCAAATGGTACATGATTTCAAATTTCAAGTACCAGTTTACATAAAGATCGCACAGGGCTAAGGCTAGCTTCAAAACCAGTCCCCGTCCCCGTCCCACCCCGTTCACCTTTTGGGCCGTTCTGGGCGAGGCGAGGGAATTGCCTTAAGGCCTTACAACCATCTGTCACAAGGTCCACATCCAGCAGATCCCAGCAGATCCAGGCAGAGATCCCAGCGAGCATTGAGATCGGCAATAAGAATGCGCTAAACTTGATTCCTTCGCCTTCGCGAGTGAAGCCGCGAAGTGAGCGCCGAGTGCGCGCATGCGTGGGCTGGAATTACATGATCACGATCAGCGATAAAACTTGATGTTGTACATAGCCTGCAACATGGGTGCAAGAGACACACAGAGAGAGACAGTGAGAAAGAGAGAGAGAGACCCATCCCATCCCAATCCCAGAGCTTCATATGGCTCTGGCCCCCAAACAAAATGTCGCAAAAGTTGTACAAATCTCCCCGATCCTCTATCCTCTTCTGTTGGAACAACGGGACACCGACAAACGATCGCAGCCGAGGATCTTGGTGCCTCGATCATGGTCTTGGTCTTGGCTCCAAGTCGTGTCAAATTATTGATTGCTGTCTTTTAATTTGATTTTGATTTTCCACCGACTCCACCGCCAGCCACAACACCACGCTCTCGTTCTCGTTCCTGTCATCTTTCCGATCGACAGTACAGACGAGGGAAATATTATTAATCTGCTGCTTTGATTTGAAGCGACACACCACACGATCGTGACAAAGAAAAGTAAAAGTCATAACACACATCTATGCCCCGGCGATAAGAGATCTCCAAGATCACCCGCTTAACACTGATCATCTGGGCAGGACAGGGGCAGGGGCAGGGGCAGGGGCAGGGGCTTTAGGTCTGCCTCGGGTCCATTGTTTTCGAATGACTTTTTATAGGAACTCGGAGGTACACGGAGTAATTATCAGGGGCGTACGTTCGGTGGTTTCTTTGGACTTCTTTTTGGGATTCCAGAGAATAGCAGACGGCAGCAGAGGCAGAGTGCCGCTCATTAGCCGCAGGCGTTGCCGCTGATTGGACCAACTAATCCCTGACGCCGGCCGTCAAGATTAGGCGTTCGTTTTCGATTTCTGTTGAAAAAAAGTCAGGCGGTAGTACCCCTCTATATTTGTGGCCGGCCAACAATTAGATGCTGGGGACTGGACTGCTGCTTTTTATTCCACGTTTTGACGCAGATCTCTTATCGTTTTTCGTGTTCAATTCCTGGGGAGGAATTGACATATCTTTTTTGGTAATTTGATCTATTGAAAAGACCTTGCTGCGATCTCTGTTGCTGCTGTCCCGAAGGTTGACAAACAATGGTAGAGAAATCATAATTACAATGGATTAGGAAATATTAATATTTCTTTTTCATCTTTGCCGTATACCCATACGAGTACATTTGTATGTGTATTTCTTCTTGTTTTTCGGGGTACTTGAAATCTTCGATACTTGTATTGTATTTGTGTGCTGTTGTTGAGGTTGTTTTATATATTGACATAGTTCTTGAGAGGTGATCTTGAGGCAAACAACAAATGAGTTGGCGCATGGACAAAGATCATCTGCAAATAAGTGTGGTTAGGGTAGGAGAAAAGGGAAAAAGAAACAGATTGTAAAGAGAACAGACGAGAGAGAATGTGGCATAAACTGGGATAATCATTTTGGGAGGGTCTTTAATTAGGGTTCCCTGCTAGTTTCGTTTTGAGTTTGTGTTCGAATTTGAGGCCATTTCAAAGATTGTATGTTTGAGATGCAAACGTTTATTTGTCGTTGTAATGGGTATAAGGGTCCTATATTCTATGGGGTAAACAAAATGTGCCAGAAATTTCAATGGCGCCACACATCTCTCTTGAAGAGCCCCAAGTCGGCTGGAAACGCTTGCCAATTTCGGGATTGTGTTTCAGCCACGTCCAAAGTGATTATGCATCACACTCTATCAGGGCCGAATCCGAATCCAGAGCCATTCCCACACCCAATACCGACCGAACCGAACCCAATCCCAGAACAGTGTGAATGGGAAATGTTTCTCCCCCGAACACACACATTCCATGAATGATTTGCATGCCTCGTAAGCGACAGAGCAGAGCAGAGCCGATCCGATCCGAACCAAAACCGAAGAACGGACGACAATCAAATCGAAACCATCTGGTCGAAGGCCTCCTCCGTGGGAATCAGTTCAATATAATTTGCATGCACAAATAAGTCGAGAGTGTGGTTCGGTTCGACTCTCGATTGGGTCGAGGGTCGAACGGGGCTCTGTTTGTCAATTAATTGCAACAAACGGAGTAAAAATCGTAATGCAGCCGAATACTCCAACTCGTACCAAATTGTTGCAATTTTCTCGCGGCCTGTCGCGCCCCCGCCCCCGCATCCACGTCCACATCCCTCAGAAGTCCGAAGGAAGTCGAAGAAGTAGTAAAAGACAGACGGACGACTGCCGAATTATTGAGTGACTGTCCGAGTGACTGTCCGTTGAATGGACTCCCCCCCAAACCCAAAACCGAGACCTGAGTGACGGCCGATGCCTTTCCGTCTTGCATCGCTGAATTGGCCACTGAGGCATGTGTCTGATGAACAAACGGTTCGGTTCTCTCCTCCGTTTTCGGCCAAATGCTCCAAAGGCCTCTAAATGGCCAAATTGATGCGCGATGCGATTTAACGTTTCTTTGATTGAGCTAATGACAGGCGACTACGTGAGAAAGAAATGTATTTCAATTTCGCATTCGCATTGGGTCACCTCAAATTGCTCGAACCTCTAGGCTGGGTAGGGGATCTACTCGCATAGGGAAGGGAGTGTCTATCTGAAATTACTCGTGGTATAGGGGGAAGGGGTACAGCACCTGCTGCACTCGGTGCTGAGCTTTCTTCGAGACAGAGAGGAAAAGCAAACCATCTAGAATCAATTTTCTGCCACAAATTTGAAGAGTTTAGCTCACCACACACACATAATTTTTTCCATAAAGATCTGATACTTCTATAATTGTAATCATAAGCTTTTAGTGCTATAACGATCTTGCCACTGAATCTGATGGAGAGTTCATATGCCAATGGTCGGCCTGCCATCCCTACCGGATATGATATAATAAATTCCAGACTGCAGCCATCCTTCTACAGGATTGTATTATTTCCCCAAACAAATCGTCACCCCCTATGGTGTCTTATGATTGTTCTATTGGCAACTCATTTCCTGCTGCCGTCTGCCTGTTGGCAGAGAGCGCCAAAAAGCATTCACTTTCAATTTCTCAATTTTCTGAAGGAGGAGTCCCAGAGGAATCGTCCAAGAGAATCCCTGAAAAGATAATACACAAATTAATATAAAACGCTGTCTGACTGTTGGAGGCTTTTAATCATTTTTATCTGTGCGCTCCTGACCAAAGTAGAGCACAGTCGGCCGGCCCTCAAGTTGCAAGGAAAGCTGTAAAGCGTGGCAAATATACGCTTAATTGGCTGCAGTCGCAGGTTGGGACTTGGACTCGAGACTGGAGGACTGGAGGACTGTAGGACTGGGATTCAGGCGGAGGTCTCCATGGAGGAGACTCTGCAATAAAATGCAAATTAAACGAAAGAACCAGCGAAATACCCAGACGTGGAAGTGGACGTGGACGTGGACCCAAGGCACAGACCAGACTGACTCTCGAGCGAGCGGGCCCACATTTATTTACTTAGAACCTCCTGCTGTGCTTCCGAATTAAGTTTAAGCCCAGAGGCTAAAAATGCAAAATGAGTTTTACTAATTTCTTAACCTCGTGATGGACACACGGCAGAGAGGAGTGAGAGGAGCTGGAGGAGGAGTAGAGTGTAGCAGAAAGGGTTGCCTTGGCTAAACTGAATTTTAATTCCTGCATAAATCGATTTTAAATGAGATTTCGAAACGAAACCATAATCAAAATGTTCACGGTCCATGCAAATTTCCGACCAAAGAGATCGCTCTCTCTCTCTGTCTCGTTCTGTCTGTGTTCCAGTAGCCCAGGCTCCACTGTGGGTTCCTCCCACCTGATGACTGCCGAAAAAAAGGGGCCCCAACGCCCGAAGGACGTGTGTTGAAAGTGGGGCGTGAGCCGTTTAGCAGCGCCTTCAGTGTGTATGCAAAGTGGTTCCCTCCTGAAGAACAGAACCCTCGGTTCTGGAGACGTGGAGGGTTCGGTTCCTCTGAAATGAGTTATGAGTCGGACCTCTGCCGACTCTGCCGCCCGTCTGCCGTCCGTCTGCCGCTTGCAACTCCATCTCCAACTCGTTTGCATATTTTAGGCCACCGTTTAATTAAAGGTTCCACAATTCTTTCTCCCGAAACATTTGAAAGAGGGCACGAGCACGAGGGTCTCTCGAGAGCGAGACTCGCCCCATTCCGTGGCACTTGAGGCACACATCAAGCACCACCTTGAAGTGTGGAGTGTGGAGTGTGTTCGGTGTTCGGCATTCGGCATTCGGCGGCTTTTTGTGGTCTCTGTCTCTCTTGAGACACGGGCCTGACAGGGCCCCAAAGGCAGAAGGCCTCATCGATGATCTGGCCTGTTATTTCAACGCATACTTGCGTTGGTTACTTCTTCTGATATTTCAAATCAATAATGTTTCAGCTCTAAATAACTCTATTGTGTGCGTGCCCAAGTTTTCTCGGAAATGGAAACTCTTTTCAGGGTGCTGCTGCTGATGCTGCTGATGCTGTTGCTGCGGGTGTTCTGGGTGGCTCAATACAATATCGAAAGAAAGCGCTGCGCCCCAACAGCAGTATCTATCGGCTATTAGCGCTGCTGCCTGGTGTGCATTTTATTGTCTTTGGCTCATAATTTATATGCCCAGCGACACCTACCAACGGCCCGAACCACTGCCTGAACCTGTTTATCACACACATTAGATCGGTGGGCAGCCAAGACCCTAACCATACCTGGACTGTCTCTCTCTCTACAGGGCCCATCAATTTTCAGCTGTTGCAGCTGCAACACCAAGTCCAAGTCCAAGACGACGAAGACTGCGACGACGCCACCCGATCAACAAAGATACACCTTTTATCCAGAGAGAGAGAGAGAGTGAGAGAGAGAGAGGTAGGGGTAGGGATACCTCTTTTGTTCGCTGCTCTATAAATTCAAGTGGATATCAATAATAAATTTCACTAATTTCTGTCATTCCACTCAAGTGCCACAAGACCAGATCTTGGTCTCTCCTCTATGAGGTCTCCTCCTGCTCCTCCTCCTCCTCCTCTTCTCTCCTCACCGTTCGGTTCGTTATGCTTCTCCATAGACCCAGACCCTTTGGATCGTATAAACCCCCTACCATTGTTGCCGCCTGTATGTCTGTGTGTTAATGTCTTGCTTTTAACCACTTCATTGTTCGGGCGTCAAAGGTTAAGAGTCTCTGTCTCTCTTCTCTCGGTTTGGATCGGTGTTCGAGTCGTTGTCGGTTGTTCGGTGTCTGGTCTGCAGCGCCGCCAGCAACAACCTCATCCTCACCCTCACCTCAACAGAGATCCCAGAGATCCGAACACACAGCATCTGCATCAGCATCTCCTCTCAGATACTCCAATACTCAGATACTTTGCGCTTTTGTAGTTACTTTTCTTGATTTTTTATTATATGGTTTTGTTTCCAGTTGTGTTCG
This sequence comes from Drosophila lowei, assembly GCA_008121275.1. Classification (NCBI taxonomy): domain Eukaryota; kingdom Metazoa; phylum Arthropoda; class Insecta; order Diptera; family Drosophilidae; genus Drosophila; species Drosophila lowei. The sequence continues at coordinate 23,023,080 of CM017779.1, read as the reverse complement.
TTGTATGTTGCGCACATTTTCTCCACTCTTTATCTTTGTATTATTTTCATTTTTATACACATCATTTGATTTGATTTCATTTCTTGGCTATGGATTCAGATTCAGATTCGGATTCGGATTCCCCCCTGTTCCCCTTCCCCTTCCCGTTCCCGTTGCTCTTTTCTTAGTTATTGTTGTTATACCTAAAACGCCCCAAAGCGATTGTTCCCAAAGTTCCCATTGATTCCTATTTGATTTTTGTATAGTTTCCGAGGGTTCTTCTCTGTATGAATGGTGAATGCCATTTGAAAGGTGGTTGATAGATTAAGATGAAATGGTAAATGAAATGGTAATGGAGGTGGTTTCTGGGTAAACAACAGTTTTGGTCAAGTGTTATATTTTCTTGGGATGGGGATCTGCATGAGGAAGATCGGTGATTGGAATGTCTTTTGGATGGATGATGGATGGGTAATGTTATTCAATCAATTAATACAAGCACCACTTGAGGGGGATTCTGTTTTTCCAACAGAAGTTCTCTAAACGATCTTTTAACTATTGTTGTATAGTTTTTCTAGATCAAGTGTTCCTTGGAAAATAATGAATCAAACGCATTTTCCTCTTCACTAAATCGGTCATCTCCGTATGCCTTTGTGTTCAATTCGAAACTAGTGTGCTCCCGGAATAAATCAGCTAGACATTTGTTCTCCCAAAGTATAGAACAATATTACCATAAATGAAGGACTGCAAAAGACTTCTGCAGAGGTCCAGTGGAACAACAACAGATAAGCCTAAAGGAGCAATAGAAAGTGACTACAGGAAGATGGTCTAAAATAGAATGCCCAATAAATAAGCCTACTTTAAACTATGCTCTAAATTTTTGGAGAGTTCTGTAAGAAAAGAATAACCAGCTACGGATCTACCAAATGTTGTCATGGCCCATGGTTTAAAGTCTGGTCTTAAAGACAAGAGCAGACACATAATACAAATAAAAAATTAGATCGAGAATAATTAATTTTGTTATGAAATAATTTAATAATCTGTTATGTTTGTGTAAAACCGTTAAATATTTAAAAGCTGCGCTGTGGATTCTGCTACCTTTTTGAAGATGCTGCTTGTTGGGGTGGGTTAAAATGGGCTGAATAAAAACAGATAAATTGTAATAACTATTCAAAAATTCACAAAAACTTTAAACACTTTAAACATCAAACGTTTAACATTGAAAATAGATTTCAAATGTTTATTAGAGACGTTAAAATTATTTCCTCCTCCACTGCCGATTGCCGATGCCGGTTTGTCTACCAATTCTGTCTGCAATTATAAAAAAATCAACGTGAGTCGAATTTTAATCCCAACTGGAGTTTTTCGAATGAATCCCGCTGCCAAAATGACCAAACGGTTTTGGACTTCAGTTCTTGAGGATGATAATGATCATCACCCTTACCCTTGCTACAGTAAGACCCCGTAAACAATGGATTATCTAACCACTTCACAATGTGCGTGAAAATACACGAGAAAAAGAAGAGCAGACCTAAGAGAAGACTGAGAGACTGAGAGACAGAGAGACTGAGAGACACTTGTGGCGGAGTCATTGGAATCGCATGGATCTTCTGGCCGCGTCAGCATTTCCATTGTCCGGCGATAAAGGAGTGGGAGGGGGGATCTGAGAGCCCTTACAATGGCAAACAATTAATGTAGCTCATTGTTGTCGATCCGATGTCCATTTTAGTGCATTACGTGAAAGTATTTTCCCTCTTTCTCTGCCGAACGACACTCGACAGAAGTCAATTCTAATCGAATTGTTTTCCAAATAAAGGAATCCAGCGTCTAGCGGGTGGGAGAGCCAAGGATTCGATTCTTTGGAATCGAATGAATAGCGCAGGGAGCGACAACAAATTGTGTTGTGGGAACTTGAAAGATCTCGGGATCGGGGCTGTCGATCGGATCGCCGCGGCGGTTCCCCTCGCTCTCGATCTCGATCTCACTCTCCCGTTCCGTTCTATGGGGCTATAATGCCGTAATAAACTCAAGTGGAAAAATTGCGGCAAAAGTCTTAAGCGCAGCCACTAAAACGTTTAAATCTTTTGCGTTCTTTCTGGCCAAGACTAATGGCCAAGCCAATTTGTATATGGCCAAGGAGTTCTCTTCTGAGGGGGAAATTTTTCATCAAAGCAAAGCATTTTTTGGGTTCTGTTCTTCTCAACGCATAACACAACCATAAAATGTTGTTGGCCATGCAATTTTGGTGGTAGCTCTCCATCGCTGTGTCCCATGTGAAGCGTTTACGTGTTGGCATCTGTCGGAAAGACAGACAGACGATGTATCCCAGGGATTGGTCCGGGGTCCCAGTTCAAAGAAAGCTGGCTTTTACGCATTCTTTCGACCCTCCAAATTACAATATTATTATGTATTATTGTGGCTTATGGTCTTTCCCTCTCTCTCTCTCTCTCTCTCTTTCTCTGAGCCAAATCCTGAGAAATTTGATTGAAGTTTAAAAGGTTTAAAAGCTCAGCCAACTACCAGTTTGTGCGATTTCAGTTGCCATTCGCTTTATTGCCGGCATTATCATCATTGGCTCAGAGGATGCTCCTCTTCACCTGAAAGCTGGTTGTCTTTCACATCAGACTGTGAATTTGAATACTTAATCGCGTATTTATGGCTGGAGGAAGGCAAGGAGCCAGAGCCAAAGACAAAGACAGAGCCAGAGTCAGAGCCAGGAGCAAGCCCAGAAAGGTCGCAGTTCAAGCGCGTGCAATGGTCGCAATGTGAATGGACTTAGTTTTGATTTCCTTAAGAGAAAGGGTTTACCGGGAAGAGTCTGATCGAGGAGGCTTACAAGATTGGGAACTGGCAATTTTTTTTATAGTCCATTTACATGCTTCGTTAATGGAAAATCAGGAGCTTCATGTAGAGGTACTTATTTCTCTTAAAAAAAATAGGCTTTTGGCTTTGATCCATGGAGAGAATCTAATGATTGAATCACTCATATTCATACAATTTAGAAGATCTTTCATCATACATCTTTTAGACTTGTTCAAAGGTCATCAATCATATTTAGTATGGATACGGAAAAGGAAGTTAGGATCGATAGATTTATATGCTTCTGTTGATCTCAAATACAATATTTTTCGGAATGAATCTAAAGAAATTACGTTTTGATCGGAAACGTAGTTTTGATGGATTCATTGACAAGTACCTCTTCCACCAACAACATCTTCTCCCATTTTCCTATCAATAATATTTTGGTTTTCCTTTTGGGGGGCACCCCACCCCCCTACTCTATATTAATGGGAAACTTTGAGGGCCTGATTTATGTTTACCACCGCATGAGTCTATATATCACACCATCCCGTATTGTACTTCGATATATCTCTCATCCATCAGCCGTGAAATATTGCTCCTCCTCTGCCGCCGCCTTGATATCGGAGCTCCCCCGCCGCCACCACCGCCACCACTGCATCTGCCACCTGGCCCGATAAATTCCATGCCCGAACCCGATGATATTATCGTTGGGCCACACAATGGCAAAAATACACAAAAATTCAAAAAAAAAGAAGAAAAATATGCCGATAGAGAAATTTATAGCCACCCATAGACATCGACATCGATGTGGATGTGGATGTGGATATGGATATGGACCCGTTGAAATGATATGAGAGTTGTGGCCATTATCCATAATCTCATCTACGTGAGTGAGCCCCAATAGTTTCGATTTCGGTTCTGTTGTAGTAGGTTTTGTGGCTGTGATGGCCAATTAAATCGGGCTATTAGCGGCCGCCAGAAGTGCGAAGCCCCTGAGAAGAGAGGCCGTGTCTCAGCCCTGATTGTGTGGCGTTTGGAAATCTGTTTTATTTTTGTATTTTTTACCATTTTTCCCCATTTTTTGTGTGTCGTTTTCAATCATATAAAAAGTAGAAGAATATCACCCGACGTTTACCGTTGGTTTTACGAGCATAGTACTATATATCGCATCGAAGACCCCGCCGATCCCGATGCCCGAATCCCGTGTCTAGGCTATAAAAACCATAAAAGAACTTCTGCATTTCGATTGGGGGGGGGCGCGCCATTGTGGTTCGATCTTCACAAGTGGATGCGATATGGAAGGAGCCATAAAGTAGTTAAGTGCCCGAATACCCGAAAACCGAAAGGTTCCATTCCATTCCATGCTGGAGGAACCTTCCTTCCATAATGTTATGGTAGCCAAAACGCTCCAAATGGCAGTTGCGTGATGCCACCACAAAATAAAGCCAGACAAAAGGTACCATTCCCATTCCCAATATAAAATCCAGAATCTGAACCCCACCAAAATGCCGTCCATCAGCAGCAGTGGCTGGCAGCGGCAGCGGCAGCGGCGGCAGTCGGATCATCAGTTAAATGAAATGATTGAAGTCCGAATTGAAGTCTTTAGTCAACGGAACACGCAAAGCAACAATTGGCTGGAAGGAAAGAGTCTTTGGGGTATTCTCCTCATACAGAGAGAGCGAGAGAGAGAGGAGGCGTCTTCCCCCAACTCCACCAGCTGCCGTCGCGAATTTGCGCCAGACAGACTGACAGACAGACAGACACTGATAGGCTGTCAATAGTTGTGCCCCGGCTATGCTTCATTAATCACAACATGATGCAAAAATTTCTTTGGAAGCCAAACCCCAGCGCGGCTTATGTTTTAATGCTTAAATGTGGGAAGGTATATTGGACAGATGACATAGCATGTCCCATCCTTGTATAACGAAAAGTAAAACCCTAATATGATCCTAAAGTTATTCATGAAACAATTTCCGTACAGAAGTTCCACAAAATATGTTCCTGATTTACTAAAAATATGCCATAAAATAGTATGAGATTTCTATGAGATATAAGGATGTATTTCCTCTCCGTAAATTGAGCGCCAGGTATCGCCAAGATCATCAATGTTCCGTGCAATGTTCCAGCTGGTTGCATGCAAAAATTGCGCATACGCCGCATTGACCTCGCCCTGCCCGGGCCTCTCTCAGGCTCATAATAATGCAATATCACTAATTTATGAAGCTCTGGATGGAGACGGAGCATGATCATGGTCTGATGTGGCTGTGGCTGTGGCTCCCTTGCTGTGTCGCTGTCGATGAGCACCGAAAAAAGCTCATCATCTGCAGAATAAGCACCAAAAGAAGCAGCCAGCAGCTGACGCGATGGAGGAGGCCTACGAGGGAGTTTGGGATGTTTGGATACATCGATCGCCTTCGATCCGCGCGGATCTCTCGACAACTCTCAGTCGTCGGCGTATCTCATGTGCGGCTGTGGCTTCGAATGCGGCTGCTGCTCTTGGAATGTGCAACGTCATTATTTTCATGATTGTTCAGGTATTCAAAAATGCTCTCGGGGTGCCTGGTGCCTGGTGCCTGGTGCTGGTGCTCCATTCGTACGGTTGGTGGATCGGTGTTCGATCTGTGGATCTGTGGCGGATTCGACGATGTTCAGTGTTCCATCGCCATGTACAATATTTTCTTTAGTCAATCGAAGTTGTCGATGTGACTTTTATATGCCACTCAAGTGTTTCTCTTCCCCATGTTGCTTCTCTGCCTTTAAATGTTGCTGTTGGTGTTGCTGTTGGTGTTGCGTGTCTATCAGCGGTGCGGGTGTTAAAGACCACTGAAGACAATTGTTATTTTTAATATCATTGTTGGCATGCTGCCCGTCCAAGCCATGAGTATTCACTGTAAAAGTTCCCTCTCCATCAGCCTCCAACTCCATCCCTCCTCCACTCCACCTTCTGCACTCAGTCAAAGTTGGACTCTGTTATTGTAAGCCATGTCTAGTGATATGATTTTGCATTGTGTATTGTGTAGTATTTTTTCGGTCGATTGTCGGTTTTCAGAGAAGGCCGCCGCCACCACAGCCGCCGCCGCCACCGCCACAGCCACAGCCGCCTCCAACGATGTCATGGCTTGTGTTTCTTGAGATCGTTTTTGATGGTTCCTTGAGAGAAAACTTTGGGCCATGAGTAATAGGAAAACGATGTGGGATGGAGTGGGAAAACTTGGTAGGTGTTTCGTTTGGCAATAACAATATTAATAAAAAGATGTTTAAACAAGATGTACAGGGAATTATGTAGAAAGCGTCTTTTGTATTCAGTTTCCGGGGAAATAAAATCCATGATGATCAAATTTTAATATCCAAATAATGTTAAATAGTACAGAAATTTTGGGTATCGATTTCATTAAAGTATTCTAAAATATTGAAATGATATAGCATTACATAAATTGTTAAAAGTGTGTAAAATGATTATTAGAGGCATCCGAGATTTCAATACAAAATAATTGAAGAATATAACCCTATTTCCCGATTCTACCTGGAACCCCATTCCACCGAATGTTCCTATTGATTCAATATAAGGAAACTTGTTAACTAATCGTCATCACCTCATTGTCATTGTCATTGGCCAACACCCCGTACCACGTACCCATCCACAGACCCCAATGAGCCATGAAACATCACCCAAATTGACGAGACTCTTTGTCTGGGCCAAAAGAAACTTAACGATTATTTCCCCCTCCAATCCTCCATCCAAACCCAAGCCGGGGCTTATCTTTAGAAGAACAAAACCCGAGATCTGCTATGCTAATCGGGTCGTACATTTGAATTTGTTGAGGGACCACCCAACCAAAAGCAATTTGCATTTGCATCATCAAACATAACAGATCATGATTTCAATTCCAATTCCATTCCTATTTCGATTCCAATTCCGTTTCCAGTTTTGAAACGTTTTGGGTTTCGAATTGAATTCATTGTCAAGTTTCGCCTCGAACCGTTGAATCGTTGAATCGTTCTGGAGCCCCCAGTCGAATGTCTAATTAATTGTCTGTTGATTTAGTTGGCCATTAAAACGCGATGCTAAAACGCCTCCGACTTTAGAGACTTGTCGCCCTGGCCGACTTGTGGCCGTGTTGCTTGTTTTATTTGTGCATACGCATTAAATCGCTAAAGTTCAGTTCCAACAATCAAAGAAACCCAAAAAACAACAAGAAATTCTAGAAGGTTGTCGACGTTTTGCTACCCTCCAATAATCACTCGTTCCTAGGAAAGCCACACATTCAATATAGTCATAAAATTGTTTTAGCTTTAAGGGAATTATAATAAACAGAATGCAGCAGCAGATGAACTTTGACGGTACCCAAATACCTGGCAAACATCTGCTCATAATCGTAACACCCCTTAAAGTATAAGGGTATTCAAAAACGCATCATCCCGAGAGGTTGGAAAAAGAGAAGAAAAAAATTTAGACATTCCCCCGGAGTCTTGGAGACTTGGAGCTGATAAACTGAAGTCATTGCAGGCGCAACAACATCAACAACGGCAATGAAACTGCCCACACAGAGAGCCGTAGCACTGGCACCACTAACCACCAGAACACCACAAAACCAGCACCACCAGAACCACCACAAAGTGGTCAATGATGATGATGGTGCTGATGATGCTGGTTGCCTGCCGATGGAAGAGGGACTGAGAGAGGGATCGCCAGCCGATGCCACAATTATCAAGTGTGAAAACCAGCGAATAACAAATTAAGCGAGTGATACGATGTCTTCCAGAACCACAGCCAGAACCAGAATCGAACTCAACTCGAACCTGACACTGCAAATGTATTGAATGTATATGGACAAGATTGTCCCAAACCCAAACCCAAACTCACTGAAAGCCAGAGACAGAGGCAGAGCCAGAGCCAGAACCAGATGCAGACGGAGATGGAGACCCAAATCCAGTGCCAGACCCAAGGATAGGGACTGCCAACAGGGGACACAGTCAACGAGACAGGCACTACTCCGATATCAGTTTTATGGGTGGCCCACATGTCGAGGGCCATAAAGTAGAAAATTATCACCTTTTAAATTGAAGAATCCAAACAAATTGAAACGGATATCGTGTTTAAGTGCTATCGACATCACTTCTATTAGCCCTGCGACCAGGGAAGATGTGTGTCTGACACCCAGCCACGGCCACGGCCACGACCATCCCCAGTCCCAGTCCCAGGCCCAGCCTCAGACGAAGACGAAGACTCGGACCATTGGGTTACATGACTCCTCATCCATGTCCGCATCCTTCTTCTCCACCTCCTACCCCATGCGACAAGCCAATTAAAAACATAAAAAAAAGTCCAACAGAAGTAGAAATGTTGGCTAGTGGAAAATGAACGGACTAGAAGGTACTTCTTGAATGAGATATTTCAATAAACTTTTTACAGACTGGATCTGTCATTGAATTATATTTCTACAAAATCTCCAGTCTCTATAACTCAAGATCAGCTTTAACGATCATAATGAAAGCTTTTAGATGCTTGGAATGATCCTTAATCAGCACAGAAAAGGACTCATAGATCACTGAAATGGTTTATATATCCAACAAGCTCATTGACCATCATAAAATCCAATTGATCGATAAAACCTCGGACACTGGAACTATCTAATAATTAGTTATCTTAAAGTATCATTGATTTATAGAGCGGATAGATATAGGATCAAATTCTAGCCATGATATATACTTATACTTATGTATGTTCGCACAGATCTTTTTTCTCTGAGTTGCTGTAACCCAATGTTCTATAATCCAATGTACCCCACAGATACCCCACAGGGTTTCAGGCACCACCGAAAGCCAAGTAAAAATGCGTGGGTTTATTCTCTAGTCAGATATCCAAGATCCACTTGGGCATGAGAGCTGAATGAGAGCTTATTCCTCTTCTTCTTGGCCAGCCAGAGCCCCATTAGCCACAAAAGGTGTAGGCCGAAAATGCTCTAAGCCGGGGCAAGGCATCAAATTCGCAGCAGGAGAGAGGACAGATGCAGAGGAGCAGCAATATTTGATTTGCTGGACAGTTGGCAACTGCAGCAGTTGGCAATTATTGCATATTACGTGGACAGTTGACAGTTGGGAGGGACGACAGAGAGAGAGAAAGAGAGGAAGAGAGCATTGGGATTTGATTACGCATTGAACTCTGGGGCTAGGCCTAATTGAACAACCTACCACCTGCCCTGATCTGAGGTTGACTTAGCGTATAACTTGAGCCTCCAAAAACCCTGATCAGCGATCAACGGCAGCTCCGAAAAGCAAGGAGGGTGGGGATCTGGGATCGGGCAGTGAAGACGGGGGCGGACGATGACGATGGCCAGACTGGCAGCAGTCGTTTCGTCTCCCTCTCCAGCTCCCAGCTCTCCACCATAAAGGCACTCCGTGGGAAATGGCGTGTGCCCTCGAGCGTGTGCCGACCAATTTGACTCCTCGCGAACTGGAAAAATACGAAGGTAATAATTCACAAAAAAATATTTGTAGAAACTTGCATGGGAACAATCGCGTTGGACGTTGATTTCTCGAAAAGCGTTCGCGTTCGGGTTCGGGTCTGGTTGGGTCTTGCCTGCTGCCTGGTGGCTGGTGCCTGGTGCATGGTCTTGGCCATGCCCCATGCCTCTGTATGCTGCTCATTTTATAAGACTCAGACACGGTGCCAGGGCTGCACAAGCTGCATCTTAAATGCCGAATACCGAATACCGAATGCCGAAGGTGGAGCCAGCTTTGGGGCGTGGGCATGGAAGAAGCTTCAGTCCGGAGTCAAATTATCGAGCACCGAACATTATTTAGACACAATATCTGCGTATTGAGAGCTCTTCAAGCATTGCATTTAAATTCTCGATTTTATTTTCGCCCAAAATTCGTACTTCCAGTCCCTGTTCTGGCCACACTTGACTCGACTCGAGTTTCGAGCGACTACCAAAGCTCATTGCCACGCCATGTCTGTGCCCCAACACGCCCCCGTTTATGTCCCAAAACAGTCTGCCCTCTGTCCTTGCAGCTACCCCTCTCTACTCGAGATTCAGAGCGCAGTCAGCCACTGACTAAGTGCGAATCTGTGGCGCAATCAGTTGACTCGGGACGCGGGACTCGGGACTCGGACTCTTGGGGCTGGCATAGTTTCTGAATTTATTTCACCAGTCCCCCAACTTTAAACCCCGACTCTCAATATAGCCCGACCCCCAGACGACCAGTCAACCATTGGAGGGAGGCTCTCGGGTCAGGCCACGACCACGTCCGCACTGATGTTGATGATGATGATGGCGGTGCTGCCACAGTTGCAGCCACAGTTGCTGCTGCCACAGATGCTGCTGCTGCTGCTGCGGTTGCTGCCGTTAAAGAAGGCGAGTAGGTGGATCGTACGTTTGCTTACTAACTGCCGTGGTCAAAATGTTTATCAACTTTAATATTAAATTGTATGCCCGAGCCAAGGCGGACAAATCCCCCTCTCACGACAGGAGCGGACTTCAACGCTACGGGGGGATGCAAAATGTTGGGAAACTTATGTTATAAAGAATTTTCGATAGTTTTTAGTTGCTTGTGGAATTTTTATAAGTTATAAGGTTCCTATTTCCATCTGACTAAAAACATCGTGTTCTGGACCATGTACAATCTATATCTATAGGAAACTCAGAGATGTATCCCTAAGACGAGAAGTATATTATATTATTCTAACTACAGCTGTATATACGATTGCCTTTGATTCCTGATTATTGGAGTTATTATGGAGTTATTTATTTCAAAGTACAATTCGTTTTGGGACCCTTAGTTTGTTCTTAAGACTCCAGACTCCTTTTTAAGCCAAGTTTTTCTTCATACAAAATTTCAATTAGTCAAATCTGTGAATCCTCTCCAGGCCATGGCGGATCCGCTCCTGTCTTCCAGCCTTCCAGTTGCTGGTGGCGTACACTCTGACCGGTCGAGAGGTTCGCTGGCAGCAGAAGGCAAATGAGGGGGAGGATGAGAGGGGTGTCCTGCCATAAAGCACGCCGCTGCCTCGACTGCCTACCGCACCGCCCGCAACGCGCCTGAGCAATCAGAGATGTGTTGTGTTGTGGCCCGTTTGCTGTTTGCCATGGCCTGTCCAGCCCCTCAGCTTCAGTTCCAGCTTCAACTTCAGTTGCAGCCCCAGTCGGTCGGTCAGCAGCCATGCAACTCCCCCAGTACCCCCTGAATGACCCGCCTCCACTCTACTGGACTCCACTCCAATCCACTGGACTCCACTCCACTCCACTCGAACCGAGACTCGCGCGTCTCCGCGTGCAGCTTTCGTGCTGCATTTGGCCGGCGGCGAAATTTGTCGCACGTTGAGTATTTTTAAACCATGAGAAAATCCTTTGGCGCTAATAGCCCGAATTCCTTGTGCTTAACATAAAAATCGCCTCTTGTACCCACTACATCATGCAATATGGTCTTGAAATTAGTTGGGAATTGGCAATGGAGTAAAAGGGGGATTGTGCTTAAGGAGAGAACCCCAACCGCAACCCCAACCCCACACTTTCAGCATATGTAAGTGTGGGGCTTTTATTGCCTTCTTGTTGCCTATTCCCATAATCATGTGAAAATGGCTGAAACGGTTCTTCCAGATGAGAGTCGGATAATTCTCGTTCTCTTGCCTGGAGGATCATTCATATTTAAAGAGAGATCAATGGGATTTCAATTCGAATATATTGGAAACTTCATGGGAATTAGATTCATTCATAATTGAAGAGAGGTTTTTAGTTTTATGGATATACTAGATAGTGCACGTCTACATATGTATACCATAGATATAGTACGTATCCTTCTAACGAACGCTCAATAAAAATGGACAAGGGTAAATGCTATTTCTCCTATAACGGATATTGATCCTTAATGATAAAGCAGAATCATTAAGTATAGGGATTCATTCAAAGCATGATGAAATGAAATTAAGTTTTATTATAAGAAAAGATCAATAAATTAACAATTCTTCGCTGGAGATCCCCAACTTCTTCCAACCCCAGCCCTAAAGCACTTAATACGAAATTTGCCAAATTTTCAACGCTCTTCCATCAATCGAGCAGTAATTACCATATCATAATGATCTCACATCTCTGCCGATTGCCGATTGCGACACCGTATTGACCGTATTGAGTATTGTTGTTAACAAATTAACGTAGAAAGCTCAACGAACCCGATGAGCACGCAGCGGGGTAAAAAAAAATGAGAAAGAGAACCTAACTAAAAATCCAAGACTGTCGATGGGATGGATGACGAGGCATCGATCGGGGCCTGATGAGGTCTGACGTTGATGCCGAGGGACACCCCGGTGAGAGCCAGAGAGCGCAATGGACTCAACTCGACTCGACTCGAATGCATCCCCAGCAGATCCCAGCCAGAATCCCAGGCCCAGGCCCATGCCCAAGCCTAAGCCCAATCCCGCCTGGGAGTGCATGTCAGAGGCATGTAAACGTGAAGAAACATAATTTGTAGGCACGTACTGTAGGCAAACGCCAACGCCAACGCCAATAAGATTCAGGTTGAAGTTGAAGATCGAGGTGGAGGTGGTATGGGAGGCAGTGGAGGCAGTGAGGCAAAGGTTGAGGTTGTGGCTGGGTGAGGGACATACATATGTAAATGTCGGGGCGTTAAATCGGTGCATAGACGATGATCGGGGTCTAGTCGTCTCTCTTTCCCTCTGCCTAACCGTTTATGGATATGAAATATTGTTTCGTCCAGGCCCCAGCCCCGAAGATCATTGTGTGTTCGGGAACTCGGAAGATCTTGTGTGCCATGTGAACTGCTGTTGATGTAGGTGTTCTCTCTCTCCGTCTCTCTCTGTCTCTTTCTGTGTCTCTCCAGACCCCAACTCCCTGAAAAAGATTCACATTCTTATGATTAATGATGGTAACTGCGACGGCGGCCCAAGGAATTTCAACATAACTACTTTGTGCCCAGATACAAATCGTTATTACACATTAAATGTTCCCAGTGAGTGGTTAATCAACAGCAGAGGGAACGCTGTTCAGGGTCAGGGTTTGGTCGAGAGCGAGGGCTTGTGGTTGGGATTGGGCCTGGGCTTCATGGGCTTCATGGGGTTCAGTGCGCGGGTGTATGCTTTTGAACTGCTGAACTGCCAGCGTGTAAATCAATTGAAAATAATTTGTTACTTTTAATAATAAGTGAAAGAAGCTGTGCGCATGCGCATGCCCATGGCGAGGAGTACGCCTCGAACGTGGGCCCGAAGCTCTTGCCTCTTTCCGCTTGCCTCTTGCCGCTTGGGAACCTGCCCCAGCCAGGTTGTAATTGATCATGTGTTTTGTGTGTCTCTCTCTCTCTCTGTGGGAGTGTGTCGGTGTATCGTACGATATGTGAGAGACAAACAAATAAACAAATAAACATTGGAACTCAGAGACAGCGTTGACTGTTGGGCCATAATCGATGAAATCAATCGATCATGGAGAGAAGTACAGAGCAGGAGCGTAGGCCAGGAGGATGATTCCATAAAGAAAGGACACGGATTTCACTAAAGGAAGGTACAATCGATGAAGATATCGGAAAATGTCGTAGAAGAAGCGGTTCAAAACGATTCAGGAAAGAATCAGAAAAAGCCTTATGGCGAATAGCTTTCAATAGGACCTTATTTCTGACTTAAGATCTATCATAGAGCTCCAATCATTCGTTCAATCTTCAATCCCTCCTAACTACTCCCATGATTCCTGTCATGGTTTTCACTTTTTGTAAACGAGAATTTTTGATGAAAAAACTCGAAAATGAATGATGAGAGGATGTGAGGATATAACGAGCAGAGGAGCTCTAGCCACATGTTAGGTGGTCCGTGACTCAAACCCCGGTTCGGGCTTACTCATTTCGAGTCTGGTCTTCCTTTGAATAAAAGCTTTGCCAATGCCTTTGTGCCCAGTGAAGCGCCACATGTCGTCGATTCCTTGTAATCCCCCAATAAGAGATATTCCCAGAGCCCGAGGGATCCTTCTTAGGGGCTGAGGGGTGCTGAGGGGGGGGACCCTCTTATAATGTCTTATTTATATCGGATTATGGCTATCACACCATTTTCAAGGGTGTTCGACTGACCACCATGAGAGTGCCACAATGCCAGCGGGCGCATTAAAATGTCAAAGAACCGAGAATGAAATAATAAAAAATAAAACAGACAGCGGACAACAGTGGAACGGACACCGAAGAACAAGTGAAAAGACGGCAATCTCAGAGCATAACAAACAAAAGAGTTGTCAAGACAGCACAGCTCTCTCTCTCTCTGTCGGCCATGGACGATGGAACCACTAACTAAGGTGTTGCCTGTTTGACCATTTCATCTTTATCTGGCCAACACCACAACAACAGGGCATTGGGCCCGATGCCTTGGGGAAACACTGTGGTTAACAGCAGCCTCTAAGCCACCACTCTCTCCTTGTCTCTCTCTGGTAATTCAATTAAGTTCTCAATAAGTGATTGGAGGGAGGATGGGGTATGGACTCCGTGGATGTGGACCTCCCATGCCCAAAGGTGTCGTCTAGTCGCTGCCCGCCGCCAATAAAATTGATCGCTCTCTTAGCCAGGTTAGCATTTGTTTTCCCAAACTGATTTGTGCCCGGTGATAAATTCACCAGCCTAATTGACAGTCCCTTGTCAGGGTCTAAGGTCTCAGGCCTAGAGGGTCGGTCTTCTAGGGTTTCGTCTAGGTGGAAGGAGTACCACCAAAGGGTCTAGGTGTCAATTAATGCACTGACTGGGAGATTGAGCCCAAGCGATAAGGCAAACCCAACCTGAAGAACCTCAGGCGATTAAATTGTTAGACCAAATCTGAGACAGAACCTGAAACAGAACCCCAGAGCAGCTTGCTTTGTTCTGGTTTTTGTTTTTTGGCTGATATCGAGAAGACGCGTAAGTAAGTTATATTTAAAACACCTTTTTAGGCAAAACAAAAGTGTCAAAATATTCGATAGATAGTGGAGACGACCATAAAAGAAGAAAAACGAACACCCAGCGTGTCTCAACTAGGTGGTGGAGGGGGGGGGAGCTCAAGTGGTTGGTTGTCTGTTAGTTAGTTCTGTTGTCAAGTACGTATCTCTGTCTCGGAATGGGTATCTCCATCGCCCCCTCCTAGATATGTGCCTCGTTCGTCGTTCGTCGTTCGGCTTGTCATCTGGCAAGTGGAAGTAGGTGTCGTCTGGGGGCTCTAAGTAACTACGCGTGTAGTGCAATTAGGCTGCGACACATTGTGACACATGCGACTACTGTGTGTGCCACAACGCGACCATCGTCAAGTGGGGAGCGATCAGAGGCGGCTCTGAAAAGGGGTGGTAGTTATGGGTGGGCAAATATGGAGTATGAGTCACTAGAACATTCTTAGACTCTGATGAGTTGTGATTTTTCTGAAGGGTCTTCTGTTTAAATATGCTTAAGCTTATGCCTATTCATTCAGAGTCCATAAAAAGTGAAGCATTTGTATTCGTAGATGAAAAAATGTTAAACTTGAGGAGTAGAGTTATGGTATTCCATGGTATATATGAAAAACTTTATTCAGTGATGCTTAATGCATTAGAAATCATATATCAAACTTCCCTAAAGACTCCCACACAAATCGAACCCTTCCCTAATACGAGTATCATTTCACTTGTGATCAAATCACAGTATTCGAATCGTAACGAAAGCAGTGAAGTGGCACGCACTGCTGTAGTGCCATGGGGCAAAAGGCGTAGCGTCGTCGGCATATCAAACCACCTTCAAAAGCTGACAATCTAGACAATGTACAATTACGAGAGACAAGTTTTGTATCTGTGTTTTTGGGCTTGGCTCACTTGACAACTTGGATATGGCAGACAGACAGACAGAGTTATGTAGCTATGTGTAGGGTAATGCTGTCATCATCGCCATCAGCGGCTATGAGGGTTTCTGTCAGCGGCCATTTAAAGAGTGTCCTCGTTCCGCTGGTACTCGAACTCCCCCTCCAGCCAGATCTCCCCGGTAGATCCGTTGAATCGAATGGTGACTCTGGTACTCCCTGCTTGAGCTATTGAATGGCGAAAAATCGATTTGCAACGTTTTAATTGGCGAGCAGACGAGGCAACTTCATCGCAGACACATCTACTGGGTGGTCCACCAAGGCCACAAGTGGAGTGCGAACGTGCCCCGAGCAGAACAAGAGTATGTCCTGCCGTCGAGATCCTGCAGCTCATTAAAATTGCATGCTCGGTAGGCAGCCATCAAGCCATCAGCCGCCACGGGTGCCAAAAGGGCCAAGACACACAAGGATAGAGAAGGAAATAGCCAAGAGAGAGCCAAGGGGTGCTTCTGTGGCAGTAAATGGCTCACTTTTGGCAGACGTCGTACTGCAGCACGTCCTGCCACTACAATTTACAACGTACCTATAGGATATATAGGATAGGAGGAAATATGTACAGCATAGATCCGAAAGTGCCAACAGTACGGGGCTAGGGCCACCCTAGTTGCGGAACCGATCCTTTTAATTGTGGCCTAAAAAAGGCACAAACTGACAGCGATAGGGCAGGGGCAGACAAAAGGGACAAAACCCCATACGGACACACATCAATCTGGCCAACTCCTTGCAGGATAACAGCTACAGCCCCTGCCTGTCCTGTGCATCCCGTCCCGCTCTGGCGCACAGGAATCTCAGTCTCCGATGTCTTCGATGTCCCGCTGTGACTTTCACAAAATATTTTGGTTGTACGCAGTGCGGATTCGTGCAATTATGGCCTGTTCTGTGGACAGTGTGTGTCGAATGGCAGGACATGACCTGGCCCAGGCCCAGGCCAACTCCTGGTGGTGCTCTGGCACTGGGGACTTCCTGCAGTGAAGTGTTGCAAAACACGGGATGGGATGGCTAGGACAAGTCCAACGGTTGACCAAGATAAGACCCATAGCCCCGGTCTGGATCTTGCTGCGATTTTGGCCAACCCACACTGGCCAAATGCCAGTGCGTAGCCGCAGGATATCTTGAGACATTGAAATGTCTCCTGGGCGTTGCAGGAGGGCGCGTCCAGGATACTTGTCAAGGCATCGATCCACACCACACCACACCATAGCACACACCTGAAGAGGGTTGACTTCAATGTAGACATCAATTGGCGAATACGTTTACATTTTGGATGCCAATGGCAATGCCAATGGTAATGGCAATCGCAAACAATGCGAAACGGAATCAATTGTACATGGCCATAATGCCCGAGCGAGTGCCCCGAGTATGTCATCAAAGTGTAATGGAAATTGAGCAGCAAATGAGGCAGCTGTTGCTGCAACCAGCACGAAGATCCTTAGTACTTGGCATGCGGGCACAGACAGCCAGCCAGCCAGCCAGACAGTCAGACAGAAATGACCTCAGGCGTCAATTAAAGACAATCTTATGCTCGATTTGGGACAAAGATCACAATCTATATATTGACAGTTCCTGGTAAGGAGCGTGCTAAAAGAAATGGAGTTCTAAACGAAAAAGAATGAGCTGGAAACCTCAGAGGATTGCAATTGTTTTCCCCAGATTTAGATGCCATTTGGCACGTTCTCTTACTCATGGGACAATTTCAATGGAAGCCACAATGAAAACTAAACCAAAACCAAAACCCAAACCGAAACCGAAACAAATGCCATAAATATTTGGACCACACCTCAAAAATATAACAAAAGCAAAACATCAGCAAACCCGAAATCAAATTCAATTCGTTTCGATTTCATAAATTAACTTTTGCGACAGTTTGAACATTGATTTGGTTGCTCCCTTTTATAAGGCGAAACTTCTGCTTACTTAATCGGAATCTTGAAAATTAATAGAGCTGCTTTAAATGCTTAAAATGCTTCAAATGTGAATGTGAATCAAAGCTGAGTTGTGCCAATGGTTAATAAATTTTGACAGCTGCTGTTTGATGTTCTCCCCTAGATGGTCATCCAAATTGAATCAAATGAGTTATCGCCGCAGCATGGGAACAAGATGTGGGAGTAAGGCCAAAAAGGAGTTGCAGATAATATAGATGCAGATATGATACGATTCAGATTTAGATTTAGAAGATACAGATACTTATACAGACAAGAATAGGTTGGGGAATGCAATGCGGAAGATACAGAACAAGCTGAACTATATATTTGATGTTACTTTAAGTAGATTTTACACACAAAAATATAGATTTTCAAAGTCTATTGAAAGAAGCTGGAAAATGTGTATTTGAAGGATGCTGAAAATTTAAAGAAGAAGATACATATACTACACTTTTTATAGATAAATATGAATATAGACTAATCCAAAAGATTTAATACTGGATAGAAGTGGTGCTAAAACTAAGAGTGCATAAACACTCTTCCGTAACCCATAGATTTCTAATATAGTTTTCACCGGAATGATTAAATTCCCAAGAACTTAAAATACATTGCAGCTTTATCAATTACGAACCCTTCTAAAATCAATCCCATGATGTATACTTTCTTCTGCCGAATAATAAACCACTTTATAGAACCCTGTAGATTAACTTATCTATGAAATTCCATTGCGATTTCCAGACGATCATAAAAAGGAAGCAGAACTTAGGTTTTGGCTAAGTAAATCCCAGAAATTCGCTCCGATATTCTCTGAAAATGTGCCGCGATAAAGAAAAGACGTTATAAATTTCAGTTGATATTATTTTTCATTTATACATACATATACTCGTATGGTTCTTGTGATAGCTTCATATCATTTTAGGCGCATGCAATGCTAAATATTTGATACATACATATATATACAGACTATAGGCGATAATGAGATCGTTGTATCTTTGTGTTAAGTCACGTTTGATAGGGCAAATTCTTGTATATGTTCTAATCATAAATCATATGGGAGTCACTACTATAAGAAATAATCATGAGACGTGGCTTGATTTAATGCATTGAACAATCCACGGATTGATTTATTCAAATATAATTGTAAAAGCTAGTACGAAAACAGTCTTTCAATAACCAAGAACGGGCTTGAGGTTTGTCTGGGATTAATTTAAATGTTTGATTGATTGATTGTTCTATTGTAACATAACATTTGGTTTACTTAATTGGCTATAAGGTACCATATATTAACTTTAATTAAACTATAGTTACATGATAATATATATAATTAAATAATAGTTTACAGCGTTGACAGCGAAGTTCGATTCGACTGCATAATGTTTTGGAATTGTTTTGTAGGAGGCGTGTGTGTTTGCAATACTATTCGTATCTGTATCTGTATGTTTGCTTTGGCTTTGGCTAGGACAATGCCGGCATCTATATCTATTCCATATAGAGCCGATTGCACTATTTCTGACTGATAGCATCTCCACTGCTACTTCTACTGCTACTCCTCTCACTGGGTGCGATTGCAGGGTGTGCTGGCGAGGCTGTGGTTCCCTTTTGGCCAGGATTCGAGCTGGACTCTGTGCGAGGTCCGGGCCAGGCACTTCCCATGCCTGGCCGGGGCCAGCTCTGGATGACATGACTCTAAACACAAACCAAAAATTGAGTAACTTTCGGTTCGGTCTCCATGCATCTCTCTATCTGCTCATGATCTCGTCGATGGTGAAGCCCAGGGTGCGCTTGGGTTTCTCCGTGGTGGAAGACGAGGCGGATGACGACGAGGATAGATCCAGGACGGGCATGTGGTGATGTTGATGATGATGGTGATGGTGGACCAACTGTTCAGGTTGAGGCGGGCTCAATGCCTGGGCTGGTGCCCCACCACTGGGAGGGGATGTGGGTGTGGTGGGTGAGGTGGGTGACGTGGCCTCCTTACTACTCTGCTCGCTGTGGCTCTGCAGATGGCTCTTGAGGTTCGCCCGCTGGTTGAAGCTTCGCTGGCAGATTGGGCACTTGTGGGGGCCCTCCTCCAAGTGCGTGACCTTGTGGACAGCCAGGGTGCGGGACTGGCAGAAGCCCTTGCCGCAGTCGCTGCACTTAAAGGGCTTGTCCTTGGAGTGGATGTAGCGATGGTCTCGCAGATGATCCTGCCGCCGGAAGGCCTTGCCGCAAATGTCGCAGGAATACGGACGCTCGTCCGTGTGGGTGCGCTCGTGGATGAGGAGGTTGTAGGACTTGGTGAACTGCCGGTTGCAGTACTTGCAGATGAACTGCTTCTTTGGTCGGCTGCTGCCGGAGCCAGTGGCTCCTCCCGCTCCCGAGGCTCCGCTCAGCTTCATGGTGGGCAGGGCGCCAAAGTGGCGGCCAGCGGCGATGTGGAGACCGTGCAATCCCGCGGGGTATGGCCTCACGCCATGGGGATGATGATGCGGATGCTGGTGTGGGTGGGCCTGGGCGTGGGCGTGGGCGTGGTGCGAGTGGTGGTGTGGGTGGGCATGGGCGTGGTGCGGATGGTGGTGTGCCTGGGCCTGTGCCGCCTGCTGCTGCTGTTGCTGCTGGTAGAGGGCTGCGTTGCGGATCCAGTGGTTCATTAGCTGCTGGTGCACGGCCACGGGATCGGCGCTGGCCGCAGCTCCGGCTGCTGCTGCCGCATAGACGGGATAGTGGGGATGTTGTTGCTGCTGCATCTGCAACCAGAGGCGGTGTTGCTGTTGCTGCTGCTGCTGTTGCTGCTGTTGTTGGTACTGTGCCATGTGCCGCATATGGAGCTGTGTGGCCGCCGCCTCATCGGCGGTTGTGGAGTGGTGTCCCCTTCGCAGGGGCTCCTCTGTGGGTGTGTGAGGCGGTGTTAGCATTGGGGAGAGACTGCTCTCGCGCTCCTCTTTAATCACAATGAAATCGTCTTCGGCAAAGTCTGGAAAAAGATCGAAAGAAAGTGATTTCGTTAGATTCGTTCAATTCCAGATACATGTGGGGTGTTTTGGAGTAATCCGTTTTGCCGTCGCTGTTTTTTGTGGATAATTACCTTGTTCTCTGCTGATATTGAGCTCGTCGTCGACGGTTATGTTGCTGATCGGCGAGGCGGATGTGGAAGACATGGTAATCCCCGTTTGTATTTGGTTTGAACTGTTCTCGAAACTTCACTTGTTATTCACTGTAGAATCAATCTACTGTTTGTTCTCTTCGCTTTGCTTTGGTTTCTTTTCTTTTTTGTATTTTCCGTGTGTATTTACGTAAATGTATCTTTCACTTGTATCTGGTTGTTCAGTGCGATCTCTTGAATGCGACGTGCCCTCGACAACGTCTCGAAATAAACTGAATTTCGTTGCGAACGCCGCTCTCCGACTCAAACTCGTGTGAATCGCACGAATGCTATCTCTTTCTATGCCTGCTTATCTCTCTCTTTCTCTCGTATACTCTCTCGCTGGCTCTCTCTCTCTCTCTCTCTTTCTCTATCTCTCGCGCTGTGTGTGTGCGCGTGTTGAGTGACTTCTGCTGCTGTTGGTGCCTGCCACTACTGCTGCTGCTGCTGCTGCTGCTGCTGCTGCTGCTGCTGCTGTGGATGTATCTGTATCTGAGAGTAGCGCTCGTTAATAACTGAATGCAACTGCGGACTCGTCGACCCGTTTTGAAGGCTCCGCGAGCAGTGGAATGGAATGGAGTGGAGAGAGGAGCGAACGCGGACCGACCATCTGGGGTTGAATTTATTTGGAAATGGTAGATACGTCCACGCCTACCCTGCTGCCCAGTCGAGCTCTGGGATTGGCTGGCTGCCGTGCGCTGCTGTATCTGTATCTTTTGTGCCTTTGTTGTTGCTATTGTATCTGCGCGTGTACCCAGTGCCTGGCCGGGCCGGGCCCCGACTCTGACTCTCGTGACGTGACTCTTACTCTGGGACGACTCTGAGTATCCGTCTCCGTGGCAGTAAACAAGCGGAAACTGTTGGCCTGATGGTCGGACGCCCGTTGTTGCTGCTGCTGCTGGCTGCTGCTGCCGCTGCTGCTGTTGCTGCCTCCGTTGCTGCTGGCTGCTGCTGCTGCTGCTTCTGCCGACTGGTGGCAGGCGGCAGTCGTCAGGCAGCCATTGCTGCCCGCATCCTTATCCCAAAAGCAAACCCAAACCAATCCCTGTCCAATCCCACCCAGGCGCATGTGCCAGCCGCAGCTGCATCCCCGCCAGGGAGCCCATCCACATCCTCGTGCCCATCCTCAATCCTCGTCTGTTTTCAACCTTTTTAATGTCGTGCTGGCTCCTCGCCCCAGGATATTGTAATCTATTGTCCCTGTGCTCTGCACTCTGCACTGTTTGTCCGTGTGATTCGTTTTCACTTAAATTTTAATTTGCAATACAAATCACTTTTTTTAACGTTTACACTTTAAAATGGGAATTCAATTAGTGGCATCAAAGAGACTCACTTTTGGGCCAAAATAATGAGGGGATTGATGATTATTCTGATTCCCATTTCCCCAAAAATTGAATATGGAAAACATATTTGAAATGGCAAAAGGGATAAACGGATTTCCCAGAGGATATTCAGGCAATCAATTTGCAGTATGAGGGAAGAATGATGGAAGTTTTGAAGTTTTCCCATCAAAAGTGACTCCCTATTTGGGTGAACTTTCACCCAGCTCCGAACTGAAATGTATCCACAGGCATTGCCAATTGCCTTTAATGAGTTTCGCATTCGAAATGCTTCATGCTACTCAATTGTATCTCCAAATGAGCTATAATTGAATCGAGAGACAAGCAGGTGCAATTTATGGATAGCAGTGAAAGGTGAAAATTTTAAGGCTACTTAAGCGCGAACACTGAGAAAAGATACACCTGAATGTGGTTGATCTACAGAAAATAGTTCAACGATGATTCCATGTTGTATAGATGAAGATACTTAGACAGCCTTAAATATTCTAAATAAATCACATAATAAATAGTCTCTTTCATTCCACAATCTTTACGCAAAAACTTTGAAACCAAGTGGCGATCATCCAAATGAATCCCATTCCTATTATGGATTTCCCACACATTACAAAATACATATTTCCAAATTTCCAACTAACAAATTATGGATATTCTTATCCCATTATCTCCTGCTTCCGAATTCCCTGCAGTACATTCCCTCGACTTTGACTTGTCGACTTGTCTTTCCCACAGCGTTTCCGTACTGGATCTCCGGCTAAGCCATGAACCAAGCAAAACAAAACGAAACGAAACGAAACATTTCCCATTGATAGGTTTTACCCACTTAAGCACAGACTCGTAGGACCAGGATCAGGACTAAGCCCATTGCGACACACTCCGTCACAGACTCTGGACTCTGGGATTGACTTTTCCTAGTCGCGTGATCCTCTGGACGAAAGCCAATTAAACAATATTTAGACAACAGGCTCAATAAACTTTCCCATCATCAAACATGGCTGAATCAATAGCCGCATCCTGCGAGTGAAGGATTTCCCCATGGCCAGATCAAATCTTTATTCTATCCATCATCATACACATGTACTATGCGACGAGTATGTGCGATGGGATGTGTGCCGTACCATCGGATTCGTGGGCAGCTTTAGCGTTTGGCAATTGTCGCCGCTGTTGACACGGGGCAAACAGTCGGCGAACTTTTCCATTTCAAAGTGACAGGGACGGAGGGACGGACAGACGGTGAACGGTGACTCCTCCTCTGTGACGGTGACTCTTCCACCGACTGACTCTCTGACTCTCCGACTCTTTGCTTTTGGAGTCGCGCGCAGTAATTAACATCATGTCATAAGTGTACAAAGGCAAATAAATAAATAAATAGATAGATAAACACACAAACAGAGTGGAACCGGAGACACATGAAAGACCCAGACCGAATATTTCCCAGCGTACATTCCCATATGATATATGGCGTGGCACTGACTTCCTGCTATTGCTGTTTGTTGTTATCAACACATGGCCAAAAAGGATTAGGATTCAGCTAACACACATGTTCCAGTATTTGCATATAGGAAGGAGACCAGAGCTAGAGCCGCATCCTCAACTTCTTCTTCATACATCCATCACGGAAACGGAAATAATCCAGAGATATACAGAAAGAGAGAGAGAGAGAGCGCCTTAAAGACCATAAAAAAGATGGGAAGGCGAAGGCCAAGGACCTGCACTAATAAAGAAGTCATTGGCTGGGCCATAAAGCCATAAAAAACTATAAAACTGGCCCTCTGCTCGACATTAGTAGCCTGCCATTGTATCTCGACCTCGTCCTCTGCGAAAAATTGGAGGAAAAAACAAAATGTAGAGCGTAAAAAATATAACAACGAGAGCAAAAAATCACAAAATCATCATAAAACCGAAAAATGACAACTTACTTACCATAAAAATCTGGCAAACACTTCGCAGAAGATGCCACAGAAAGACCCTCGGGTCTCCATGGCTCTGGCTCTGGCTCTGACTCTCTGGACTCTGACCCGGTTTTTAGCCATATTTTGTGCATTTTTTTTGTTTTGTTTTTTTGTATGTTTTTTCGTTAGGGCTATGCATATTTTATGATATTTTTTCATGTTTCCACGAAAAAAATTAGATTTTTTAGGCCAAAAATGTCGCTGCATTGTTAGCGTCAGTGTCAGTTGCTGTTGCACTCACAGCCTATGGGCAATAATTGTAAAATGACTTTTTAGTGGCCCATATGGGTCAGGGGTTTCGATTTTCGTTTTTCGCTCTTCGCTTTTTTTCCACAAAATCGACTTTTTGTGAGTCAAGGCAACAAATTGGAAAAACTAAGAAAATACGTACTGATATTTTTGATGACCTTCGTTGCTTGGAATACAATTTTTTTTCCTTTGAATCAGACCTCTTTAAGCTACTGGGATCTTTACTTGATCTTCCAAGAAAGCATTTCTAGCATAGGCCAAAAATACTGACCAAATAAAACTCCGAAAATGGTTGAAACAATGCATTCATTATAGAAAAACTTAATTACATTTTCCTCTGAATTAAACTACTTTAAAGGACTACTTAGTACTAAACTTAATTGAATCTAATCCAAGAATCGTTTTCACTAAGAATAGAGCAGCAGAAATGGTTCTTTACTCAGCATTTTTCGAGGTAACTCCCTGAAGATCTATGAATTAGCCTTGAACATAACATTTTCTATGATTCAAACTTCCTTAAGCTACTGACATCTTTGTTGATCTTCCAAGAAACCACTACCCATAGCAGGAATCAATGCCATCTCTAGAAGAATTTTTTTATTTCCCTCCCATAATGGATTTCCTGTAGATGGGTGGGGTTAAAGTTAAATCCAACATCATTTTCTCATACATCAAGTCGAAAAGATAGACAGAGAGAGACAAAGAGAGAGAGAGAGAGCGAAAGATCTTGTAAGAAGGCAAAAACTTGGTTCAAGGCTTAGCCTCGAAAGCAATTTGCAATTTCATGGCAAAAACAGAAAGAGAGAAAGCCTCCGAAGGAGAAGGAAGGCAGAAGGTAGTCCAATGAGGTAGAAGAAAAAACAATTTGAGTTATTGAAAATGCTTCCAATGAACTGCTGAACACAACAATTTCCCAGCAACGCCAAAAAGTTGCAAAAATTGTTCCACGGCAGTCCTTGAGATTCGCATTATAATTAGGTAAATATGGGCATTATACGATCAGAAGTCAAGGCCTGGGTGCAGTACGGGTGCATGCTGCATTGTTGCGATTTGAATTGCTTGCGAAAAGTATCTAAACACACCATAAACGCGTCACGCCCGCGACTCCTTTTGGGCCAGGCCAATGCGAAAAGTATCGCGGATGGGCCATAAACGGGCGGGCGGGCGAATCGGCCAAGGACGAGGCAACCATAAGTTGCCACGACCAAAACCAAAACATTCGGTCCTCTGCGACCCCTTCGAAAAAGGGGTGTAATCTTTACCAGCGTAATTAAAGGGGTGTTGATGCCCAACCCAGGTAGCCCTGTCCAGCCCTTGCCAGCCCTTCTCCTGCAATCCTCTCCTGTCCTGTCCCTGGGTTATGGTTATGGCCAAATCCTGGAACTAACCCTAAATGTTCTCCTTAGGGTTCGCTCCTTTTGGCTTGCCTTCATTGTCTTTCACCTTGCGGTGGGCGCGACGCACTTTTACTCCTTCCTCGGCTTCTACTTCTACTCCGCTCTATTCCTTCTGCTCACCGGACCCGCTCACGCACGACAATAGTACGGGGAAATCGGAGAAACTCTCGCGCGAACAAAAGGAGTAGCCCAAGGATTAGTGAACTTCGCAAAAGGCACTTCTCTTCAGGTCTGTGTATCTGTGTGTGTGTGGCCTTGCCAAAAGGAGTCACTGCGCATATCTTTTCAAAGTGTGTACACATGTACATATCCTCGATGTTTCGTGTGTAGCGAATCCCAGGAAGGGTTACGGTTTTAGTCCAGGGAAGGGTTGTACTTTATTTGTTAAAATAATTAGATTAATCCTTTGAGAGTTGACTTTTCTGGTCATATTAGTGCTGCGAGAGGCTACTCCCCCATACACACTATTTCCTGTAGCGAATCAAAAGGGTTTTACGTTTTGGTTTGGTTTGGTTTAAGATTCGTTACCCCCCGAAAGGATTGCAGTTTATTTGCTAAAATAATTAGATTAATCCTTTGACTTGGACGAAAACACTTTAATCCCACAATGAGTTTTCTTCAATGGCATGAAGGGTTGGTTCGATTGGACTGGGAATTTTCTTATTTGGAAACTTACTTTTTATTGAATCAATTACAAATTGTACAGTATATGGAAAAGCCAATGATAAAAGAGCTAATGATCTTTTCATCATGACGTTTTCAACATGATTCGTTAAAGGTTATCAGCTATGAAATACCTTTAAGGACTTACCTTAACTCAAATATAAAGTAAATATTCATCAATTAATCTAATATCTAAGATGTTCTTTTCGAATTTTTTGGTATCAAGGCATCAAAATCACAAAATCATCTTCTAATTCGACTTAACATCTCGTACTTTTACGGATTGGGAAACCAGGTTTCAGGTCTCGACAAATTCTCTTTCGGCAACGACATTTTCTTCCCGATTTCCATAGTGTTCTTCAGTAAACTTTATATCTTAGATTTTCTATGCAAAATATGTGGAATCAGTGTTTTATTTTCTTTGATATGCTATGTTTTCGCACCCTTATTGCAACACACACTAAGATATTTCGATCTCAACCAAGACCCGACCCAACTGGAGGCTCCTCCCCCTTTGATATCTCCTTTTGGTGGACTGTTGGCTACCTTATGTGTGTGGTAGTACACCCCACCTCTGGGGGGAGGCGGTCGCTTGGGAGCTTATCGAGCCCAGCGTCAGTCACCACATCATCAGTCGAGCAGTGGAGTGCTGTTTGCTGTCAGATCGTAAACGGAACCAACCCCGTATTTTGATAAGGGCCACGAAAATGTCGCAAAAACAGAATGAGTTGGTAAAAAATCTAATGATAAAAAAAACGGCACACCGTGGCACCGGGCCCCAGGTCAAGAGGGGAGGAGGATTGTTTGGGGGGAAGGGTGAAGCGATGACAACTGGGCGACAACACCTTTACGATGCCGGAGACGGACACGGAGACGTAGCCGGAGCCGGAGACCGGAGACCGAGTCACAGGGCGAGCGAGCGGGTGGCTTTGATTTTAGCCGCCGCGCTTGTCATAAACATCGTCCGAGAGGGCCGCCGACCGCCGACTTTCATATTTTGCCGTCTGTTTCTCTTTTTTCCATTTATTTATTCCTTTTATGCTTTATTTGCGTTTGTGATTTAGCAATATGGCGGATGGAAAGGCTGTGCTGTGCTGTGCTGTGCGGCAGTGCATGTGGATGGCTGGCTATATGGCCATCTATATGGTGGTTGGGTCGGAGGAATGGCGGTTGGGTCCAAAGTAAACCAGCGACCGCCAATCAAAATGCGTGGCCAGTCTCAACCCATTGATGATAGATTCGATTGAAAAATATATTTCAAGTGGTCTATCAATCGTCTATTTATTGAATTGAAATATTCATTGGTAATTGGGAGATTATCAAGCAAATCTTTTCCTTAGATTTCGAAATGATGGCAGTCTGTGACGAAAAAGTGAATAGAACTTAAAAAGGGTTTTGGGACGCAAATTGATTTATCTATCGAATGCGGGGATTATCAAAGGATTGGGGTAATATCCAGGAGTTCTTTGAGGAGAAAATTCACTGAAAATTATCTCCAGTCCTGCTCCTTGAAACAATTTACATAGAAAGCTATTCTTCAGGGACTTTTGGGAACAGATTTTGAAGGACTCTATATATATGGATTATTTCTTTGTAAATGTTATACATGGAAACACGAGCCAGAACACAACTCTCATAAGAACCTAACCTCCCACCAACCAACAAAATGGTGTCGAAAACTACTCGTTATCCCCAGGCCCACCAACAGTTGAAAGTCTTTGCTTTCGAAAAGATACTTTGATTAATTAATAATGGAATTGTTGTGGATCAGTGCCTTGTGGGGTGCTTGGTAAGGAGCAGAGCAGAGCAGAGGTGTAGGGCTAATTGAAATGGCTTGAATGGACACACAGTTCGGGTCGTAGGTATTTTCAATTAGCCCAAAAACACCTGGGGAGAGTGTTCACGCTTTTGCCCAGCCCCACGCCTCATTAAGGGAGTATTAATGAAAGGAATGATCCCGCGCAGTGGCCACCCATTGATAGATAACTAGTCATATCGCATGCACTAGAAGGGATGCTATATACCACTATATACCACTGCGTAATCCAAGACAAGTGTGTAATTAATAATGCTCCATGAGCCAGTGCCCTTTTTCACTCCACTCCCACTCCACTCATTCCAACCGATGATCAATTTTCGATGATTTTCCAGTGAAGATCGAAGATCTTGTAAAGTATTCAAATTACGGGGCGACGAAAAGTGTGAAAATGCGTTTTGAACGACACGACACGTCGCACCCATAACATTCTGTGATTTATGATGGCAAAACATGTGCGACCCACAAAAAACACACAGAGATCGAAGATCAGAGGACAGTGGAGGGGCAGAGTGAAGATCAGCTGCAGCTCCACTATGATTCGACTCGACTCGATCCTTGGACATCCTTCAGCGCCACTTTCGGGGAGTGTCAAGTGTTTGTTGCTCCGATTACATGCAATGTTGGTTATCCCAATTCGGTTATTAGGGCAGTGTTTACAGTGCGGCGCTATCCATAAATTACTGTAGGCACAAGACCCAACTACAGAAGAACTCGACCAGAACCGAACCAAAGAGAAAGCACTTCTCGAGTTCGATTTTGTGGGGTAACCCGAGATGGAATCCTTGGCCGATAACAATTTCTTAAAACTCTCCATTCGCCATTGAGTTTGTTTATATTTTCCCTGAGACTAATTGTCGACATCAGCCGTATATTGTACGAGTATGCAGTATCCCCATCTGGAGCTCTCGCACAGACATTGAGGCACAGAGGCAAGTGCCTCAAGCTACGAGTATACGTATTTTGTTGGGAAATCACTTGGAAATTTATTGGTTAAAACTCTGTCCAGTTCCAGATTCCAGATTGTGATTCCATTTGTGTGACTGTGACTTGTGTGTGTGGTCTGAAATCTCTTTTCCTTTTGCATCTCAAGTGCTGAATGTGGAGTGTAGAAACGTTTTGCAGTTGCATTTTTTTATGACTACTTACGGCTAGTGCGCATTTCGGGGAACTGTTGCAGCAATACGGTAGTAAATAGTTGCACCACTCAAGTGGCTGGCTGGCTGCCCCGTCGAGTACTACCGAAACTCTTATCATCCACAGATGCACAGATTGTTTGGTTTCGTTGTGACAGCACAGCACAGCACAGTGAAGTGAAGGAGCAGTGTTATGGTTATGTGGTTGTTACAAAACAAAGTCTAAAGCGGGAAGATATCAGATATCTGAGTGCATGTCCACGGCCAAACCTTTCGTCATAAAAATCCGGCAGGGAGCATATCCAAAGGAATCTCTCAAGTGATAAGGATGAAAACTTTGGAAGTACATCAGGCTCGAATCAGCCAAAATCATGTGTTAAGGAAGACACATACCGCCTGAAATGCCTGCCCTTTAGGTATCCATAAAGCAACGAAAGAAGAAAGTATCTCTTGGAATTAGCGAAATCTTAACTGTTTTGTTGCCATCTGTCACATATATCCAAACTCGAAAGAATTTCGAAATATCCCTTTCCATTTTCACAGTCAAACCATTCTTCCCAAATAGGTAAAGAAACATGTAAATAATGCTCTAATTAACCTTTCGTTTCTAGGGTGTCTCTACTGAGTGTGCAATCTTCCATCTAAGGATATTTTTCCTTTCTTTAGTATCTTAATATCTCTCTGTTGAATCTCCTTTACTAATCACTCAATTCAATGGCCAACTAATCGAACTTCGTTTCATGGTTAACCCAAGATTGGCCACACACACAGAACGAGAACCAGAACAAGAATTAGAGGCAGACCCAAAACAGAGACAGGGACAGAGGCACCTACCAGGTTGCTCCCCGAGGAGGAATCGTTTGGTGCCGCATCCTGCTGCTAAATAGTTACAAATAATTATCTGTTTGGCAAATACTCGTACTCGATTCGGCGACAACTTCATCGATGCGAGTATATCCAGTGTGCCTTCCCTCCATCCAAATGCAATTGCCATTATCCATCCACAGCCTTGAGACGCTGCTTGCTGCTGCTGGGTCGCAGAGGGGGCGCGAGGTTAGCCCAAGTTTGGGTTTGGGTTTGGGTTTCGATGGATGGATGGATGGACTTGATGGACTAGGCCAAACGAGCATATCGAATCTCTGGAATCCCGCTCTGTGCTGAAGTGGAATCCCGCTCAGCGCTCGGGACTAATGTTGTGATTAGCATCTGCGTTGACAAACACAGTAAGCGGTCCCAAGGCGAAATCTTCCACTGTAGAAGATTCCTTGCTCTTCCTTTGCCTTTGCCATTGCCTTGGGCTCGGACTCGTGAGTCTCGTCCCCACCCAAGATGAATAATTATGGGCGATCTTTATGCTTGCACCGGCTCCTCGCTGGGACCGTTAATGCCTCGCCCAATACCGAATCCCAATACCCATTCCTGGGCGAGAGTTCTTGGCCAGATCGTTCCAGGCCAGGCCGTGGGTTACCTGCGGCGTTTTGGCATTCCGAAAATTCCTGCTTCGACTTCGCCTTCAATTGATGCGCTCAGTGAGTCGTCGCATTGTTAGACAAAACGAATTCACGCGTATTCCGCCGAAACTCGCTAATGGTCACAGCGAGTCGTCCACAGCGGCATGTCACGGCACGGAACGGAACGGAGCGATCCACGGATATGAGATCTCGGAGTGGTTCCGAGCCTAAAGATCTGCATGTGTGTTTTGCCTTCACCTTGGCCTCCGCCTGTGTTATTAATGATGGAAATTTGAAAATACAGAAGGTTCAATAATTGCAACATCATTGTGCGCGATGAGCGATGCTGAGGATGAGGATGAGGACGAGTCGCAGTTCTCCGATTTCTCAACCTTCGAGAGAGAGAGAATGAGATAGAGAGAGGCAGAGAAAGAGAAAGAGAGATAGTGACTTTGTCTCAACAACAAAGCTGTTAACAAATTGCCGCTTATACTACTCCTACTCTCGTATGCTTCTTCAAGCCATTTCGCCACACTTCCCGTACTAATACACGCGCGTCCCTGAGAACATGAGTCCATGTTCCATGTTTCATGTCCTGAAAGATGGTTTTATTGCCGCATTTATGAGCTTCAGTACCTACTAGCCCTTCGAAGCAGATCCGATCGGCAGCACTGCGTTTATATTGCAGCAATTTCGTATCAATTGAATATTTTCCACGAATGCACAAAGGCCATAAAGCGCGTCGCGTGGAGTACACCTAGAAGTAGGAGTAGGAGTAGATATAGGAGTAAATAGTATATGGATATAGGGAAGGAAGGACACATGCCTCGCCTCGTCTTCTGTTTATGCCAATTTTTATACGCTTTCAGGTCGAGTGTTCCACTGCCCGCTTCACCTTCACTTTGCATCCCATTTCCATGGCCCATGGCCCATTGCCATTCCCGTTTTATTGGCCTCGTCCGGCGTCTTTTTGTCATCATAATTCACGTGTAAAACATGCCCGCCATTCTCTGCTCTTCCGTTCCCTCAATCCCATTTTTGGCCCAAAAGAAGAGGATTGCGCGTGCGCGCCTCTCCATTTGTTTGCATTGAGTGCGCGCGTCACACGCCCCGTGCCCCGTGCCCCGAGCCGAGAAATCAAGTAATGAACAAACACAAATGCTGCAAGAGGAAAAGAAGGAGAAGGAGAAGGAGGCCCAATGTCGATTCCCTTGAATTTTCGGCGCACGAATCAAGTTCTTTTAACACTTGCCAAACGGCAAGTGGATACGGCTGCAAGAGTGGCAGTGGCCTTGTCCAAAATGGCCAAGACGTAAATTAAGAATGGACTGGCCACAGTACAGGAAACACTACAATAGGGGGTAAATGTAGGTATATTTTAGAACAATTTCAAGTTAAAGATGAAACTTAAACCTAACTTTCATAACGGAAAAAGCAGCCAACTAAATTATGAGGAAGATAGCAGTCTACAGATCATTTAAAAGTAGCTTCATTTTGTATATGTCTTCATTTATACTTTCAAAATTTAGTCTATGCTAA
Source organism: Drosophila lowei (assembly GCA_008121275.1). Taxonomy (NCBI): domain Eukaryota; kingdom Metazoa; phylum Arthropoda; class Insecta; order Diptera; family Drosophilidae; genus Drosophila; species Drosophila lowei. Next base: position 22,990,878 of record CM017779.1, on the reverse strand, counting down.
CCAAACGACAATCATAATATGTAAAGTATCAAAGACCAAACCAATGGCCAACGTTTCTCTTTTAAATATTTAATAGTTCAACTTTTCTTTAGCCTCCAAAGCAAACTCTTTCGAATACTTTTCACTCATCGTTCTGAATGGTTTCCCACTCATATTACTCATCTCTATCTATGGCCGCACCACTCGATTGATTATCACAATCATTTTGTCACCTAACTTTGAATATAGAACTCAGCCTGAGAGATCTTGAGAGGGTATAGCTTACCAGAACAGAACCCATTGAGATTCCAAGTTATCTGTTGGAAACAGTGCAATCTTAGCCCTTCAGGGGATAGACAAGTGGCAGTTAAGCTCCCGGCCGTGAATGTAATGCACGTTTGGGGACTTGAAGATATATATGTGACCATAACAAACGCCTCCGATAAGCTATCGACAATTAAAAGTAGAAGCAAGTGCCAACTGTGTGTACAGTCGGCTGTAACCAGGCTTATATCATGTGGAAGCTCTTCCAGCTCTTGCAGCTACCTGGAGTGGCATGGCCAAACTACAGCTACGTGCTTCTTGGCACCCAGGCCAGACCAGACCGAAATTCAAGTAGCTTGTGTAGTTCAGCCTTAATGCGCCCATTGGCACTCGACGGTGCGGACAGGCAGGGACAGGAAACTGAAGCTCCAACCTAACCACAGCACCAATGCGCCACTGCAACTGCCGACCAAAAGGCCAGGCGGCACTCTTGAGATTGGTGCAGTTATCTGCCGCTGCCGACAGTTTGGCAACCAGCTACCCGTCATTGTCCAGCGGCACGAGTCCCACTGGGGGTCGGGGTATGGTATCTAAGTGGATGTGGAAGCGAACCCCCTAACGACTGCGACTGCAGACTTTCTGTTTGCCTTTTGTCCAGACGTTAATTGGATCACTGCCGGACTCCCCAGTAGGTCCCTGTCTCTGTCCCTGTCCCTGTCCTAGGACTTGGACACAGCTGTCTGTCTGTGCTAGCTGACGCCCGCTGGGCACACATGTCCTGTCCTTTGATTGCCTACTAATCCCGGCCATCGATGCTCGGGACAGTCCTTGGTCCAGTCCAGTCGAGGCGACAATCGAAGTAAACAGCCAGACAAATGAGCAAACAAATGAGCCAACGTATGTGTCCTTAAACTGACAAAATTGGATCATAACTGCGACTGCGATGGTGATGGCAATGGCGATGGCGATGGCGTTGGCGAAATGCTGAAATCTGTGCAAACAGCGCATTAATTAAGTCCTGCAGCGACATCGCTCGAAGGATGCCCACCAAATCGGTGGTCATTAAAGGAGAACAATGTCGGAGCGTGTGGCGTGAATTGCGTCACGACTCTAGAGCCTTGAATGGGGCAAACATTTGAGGGCCACTGACGTCAGCTGAAATGAATATTTTAGTGGTAGTACAGATAGAACCTCTGCAACTTGGGAACCCTTCTATAGATATAGTGGAAGTCTACAAACAAGGGAACCAAAAGTTTAAGAAGGACATTGCCACCAATAGTTCTGCTCGACAATAATATAAATATAACTTCTAGAATCTCTCTTAAAAAACCTTTCAAAATCATGAAGCCCTATAAACTTAAACTCTAGATAAAACCAGAAACAGAAGTGCCTAGAGTATGGGAATGGAACTGCGACTGAGACTGGGACTGGGTGTGCCAGCCGAAACCATTCCCATGTGTATTTGACCCCTGATATTGTCCATAGAGAGAGAGAGAGAGAGAGATCCTAAAACGAAAACCTATTCCCTACCGAGCAGCCTCTCGAAACGAAACTCTTTGGCTGCTCGCAATATCAGCTATCGGAGTTTATAATGGGGGCGTCAAGTCGCTGCTGGATCCCCAATACCCAATGCCTAAACTACCGATGCAGAGGGGCCTTCACGCACAGCCGGCAAAATATAATTATTCCCATGGGCACCTACTTATCGCCCGAATGTTCGTTTTTAATTGCTCTGTTTGCTTCGAATGCTACATTTCGCTCTGGCTCTGGCTCTGGCTCTAACTCTTACTCTTCCACACGTTTTTTATCGAGCGAACACTTACCGAGAAAACACTTAACGTTAACTGGCTGTTATCGTATGGGATGGGAGTGAGTGTGTGTGCTAAGAGCCAATCGGCATCAGCATTGGGGCCTGGGAAGTGGGTCGATAGAACGAACGCCCACTGCCACACTCCCATACTCCCACACCCACTCCCATGTTCCATATCCAAGCCTAACGAGCCATGCCATCTCCATCCAGAGACTCCAACCGAGTTGCTTCAGGCCTCTGTTCCCCAAAACCCCTATAGTTCTCTCTTCAGGGGTGGGGCAGGGGCAGCCACTTCAAATTACAGCCACTAATCTTTGCGGGCATGTCAGCCGGACTCGGACCCGTACCCGTACTCGTACCCGGACACAGACACGGACCCGGTCCAAACACACAACAAACACAGCCCGAAAACCAACCGGCAACCGCAGCTCAAAGAGCAAAGTGCACTTGACAGACAGCCCCAGCTGCGGCATAGGCAGCTGCTAAATGCTAAATGTATCTGTATCTCTGCATCTCTGTAGATGTCTGATGCATTTCGAATGCCAATTACATTTATTATCGGTCCACATCGCTTGCGGTTCAATTAACGCTTACTACTGTCCATTATCGCTGTGTGTGTGTGTGTGTTTTGAGGGCCTGTTTCCTCAATTGGCATCGCAATTCAATTGTCCAGTCGAATATCTTGAGGCTTTTCATAATCGAACGTTAGAGACATTTGACTCAAGTTAACACTTGCATTGATTTCTTAATGTGTGAAATGAATGCAGATGTACAGTTGTTTGTATGTGTGTTTTTAAGAGAGTTAAAGGTTGTACATTTGTGCGATCTGTTCTCATATGTAATAGGGTTTAATTGATTTACACTCACATTGCTTGTTCAGCCGCCACATTCTCCCTACAGAATCGTTTAGGTGCTGCAAGCGATGGGTCTTCCAATTTTTACTTTTGCCAGCAGTTGCCTCAATGCCCCTTAATGATACCGCTAAAAAATGGTCCAAGTCCTGTCGGCGAGGGCTTCCTCTTCAAACAGTCGGAAGATCGATAACCTCTAGCTGTTGCATGACACCATAGAGAAAAGGAGGTTGTAGAGATAAAACAACTCATTGAATTATCTATCTATTTTTCATTATTTTAGCATTGCTTGCTCAGTCTTTGGCATACATTTGAATTTAAACAAACAGCCGAGCAGCCAATAAATTCAAATCTCAACAGGCTTAGTGGCGCCACATACACGACTAAAATCAACAGAGTGGCAACGCCACACATTCTACATTCAATTTGGCACTGCTACATCTAGTCTACATGGCTTATACATGCATGGCTGTAAAGCGGAAAATATACAATAAAACTCGACATTTATGCGATTTAAATCTGGCGGGCTGTAGAACGATAATTGACGGAATTCCGATCTATATCAGAAGAAAATTTTGCATATGCAGATCAGGGTGACCGTTTACGTTTTTTTTAATACTTTTCGGTATTTTCTGAGGTCAAAATTGAACCGACGGTATATTTACGGTATATCGGTATATAAATTTTGTCAATTTCATCTATCTTTAAATTTAATTTTTCAACGTTATATAAAAAATCCAATAAATGCCATTATTTAAATTCACCAATCGAAAATAGATTCACCAATCGTATAAAATTATGTGGGCATGGCTAAATGTTTTATATAGCTGGTAATATTCGACGGAAGATCAAAATCGAGGAATATTTTGAAAAATGAGACGGTATATTTTGGTATTTATTTGAATCGGTAATGGCCCGATTGACAACAATGAGTCCCATTCCATATATTTCCAAATAACTTAGTTTTTCATGTGGGTTTAAATATACCGCCAAACTACGAACCGGGTAAAACGGGAAAATTTTTGTTCGGCCCATGAAAATCGTCAAAAATGAAATGCAAAACATGTTGCATTTCTCGGCCAATGAAATCGACAGAACATTCTGTTGCAGCAACATGTTTTGCAATTCATTTTGACGATTTTCATTGGCCGAAAGCAAAAATCGCGTTCTATGTTGCCGCAACATGCATACCCTAGGGAAAGGATATTATAGAATTAAGGTAATATTTGTCATCCCATGCAAAAACAAGTTAGTCTCTGTTTTAAAGCTATTTCGCTTATGTCTTCTTACAGACCATTTGCGCATTCCATACACAAAAGTTGCGGCAGCATTATCTTGGAAACCGGGTTTTAGTCAAATACAGTAAATACAAGTAATTAAAAGTAGTAATCTTGTAGAAAATGTATTCATAAATGGGATAAAATTAAGTGGGCAAGGCTGAGAAATGTATATAGCTTGAAATATTCGACGGAAGATATTTTTGGCAATACCCGGTTCGCAGCAATGAGTCCCATTCCATACACAAACATGTTGCTAATTCCATGTTCTCATACCCTGGGGGAAATGGATGTTATAGAACTGAGAAAATGTTTGTCATCCCAGGCTCTTATTAGTGCAGAAACTAGTCAGTCTCTGTTTATAAACGATATTTTGCAGCTCATCGTCTTTCTACAGAGACCAAGAATTGGAATAGGGATCAGGATTTATATACAAGAACCTAATCGAATGCATGAATATGCCTTAAAAATGCAATCTAAGACAAGGTCTTTATTGATTACGTTTGAAAACAGGTTGGAAAACAGTATCTTTATATAATATTTACGAAATAGGGTATACAGATGCCCATACTCTGGTTGACAAGAAATGAGTTTGCAAATACCAGCAACACTGACGTCACAACACTGCGACTGTTTTTTTGTTGAACATTTTTGTTTAAGCCTTGTTTTAGTCAAAATACAACATATGCAAGTACTTAAAAATAGTCAATCATCAACAAAATTGATTCAGCAATCATATAAAATTATGTGGGCAAAGCTGAGAGATCTATATTGCTAGTAATATTCGACGGAAGATCAAAAACGAGTATTTATTGGTGATAACCAGTTGCCGACAATCCATGCACAAATGTTGCTAATTCCACGCACACATACCCTGGGGGAAATGGATGTTATAGAATTGTGAATATATTTGTCATCCCAGGCTCCAAAGTCAAAACCATTTAGTCTCTTTTAAACCTATTTCAACGATATTTTAAAGCTTATTGTCTTCTTACAGAGACCAAAAATAGGTATCAGGATCGAGATATATATACAAGATACTAATAATATACATGAATATGTCTAAAATATATAATCTGATCAAGGGTCTTTATTAATTTCGTTTTATTTTTGGGGAACGTGCGTGAGCCGTGGGGAATGGGGCCTGCTCCACCTCTGCCTGTACCGGCCCCGCGAACCCCCGTCGTGCCTGCCGCCTTCCTGCTGTTCTCGCGTCGGTCCGATGCGGAGGCTCGTCTCATCGAGATCACCCGCTTGGATGGCAGCAGCCGGCGCGTGCTCTTGTGGAAGGGGGTGGAGAAGCCGCGTTCCCTGGTCCTCGAACCGCGTCGCGACTACAAGTACATGGACAGCGTCGCCCTCGGACTCCATACGCCGTGCCACAATGGTCGGATCCGAGCTGCAAACCATCGTAGCGGGAGCCAATTATGCGGCCGGACTCACATTCGACCAATAGACGAGACGCCTCTACTGGGCCACCCAGTCGCGGCCAGCGAAGATAGAGAGCGAAGACTGGGATGGTAAGAAGCACCCGATACTGGTTTGCAGCGACACCGATGAGCCGTACGCGGTTTCCCTGTATCAGGACTACGTGTACTGGAGCGACTGAAACACCGGGGACATTGAGCGGGTGCACAAGACGACGGGCGAGAACCGCAGCCTCGTCCATTCGGGCATGACGTACATCACTTCGCTGCTTGTGTGCAACGACAAGCGACAGGTGGGGGCTAATACGTGCAAGATCAACAACGGGAGCTGCTCCCACCTGTGCCTGGCCCAGCCCGCAGACGGGGCATGACCTGTGCCTGCCCCACCCACTACCAGCTGGCCAAGGACGGGGTCTCCTGCAAGAACTACATCATCTTCAGCCAGAGGAACAGCTTCGGCCGACTGCTGCCGAACACGACAGACTGCTCGAATGTGCCGCTGCCAGTGTGCGGCAAGAATATCCGCGCCGTGGACTATGATCCGATCTCGCATTACATTTACTGGGTAAGGAGGATTAGCAGAAGCTGAGCGCGGTGTCCCTAATATCCCTAATCCTTCTTTTTCTTTTTCAAGATCGAAGGCAGGAGTCACAGCATCAAGCGTTCTCTGGCAAATGGCACAAAGGTGAGCCTCTTGGCCAACTCCGGACAGCCGTTCGACATCATTGGGCGGCTGCTCTTCTGGACCTGCCCTACCCAACAGCATTAACGTGACAAGGTGAATCTCTCTCTCCGATTCATCCGCACAATTGTGTTCCTAAAGCGTTGCCTCTTTTAGCTTCCTGGGTGAATCCGTAGGCGTCAACGATACCGGGGAATCGGAGAAGCCTCGCAACATTGCCGTGCATGCCATGAAGCGTTTGCTCTTCTGGACAGATGTCAGCAGCCATCAGGCCATCATTCGGGCCCGAGTCGAAGGCAATGAGCGTGTGAAGCTGGAAGGAGTCACGGCGCTGGCCCTAGACCAACAGTCCGATATGATCTACTATGCCCATGGCAAGCGAATCGATGGAAAGAACAAGTAAGCAACGAATATAGGGATCCTCTGGACAATTGTAATCTCCTGTTCCCTCTCTACAGAAAAAAACCCACGGCACAGTCGCCTAAGTTGTTCCCACATCTGCATAGCCAGCGGGGTGTGACACGCAGTACTCACGACGTCTGCTCGTGCCCCAAGCATCTGATGCTACTGGAGGACAAGGAGAACTACGGCGTCTATCCGGACAGATAATTTTAAGTGGCGGGAGTAGTGACATAAAGAACGACTGTATATCCGCCTTCTGGCGCTGTGACGAAAGGACTGCCCGGCGGATCAGTTCAGCTGACAGTCAACCGAGGGCAGAGACAAGACTCTGATCTGCGATGGTACCACCTGTGACAACTGTGACAATGTCCACGATGAGGCCGACTGCTGCAAGCGACCATGAGAGTTTCAGTGATCCATCAACCAGGTGAGTGGAAAGACACGATATCTGCCCAAATTCTTAAACTAACAATATCCTACTCCACCTTCCCACAGCTTTGCATCGGCCGCCCTGCTCTGCGATGGCCCTGCCTCGGATATTTTCGCGCACCGAGACAAAAATCGGGCTTTAATGGCTCCATCGAAGAAATTAAGTAAGCAGTAAGCAGTAAGCATAGCCAAAAATAATTGAAAATCACTGCATACTGATATTCTCCTCGCAGGGAAGCACGCCGTCAAGCACTCCCTTTTAAAGACTTTAAAAATGCAATAGAGAACCTGCCGGCTATGCCATATGAGGTGCAACGCGACCAAGCTGCGGATGAAAATGCAGCGAAAAGACTCTGGACGAGTGTGCCAGGTTACCACTACCACAATGCCTTCTACAAAGACCCCAGGTCCGAAGGCGACACCAGTTTAAGGTGCGCGCTTGTCCCCAACGAACGAAGGACAAGTTGCTCAGTATGCCAAAAGCGGAAGAGGATGATTCACCCGAAGAGTTTCAGCATGAATAGGCCAAGTAAATATAAGTACTAAGTAATGTATGACACATTTTTGGCTAATTCTCGACCATTGACAGAACGGGAAAATTATTTTTTCCGGTAACCTTCTACGCCTTTGCAAAGTTCGCGGACAAGGAAACGAAACCCAAACAAATATGCACGGAAGTCAAGCCTGATGGCAACACTGAAACGCATTCTACATGGCTATGGAAAAGCGAAAGTCCACCAATATCCCTGAGGCAACTCCTGCTCTTATGGTGAAGTTGCTAGCATCTGAATATCCCGTTGATGAAACAGCAGTCAAGTTTTTAGCGGAGTATAGTCCGGTCAAACAGTCCAAGAGCTCGAGAGGCATCGGGAACCGTGTACGTCGGACCAGACAGCTTGCCTACTTGCATACCCAGCCACGAGGAAAGGAGCTGAGTTGATTGTAAATTTTATATTGTAAGTTAAATGGACAAATGATTTCAAATTTAATGCGCAAGTATGGCAAAGCTGTTCTGGCTGGCTCAGAATCGCAGATCCTGGGAATCCTGTTGAAAGTTAACTAAATTAATTCTATCTAACAGCATATTTCATGATCCGTGTCCTGCGCCGCTCTGGTGATGTGCTCCTGGCTGGACTGTGGCATCCACTGGCTGTCCTGCTGCGGGCCATAGCCATGATGACGCTGCTGTGTCTGGCTGTAGCGTCCCGTCCGCTGTAGCAGGGACCAGTGATCGACGGCGGAATTGTTGGTTCACACCCACGGGAAACAATGTCAGCAACCCCCCTCCATTCATACGCTGCCGAATCAAACGCTGGTCTTCAGCTTCGAGACTCGTAAGTGAATCAGTATATAGTTGTGTATATATTTTAAAATATATCTTCCTTAGCAGAGGACTTATGTACCCTACGCTTTGCCACAAACCGAGTCGTATCCGATTTCCCGCCGCCAGGCGGAGTCCAACCATGGCCGAGGCGTCTTCGAGACAGACCGAGTCCCATCCTAGCCAGACAGAATCGTATCCCAGCAGGTCAGAAGCGAAAGGTCCGAGCCAAACAAGCCATCGTCATCCTTCGACCTGGCCATAGACAACAAGGAATTTGACTATGGCAACCAGGGAAGGGCTACGCGGGCTACTAGATTACAGATAGATCTTGTTGTTGTTAGGCTTAAGGGTATACACGTATACAGAGAAAACTAAATATGTATGGTTGGGGGTTTTGGACTCCTTAGCGAAGTATAAAGTATATTTTTCCAATTACACGAACCAATGGAACGGCCAGATCGGCCGTTTTCTTTGGCTATATCTCGGCTATTTATGGACCGATCGGCACGTGGCATGTCTCTTCGTGATCGGGAGAGTCCTGCCAATCGACTGCCATCGGAAAAAAGGACATCAATTTTTACCCGATTTTCGCAAAAAATCATGATGGTTACATCATTAAATTTGCCAAAAATCGGCCTCATTTTCGTAGTCGAGATTTTGATGCCGTTCGACAGTCTGGATCCTCGCGATCCTGGGAGAGTTGGTCCTGCACCGATCGGCCTGAGATATAGCCTTCCGAAGTGTTGGATTTGCACATCATTAGAATACTGGTTTTTTCTGTAGGCTATATCTCGGCATCTCAGTGGCGGATCTGGGCGTGGCATGTCTCTCCGTGATCGGGAGAGTCCTGCCAATCGACTGCCATCGGAAAAAGGACATCAATTTTTACCCGATTTTCGCAAAAAATCATGATGGTTACATCATTAAATTTTCCAAAAATCGGCCTCATTTTCGTAGTCGAGATTTTGATGCCGTTCGACAGTCTGGATCCTCGCGATCCTGGGAGAGTCGGTCCTTCTCCGATATGGCCCAATTTTTCTGAGATGTAGCCTTCTGAAGATTTGGATTTGCACATCATTAGAATACTGTTTTTTTCTGTAGGCTATATCTCGGCTTCACAGCGGCGGATCTGGGCGTGGCATGTCTCTTGATGGTCGGGAGAGTCCTGCCAATCGACTGCTATCGGAAAAAAGGACATCAATTTTTACCCGATTTTCGCGAAAAATCATGATGGTTACATCATTAAATTTGCCAAAAATCGGCCTTATTTACGTAGTCGAGATTTTGATGCCGTTCGACAGTCCGGATCCTCGCGATCCTGGGAGAGTATGTCCTGCACCGATCTGGCTCTTTGGGCCTGAGATATAGCCTTCCGAAGATTTGCATTTGCACATCATTAGAATACTGGTTTTTTCTGTGGGCTATATCTCGGCTTCACAGCGGCGGATCTGGGCGTGGCATGTCTCTTTGATGGTCGGGAGAGTCCTGCCAATCGACTGCTATCGGAAAAAAGGACATCAATTTTTACCCGATTTTCGCGAAAAATCATGATGGTTACATCATTAAATTTGCCAAAAATCGGCCTCATTTTCGTAGTCGAGATTTTGATGCCGTTCGACAGTCTGGATCCTCGCGATCCTGGGAGAGTTGGTCCTGCACCGATCTGGCTCTTTGGGCCTGAGATATAGCCTTCCGAAGTGTTGGATTTGCACATCATTAGAATACTGTTTTTTTCTGTGGGCTATATCTCGGCTTCACAGCGGCGGATCTGGGCGTGGCATGTCTCTCCGTGATCGGGAGAGTCCTGCCAATCGACTGCCATCGGAAAAAGGGACATCAATTTTACCCGATTTTCGCGAAAAATCATGATGGTTACATCATTAAATTTGCCAAAAAATCGGCCTCATTTTCGTAGTCGAGATTTTGATGCCGTTCGACAGTCTGGATCCTCGCGATCCTGGGAAGTTGGTCCTGCACCGATCTGGCCCAATTTTTCTGAGATATAGCCTTCCGAAGTGTTGGATTTGCACATCATTAGAATACTGGTTTTTTCTGTAGGCTATATCTCGGCTTCACAGCGGCGGATCTGGGCGTGGCATGTCCTTGATGGTCGGGAGAGTCCTGCCAATCGACTGCTATCGGAAAAAGGACATCAATTTTTACCCGATTTTCGCGAAAAATCATGATGGTTACATCATTAAATTTGCCAAAATCGGCCCTCATTTTCGTAGTCGAGATTTTGATGCCGTTCGACAGTCTGGATCCTCGCGATCCTGGGAGAGTTGGTCCTGCACCGATCTGGCCCAATTTTTCTGAGATATAGCCTTGAAGTGTTGGATTTTGCACATCATTAGAATACTGGTTTTCTGTAGGCTATATCTCGGCTTCACAGCGGCGGATCTGGGCGTGGCATGTCTCTTGATGGTCGGGAGAGTCCTGCCAATCGACTGCTATCGGAAAAAAGGACATCAATTTTTACCCGATTTTCGCGAAAAATCATGATGGTTACATCATTAAATTTGCCAAAAATCGGCCTCATTTTCGTAGTCGAGATTTTGATGCCGTTCGACAGTCTGGATCCTCGCGATCCTGGGAGAGTTGGTCCTGCACCGATCTGGCCCAATTTTTCTGAGATATAGCCTTCCGAAGTGTTGGATTTGCACATCATTAGAATACTGGTTTTTTCTGTGGGCTATATCTCGGCTTCACAGCGGCGGATCTGGGCGTGGCATGTCTCTTGATGATCGGGAGAGTCCTGCCAATCGACTGCCATCGGAAAAAGGACATCAATTTTACCCGATTTTCGCGAAAAATCATGATGGTTACATCATTAAATTTGCCAAAAATCGGCCTCATTTTCGAAGTCGAGATTTTGATGCCGTTCGACAGTCTGGATCCTCGCGACTCTGGGAGAGTTGGTCCTGCACCGATCTGGCCCTATTCATGTGAGATACAGCCTTCCGAAGATTTGGATTTGCACACCATTATGGCGGAATTGTTGGTTCACGCCCACGGTAAATAATGTCAGCAATCAAACCCTGGGCTACAGCTTGAAACGCGTAAGTTAATCAGTATATATGTAATTGTGGATATATTTTAAAATATATCTTTCTTCACAGAGTCGCATTCGATTTCCCCGCCAGACGGAGTTCTATCCAGGCATTCCCAGTCAGACAGAATCACCCATTGCATGATCCGAACATAAGAAGCTATCGTCATCCCTCGACCTGGCCATCGACAACAAGGACTTTGACTATGACAACCAAGGGAAGAGCTACGCCGGCTTCTACACTCTAGATATATATCGTTGTTGTTAGGTTTAAGGATATACGCGTCTATATATTTAGATAGTAGACACAAATGTTTTCCACTTGTTTATTTATTTATACTAAGCTAAGTTATAATGAATAAAACTATTGACAAATTATCCTTGCTGTTTTCTGTATGGGGGTAACTATCCCGATTACAAAAAGGCGTGGCACGCCCCGATCGGTTCACAATTAGCGGAGAAAACTAAATATTTTCGATTGGGGAAAATGTCCTTGATCTTTGATAAGGACTCCATCAAATCAGAGACATTTTTCCGATCGCAGGAAAGCCGTCGCACGTCCCGATCGGGCCTCAAATGACGGAGAAAACAACAAAAGTTGTTGTTGTCAATTGTTGAACAACAAATTGTTGTTGTACAACAACTCTCAACTTGCGACCGCTGAAATGGCCAAAATCGATCATTTTAAAACTGGGATACCAGGCGAACAGAAATCAGCAGAAGGTCGCTAGTTTTTTAATTTTTTTATTTTTCCCGCCATTTTGTAAACCCCAAAAGTATGCAACGTTTTTTCATATGTTCTTTCGCCGCTCAAATGGCTAAAAACGAGATTTTCAGGTCTGGGATACCAGGCGAACAGAAATCAGCAGAAGGTCGCTGTTTTTTTTTTTAATTTGTTGAGTTTTATTTTAAGCAAAAAAAAATAAAAATCATTTAAAATAATGATCAAAACAATAAAACTCAAATATAATTATTATTCATGATTTTTATTTTGTTTGCTTAAAATAAAACTCAACAACTCAAAAAATAAAAATCATCAAAAGTAATGATCAAAACAATAAAACTCAAATATAATTATTATTCATGATTTTTATTTTTTTTGCTTAAAATAAAACTCAACAAAATAAAAAAAAACTAGCGACCTTCTGCTGATTTCTGTTCGCCTGGTATCCCAGTTTTAAAATGATCGATTTTGGCCATTTCAGCGGTCGCAAGTTGAGAGTTGTTGTACAACAACAATTTGTTGTTCAACAATTGACAACAACAACTTTTGTTGTTTTCTCCGTCATTTGAGGCCCGATCGGGACGTGCGACGGCTTTCCTGCGATCGGAAAAATGTCTCTGATTTGATGGAGTCCTTATCAAAGATCAAGGACATTTTCCCCAATCGAAAATATTTAGTTTTCTCCGCTAATTGTGAACCGATCGGGGCGTGCCACGCCTTTTTGTAATCGGGATAGTTACCCCCATACAGAAAACAGCAAGGATAATTTGTCAATAGTTTTATTCATTATAACTTAGCTTAATATAAATAAATAAACAAGTGGAAAACATTTGTGTCTACTATCTAAATATATGGACGCGTATATCCTTAAACATAACAACAACGAGATGTATCTAGAGTGTAGTAGCCCGCGTAGCTCTTCCCTTGGTTGTCATAGTCAAAGTCATTGTTGTCGATGGCCAGGTCGAGGTCTGTCCTGCTGGGATACGATTCTGTCTGGCTCGAGAACGCCTCGGTAATGCCTGGATAGAACTCCATCTGGCGGGGGGAAATCGGATTCGACTCGTTTTGCGGCACAGCGTAGGGTATATAGGTCCTCTGTGAAGGAAGATATATTTTAAAATATAGCCACACTTATATACTGATTTACTTACGCGTCTCAAAGCTAAAGCCTAGTGTTTGATTGCTGACATTATTTCCCGTGGGCGTGAACCAACAATTCCGCCATAATGGTGTGCAAATCCAAATATTCGGAAGGCTATATCTCAGGCCCAAAGAGCCAGATCGGTGCAGGACCAACTCTCCCAGGATCGCGAGGATCCAGACTGTCGAACGGCATCAAAATCTCGACTACGAAAATGAGGCCGATTTTTGGCAAATTTAATGATGTAACCATTATGATTTTTTGCGAAAATCGGGAAAAATTGATGTCCTTTTTTCCGATGGCAGTCGATTGGCAGGACTCTCCCGATCACGGAGAGACATGCTACGCCCAGATCCGCCGAGATATAGCCTACAGAAAAAACCAGTATTCTAATGATGTGCAAATCCAACACTTCGGAAGGCTATATCTCAGGCAAAAATGGCCAGATCGGAGAAGGACCGGAGAAGGAAATTAGCAGCTAATTTTTGGTCAGATAAATGCTCACCTTATCACCTCCCCTACAAAATGGCGCAAAAACGAGTTTTAGAATTATTTTATATACAGTTTGCACTACAATAACACATAATTACTTTTCGAACAATTGCGCACAAAATTAGTAATAACTAATCATGGTCTATTGACCATGATAGACGGGCACTTTGGTTAATTATTCTCTACCTTTGGACGACACAAATTAATGCACACAAAAACATATTAACAAACACGAGCACACATTTTTTAATATAATCACTATACATACCCTGGCCTTTCTTTTCCGTTACTTTGATTTACGTTTTGTACTTAGTTTCAATTTGATAAGCTCTCAAAGGTAAACAAACAGTTTCCCGCGTTTTTTATTATCGCTTGCAGCTTATCAAACAGCTGTTTGACTTTTAAAACGTTGCAAAAATGCTAGGGATGCATTAAAACAAAAAAGACTTGATTTTTTTAAATTAATGTATATACTAATTAAATTTTATATTAAAATTAAGTTTCAATAACATGCATTTTTTGGAATGGTTCAAAACGGAATGTCCAATACAGACGAAGCCGAGTAGGCAGCGGCGCTGCGGTCAGAGGCAAAGGATATCTTAAAAGAGAATTTAAGTACCAGTACTACTGATCGTCGAATGAAAATTTAAATGGAATTTGTTCCTGATACAATGTCCGTGTAGTTGTATAATACTAAACATTCTACATATTTGATAAATTGCATGTAGCAATCATGTAAAATCTGCTATATTCAGAGTTGTGTTTTCGATAATACAGGTAGTTCTGTCAACTTTTTAAAAGAAATTTAGCTGTAGGCCGTATCTGTAATTAAAAAATTTCAATTATTAAGCTACAAATATAATTTAGTTCATTGTATTCAAAACGAACAAAGCTAAATTTAAATAGTTCGATTTCCGGCTGGCAGGACTAGCTATAAAGTAGCTAATTTGGCAACACTGATGAATAGTGAAAGCCCACAAATGCAATTCCACTGCACTGGCAGTGAACAACAACAAATTAACAAAAACACTCGTATCACATCAGCGTTCTTATCAACCATATACGAATGCATGTAAAATTAGATAATCAAGATGAAAGCAGTCGCGCGAGAACAAAGCAACGATGGCAACGTGGTGGCGGATCAGCAGAAGCGTTTTAATTGCGTTGTGGTTAATCGTCATTACGGGAACCCCTCCACCAGCATTTGGAGGAAATGTGCTGGCTGTGTATCCGCACTTTGGGTTCAGCCACTTTAAGGTGGTGATGCCCATACTCAATGAACTGGTAAGGCGTGGCCATCAGCTCACTGTGATCTCGTATGTGAAGCATCCCCAGGCGGCGGAGTGGCCCAACTACGAGCAGCTGTTGATCTCCCAGGCAGGGGAGGATCAGTCGAGCACCACCATCAATTTGGTGCCATTGTCGGAACACACACCGACCCGATCATTGTTGACTCTTTTTTGGGAATACATTGCTCTCCATTCGGAGGGCCAAGAGACCTGTGAGCGCCTCTACGCCAGTGGCCATGTGGAGACGGTCCTCAAGCGCCACCAGACGAAGCCGTACGATCTTCTGCTCACGGAGTACTTCAACTCCGATTGCCAGCTGGCTTTGGCAAAGCTGATGGATCTGCCCATCATTGGCTTGAGCACGTGTGCGCTAATGCCCTACTACTACGATCGCATCGATCTGCCAGACACACCCTCCTTCATCCAGTCGGAGTTTGTGGGATTTGCCGGTGTCCTCAGCTGGGACGAGCGTCTGGTGAACTTCATCCAAGCAAAGATGCTAAAGCTCCTCTACAGATATCACTCAATTCGGGCGGACAACGCCTTAGTCCGGAAGCATTTTGGCATCGATTTGGATATGGATGAAGTGGCGCGCACTCAGACCGCCTTTATCTTTGGCAACCAGCACTACTCCCTGATGGGCAGTCGACCGCAGTCCCGTCAATTCATAGAGGTGGGCGGTGTGCATCTTACCAGCCAAGTGGAGCAGGAGCTGTCTCCAAACGTTGCTCAGTTCATCGATCAATCGGAGGTCCCCATAATCTTCATCAGCTGGGGGTCCATGGTTCGGATCTCCAGCATCGATGGGGATAAACTTGCGGCCATTGTGGAGGCTCTAGAACGGCAGCCCTTGCGTGTGATCTGGAAATGGGAGGCGGATGAAAAACCTAAAGTGGACGACTCTACTAAATTCCTGTTTGTGAAATGGGCTCCACAGTTGGCACTTCTTTGTGAGTGATAAAGCTTAAATCCCTCTGGACTGCATACTTTATTGAATTGGATTCCGTTTTTCAGGTCACCCCAAAGTGGAGTTATTCTGGGCCCATGGCGGTCTTCTTGGCACTACAGAATCTGTACATTGCGGAAAGCCTATGCTGGTTACACCCATCTATGGCGATCAGTTCTTGAATGCCTTTTCCGTGCAGAATCGAGGAATGGGATTGAAGCTGGACTATGAAGACATTGGAGTGACTAGCGTAACGCAGGCCCTCAACGAACTGAATAACACGAAGTATACATCATTGATATTTTGGTATATAATCTGGCTAACACTATTCTCTCTATTAAAGCTATGCCACTCGATCACTTGGCATCTCCAAGATCTTTAACCAGCGTCAAAACAGTCCACTTGAATCCGCCGTCTGGTGTGTGGAGCATGTGATCCAGCATGGTCTGCTGGCTGCCGAAATGCTCCAATCCCCAGGCATAGAACTCAATTGGTTCGTCTATCACTCGCTGGATAGTGTATTCCTGATCTTTGTGGTGCTGATGGCACTGGCCTACAGCCTGCGCCACTTTTCTGGTGGTAGTCCATCAAAGTCTTTCAATGGCAATGGACGCAGGAAGGTAAAGAGATCTTAAGGCGAACTATGACATTTTTTATAGCAATAAATATATTATTAAGAAAAAAGCAAGGGTGTTTAGTTTTTCCTGGCTTCAGTAGCGCAAGCGTTGCATGCAGTCTCTGCGACACTCTTCGAAGGTAAGGAAATTGTTCTCCGTAGAGGCACAGCCCGTGTAGTAGAAGCTCTCACAGTTGCCCGTCTTCTTGTTGTAGGCATAACGCAGCTGACGTCCACGACACAGACCCGGAGCCTTGGGCTGTTGGCAAGCTAAAGGGTACAACCATTAGCTTGGGATTTGCAGAGGTTTCATCTACTTACCAATCAATTGTTGGACTTCGGCATGGCTTTTATTCTCCAAACTGGCTCCATGCGTCAGGCTTAAACCCAAGGCCAGCAGCAGCCAAAGTAGTCTCCACATCAGAATTAGCAGCATTGTTCCTAATTCATTTAATAATGAATCTATAACTTCTCCGTTTTGGGTGCTCCGTTCTGATCCGGTCGAGCGTCTGGCGTAGAATGTTCCCATATGAACTGTCATGCACTTTGACAGATTTTTCTCAGCTTTCTCTACGGTTGATTCTCGGGTTTTCTTTTGCTTGGCACGTAGACGTGTGTTGCTTTTTGCCCAAATTCGTTTCCATTTTCAGTTTTTCTTCGTCTTTTTGCATATTTTCTTACACTTGAGTGAAAACGTGAGTTTGCGGCCGGGGGGGCTTACAAAATAGAGAAGTACCTCAAAAGCAGGAAGTACCTTGGATAAGGTCGAACTTTGAGTGAATATTTCTTATGAAATATTCTTTAGATATTGCTATATGAAAAGTAACTATCTATAAACACGACATGCTTTTCCTCTTACTATAATTACTAACTTTTATCTGACCTAAGCGACACCAAGCCTGCTGCATGATGCGCTTTTACAATTCTATAACTAACCTGAGCTAAAAGATAGCTAAACTAAACATATAAAACAGGACCATCTTTATCCACCAATCCCATCCATTATTTGTCGCATAAATTTGTTTATTCAATTTCTAACTGTTTTACTTAAAAAAGACAATTTAAAAGGCATTATTGTTCGTACAAATAACAGAAATGATCGCTAGAACTAAATGAAAGTTAGAAGAGATATAAGAAATATTATGGGGAAAAGTAACAAATATTATGGGGGAGGGGAGACATGAAAGTAAAAAGTGGTTCTTGGTCATATGTTGCATTAAAATATACTCTTAAAGACTATAAGGCAACCCGATTTGTATGTGTTTGTGTGTGTGTGTTTGTGATACATTAACAATGAATAATAATAATAATATGTCGTTATGTTAATAATATATAGTCGTAGATATACAGATAGAAAAGAATTTTTACAATGACAAAGCAGAGCAGAGCTCCCACCTACTTACAATTTACATCAATTCCAAAAACGAAAACTAGACACATTTCCTCCCATTCTCATTACATAATAATAGTTATAAACTCGTTAATAAATTCATTCTGTTGCACATCATAAGGATACATAAATATATGCTAAGACGATGAGCCGATGTGTGTGTGGGTTGTGCTTTGTGCGACTGCTACTCTTGGGGACTGGGTGGCAGCTTCGGGATTCAAGCTGCTGACTGTTGGCTTTGGCGTACATATGGCGCACTTAAGATCAATTCTTCTGTATTCTCCATTCCTCCTTATTTTCCTGTTTGTTCTCCTTTTTTGTTTATGATTGTAGCAGACGCTTAGAGAGAGAGCATCGTCTAGGAAACACGAAAAATATTCCAATCCAAACTAGAAATCCTTATCCCATCCACTGACATCATCTGCGGGTGGACCCTCCGGATCGGGTGGATAGTCATCAAAGTTGGTGGTATCCACCACACTCTTGACTGTTGGCATGATCGGTGGCTCCAGTGTGCAATTTTGAAGGCCCCACCAGTAGAAGCCATCGAACCATCTATAAGGACAATGTTCATATTAGTTGGGGAACTTGGAATTTCTTACAAATAGAGAAGAGAAGACTCTGTTGCATTAGGACCCATTAATTTCGAAAGAAACGAAAAAGAGACCATTCGCCAGGAACGATTTGACATTATTTACAATGAAAGCCCAAAAGGCATGGCAATTAGTATGAGCAATTTTAAACAATCCAAATATTCTGATTCTAAATGAATACAGATCGGAATTAATCCAATACTATACGACCTGAAATATAAGCTATACGATTTGTGGTATGACATACTGCTTTAAAAAACACAAAATCATTTTAACACCCCAGTGGAACCAAAATCCTCCTCAAATACTTGTATGAATGTGCTCCAAATGGAACTCTAGTTTTAATCTGTAAGACCCGTACTTGTGCTTCTGTATCTCGCTGATGCCGCCACGCTGATAGCCCAAACGTTCGGCGGGATTATCACGACATAGCTTCTTGATCAGATTGCTGGCATTTCGTGTGATATTCCTGGGGAATTCGATGGCATCGATGCCCTTAAGTATGATGTTGTAGGTGCGCATAGGATCGGAGCCCGTAAACGGAGGGGTACCTGAAGAAAAAGCAAACCAAATTAGTGGTAATACTTTACGAGAGATCTATACGACACTCACCCGTCAACAGCTCAAACATTAGGACACCCAACGACCAATAGTCCGCACTTATGTCGTGGCCACGATTCAGTATCACCTCGGGGGCCACATATTCGGGCGTTCCGCAGAACGTCCAGGTCTTGCGGCCGGTCTGCAGCTTCTTGGCAAAACCAAAGTCGACCAGCTTCACATAGCCGCGATCATTCAGCAGCAGATTCTCCGGCTTCAGATCCCTGTAGATAATATTCCGCGAGTGCAGATAGTCAAAGGCCTCCACCACACAGGCGGTGTAGAATCTCGTTGTGCTGTCATCAAAGTTTCCCTTGTCCCTCAGTATGGTCCAGAGCTCTCCACCGAGACAGCTCTCCATCAGCATGTACAGATACTTTTTGTCCTTGAAGGTCTTGAAGAGCTTCACAATAAACTGGCAATTGGCCTCGCCCATGATCTCCTTCTCGGACATGATGTGCTGCTGCTGGCGTGTCTCCACAATCTGTGATTTCTTCATCTGTTTGAGGGCAAACGAACGAGAGGTATCGCCATTGGTCTGCACGAGTTCTACGCGTCCAAAACCACCCACTCCTAGAGTTGCAATAACACGCAAATCTGTGAGATTTATGTCCCGGAATTCCTCATTGATTCTGGAAAAGAATAAGGTATTACTTTTGGATATCTATAGGGAGTCTCTCTCTGTCTTACTTGATGCGTTCCATGGCTCCTTCATCGTCATAGCGATGCTTGATTTCGTCCAAATTGGAGATCAACTGATTGAAGGTCTCGCGATCAATCACCAGACAACTAACGCCCTCGGGGGAATCACAAATAATGTTGGCTGTGCGTAGATCATCGCTATTAAGAAAATATCAATTTAGCTTCGTTAGTTAGGATTCACGGATTTTCCATCTGTGCTTTTCTTACCCCTGAAGCGCCTTCTCGCCAAAGAAATCGCCCTTCCCCAACATTCGAATGAATTTCTCCTCCTGCGTATCCTGTTGCTTGATCGTCACCCGCACTTTGCCCTTGGAGATGATGAAGAAGGTGTCGCCGCGTGCCCCCTGGCGCACAATGTAGTCGCCACGCTGATAGTGCGTCTCCTCCAGGACATCGGAGATTTTGATGAGAGTATCATCCGCTAGATCTTTGAAAATGGGTACACTGTAAAAAATGCAAAATGTGTGGATTAATTTCAATTCCAGGCAAAAGAAAGTGCTGCAATTGCAATAAGAGATTCCAAAGACGGTCGTTTTAGGAATATTTATTAATATCAACGAAGAAAATCAAACACCGAACAGCTTGCTCTCTCCATTCTCTTAGTTAGACTTGATTTTTGTCTCTCTTGTCCCTGACTTGTTCACTCAAATGCATCATCAAGGTGTTCTATAAATCTTTGGTACTCTCTTCGTTAAATTTCGAAATCTGATCGATCGCAAATTAAAGGAATAGAGGGGTAGAGAAAGTACTGCAATTAGTGCTCAGATCTCGATATGTGAGATTCCAAAGCAAGTCTTAGATCCCTCTGGCGCAAGTGCCGCTAATGCTGCAAGTGTACGAGTTTATCTGTATCTGTATCTTTCGCATCGCAAATGCATCCCCAATTACACTTTCATTTTCATTTCGAAGTTAATGCAGTTCGCTTTTCCGCCATTTCATGGTCTCGAAACGAGTGCATGGCGAACCTCAATTATGGTTTTACGGGCACCCAACGGCGGGTATTCGTATGCCACCAATTAATTCATTGGTCACTTGAAAGATCTACGCGATCTACGGGACTTGCATCTTGCATATGGAACTGAAGGCCAAAAACTAGTTGGAGTCGCCACCATTTGGAGCTCCATTTGAAAAGAAAAAAACAACAAATTTCTATGCGTTCGTTGGCCGCACGTCATATGCGACGCCCATGACCATGACGATGACGATGACGAGACGAGACGATGTGCAGATGTGGAGATGTGGAGATGGCTGTCGATGATGGCTCTGTCTGGAGAAAGTTACTTTACCTCAAAAAAATAAAAGCGAAAAAATGAAGAAATCCTTAAGCTGAAGCGATTTTGCTGTGTGCCCCATAATGGGGCAAACACGAAGTGCTGCTGTGCATTTGCGGAATTGATATAATTAAGTGCAAAATGTACATTAATTAAGGCCAAAAAATGCAAGAAACTTTCATTAAAAATGCACATACAAATTTCCCATTTTCCATTTTCCACTATTGAGGAAATAATCTATAATGTCTCCTGTATGTGGTGGAATAGGGTATTACCTCTTGAGGAAATCCGTGTATTCCGCCTGACGGATGAGCCCCGTGCGCATCATGATGGTCTGGAAGCACTGCCGCTCGATGGCCCACAGATTGCATTCGCTGATGGCCGTAATCGTGGCAGTCCTCTGGCAATTGTACAGGATCGCCAGCTCCCCAAGGACCTTCGCTCCGGAGAGGGTCGAGAGGTATTTGCCCTCGCGTGAGACCTCCACGCGTCCATCTGGAAAGGGGATTGGAGATGGGAAGTTGTTAGAAGAATGAAACAAATAAATGTATCCCAATCTTAAGGTTAATATATCCCCAATAGATCCCCACAATCATTCCTTGATATACCCCAAATGATCGTCTGTGCACCATCTTCCTGTAACTGTAACTGTAACCCTTACCCTTCGCTGGTTCCTCCTCTTGCCCGCCACTCGACTGCTCCTGGAGATTCCCTGTGCGACGACGACGTGCATATGTGTGAACGGGAACGATGAGACGAGGTCGGGGTATGCAGAAACCCTCCCCATTGAGATCCTTGGAGCTGCCATTACTTGAGGCAGTGGGTGAGATTTGTCGCGGCTCCGCCACCCTTGGACGAGGCTGTTCCTCCTGAACCTGGAGTCCCTGAAGGGCCTGCTCCAGGCTGTGCCTCCGCACTGCCGATGGGTCTGTGGATCGGGCTGCCGCTCGACAGAAGGAGGTGGAGTGATGGGGCATGCGAATGGTGGCATAGCGCTGGACACTGGTCTGTGATCTGCTCAGGGGCTTGGCGACACGTTGTGGCAGTGACGGCTGCTCCTTCGGGGCACGTAGCTGCGGCACTGGCTGCTCCTTGAAGGTACGTTGTGCTGGCAATGGCTGCTGATCCTTGGAGGCACGTTTAGGCGGCTCTGGTGGCGGCTCTCTAGGAGGTTGCATCAGCCGCGGCGCAGGCTCTCTGTGAGGCTGCATCGCTCGCGGAGCAGGCTGCATGCCACGCTGTGGCTGCTGGCATATCACCACCTGCTCTGCAGGATCCCTTAGATCCTCTGCAGCGGAGGAGAACGTAGAGTACGCGGAGGAACTACTGTTGCTGGTTGTGGCTGCACCTTTGGCCTGCTTTCGTGGCGATCTCATCGTAGCATAGCTCGGAGGCATGGCCATGGTCTGGGATCGTCGCAGCGAAGGTGGTTTCACCGACAATTGCTGCCGTGGGCGTGGCACACGCGGCCGCTCTGTGGGATCGAGGACATAATGATTGACAGCAGGCTCTTCTACGTGTTCCGGGATCTTTTTCTTGGGATTAGGACCTTGACCTGGACCCTCCTCCTTTGGAGGCTCCTCTTCCTGATCCTGATCCTCTGTCACCCAATTGTTCTCCAATTGTTGCTGCTGGTGATGCTGCAGCGCCGATGGTCGATAGCCATTCAGCTCCTTGATGCTCACAATCCTCCGTCTGTCCCTTGACTGCTGTTCCAATTTCCGGATATTCTCTAGAGTCATTTGGTATTTGCTCAACGCTGAGATTCCATCCAAGAGAAAGCTGGTCCCCGCACTGCTTCCCTGTCGACTGAGGGTCGTTGTGCCTCCTACACCTCCACCTGGGGGATGGTGTGGATGTGGAAGTGGTGCCGCTGCCTGCAACCAATTGGCTTCATAGATGGCACCCATGGCACTGCTGCCCTCCAGCGAGAGGCTGGCATCTACGGCTTTTCCCGGATAATGTTTGATTTTCATTACGAAACGCTTTACGGATTCCGAACAAACAAAAAGATTTCACTGTCCAGCGATGATGACGACGACGAAGACGATGATGGACGTGCTTTGTGTTTATTTTTTCTGTCTTTTAGTTTAGTTTATGTTTTGGGGCGTGTATTTGTGTCTTTTGCATAACCCACAAGACACAATCCAAAAGATATTTCGCGCATGGAATATTTGACGAGTCAGACGATGGCCGATGGATGGATCGACGGCGCTTCCAGAGGCCTAAAGGGGGTACGGGACAGACACAACACTAATTGTATTTGCTTTTCTTTTATTTTTATTTTTATTGCTAAATAGTTTATTTATTTGTTGTTGTCATTTGTTGCTTTTGTTGCTATTTCGTTGCTGTTGCTTTTTTGTTGTATGTTGTAAAACTTTCCATGTTTTTTTTTGGTTTTGTGGCAGTTGCTTCACGTTTTTGTGAATTGATTTGGTATTATGGCCAAAAGCCAAGTTCGAGATCTGCATGACCATCGCTTAAAGACAGGTACTACTGTATAAGACGTTCGCTTAAAGACAGATACTACTGTATATGACATTCGGCTAAAGACAGGTACCACTGTATATATGTAGCTTTTCTCTCTCTCTCTCTCTGGGGCGAACACCTGTTGCCTCTAAATAAAGAGAGAGGCGACGGAGTCTCCAACTAAATTGGGATTGAAAAATGTCTCCAACTAAAGGAAAAATATCACTCACAAGGGAGCAATCCGCTAATAAATATTTTCCATAAAAACAACACTGAAAATTAAAGAAATGTTAAGAGGGGTCTTCCGTGTGGATCCACCCAATAGAGACTCTGCTATACTCGAAAAGACCACTCTCTTGAGCAGATATTATTGTTAGCGACACCCCAATCCTCATCATCTTACGCATGGATCCCAGGATAAAGCTAGGAAACTTATAGAGGGGCACAGCTGCATGACGCGCGACACCTTTTGAATGGATTTCCTTTGTTAAATATCTTTCAAAAAATAAATTTAACAAACAAAAATAGTCACGAGCATATGCTAAGCACATATCCACCAAAAAAGAGTCCCCACTGTACTTGGAAAAAGAAACAAAACACTGAATCTCTTGACCGGTTTCTGCATTGGATTTCCCGTCGATCAAAGTGGGACCACAGAGCCGCATAGCCACACAGAAAATAATAGCAATTATCAAGTGCAAATTAATTTTCGGTCAATTTGAATCAGCGTGTGAATGAGTGAATCGTGCAAAAGTATTCACCATTGATTTTTCTGCGAATGAGCATGCGAATGCGAATGCATTCAGTGCTTAATCATCGATAAATTAGCCAATGAATGAATGAAAGTGCGCGAATAGAGTGCGCAGAGGAGAGGAAGTGAGAAAATAAACATCGAACAGACAAAAAAGTGACGTAGTCTGCGACCTACAGACGAATGCGAATACAAACATTCGTAATCATTGGGCCAGGAAAGTGGAGCACCCTTCGGAATTGGAAGGGAATTATATTGTACATTCGGGAGATTGCTTAAACGATCGTTGATCAATGGATGTGTACTCGTTTTGTACGCTAATTGATGGGTTGGGAAAAACAGACGACATAAGTGATCTTGAAAACTATTTATGTGGGTTGAATATGAATACAGTTGTGAGTCATTCATGAGTGCCGCAGGAGGGTGTGCTTCTCAGTTTTCGATGAGAGATCATCTCAAGTTATGCGGGTGATCTGTCAATTATTGGAGGGCCTTACCGCTCTAATGAGAGATTAATCAATCAGAGAGCGATTTATATGGGAGTGAAGTGACCGAAGCGCACTGCTGCATGACGCGGAACACATAGTATTCCCCGTGCATGACATAGTATATTGTTTAGTATTTTCTTAGCCGTTTTCAGAACTATTATATATTTTCTTTAGCATTCATTGATGTTTTCTAATTTCAAGAGCTTTCCTTGTATATTTAGCATTTTTTTTTTAATATTTTACTTTCTTTTTGAATTTATTTCAAACTACTAGAACATCTGCAAAAATGTATCATTCAAGAAAAGATATGTACTATCAACCATCTACTCGTACTGTCAAGAACCCGGACCAATTTCAACGTTTAATTGTTATGTTTTGACAAGACCAACAACAAAAAACTACAAGAAACTCAAGCAACTAGCACCGAACACATAAACAACGATTCACCTTGACTCTGGGAGCCACAACATTTGTGAACCATTATTATGATCAATCAGAGAGCAAACAAAAGACCGCGTGCACACAACACAGACCGCACGGTGACGATCGTGTCATGGAAGAGGTGTTCTCTCTCGGGAACGAACGCAAATATAAGATATTTATTTGCTCAATGTGTCCCTAGCTGTGAC
The DNA here is from genome assembly GCA_008121275.1 of Drosophila lowei. Lineage (NCBI taxonomy): Eukaryota > Metazoa > Arthropoda > Insecta > Diptera > Drosophilidae > Drosophila > Drosophila lowei. The sequence goes on along the minus strand of CM017779.1, from coordinate 22,965,280 downwards.
ATCAGAGACATTCATAAAATATAGGATAGATACGAAGAACCTGCCATTCAGAAACCCGATAACTGTCTTATCAAAGGCGTGCTTTGGCTTTCAAGATAAGAGATATATGAATAGGAGATGTATGGTGTATGGTATATGACTATGAGGCGCAGACAACAAACAATTTCCGTGATTTGGAGAAAACTTTCAAATCAATGGAATGTTTGAACGACCAGGTGGCAGCCAGCAGCCAGCAGTTAGCTATTTTCTCCCAAAAATATCCTCAAGTGCAAAGTTCACAGAGGTCGCTGGCATTTTTCGAATGCGGAAGTGCCGCCCGTCATGCAACAACAGAGCTACCACTGGAAGCTGCAGACAGACGGAGCGGAGGGTTTTGCAACACCACGCACAGTCTCAGTCTGCGGCGGCTACAGTTCGCTTACGAATGAATAATGAATGTTGCCCGAGTGTTGGCTTTGAAGGTCAGCCAGTCGCCGGAGTCGCCAGTCGCCGGAGTCGCGGATTTGCTAATTTGAATACAATCGTTGTATTCCAACGTTGGTTTGGAAACAAGAATTTGCTCAAACAAGCAGCTCCACAGACCCAGCGCGACATGGCTTTAACATTTGGCTATAAATAGAGTTAACGGTGCTCCGAACTCAATCCGAGAGCAGGGCTCCTCTCTTTGCTATTGCAATTAAAGCCAAGACACAGAGAGTTAGTCACACACTTGTGGCTTGTGGGCCAAGGGCACAGACCGACAGACAGACAGACGGACAGAGATTCCGTTCGAGTTTTGGTTACAGTTTTTTGCATGGGCATGGAATGGAAGCCTGTAATTACTATATACGATCTACATGAAATTAAAGTTTCTGCTTCGCCCTTTTTGACTTCCATTTTGAGGCCAACAAAACACAACACAAAACATTCCATTGGCTTAGTCACATTTCAACCTCATATTTCGACACACGAAACTGTTGCTTGTAAATTATAATGTATGCAATATTTATGGCCCCATCGGTCAGCTAATGAAAGTCATGCCATGGCTTATAAAGAAAGCTATCAAAAAGACGGAGCCAGAGCCCCCGCATTGGGGAGATGGTTGCAAAAGATCTGTAGATCAGTAGATCTGAAGTTCGCTTGTGTCGATCTATAGATCTGAAGTTCGCTTGTGACGATCTGTAGATTGTAGTCAAACAAGATGGTAAAAAAGGAGAATAAGAATTTGAATAAAGTTTGCAAAGATCAATTTCGCAAACAGATCGCCAAGCGATGCTCTTTGTTTATTTTATTTCTAATTAAATTTCAACAATAAAGCAGCTATCAAACCACTTGACTTGACGTTGCTTATTCCCCAGAACCTGTAAAGAACAAGATCACTGATTTATGTAGAATGGAAGTCGGGGAAAGATCAGTGATCTATAAGTAGAATTTTGTGCTGATAAGATGGGAAATACCCCGACCCGGGCATATTGTAAAATGCCATTATTAAATAAATTTCACCCATAAATACATACATATGTAGCTACCGTAAACCCATTGGGGTTCTTCCAATTAGTAATGACTTTTGGTAATATGATAATTTTGTTCAATTTTGATCAAGCCTCAAGGCAAGATTTCTTAATGATCTGCCTCTACCACCCAACCCCTCAAGCAATCATCATTTTCCACTTTTCCATCTATTACTCAATCCAGTCACCGAAGCGGAGCAAAGCGGCAGCACCATTTTGCATGTCAAAAGTGGAGACCTCTTTGAAGCTTCAGGCTAAAAACTTGTCCGAGACCAGCTGGCTGTGGCTATGGCTATGGCTTTGCCTCTTGGCCTTTTGCGAGATACTTAAAAGTGAGAGTGCCCCCGGCACCCAGTAGACCGGTCTAGTTCCTCTACTAACCATCTAACTAGATTCAGAAACAAATGAGCTGTGCTTCGGGAATGGGATACCATGGCGACCCACAGACAGAAGAAGTCCAATGGGGGCATACCACGAGGTATGTAGATTCGAGTAGGTAGGTGGCTGCGCTTGATTCCAGCGTGACATTAGCACAGATGTTTCCATCTCTTCTCCTCTCTCTCTCCGCATTATCTTCAACTTCATCAACTCGTTGTCATCTTTGTCTTTTGGCTTTTTGGCTTCTTGGCTTCTGTCTGATGATGATGGGGGCATGATCTTCATGGCTTGATCTCACATTTCACACGATTTCTAATTTAATGTTTGTTTTAATTTTTGATACCAATTCCAACAGTCATTCCGCCGCCGTCGCATTTCTTTTGAAATCTTTTCCGCATTTCAATTAAATTTCTCTCTTCCTACCTCCCTCCCTACCTATCTCTATTTTCTATGAACATTATCCGAGGCTTAAATCTCCCCACAATTCTCCACATTCTTGCACGATCTTTCAGAAGAGTACATATATTGCTTTTTGGTGGTTTCGTTTGTCATGGATGGTGTTGTCAGTGCGACATTTGGCATTCGGTTTGGCCAAAAACCTTTATAATTTTCTGTATTTCTACACAATTTTTTGAGATTTTTTCGTTCAGACCAATGACCGACAAAAATACACAAATCAACGGAGCGGGGCAGCAACAATAATAAAAATCAACTACAGCCAACAGTAAGACAACAGCAACAACAACAACAACAATGGAAAACCACAAACCGGAATTCTTCAAGTGATCTTTTCGGTTTCGGTTTGTTGTTGTTCAATCGAGCAAAATCCCCCAAGACATCCACTGTTTCTCCGAGTGTCAATTCTCTACTACATTTGTCTCTCTTTCTGTCCCTGTCTCTGTCTCTGTCTGATCACCACGCCCACGGGGGCGTCGGGAAACAGAAGCTGTAGCCGGACTAAACGTTTAGTCGATTTCTTAATGCACTCGCGCTCGTACGAATGTTAACAATTCACTTTCACTTTTAATTTGTGTTGGATTTTTCCCCGTCTCTCTCTTTTTCAGTCTTTATTTTCCATTCGCTTTGGGTCGAGAATTTCTTAGGAAATCTTGGAGGGAACCTGAACCTCCGGCTGCGGTCCCGGGTTCACACATGGAATGCAGATTATTGTTTATTTCAGAAATGTTTATGTAATTGTTGGAAATATCTCGAGAATTACTTTACGGCATTCGGCCTATTATTATGTATTTTACTTTGCTTAAGACTCTTTCCGCTCCCTATCGCACTCTTGTGGATTATTTTTGTTGCTTTTGTTGTAATACTCAACGCGCGACGAAGCGTGTATGCAAAAAAATGCAGCTGCTGCAGCACGAAACGCACGATCACAAATCACGACACGAACACGAAGTACAGAATTGCAATTGCAGCCGAGCGCGCATGCGCTCACACGTTGTTTTCGCTTATGCTGCCCCGAACGAATGACGCACTCCCTCTGCGGTGTGTTGTGATTCCAACTGTTAAAAGAGGGGAGCACCAAAAGACACCGATGGGGAGAGAGAGAGAGATTACACAGCAGCCCCAATAGGAGCACAGCTGGCCCCAAAATATATTCAATGGAAGGTGGGGCCATGAGAGATACAGGGACCAAAAACTCAAGCAACCTGTTCGAAAGAGAAAGAGATCGGCACACTGCCCTACCTTTTATTCAATATTACCTGTGGCCACACACTGCTTTGTTTTGTTTGTGGGTGAGAGAGCGAGCGATGCAAAAGAGAGCGTACAAAAACGTGTACGATCACACATACACACACACAGATCCACAGGTACGACGCTGGGCAAAAACAAGTGTGGAATCGAAGGTGTAGGGTACAGGCCGAACTGGCTGGCTATGATCGACACATCTTCTGGCAAACGTAACACATTTTTAAATAAAATGCTGAACAATCACGTATTTACGGACACACACACTCAAGTCCAGTGACCTTTTAGTTATAGATTAGCACAAACGTTTGTCAATCAATTCTATTAAAATTGTTTTGTTATAGCTGCTAATCAGCATTTGGTTTAAATTTAAATCAGAAATCAAAACATCATTGCCGAGTATAGACTTCTGTTTTGGAATATTTTAATCAGGTGGACTTTCAGCGTTCCCGATTCCCAACGCTATCTCCTACGTAGGCTTTGTAGGGCATTTCCTGTTGCAGGGCATCTGTACGGTTCACAAGGCCCGATTCTTGCGAATCTTTACCCATCTGGATTTTTTCGGTCATGTGTAATGAGATCGACACTCTCTATATAGCTGTGTCACTCTCCATAGCTATGCCTTTCTCTTTTCCTCACATATGATATGGCTAGACAGATGCCGTGACATCTGTTCCCCCAATCGTCCCATTCGATGTAGCGGGTTACAGGCCCGGCACCGGCTGGGGCACAGACAGCCGGCGGAGCCAAGTGCGGACATCGATGCTCAGGTTAAGGAAGCGCAAAATCTCTGAAGATTGTTGCATGATTTTGAGGAAGCATCATCTTCCTCTTCTGCATCTGCAACTCCATTTTCATTTTTGCAAGATGGAATGCCTGTGTACATATGATTTGTCTGTAGATTATAATTATTTGTGCATAATTTTGTGTGTATACTGCTGCTATCGTGGCTATTGCAATTAAAATGCAAATGTTACTACGGTACGTAAATTAAGTCTTCCACTAAATTAACACGAAATGTACTCGTAAATTCAGAAACCCCTCCGATGGTAGCCTGCCCCATAGCCAAAGCAAAGCCAAAGACCTCCGTCCAAAAGCCTTTTAACGTGCAAATATTTAAAACAACAATTAGCTCCGACTCCGGTGTTGGAGTTGTTGGTGGTGGAGTCGTAGACTATACCCATGAGCACACCCAGAAATACTCGTGAACTGAAAGACAGACGCAGAAACGTGCAAAAAAAAAACCAAACTATTAAAACTAGAAAAAAATGAAAGGAAAGGCATCGTAAGGCATTGTTCAAGAGTCACAGACTGACATTTTGCTGAACTTCTCTCCAGTTGCGGCGTGGGTGTGTGGGTGTGCCACAGAGCCGCACAGAGAGCACAGAACTGGGCCTGGGCACACGTGTGTAGAGGAGCTGCTTGGTGGCTTATCTGCCACAACGAGTTGCACGATCTCGGTATGCAAAATGGAATGTACCTCTTGATGTTGAATATACGATATCGAAAATATCAATAAGGATATCCTTCTTTTTTGAATTAAGAACAAAATTCCACATTATTTCTGTTTTTCCTTGCGTCAAGGCCGTGCATTTCCCAAACGCCCTTAAATGTTGCTGAAAATCCTCCTAATGTTGCCCTGTAAATCGTTCAGATGTTGCTGGAAAAGGTACATGTACAAAAAAGCGGACAACATACACAGAGACAGAAATAGAGTAGGAGGGAGGAAGTAAGAGAGTCAAGAAGTGTGGGCGACAATGCAGAGAATGCAACAGCAATTCTAACAAAAAAATCAATGCCTGCTTTTAGGGCTCATGTCATATGTCGTGTAATATTACGCATTGCATACTTTGCAGCGTCAAAGTCAGCGTCACCCATGTAGAATGCATGTAGATAGTATGTATTACGCCTTTTCTTTTCTTGAAAACTAATTTCCCGATCCCACCCACATTACTTTTAGTTAGTTTTTTCATTCAACTCACCTTCCATAACATAAACAATGCTGCCGACATCTCCCTCTTTGATAATTAGATTCTTGGCTGGATACTTCACGGGATACATGCAGGCGACGATCTCATGTATCTGCGACAGATCCAGATTCTTCATGAAATCATTATCCAGGATGGCAGACTTGATAAGTTCACGGGAGCTGCAATCAAAGGCGACAGGCGATAGATATAAACTCAATTAGTTATGATTATTAAAAATGGCACAAAACTGTCACAAAAATGAGCTGCACGAGCAAAAGTCCAATTAATTTTCAGACCGACACATATAAATCGTTTTATCTGCCAGTGTTTGTGCCAGCAGTTTGCCAGCTTACAAGTTACAAGCCATGCAACAAGTTGCCGCCGTTGTACCTCCAAAAATTGTAGATGGGGATATTGGCATGCGCCCAATCGACCGATATGAAATTAATACAAATTTGAAAATTGTATGCTTCGGTTAGAGTCAAGAGTGATAGTGAGGGAGGGAGTGGGGCATCAGACTCATGGACTCATGGACTCATGGACCATGCCATGCCATGCCATGTTCCCAATGCCTGTAAATGTCAAATGACTTTATCTGTCAGCGCACTTGACAACTTGCGGCCCAGGCCAGGCCAGGCCACAGAAAAGAGTAACACTGAAAACGGAGTCAGAGACGGAGACAGAGCAAGGACTAGTGATCTGAGCTGCGTGATTAATTAAGGCCAAGACAGTGTGACCATAGAGAACATTTAAAAAGTACTGAAAGTTAAAGCTGTGGAAGTGTTCATTAAAGTGATTGCAGAACTTTTAAAGAACTTTGGTACATAAAAATGTTTTTCTTTTACTTATAAGAGAATTTTTGTAAAAAATACCAACTAAAATACCAAAAAATACCAAACAACAGTGACAAACAAAAAAAAAGGCTGTTAATAAATTAACATCTTAAAATCAAAACTTTAACTATTATATTAAATCCGTACATTTGCGCTAAGCTCCTCTTTGTAGTCCCCTATATCTAAAATACTAAAAGAATATCCGAAGATTTCAGTACACACCTTTGCAGTATTTAATTGAAAAAAATAGATCAAACTTTGTCAGTAATTCTGCCCTAAAGTCCCCTGCTCTTAGCCATTAATTTACCCAAGAGATATCGCCAATAGCTGGTCAGATCCATCACATCACCACCAAAAGTTCACTGCACAAAACACCATGTTGCCACACGTTGCAAGCAGCCCAGTGCCACCAGAGAGTTAATGATGAAGGCGTTGCACAGCCTGTCGTCGATGTTAGGGTTGGGGGCCAATTTGTAAGCTTCGTTTTTGGCAACGACTCGAATTTGGGGAGTTCCATAGCGACAGTTTTGGGGCAGGAGCAAAAACCGCTACAGAACCAGCCACCAGATTGCACCAAAATGTGATGATGAGTTGCACCGAAAAATGTTGCACAGCACAACGACACCTGTGGCGCCTGTTTGGCGGGTATTCGAACGCCTTTATCTTTTTTTTTCGTGTGCGTTACTCCGGTATAAGACTTACAATTAAAATTTAATAAAATATCATAAAATATACATATATATAAAAAAAGATCGTGTAGACCGTATCTAATCGATACGCAAGTCACGAGCGGCGGTGCAGTGCGGCGTCTAGGAAGCGACAACAAGCGGCGTTTCTTGTTGCAAAAGAGAAAAACCCATGGAAAAGTATTAGATTTCAACGCACTAGAAAACCCACTAGAAACGGGTTTTTGTCGCCCAAAAACAGAAGAAGGAAGAGAGGTAGTGGGTCGCGCTGCTGCTGCTGCTGCTGCTGTGCTGTGCCCCCATGGGGCACTTTATATGCGTAAATTATCATTGGCTTTCCTTGTGCACCACCTCGCACCACGCACCAGAGGCACCACAATTACCAACAGCTTCGTGTGGTGCCACAGAGGAGCACGAGTACGAGTACGAGCCTAAACAATTAATAGCTTCAATTAGACCTACGGGCCGGATCGGCGTTCCAGTTCCAGTTCCAGTTGCGGCTGCGTCGTTCCATTGTCGGAAGCTATAACCATTTAGATATGGCTATATTTGTGCGTAAATTTGATCTGTGAAATGTGTGCCAAGGCACGGACGGAGGCTGCACCCTAGAAAAGATACAACAGAATTGGGTGCCCAAAGTCCCATGAGAGAACTCTGAGGTTGCGGGTGCGTTCAATCTTTTAGCGACAACCAAATTAAAACTGCAAATACTTGACGGCTAAAAGCAGTTGACAATAAAACGAAGTGACTTCTCGCTATGGGAATTGAGTAAATGGAAATTCAGACACCGCACTGTACGTTGTATCCAACCAGAGATCAGTCTCTGACTGGTTCTGGGTGGGGCATGGGCATGGCCACCTATTCGTTTAATCTATGCAATGTGTGAGGTGTTTGCGGGTCCAAGATTGCACGGCAATCAAGGCTTGTAAGCCATGTCTCTGGGAGGAGACTTACAGACAGACGACAACTTGGCAGCAATCAAAAGAAAAATGGTTGACAAATTGATTGAAGAAATAAGGTGATAAGTAAATTGATGGCTGAAAGTGATCCATTTAGTGAAGATTAATGAATTCAGATCACTTACTATATGTATTTATTTATTTATCACTATCACAATGTCGCGCGTCATGCAGCTGCACCCCTCGGTCGGTTGGGCAGGAGGTTATGCAGTTTCCACCTGGGTAACAGGAAGCTTACACTCTCATTGCCTTTCCATTTTCCTCCCTCTAGCTATGTATGTATTTATTCCATAATCGTCTGATATAATCTGATATTGCTCTCCAAAATCAATGTTTTTTTTTGGTAATTCAATAACAGACGCATATAGAGATACAGTGTTAGATGGAGATACAGAGATTGAGACACTAATCGGGGAGTGTTGTGTGTTAAATTGGGCTATTAGAATCTTTCTCTGTAAAGTAATAAGGTACTAATTGGATGACAAATTTGTATGGGAAATAACGAATCACACCTTTGTCTGGGCAAAGAGCTGTTTTATTTTCCATGTTTTCTTTTCAAATTAAAAATCTGGAAAGTTGCATCTACAGGTATCTATCTTTAATTACATTCTTAAGCCCCGACTTTTATGACTTTGCAAAGTCTGTGGTTTGATCATCTTTCATCTTGATATTTGTGACTTTTAGTGCTACATGTATATTGGGGCATGTAGCAAGTTCTCAGTCGACCCCCCGCCATTTGCGACTGTACGCGCGACTCCAACTCCGATTCAAATGCAATTTTCATGCAATTTTGTGGCATTATTTATTAGATGGCCCCGTTGAAAGCGACACACACATACTGTGCCACAAGAAACTCCAAAGTCTCAGGCCTGCGGCGCTTGTGATTTATGCCACGCAAGTGTCAAAAAATGTCCTGTTGCATGCGTCGCCGCCGTCGGCATAGATTTTGGTCAGAGATAGAGTGGCCACACCACACCACACCACTCCCCCACCTATGCAACACATGGAACACATGCCACCATTCCTCCATTCCGGGGGAAACCATTAAAAAAAAAAAACTTTGAATTGCAATTTCATGGATTTGCGGGTCGATTTTTTCTGTGATTGTGTCAACAGTTTGGGCCATAAAAATGGCCGATTTAAACAAATTTGCGGCATTACTTAGAGCCACAGATCTGGAGGGGGGGATTATAGATTGAATTATAATAGAGAGGTGGTGGCGGAGGGGCAGCCACTTGGAAGCGCGTGTCGCCCATCCCCAGGAAGCAATTTTCTAGCACTACCGCCAGATCCCCACGAAGAACAAATATTTATGTTGTGTTTTATGTTTTGGCAAGCCAAAAAACAAATAGAGGAAATCTCTTAAGAGAAGGAGAATGAATTCTGGCCAAGAGCAACGACTTCCAGGCAGAAACGGGAGACCGCTGGACCTGAGGACAGACATTAGCCGAAATGTGTGAAAAAAGCTGCAGAGTCGACGGCCCACGCATTTTCACAGATTTAATTTTATATATCGGGTATTTTTTTTTGTTTTTAATTTCTTGGTACATTTCGAGCAGCAGCAGATTGCAGGCAGGCAGCAGATTTGGAACGAATTTCGTGCAAGAAAAAAGTGTCTTAAAAAAAGATATTCCCCCCCAGAGATAACCCAGAAAGATGCGCAAATAGTAGGCACATTTAGACTAGAAAATACCCTATAATTCAGATCCATTGGAAATATATTCCAAGCAGAAAAGAATGGATTCTATATGATTCAACCAAAGGCAGTATTTATTATTAAGAGCCTGGAGCCAGCTGAAAAGCCAGCCTAAAGTAATGAGTAAATGAACTCTTACCAGTGATGGGGCGTGTAATTCTTAACAGAAACCATTCACTCCATAGTATTTTATTACAAATTACAAAATTACTCTTGGAGAAAGGCGTTTACCCTCTTAGGTGGGTGGCTCAACAAATTGAATGACTTTTGGGATAATAGGGATGTTCCTTTAGTAATAATTCATTGTAGTCTCTCGTAAAGTGTCATATTCCACCTCCGTTACCACTTATTGTTGCCAAGAACCAATTTGTCATACAAAAAGACACACGTACATGGCTTATCCTGTATTAAATACATGATTTACGGCCCCCCAAAAACCCTTTCTTCTCGTTCAATATGCCCCTGAACCCCAACAAATGCAAGGGGTACACAAAACGATGAACATGACGCAATGTAGCGTGTGATTTGGTTGCCAATTGGCAGCGGCTCTCTATGGACCCACAATTCATTTACATCTACATGCGAGATCTTTATTCATAAAGAATATATCATGAATATTCGTGGATATATATCCACTGTACACTGTATTCTGTGGGTTAAGAAGCTGGCGCAAGATGACACTGGCCAAGGCCACAGGCACAGCTATAGCGAACTCTGGGATTGGGGAAATCTGTGGGGAAATCTGTGAGGAAATCTTGTGAACTTGCGATTGCTGCGACGACTGTCAGCAAAAGTCAATTTTAATAAACGCATTTTGTGGCAGGCGACAAGCGACTGGCGACAGGGCGCTGCTCCCAATATTTGATTAAGATCATCGCCATGATGACGCCCATTCGACCATGGCCGATCATTATCGTATCGCGCACATCCGTATATATAGTTATAAATACATATACCTACTAAATTATAAATACTATAAATAATGTAGGGCTATGGCTAATCTATGTGGTTGCGAGGGAGCGATTACAGGTTCAACTGATTTCAGAGCTTCAAAGCGAATGAATAACAAGTGAATCAGTGGAAATCTATTCGAATCTATTCTATGGAAAAAGAGTCGAATCTAATATTGCCAATATCTGGAATTATAGTGCTATATTCTAAAGGAAGATATTTCGGATTATTAAGGAAATAAATGACTCAAAGATGTTCTAAATATCTGCCACGAAAGACATTTCAAACATAAAGATATCGAAATTTATGGAAAATTGAACAATAAATATCTTCAATGGATTTTAACGTAAACAAATACGGGTTAAGATCAAGGGAATCGATGGATTCGAGTTATAAAAAAGAATATTGATCGAAAAAAATCAAAAATGATCAAAGGTTGTGTATTCCTAGATCAATCTAGGAATCTCAAACGCAATCAATTTTTAGAATTAAAGTGGGAATAACAATGATATTTCAATGAAATTGTATTCAATTATCCATTGGAACACAATTAACAACACTTTATTTTCCGTATCATTTCTTGATGAAATCAGAGAACGAGAATGAAGCACTCAGGACTCAGTACTTTTGTATGAATGGAAACATTGAAACTCACTTAGTTCTTCTTCTAGCATTAGTTCTCCTTTTGTTTAATCTTTCCAAATAAAACCCAATTAATCTTCTAAAGATCAACTTGAATAAGGAATGATGCAATTTAATACAAGATTTCGTATTCATAATTCGTACAATGAAGAGCTATAATCTCTGGAGCGAAAGATTACAAAAGGAGTACAGTGAACTCTCAGCTTTTTTTCATTTCTGAATTTAAGGTTTTTACAGCATTGAAGTTTAACCCAAAGGATGCTATAATTCAATTCAAAATCATTCATTTACAAGTCTCTAAAACCTTTAACGACATATGAAGTACTATAAAGGTACCACTTGGATTCGTAATATTACGGAAAATACTGGAAAATCCCACCCAGAGTCCCACTTACCGCTCATTCTTGTCGTATTTGCGAAATGTGACATGCTCCAGCAGCACCGAGGATTCACTCTGTGGCTCTGCGGATATGCCCTGGGCACGCTGTCGCTGGAAGGTCTGTCCGGATTTGCGGGTGGCACCTGTGGCAGTGCTGGGGCCACTACCGCCGCCCGAGGATCCGCCCGCACCGGCGGCACTGCCCCGGCTGAAGGGGAAGACGCTCTGGAATTTATCCAGATGGGATTTAAGTTCCGCTATTTCGTTGTCCTTGAACTGGAGGGCACGCTGCATTTCCTGGATCTTGAGATCCTTGGCCTGGATGATCTGTATGAAGCGCTCCTCCTGCGGCGTGGCAGCCACATAGGCGGCCGTGTTGCTCATCATCAGCGTCGGCTCTCCCATGCCCACCGGTGAGGGGGTGGCCGAGCCGGGACTGGGGGCGCCACAGCCTCCGGATATCCGGAGTCCCTGCATCTGTTGCTGCACCTGCGCCAAGGCCAGCTGTGAGGGATGAGGCAGTGGCAGCGGCTGCGCCTGCAGCTGTGTGGGCGAGTTGCAGGAAGCAACGGCTGCCGCTCCGGGTATTGCCACCGGCTGACTCGTTCCCTGATTACCACTCGGACTCTGCTGGTGGTACGAGAATAGTCCCTGCGTCTGGGCCTGGAGCTGTTGCAACTGCTGATAGCGCTGCTGCAGCTGCAGCTCCTGTTGATGCAACAGACTCCTGGGGTCCGTGTGCAGCTGCTGTGCCCCCGACGGCGGTGTGCCGTAGATCAGCGTGTGGGTGAGTACATCGGAGTGCGGCGGTGGGGCTTGTATCAGCCGTAGACCCGATGCCGTCTGTTCGAGGCCCAAAAGTCCAAGGTTATTACCAGCGGAGGGCAATGTCACGATGCCGACGCCGCCGCCCAGCAGATTATTATTATTGTTGTTGTTGTTGTTGTTTGTCGCGGCGTAAGTGTTGTTGGTGTTCGCGGCGTTGTTGGCGACGTTCTGGACGATGCTCACCAGACCCAAGTCGGTTTGGAACTGATAGTTGGCGTTCGGCTCCTGCTGCATGCTGGCTGCTTTACGGATCTTCGGATCGCCGGCGGAATCGGAAACGAAATCGGAATCTGGTGATAGTATCTTCGTGTGGTTCGTGTGGTGCTGCTGCTTCGGTTTCCTACGATCTTCGGCACTGCTGTGACGGCGATAGCGACGCAGCTGTAGATGTGTCTGTTGTATCTCTGACTGTAGCTGTTGTATCTGTAGCTCTGTCCGTTGTATCTCTGTTTGTATGGAAGGTGTCTGGGATTTCTTGGAAGATTGTGGTGGGGTCTCTTTTTGGGGAAGTTTCTCCTCGTTTTCTGGTTCTATATCCGGTGGTTTATCCCTGTAATCCCTATGAATTATCGCTGGCCTTAATTTCTGATAATCCGCATAGAATAGATCTCCTCCCTTTCCGATCGGTTGTTGGTGTATCTGTTGCTGTTTCTGCGGTGGTGCTGTTGAAGGAGTTGCTGGTGCTGGTGCTGCTGCTGCTGCATCTGTGGTGGTGCTATGTGGGCTATGGCTATGGCTATGGCTCTCGGCGGTGGTGCTGGTGCTCGTGCTGGTGCACTGTGGTTCATTTGTGCTGTGGCTGCTGCTTTGGCGATTGTTGTTTGTGGCTGGCCGCTTGGTTGCGAAGCACAGCCTATCAAAACAGAAACGCATCCTCCAGGCGGCTTGCAGAAACAACAGCCGCCACGGAAATGATGATCAATGGAGCAAACGAAGCCCTGCGAATGAGGAAAGTAAGAGAATTAGTTGTAGTTGCAGATATTTTTTTATAGACAAAGATTTTCAAATGATATTACTGTATATTTCATATTATAAAATGATAAGGTACCGCCCAAAGTTGTTCATAAAAATGGAAGAGAACAATGTTACTTCAAAGTTCGATAAACACCGATAATTAAAGTCGATAACAAGTCAATAACAATAGGAAATAATTCGATTGCTCTTCGATAACAAGATTTCGATAACAAACCAATAATCGATACCAAAAGTCAATCAAATGTAGATAATGGGGCAGAATTTGGGAAAATATGTAGATCGAATTTCTTACAAGCGAACGGATATCATTCAAATGGAATAAAACAAAGAAGAGAATCTCTAAACGGTCTATAATTTATAATATCGATATCAAATCTAATCTACATTTAATCTTTATAATCCATAACTAATCTTTAATCTATAGCTGCATAAACTGATTTAGTAATCAAAGCCTTAATGCTTTAAATGAATGAAAAACATCCAAGAGGAAGAAATTCCTCATAGGCGACCCACTTTTTCATCGTCACTTCTTCGACATTAATTTCCCATAGAATTCTGATATCAGACACACATTTGCTTATCATATCTGTTGGATATACAACCTCTTACATGATTTGACAAACTTTTTTGGAGGACACTCCTTAAGTCCATTAAGATATCACTTCCGAATCGTAGTTTGTATCTCCAAGTAAGGTTCGCTTCAGGGAAAGAATTTCAAATATCAAATAGATAAAGTGGCACAACGCTTATAATTTGTTTGCTTATGCTTTTCTTTCCAGACACGTTTCAAGTCAGACAATAATTCAAATGGAATGGCCAAGTAGAGTAGCTAAAAATAAAACCCGCCTAAAAGCTAAACATGGTCTGGGGTACATTGTAAACAAAAACTACATATAGAAGAAGAAAGAACAAAAAAACCCCCACTATAAACAAGTGTGGCAGGTTTTGAAAGAACAAGCGGATAGAATAATAAGCAAAAACATTAATGAGTGGGCGGATCATGAGTGGATCATGGCATCCAAACAGTGATAGGATAGTATGTAGAAGATTGAAGATTATTCTTCAAAAATTCAAGTTCAAATCGAAGGTGAAGATCAGTCTGGGAAGTGCCCGAAGCACGAAGCACGAGCATGAGAAGAAGACACTGTTGAGGAAGATCAGTTTGAGATGGCGGATGGGATGCGTAGAAGCTCTCAAGTGATCATCAGAAATACGATCGTATAATGGGAGGTTACCAGAAAAATACTAGAAATACCAAAGCAGAAATATGAGCAGAGAAAAATAACTGGAAATAATACCAGAAAAAGACTAAAAAATATATAAATATTTAATAAGAAATTAAATTTATGTTAAATACTACAAATAGTACCCAAAAAATAATATAAAAATAGCAAAGACCAAGAGAAATTCCAGAAAAACAGAACAAATTTTAAGAATTGGCTATCATGAGGATTTTCAATATGTAAAAAAGAGTTCTGAAGAGTAGTACATTTTTAAAAGTGAAACCAGGGACTTCGCAAAGAATTATCTCTTTAATATCAACCTAATTTGTTAATTTCAGAATTTGATCTTAATTTATTGATCACGATTCAAGAAGATCGCTAAAAAAATAAAAAAGTCTAAATAAAGATCACCTTCTAGCCATGAAAAAAAGCACAGCTTAAGCATAAAGATCCGTTTAGAAACCTGTCCAAGATCACGGCTGAAGTTCTCTCTGGAGATCAGCGATCATACAGCATTCACCTTGAGGGTTAGGGCTCAGCGATGCGTGTCAGAGAAACGTCTCTCGAGAGAACGAACACCCACAATGTATCTTCAAACAATCGTTTCAGACGCACATTAGCATTGTTAATGATTGCACAGGGGATTAATGTACGATTCGTATGCGCTCGGGCACTACATAAACAATGCGGGGAATATCGACATTGAGTGCTAGAAAACGGAGGAACGAACGGATACGGATATGAGAGATAGAAGATACGACAGATACTACCCCACAAAATGCGGGCAATTATCGATGGGTAATTACCCGCAAATTTTACTAAATGCAATTCCCGCGATCCGCACGCCGATCCAAAATAGTGGCAGTTCTTCCTCCAGAAAAACAGAAAACAGAAAGGAAAAAACAAAACAAATTGAAACAATTGATGGAGGAGCCCCGAACAGAGAGACGCTTCGCTTTTATTTATAGACACAATTGACGGGTACCCCCTTTAAATGTATCTGTATCTCTGTATCTGTCTGTCAATGAATTTGCTGGCTGCGTCTCGTGATCGGGGGGGCTGCCACTTAAGCGCAATTACGATTGCAATTTGTTTCCATCTCGTGGCCATAAATAAAAAGGAAACCAAACGAAAGACAGTCAGTCGACTTTCGTAATATTTTAAATGATTTTATATTTTTATTGTCATTTAAATGATCGGATGGCAACTCTGGTGGCAAACAGGTTCCCCTTTTTTTTCTTTCTTTTAATTAGTATTATGAAAACATTTATAAACGACTACATTTTGTTGAATGTCAACTCGGTTTTTGGCTGCTGGAGGAGAGAGGGTATTAACATCGAATCGATCGTGAGTTGAGTTCATTCATGCCACTGATAACACCCCACCCCAACCCAAAAATAAAAAACCAAGTCAAACTCATGGCAGAGAATCTTATATACATATACATATTGTATATTGTATATTGTATATTGTATCTGAAGCTTTGACCATTTAGGGAAGTTCTCTGTGGACGACTGCGGCGTGACTTCTCGTAGAAATCCCTGACAGCCGCTCACGAATGCGTTTAAGATTGAAAGATACGCGCAATTAGTGTGTCATTATGATCGCTGATAGCGATAGATACAACAGGTTGTAGATACAGCCTGTAGATACATTCTCAAGGCAGTTGTGCAACAAATTTTGAATAGAATTTGGGTTCTCTAATTCTCGGCTTTTATGGGAGGATGAAAATCGATCATTAAGAGACATTTTAGTGCCAGGGAGAGAGGATGGATCTCTATCTATCTTCTATCTGCATTTTTGTATGTGTGCCTCGACAAAATCGATCCAACTTCTTAGTTTTAAGTTTAAAATTAAAGATTTCTCGATCACTATGGCGCTTTGCGCTTTAAACATAATTCCTTTACTATATTTCATATAAGTGAGCTTTTTTCTTTTCCATAAATCTATTAAAATTCTCTTCTTATCCTTTTAATCTCTGAAATCCTCCATCTATACAGAGCTCTGCGATCTTGAGCAATTGTTAAGTAATTCTCAAGGCTCATGTGCCCTCGACAACAACGTTTCTTTTTGGATTACCATCAATGAAGATATAATTTTGGCCATATCTCCATTAAATCCTATCCAAAAATTCACTTAAATCTCTAAAAGGCATTGGTTGCCATTGATCGCTGATCATCTTTGACATCCCATCGATCCATCCATCAAAATCAATTCCCAAAAGCAAATATTTAAATCTTTGAGGCAAAATTTCTTTCGGTTTTCAGCAAATTGCAATCATCATCATCATTCCGTTCGTCATTTGCTAATCAAAACTGACATTCACGATCATTTCAGAGGAGCCAAGGCACATGGCAAGTGTCCCAGCTGTCAAACTCAGAGTCTCAGGGGAGGAGCAGAAAAGAGAGAGACTCTGAGGCGGAGACAGCGCCCCGACAACATCATGTTAAACAAACAACATAATGGGGCAGGCATGGGGCATGGGGGCATGCCAAAAATGCCATTCGCATTCGAATCATTTAAAACATAATTAAGCGTTTAGTCAGCGACTGAATATCTTTTCCGCTCCACGCAAACACACGAGAGAATTGAGACATCAATTGGAGAGAGTTATGTCAGCCATATTGGGGCATAAACAGATACAGATACAGATACAGCAGATACTTAAATGTTGCTTCCTCGAAGTCGAAATTGAAACAAGAATTGTCTGGTTTTCATTCACTCCACTACACAAAAAAAACACTAGGAGAGAATATTCCACACAAATTGATTGTCGGGGGAATTGGGAATTTCATTCCATTTTCCATTTCTCGCTCGATTCCGTGCAATTATTCAAGTTATTTTCCATTTCTGTGTGGGTTTGTGTTTTTCAACATTTCTGTTTTGTGTGTTTTGTAATCAATAAAATTGTAATAAAAATTCAACGTTGAATCTCGAGTCTCGAGACGTAAATTCTTATAGAATTTCAGGCGTTGACAACGCCACGACGAAGCCCCGTCGTGACCCGAGGTACAAACAACAGTTTTTTTTGTTGTTATTGCCGCCGCTGGTGACCCCCGCACGCAAATTAGCAAATGATTTACGCAAAATCAACTTCAAGTCGAGGCCTAAGATCATCGCTCATTAGTATGTTGTTACTGTGTAATGATACCCTGTTGTGTAAGGAATGGAAGGTCATTAGATTCGTGGAATTCAAAGATAAGAAAGAGTGTAAATGGAGTGTAGGATTGGGATATATTGAGGGAATAGTACAGTCCGGCTGGTTGCAAAGTAGGAAGGATAGTATGGATAGGTGTGAACCCAAAGACTCAGATCACTTTCTCTCCCGCGGTTTGACAGTTCTTCCTTTTGATAGAGAGTTTTCTGCAGTCATTCTCTGTATCTCTAACAAAAATCTACTAGAGATCAATATAGACAAGAATAATCATAAAAGTGGTATGTATGTATAAGTGTCGGAGATTAAATAAAGGGTATTCATCGATTCGAGACAGGCAACCAACAGTAAACCCTATCCCTATCCCGTTAGTTCCGTGAATTCCAGAGAGAGTGGCCTAAGAATGAGAGCGCAGCAAACTTGCTCTCCCAGCAACAGCGGAAGAAAGAATAGAAGCAACTGCAGGGAGAGAAGTGCATTGCGTGTAAGGAGCAATGTTGTCACCATCAGTAGGGAGAGGGAGAGAAAGAGAGAGAACAACAAACTGCGACTCACAAAATATTATCGCTTCTCGCCATCGCATCACATCGCAATGCATTCTCTTATCGCACAACAAAATAGTGCTATCCCTCTCTGACATAAATATCTTTACTCCGCCTTCATTTGGCTCTTGATTTTACTGGGCCTATGTCCTTCTTTTCCTGCCACTCTTTTGCCCCCACACGAACTCCACGTTCAGTACGTGCCTCCTCTCCATATGCTCCATATAATTTGCTGACATATGCACGTATTCTACATAACTAGTGGGTATTCCATAGCTCAAAGTATTCCTTACTTGTTATCTTTTCTATCTGTGTAATTTGTTGCTTTAGTTTTTTGTTTTAGTTAAGTTTTTTTTAGTTTTATTTATCGTTTATTTTTGTTGGTTTACAAATGTTCATTAGTCCCGGCGACACGTCCGCTGATCGATCGATCGCTATGCCTGCGACTGCGACTGCCTCTGGTCCCTCGTCCCTGGTTTCGCCGAAGGCAATTGATCGCCTGATAACACGAAAAAGACATTCAGATACGCGACAGAAAACAGTCATTCGATCGTTTCGTTTCGTAGGTTGATTTTGGTTGGTCTTTCAGTTGGTTTAGTTTCAGGCATTAAGTGTACTCATTCTGCTGGTACTTCTACGAGTATCTGTATCTCTATCTATGGGATAGCCACATGGAGACATTCGATACGATACTCGACTCTGACGCCAGTTTCAATGTAAAAATTGGCGAATGCCTTAAACAATTTGGTATGAAACGCACGTTCGATCAATTAAAACCTTTGCACAGCGGGAACCAAAACGAAACGGGAGTGGATTTCGGTGTTTGTTTTTGTTTTTATTTTTTGGAGACAGTCTCGAAACTAACTTGAATTTAAAGCGATTTTAACAAAGATTGTTGAAGGGTTAAGGTAGCAGGTGAATGAGAATGCCTTGAATGAATAAGGAGAGGCATTTCAGAGAAGTGAAACGCACAGGAGAACCTACAGAAAAATGTCAGAATGAAAGAAAAACAAAAAGAAATGTACGGCATTCATTGAATAACATGATTATTCATGGTCCCAAATCAGCATTACATACAATAATCGTAGAAAAACAAACAAACCCTAACTAATAGTTCCCTAGCATTCCCTATATATGGGTATACAAATTCAAGATAAAACTAAAAACTTACTCCATAAGATCTCGAATGTATTCGCGCGATCTATTCTGCGATTCTTAAAACATTCACATCTTTTATCTAGAGATTCATCAAACTGCTGACATTTCAAGTTTCTTTCACAAGACAATTATTAAACGATAAACACTCTTAACCACAAAAACCTCTGAAAATGCCGCTTATGTCTCAAAACAAGTTCTAACCGCATAATTTTTTGTGGCTCAGACTTTTGCCAGTCATGAAAAAGTATTCTGGTGAAAAATGATTAAATAATGAATGAAAATGGCTCACATACACAAAAAGATAAGACAATTTCAAAAGAAGAAAAATTTCTCAATTATTATTCAGGTTTTTTTATGAAGAGATTAGAGCGGACAACATTTAAAAGATACATACAGGGATTAGTGAAGTTTTTATCTATGTTTTGGAGCTGTTAAAACATTCTAACTTAAAGGTTTCTTAACTTCTCAAAGGTTCCCTCCCTTATAAAAAGTTCTTAAACTATTATTAATAAATCCTAAAGAAAACTCAAGACTTTTCTAAGATTCCAGAGAAGTAGAGTGATCTTTCAAGTAGAAACTGTAACAGATTCGCAGGAACTTTGGCAGAAGTATTCAGGCGAATAAAACCCAATAATATTTTCTAATGATTCTCCAGAGGCTACTTCAATAATCCGGGAGGATCCTAAATGATCCTTATTGATCCACACCCCCTTAGGGTTAGAAAATAACTCCTATTCAGAAGAATAATAACTATATTACATCGGGAGATATGCATATCGCTATAGAGCTGCAAATGCATTCCTTAAACATCCAGTTGCCATCGAATTTCAACATTTCAAGGCGCTCCTTGATGATCATTCATGCGCCTTCCGACTTTATAGAGTTGTTAATGCATTCCTTAATGATCCTCCAAGCGATGATCATTCATCTAATGGAGCCTCTCATCTCATCTGCCACATTTGTAACTCTTTCTTTATAGGAAACCCACTCGCGCAGCCATTCTTGGGTCTGGCATCAAACCAATTGGAGCGATGGTTGGATGGACCCCACAGAAGGCGCCCCCCCTCCTACCATCCCCTCATCATCCGTTATGACAGTTGTCGGCTACTGGAATATCTTGCAGATACATTCGAATGCCTGGTGGCCTGTCACATGACTGTCGTCCGCAGGAGCCGTCACTCACTCTTCTCTTTGGGTCTTTGCTTGACTCTTTCTTCTCCTCTTCTTTCAGGCATTAATTAAAACGTTACACACACACACACACAGATACAGATGCACATGCGCACACACACTCACAGATACGAGTAGACACTCGATTAAGGAAAATTGCACGCCTGGGACGGGACGCTGGTGGAAACGTAAAAGGAAATTACCTTTCGAGAGGCAGCAAAATTCTCGTAAACAATTTGCACTTTTAATGAACACACCACAAAAACGGGGAGTAGAAAAAAGCACCAGAGGATTGCACACGCACACACACACATACACAAACACGCGAGATGCGATTCTGTGGCTACGAAACGATCTGTTGGATACGGATACGGAGTATCTTTAATTAATTGGTGAGACACAGTCGATGGGGAACAACTCTACTCTACTCTCCGATCCGACCCGATCCGTTGTATACCGTTTGAGCGTCGCTCGAGAAATGAATCGAGGGATTGGCGTGTGTTCGGTCGACGATCGTAAGAGGCGGCTATCGATAGTAGTTTGGGGCAGAGCGAGAAAAGAGAGAGAGAGCTAGTGAGAGAGAGACAGCGTTGACAGCGACTCAACGACAGCAAACGTTGTTTGTTATCGAAGTGAACCCCAGAAGCGTTTTCGTCTGACGTTTCGGTTTCGTTCGTTTTGTGTGTGGTTGTCGTTTAAATTAAAACGCGCAATGTGGCTAAGAAAAAAACCAGTTGAAATACACACAAAAAGATACTTAGATACAGACACTCTCGTACGCACTCTCCAACACATATGTGATCTATGGATATTGTAAGAATATGGGTGTCTACGCCCTGTCCTGTGGCTGGTGGTCTCTGATTCGTGCGTTGCGGCTGCCAACAGATCGTTCAGTCAAAATCATAATAGTAGCCACACAGTACACAGTGATGGTTAAAAGTACATGCACACACACACACACACATACAGTGCTCGCAAAAAGTGCATTTCCATTGACAATCTAATTGCTCGACAGCATGCAACGGAGTATCGGAGTAGAATAAAAAGCGTTTCGGGGCAGCAGCAGCAGCAACAGCGTTAGAGAACCTCCATGCAACGGTGGCACACGCATGGATCGACATGGGGTATCCTATAGATACCCTACTTGCATATTTATGAGATCGACGCAGCACCCAGGGGCCACCATTTGACTTCGTTGGTGATTTAAAGGATATGCCAGTTGACATCTTAATTGATGCAACGATTTACAGGGGTTTTCATTTAAATAAAATGGGAATACCATTGGAATGACATTTTCCAAAACAATCCAAGAAGAATTTTAGTTTAAGTTAGTTTAAAAAATTTTAATTAAAATTTTTCAAGAATATGCATTCAAGGCGTAATTATAAAAAAAAGGGAATTTTAAAAGTTCAATTTAAAATCATAAACAAATTTAATTATCAGTAGAAGAAACTATGTTAAAATCATTTTATATTTATATTAATTGACTGTTGATAAATTAACAAAATGAAGATTCGTTAGATTTTTTTATATTAAGTAGACATATCTTCGTATCAAAATAAAATGAAAATTAACACCAACAAATGTTAAAGGTTATTTTTTTCTATTTTTCTTATTTTTATCGTACAATTATTTACATTAATTGCATTTAATATCTCTATTTAAGACCCATGACCTTTATTATCATATTTCACGGCATTCATGGCTTTCAAAAAATATATCACGCATACGCAGTGTTGACAGCATGTGGGAAATTTACACCAAATTTCCACAAGAAAAACTGTAGGACCAACAGCAACATTCATTCCTTCTGGTGTCCCACACTCAATGGATGATTTATTGCGGGGCCCGCAATCCTATTCTCTCCCCCCGTTATTCTCTTTTTCTATTCCCCATTCGCTCTTTCCTTTTATGTGTCACAATCAGAAAAGCCTGTTCCCTGCCATCGATTGCTGCTTCATGGCTCCTGCAGTCATGCGAAAAGCGTTTAGGGGCAACTGATTTATTTATTATAAACAATATTACGACTGCAACTGGAAATATTATCAACAAAAGAGGCACAGAAAAAGGGGGGAGAGCTCTACAGAGAGGAAGAGAAAGAGAGAGACTGACATGCAAAAAGTAATTTCACGTGGGACGTGATTTCATGTAAATATCAAAACATTATTAAATTATTTCGCATGCAAATCGTTGTGGAAAATCCAATGGAAACTCTCACAAAAGATACAGATACATTTGCATCTGTGTCTAAATGGTTCGTTGCGTGCACTGATTGGAGCCCAGACAGACAGGGGCTGAGTCACAGATTCCCCCACATAATTTTCATCCCCCTTTTGCGCATTGTGTGGCTCCCTACGCCCCTGGGGATCCATCGATAGCAGGTTGTTTTCTCTGTTGTATTTTCTGTTTGCATTCGGCGACGGCGACATTGGCGGCATTTGATAAGGCGTCGTGTCTCGATTTGCGAGTGGAGTGGAGCGTTCCCCGTATGGGTAATAATTATACAATATATTTAATATTTAATTGGCGCAATCGAAAGGTTATTTGGGCGGCAACAGAGTCACAGCCACAGCCACTGCCACACAATTGAGTGACAGAAAACACACAAACTGTGGGTGGGGCAGTGGAAAATCTAGAAATGCGGAAAAGATAACTAAAACAAAGTAAAACTACAAAGAAATCAATGAAATTAATTAAAGAGAACTCTAAAAGTACTTATGACTATTATGACTATTATGTCAAGGAATTCGTGGAATAAACATACATACATACACTCTAGTAGATGCAATATATATATAAAGGTTCATGATATTCTCCCAGTTCTCTATACTTGAACCCCTTTTTTAGGTACTTTATGCTGAAAGCGATATCAAATTTTGCATACATACGAGTATGTGTGATGAAATCTTATGAACAAAGAGGATATAATCGAATCTTCTTAGACATTTCTCTCTACGAATGCTCTATCCCATACTCCACTTAAAATTCTCTTTCAGTATGTTGGAGTGTTGGGTCCCGTCTGCAACTCCCTCTCCGGGAGAAATTAGAAACATTAGTCTAAATTATCTAAAATTTGAATTATCCGCCAATAAATCAGCTGGGTATTCGAAATCAGTCTGGCAACACTGTTAATTTTTCAACATTCTTAGCAACATGCAACATCAAGGTTGCAAAATTTTTTAAAAGCTCTAAAAATTTTCAACAATATTTTCATTGGTTGAAAGGTAAAAGAATTGAGAAAGTAGGATGAGAGAAAATGAAATGAAAGAGAAAAAATAAAGAGAAAACCAGGGCTGGATTTTGATGATCAGCAGCTGATCACCAGGGCTGATACACATTAAGCGCGTAAATTCAAATAACATTGCTTTCAATTCAAATATGTACATTGTGTACATTACATACATTAGCGATCGTACTTATTCTCTCACGGGTTCGTTCTCTTTTATGCAACTCTTACCAGCTGTTTCGCAGATCAAAGAGAGTGCAGAGAGAAATAAGGAAAGAGAGCCGAAACGAAAGAGAGTAAATATTTATGTCATGCAACGTAAGCAAACGTAAGAAAGCTCTCTTAAGATTTACGCTCTTTTGAAACCCATTTAATATATGAACTTTTATAAATGAAAAACCCGGTGTTTGATTCTAGATTTTTCTTTTTTCAAAATTGGTTGGCGTTTTAAGTTGTTTGGTTTTTCTTTTTTTAATATTGCATATTGGACATAAATTTGATATGCGGCTTAAGCATTCTTTTCTCGAAACTCGACCTGAAAAAGGGGCACGTCTTGGGGGCCACAATAAAGAACGGACGAAAGAAGAAACGAAACGAAAAAAGAGATTCCAAAACAAACTGCTTAGCGGTAAAAAGTATGTTCTCTGGAAAGGGCAGCGAGAATCAGAGGGAAGAGTTGGGGGGAAATCTAAGATCTGCGAGAACTGAAGATCTGACAGTCTGTTTATTTATTATTCGGAATGGAATTGCCAGGGTAAACGCCACTGCAGTGCCAAATGATATGAGCGATAAACAGAAACGAATTCGAATTCGAAACGTTGTTTACGACAAATTAAAATAACAACAAATAATATAAAATTCATGGTATGGAGGATGATCGAATGATTTATTTGGTGATTCCTAATGGAGGATATATTGGATCCACAACTATGGTTTCCTTCTAATTTTGTCCAAAGTGTAAACTTAAATTCCTGAAATATCTCTTCCATTTGAGAGATATCTTTCTTAGATATTTAAACATTAGATTAGATTAGATTAGATTGTTTAGACATTTCCCGTAGGAAAGATCGTTCTTATATCACAGAAAACAGTTTATTTTATTTGATGTTCAACATCATAAATCATCCAAATTTGATTAAAATTGGTGGCTATCAAATATTCATACATATATCAGATCTAAACCTAGCCTTTGCTTATAGCTAAGAATCTCGAACGATATATTTTACCTACACTAAGATCTATAGATTCTATAGCTATCGTTCTTCACGAAAACCTTGATTTTTGCCTTGTTTTTTTCGCACAAAGAACTTTATTCTTTGTCATTCCACTGAAAAACACTTCCTTGTTGTAGAACCAAAGATAATATGGAATTCTGAAGCCCTGTAACGAATTTTCCAATTGCGACTTAACTTTGAAAATACACGAGTACCTACGATTGTATGGAAAAACATATAGAATTTCCAAGCCAAAAGGCAATTTATTTACTCAAATAAAGTCTGTAATTTCTTTTCATTTCGGTGACAGCTGTTGTGCAACTCCCAGCATTTCCTTAGATAAGGTTTTTTTTTTTGTTTACTAGCAAATAGTACGAATAGAAGCCCCCATAAATAATTTTACACTTGAAATCTGCGCAGTTGTAAGACACACCACACCCCAACCCCACTCCGAAAATTCAACGAAAACAAATTGAAATAGTCAGCGATTTTTCACTGATTGTTTGTTCATTTGTTTGCTAAACTTTATGACAAAAATTCTATAAATAAAGTCGAAGCAAACAATGCGAAAAACAAATCAACAACGTGCTTTGTTCGTCTATGGATCGCTTCGAATATGCCATGTAATGAAAGAGCTATAAAACCGCAGCGCATTACGTGGCTCAAGAGGAGATTTCCCTGGATATTCTTGCGGTGTATTGGATCAGTTCTGTTATGGAGTATGGAGTCTGCTATGAATCATATCATCTCATCCAACAAGAAAGAATAGATTCTGGGTCTGAAACCTTAGATACCCTTGAAAATCGATTGTTTTCTAATGAGCTAGGAAGCTATATATTGATGATTATTAATAACATTCGAACAGAAGACTCGCAGAACAGATTCTATAATTTTTGTATTGGCTTGAATTCTCTACTCTTGGAATTTCTGGTCTGAATGATCAGGATTCCAAAATATGAGGATCCACAAACACAATGCCAGACTCAATGACTCAACCCAATATACTCCCACCCACGCAACTACTCAAGGGGTATGATATTCATACGACAAAAAAAAACAAGGGCTTTGGACCCTGAGTCTCCTCTACTCCATTGATTATTCAATGCAAGCACAAGGGCAAGCTGTGAATGAGTAAGCGAGATAGCGCATACTAGCAAAAGGGAGAAGTGGAATACAGCGACGACTTAAGGGCGCTCGAATAAGTTGGGGCGCAAACAATACATATGTTGTTCATATGCAAAGGCCGCCCCGATCTGTTGTCGATTGTGCAATCGGAAATTTGTAGGCGGCATAAATCCATAAATAAATAATGCCGCCGCTGAGCAAATACCAGGCAACGGACAATAATTGCATATTAAAGCGAGTATTAAGGAAAATATTGCTTTGTAACGACTAGTGCATACCCATTACTAAATACGGGTATAACTTTGCAGAATATCAACACAATAGTCTTTGGACATTGGGTTTTTTTTTTTAGTTTTTCTCATTATGAACTCTTTCTGCGATGACGTCATATAAGAATATACCACATACCACACTCCGATTTCCATTCGTGGATATGCCTTACAAATACAAGGTATACATATACATATGTAGTATAGGAAGCTTACATTTTGAAGAAATTCCAGAGCCAAAACAAGAAGAGCGCGCAGTATGATATCCTCTCCTGATCTCAGCTTCCTCTTTGCACGTTTTTCTTCTTCTACGCCTGCTTTTGATGGATGGCTGGCTCCCGCTCAGCCGGCTTTTGCCTGAAGAAAGTTGCGTCTGGTCTGGCCTGCCTCCACTTGTTGATGCCGCTCTCGTTTCTGTATTACGCTTTGCCTTTGCTCTCCGTTAATTCCACAGGAAGCACAAAATTAAAGCGAGTGCATGCCAGAGAGCGTCATCAATTGCTGCACTTTTGTTTTCTTGTTTCACTTTTCTCGCGTGTCTTTTCCACTTGATTTTCTATGAAATTGGGCATTAAAATGTAAATGTTATTAGACAGAGAGCGCGAATGACAGATGAGAGAGCGACAGAGAGAGAGAAGACATTGAGAGAGAGCGCGATCAAACAAGTGTATTAGTGGATCCTCTCCCTCGCACTCGTTGTGTTATTGTTATCACCTGAGTCAAAGGTACAGTGGAGACTCGTATTATGGTACTCTTTGGACACAAACTTTATTAAGTTTACATTTTTCTTAGACTATGATTTTAGATTTTCGTCACTTCACGTTTCACTGTACAGAAAATTCCACTAAAAAACTTTACATGTCAAATCCTTCATTCGAGGTTTAACTGTGTGACCCACTCGCGCGCTCTGAGAGTCACTTTTCACGTTCTCACTCTGCCTGTTTTTGTTATCGTTCGAGTTGAAAGTACAGTGGAGACTCCAATTATATATAGCACAGAGTTTCACATCGTGTGACATTTACTGTGGGTATTAATTGCTCTCTTGATGACTCTCTGGTTCTTACAGTGAAAACTCCTCATAAGACACAAAATGTTTAATTAATACAATTTAATTTTCCAACATGTAATGATTGTATTAGATAACACTCAGACATTCCTTCTCTTCACTGTCAAATTTATAGGAAATTCTGCCAAGGGTTTTTTCCTTCACTCGAGGCCCAACTGTGGTGTTCACTCTTGCGCTCTTTTACTCGATTGTTTTCTCTCTCGCTCTGCATAGTTTGCTGCTCTGCCAGCGTAGCGTAGTTAACCGACAACAACAATGCTACAGCAACAACAGTACTGTTGCTAAAAATAGATCCGCGGCGGCGAGACAGAAAGAAACAGCAGCGAAGGCGGCAACCAACGCGCACAAATTGGAAAAAAATTGTGTGCCAAACAACAGCCACAAAAGCAAGCAGAAGGGAGGAGAGGAGGAAGGAATGCCAGGCAGCAGGAGAAACAACAGCAAAAGAAGGAAATGCGACGCAAAAATGCAGTTGTTCCGAAGGGCGAAAAAGTGAGACAGAGATCGCACGAGTTGGGGCTAAACGCCACGACGTAGAGGATCACTGGAGTTTTCTATTGTCAAGTGGAAAATCTTCTACAAAATGCGTCATGCTGCAGCTTAGAGAGAGGGGGGAACGAATGTTTTTAATTCAATGCAAGCCAAAGCTCTTTAACTTATTAAATTTCCACTAAAACGTTGACTAAAATGTCAAACGGATGAGAGCGTGCGCTGCTCGCTCTCTCTCTCTCTCTCTCCCTCTCCGATGCTCTCCCATTTACTGCCCCCGTCACTGTAAAAAAAAACTGCATTCACATGATTTTCCTGCGTTTTCTATGAACTTTGTTCCGTCATTAGGGTTTTTGCATTTGTTTAAATTAACATTTTTATAGTTTTTTCGTTAGACTTTACATTTTACGGTAAATAGTTGCACATATGGAATAGCACGAAGAATTGAGCACACATGCCCTCGCACACTCTGCGAGAGTTGGAGCCTAGATAGATCGAACGACTAGCCTAGCTGGCCCGTAGAACAAAACAACGCGGAGCAACTAGAAGAGAGCACAGAAACGCGAAGCGAACGAACGCGGCGAAAGAAAAAAACACAATGAGAACGCGGCGCAGTGGACAGAGTCGTTGGAGCAACAACAGAAAAACAGAGAGTGGAGCAGATAGAGTGAGAGAGGGAGAGCAACAACAGCAGGTAGCAAAGGTAAATGTAGGTAGGGTGAGGCTTTTACATAAAATCCTCTTATGATATTTTGGCATGCCTCACCTTGTTTAAGTACACCTTGCCTCTAACTAAGCCGGCGCCGACAGCGACTGCGACTTGGACGTGAGCAGGACGTGGGCAGTGGAACGTGGAGTTTTAATTCTTCTTGCAAATCAGGTGGAACAAATCGATTCTATCAATCATGTGGTGGTTTTTGGATGCTCGTTTGTTGCTGGCAGCTACTGTATCTCTACGGATTACCTTGAAAGTCGGTCAAAATCAGGTCGCGATCGGCGCTACTACATAATTCCCCAATTAATATTAATCTTAAAACTATGAAATCCCTCCTACTAATGGATTTATTTTCCACTTTATTCTTAAGTGGAAAACTTTTGACTAAATGCATTTAGTTTAGCCAATGTTGATAAAGTTTTCAAAAATTGATTAAATTTGAGTCCATTTCTCTGAAAATTTTGGTTTGATCGTTAATCGAGGGGATTAAATTCTCGATAGATTTGATAGATTCTGATCGATACACGTTTATACAGTGGCGCTATGAGCGCTAGCGCCATCTGTTGGTTAGCACCGTTTGGCCCTCTTCTGTTCAAATAAAATCTATGCGGAC
The DNA here is from genome assembly GCA_008121275.1 of Drosophila lowei. Classification (NCBI taxonomy): domain Eukaryota; kingdom Metazoa; phylum Arthropoda; class Insecta; order Diptera; family Drosophilidae; genus Drosophila; species Drosophila lowei. Next base: position 22,935,828 of record CM017779.1, on the reverse strand, counting down.
ATGCAGATGGCGCCAGATAAATTCCCCGTATGCACGCTGCGGATTTTGCGATTTTGGGTTCCATTTATTGCTGTTTGTCGATTATGACGCTGTAGTTACAGAAAACAGCCATTTTACGGACACAAATAGGGGCGGAGCTAATGAGCAAAAGTACCTGGGAAATCTTAGCACAATTTAACGGACACAAATCGGGGCGGAGTCAGAGAGAAAAAGTACCAAACAAAGGGAAATCTTAGCGCCGATTTTTCTGCAGTTAATATATTTTTAATAAAATAAAATTATTCATTAAAAACGTTATATTATTATTTTAAAATTCTGATCAAATATATTTGAAAATTTTATATATTTGCCTGATCAAATTCCCCAAGGAAAAGAGATCACAAAAGGCCCTCTCTCAACAACATTTCTATTTCCCTCAAGAAGGCGTTCCAAGAAATAGGCGCCCAAAACCCCACCCACTCACCCACTCGTCCGCTGCGTCGCTGCGTCGCTGCTCTGCTCTGCTGCAGTCGACGTCCACTGCGAGGGAGTGACAGGCAAGAGTTTGAGCAAGGCGGCAGGAAAAGTTGATTAGATGGATTTCGTTTGGTTTTTGTGTTTTTAATCACACACCAATTTCATTTATTAAATCTTCGCATCAGCATTTCATTTTTCGTATTTTCTCTGGCTCTTTTTCCATCTCCCTTTCTCTCTCTATGCTTTCCTCCTCCTGCCGTTCGTTTACGGTTCTTGTTGGGTGTTTTCTCTCTCCCTCTACTTTTTGTACCTTTTGCTCTTCCGACGGCATATTTGACTTGTGTATCTTTGCTGTTGTTACGGGTAAACCTCTTAGGAGAGGGTATTACGATTTTGATCGGATTTTTGGTAGGTAGAACACTCGGTCACTATATGATATATAAATAAATACATATTTGACCAAGGTTTTCCGTATGTCTGTCTGTCTATGGAACCGTATATTTTGTTTTGTTGCTTCATCTGCCTGAAAAATCTGTAAGAAACACCCTATTAAATCTGAAGATTATTCAATACAGGGAAATTCAAGTTCGAATTTCCCAGAAACATTCAAAATGATATTGCAATATTTTTTCATAGCACACAACTCCCAAGGGAAGGCTAGACCTGCAAGGGTATCAAAAGCTTCGGCTTAGAAAGGCTACCTTTTCTTCCCTCTCATTTTGTTGTTGTTTGTTGGTTTTGGCTTTCTCTATCTCTTTTCTCACACGCTTTTGTTTATTGTTTCTCAGTTTTCCTACCATGTGTGCATCTGTGTGTTTGCGTGTGTGTCTGTGCGTATTGTCACGAGCAATTTGAGCTGCCTCTCCCCCTCCTCTCTCTCTCTCTCTCTCTATCGTCCTCGCTACCGCCGCCCACTGCCCTCTGCCAGAACCGACTGCGCAAAAACTTTTTACAAAATGAAATCGTTTTCGTATTAACAATTTCATTAAAATTAAATTACTTTTATTATTCCGACAGAATCAGGCAAACAACAACAGAGAAAGAGATGAAGAGAGCTTTCCCTGGCACTCTCTCCACACGACCCATTCGCACTCCTCTCCTCTCCCCTCCCCTCCCTTCCCCACTTCCTCCCCCCTGTTGTTGCCATCTCCTTTCTCCTCTCCCTTTATCTAGCCAAAAAGCTTGGCGTCTCTTTTCTTCAGCTGTCAAACAAATTAATTGCGCTTTTAATTGATTTTGTTGGCTTTTCGGTGAGAGCGAAAGAGCCAGAGAGCAGCAGCGATGTGTGTGTGTGTGGGAAGATGGAGAGAAAGAGCGAGAGAGAAATCGAGTAATTTAACGGAATTATGGCTAGTTAATGGTGTTTGTGGGTGGGAGGGAGAGGAGGGTGATGGCGATCCAAAGATCTTCTGATGGAAGAATGGTAATTCCGCTTGGGGATGGAGCTTTTGATGGAGAAATTTAGTGTTATAGGGAGATAAGAATGCTATGAATCAAGGATCGGCAGAAACTTTACTTTATGTCAAGGACTAACCTAACCATGAATGTTTCTATATCCGTATAAGAGCATCCGTGAAGTTTTCGACCCGTTCTTCTTTTTTTTAAACCTTGAATTTAAGAGATTGGAATAGTTTTAGAAAATAAAGAATTCTTAAGTACAAACAAAAGCGATCCAAAGTGAAAAAAAGACTCAAGAAAATGAAGTCCCATGTCAATGCTTTTCATTCAATAAAACGAAATACAAATAATACCCATCATAAATCAAATATTCACCAGTTATAGCTCAACGTACTTAAGTAAAAGTAAGCGTATCATAAATAAAAAATTCCTCACTGACTTTTTCTGGCCCGAAAAATAAATAACTTTGAATGCGCCCCATTCTCATTTTCCTTTCGACCGACTCGTACATCCATCCAGTGGTCCTTTGGCTCCTTTCACTCTAATTCTGTTTAGCCATTTATTTTATTTAGGCATTTCATAGAGCGATTACCATTTATCCCTACCGCCCATTACCGCTCGATTATGGCCAATTGCAGGCGAGGCGGCCGAAATGGAGTCCTCGAGCTTTCAGCCAAATGATGCGTAGGCCATAAAAACGCAAACGCAAAACGCGTCTTAGTCTTGGCCATGTTTAGCCATTTGGTTAGCCAGTGGGCGTGGCACCTGCTTCTACACTGATACAATTTTTAAGATCGGAAGCAAAAAACTTGCGATATCGTATGGCTTTTCAATGGAGGATACCTATACATTTCGAAGGATATTAATCCTGAATCAAGCAGGTATCGATTCATTATAGTTTCAAAGAAATTTCGATGATTTTGATCAATTTCTTTCAGTGTATATAAAACAATTTTTGATGGCGCCAATAAATTCTGGGGCCTCTTTTCATGCCTACGAGTTTCAGTTGAAATGTCGCATCATAAATAAAAGGGAATCGTTCAATGGCTGTGGAAGAGAAAGGGAACTGATGAAGGGGAGGGGGAGAACTGAAGTGGGGTGAATTTATTGGGTGGTGGACTGGGGACTGGGACCTGGGCCTGGCCTTCAAATAAACCGCAATGCAATTTGGCCTAAAAGAAGTTAATAAAATTTCACTTTTGGTGGGGTAGAAGATGGGCATTGGATGGACTTTTGGTTGGGTCCCCCCCATGGGGAGAGTATGGCCATCAACCTCTCTCTCTTGCTGTCTCTTTCAGGCTATTCATTTTCGGAGGCTGCGCCATTTTTGGGGGCTTGGAAAATTTATAAACGTAATTGAGAAGCCTTCGCCGCAGCACATAACTGCCGCTGCCGCTGCCACTGACACTGCCACTTTCTCCACCTCCCTCCCCCTTTGCTGCTGTGAACTGGCCGCACGTAAAATGCATTAACTGCTTCTTCTTCTTCGTCCCTGCCTCTGCGTCCAGGTCCCGTACCGGATCCAGTTACAGTTACAGGCTTCTCTCCTGCCTGGTTCTGGTCCTGGTTCTGGTTCTGGTCCAAGTCCAAGGCACTCGCAATTTGGTTTTCGAAAAATAAGCAATTTGTAAATTGAAAATGGTCGTTCCAGGGCCAGGAGAGGGAGTGTTGTGGCAGGGGATGCGGATGGGGGCGTTGCAGTCGGCCATTTACTACGTGGGAGGAGTGGAGGGGGTGGTGGGTTTTTCGCGTAGAGCAAGTCTAGAACCAGCGGCTAAAGCGGAAGCTGGAAATTAATTATTTGCCATTAAGGCTAAGTAGATGATATAAAAAGTGGCAGCAAAGCGTGCTCCAAGCTAGCGAGAGAGAGGGAGGGAGGGGGGCCTGGGTCGAGAGGGGTATGCGATGGCTGAGTGGGGTGGTGAGGGATAGAAGGTAGTTAGAGGGGGTGGAGCTCTGACTTCTGCAGGCAATTTAGACGTCAAGTGCCCATATAAATTACATAAATTTCACCCAGCACCCTGCAAACAGTCCCCGGGAAGAAAATGGAGAAGGAGGAGGGAACTGAAGGAAAAAGAATAAAAGAAGAGGAATATGTGGAACAAAAGAAAGAGTAAGAAAGGAAAAGGTAGAGGAACAAAAGGCAGAGAATGAAATATAAGAAAGGAATGAAGGATAACTAGTAGAAAGGGAAGAGATAGAAGAGAGAACCGACGAAAAAGAAAACGAGTCGTGGCACAAGTCCCTCGACATCAAGATATACCCAAAGAGATAAAGGGATAAAAGAAGGGTTAACAAGAAAAGGTAGGGAAATTATGAGCATAATTTATAATGAGAATATGATCCACCGAAAGATATTAAAATCACAAGAACCCGAATACTAAGGAATTATAGTGACATTGAACAGAAATCGCAGAGATAAGTAAAGATATGGTAGGGCCATGATCAACACAGACTTTTTCTATACTTGCACATTTCCATTAGGAAATTTACCCCATTTTCCATATTCTAAGTTCTCTAAGCATTTACTCTTTTCTTAGTTCTCTTCTAAACACCCTTTTCCGTGGGAGAAAGACCAAGTCCCAGCATCGTATTATTTACAGAATCATTCTGAAGATAAAAATGCATCAAATACCATATTTTATGATCATGGGTTCATTAAAAAACATGTCCATTTCATGGTCGTGTAGACTGACTAACTAAGCATTGTAAAACTATACGTATTATAAGAAATTTGGTATCAGTTTGATCTTACAATAAATATCCTCAATTAATATCCTTAACAGCTTGATAACTGAACAAATTTCTTACAATGTTGATACTGTCGATATGTATCGATAATTCCACATTTTCGATTAAAAATCGATGTCCATTTGATAGATGATAAAAGATATTATTGGCTTAAAACGAACACCAAACAAATATTCACCAATACGGAGGGGTTCCTCCATCCAACAAGGTGCATCAGGAGAAAAATCTCTTCACCGAACTTTCCACTCACCTTCCTGCCTGCTGCTGCTGCTGTTGCTGCTGCTGCTGCCACGCCTTCCATTGCGGTGTTGGCCGCTGGCGTCGCAAACGAATCCCAGACTCATCTATTATGGACCAAGTAATTCCACTAAAACGAACCGAAGCGGGAAAAACCCCCAAAAGAGAAGAAAAGCAAAGAAAAGAAACGAAAGGAGAAAAGAAAAGAAAAGCAAGGAGAAATGTCCAAACACAATCAAAGCGGACAAAACAGAATTTAAGCGTAAAATGAAATGAAATTCGAATTGGAAATGGAACTAAAACACAAACTAATGATAGGGCATGGGATGTTGGAGGTGGTGGGGGGATAGTGGGGGGCGGATTAGTGGAGGAGTTAGGGACTTCCACAATAGACAAAGTCATAAATCAGGGCGCCAATTTGAGGGCCTGACAGGCAACCCTCCAAGGATGGGGTGGAGGGGGATGTCTGAGTGAGTGCTGGAAGAAGAATAGTTTTGGCCAAAAAGCCCAAAAAGACGCATAGGGGATAGTGGATAGTGGGGATGAGGGGTGACGGCAGTGTAGGGACTGTCTGTGTGGCAGGCAACAAATTCATTTCGTAATTGTGGCCAACGACCCAAGAGGTGCCCCCAACGGGGGGGGGAGGAGAAACCATTCAGGCAAACAATAATAAATGGGTTCCAAGATGGCGGATCTCTGGGATTGGGAATTGCGGGATTATATAGGGACTTGGGGGTTGGGGGTGCCGAGGGGGGTGCATGGGAATGCCCGATAATAAATTAAATGAAATTCACTTAGAATTTGCCCAGCTTATTGTTGCCAGAAATTAATAAAAATAAATTGAGTTGTCAGAATAGCGAGAGAGAGAGAAAAGAAGAAAGATAGAGGCTAAGAGTGGGCTGGAGGGGTGGCAGAGTATAAGGGAGGTGGTGGGGGGGGGTGTGGGGTTGGCATAAGAATGATATGACCAAAATAAATTCCAACGGTGAGTAATCGTTTTTACTCCTCCGTTTGCTCCTTCCGTTCCTTCATTGCACCCAAAGCACAAAAGCTTTCAGCCCTCACGCCACCCCCCTTCTGTCGTGCCATCTCCCTCTCTCTTTCGCCCACTCTAACCCCTGCCATTCACCACACTTAACGATGAAAATCCAATTTAAGGCCTGCCTCAGTTGTTTGCGCTCTCTCTTTCTCTCACTCTCCTTTGGGGTTAGTTCTCCCCTCCTCTCCTTCGCTCTCCCTAAATAAAGTGTAATAAAATAAAGTACCTACAAGGGGGAGGGAAGGTGGTAAAGCTTCCAAAGCTCTGCCTTCATTTCTTCTTCTGGTTCCCCCCCCCTGTTTTTTGTTGTTTCCTTCAGCCATGCCGAAAATTCAATTTCCACAATGAAAATGCGCGAGAAAATTGTCTTGCCTGCAACAGACAGAGAGAGAGAGAGAGAGAGAGACAGAGGGGGAGAGTGTCAAAGAGAGAGAGAGAGAGATGGACAGATGGCTGTGCTTTGGTTTGCTGCTCAAAAAGCGCCTGCGCTTTCAACGCCAGGCAGCAAAAAATAAAGGGAAATGTGGCAAAGGCAAAGGCGGCGCTTAGGGGCACAAAACCCACCCCCGCCCAAACCACTCCCCCCTCCCAGCTGCTCTGCAGCCATCTTTCAGAGACGGCGACTGCGACGCCAGCGCAGATCTAATTTGCAACAACAGCAGCAACAGCAACAGCTACAGCGACAGCGACGTTGACGTTGCGGCAGTGGCAAGCGCCGTTAGATCATTCACATTCTGACGTTCCACGCGTTCGGTTGACATCCCACATCCAATCTGTAGCCCCAGATACATCTCTGGGATACTGTGAAAAGACGAAACTGACAAAACACAAAAAACCAAACCCGAAAAATCAAGTGGATTATAGTTCTCTGACAAACTGGAACAGCTTCTGCTCAAAAGTGTATACCCCGAAAAACATCATCTAATTAAATTAAACCACGTGTGTGTTCCATCCTCAAACCCTTCTGAAACTCAAAAACTTTAACTTAATCTCTAACTTCCTTTGGGGCCGATTAGACCACTGATTGACTGTGAAGTTACTTCAGCACCTGGCACGTGGCACTCCTTTGTGATTCTTGTACTCAAGAACTTTTCAAAAACTTCTTCAAAGTGTTTAAACGCTCCAGCTCCAGCGCCAGCAAAAGTTTCACGTGTGTTCCTTGTGCTGTGAAAAGTGTGGGAAAACTTGATCGAAACGAAAGCTACGAAAAGGCCAAAGCGAAAAGAGTCCGGAAAGGAAAACGCAAGGAAAGGTACTTTCTTCTGTGACACGCTTGAAGAATTGCTGCCAAAATTTTCACGGACGGTAATAAGGTGAGTTAATGGATGGTTAGGCTCATTAAGAATTTCTGTAGGAAGTTCTTGAAAGAAACACGTTTCGAACACTGTCTGAAAAAGATTTAAATGAAAGCTGATTTGTTTCTACAATAGTTCTTAGATTTCTAGAGGATACTTTTAGCCAAATTTTGTGAGAAAGGATTATAATGTTATAGTCTTTTGATAGATTGTACGATAATTAGTATAATTATAAGGGATACTTTTGCAAGCCCTAGTGAATCCTTCTTTTTTCAGTGGAGAAAGATGTTTCTTGTAGGCCTAAGAAAACTCATATGTAAAGTAAATGCTCCAGCAAAGTATTGGGATAAAATTTCAGCAAAGTTCTCCTTGGTTTGAGGAAACATTTATAGAATATGAACTGCAGGAATTTCTCCTATAACTTCTCCGCTTTTTACTGTTGTAAAGCTACTTGATATTGGTCTAAAGAATAACAGAATATAAATAAAGGTATAGTAAAAGAAATCTGTTAAAAGTTTGTGTGAAATAAAATTGAATACAAAATGAGTAGGAATTCTTTTCAAATTAGAAGCCTATGCCGTAAAAGTTTCTTTCAAAAATATACTGAATCTTTTCATATGTGTATTATAGATTATTTTCCATCTATATTTCTCAATGTAATGCTTAATTTTATATTCCTTTCAACAAGAGAAAGCCTTCTCAATTCATATGACATATAAAACCATAATCAAATTAACAAAATATATAACTATTGATACTCGAAATATATTCCTAAAATACTATACTCAGTAAAACTCAGAACCGAAGCTCTTGGAATGGCTATAATCCTTGAGGACATATTACTTTTACTCTTCAAAATCTTTCCATTCCAATTCAAGACAGAAACACAACATTTTGCGAATAATTTATTTAGATGCTTTTAATTTGAATTAAGGAAATATTTCTAATGAGTTCCAAATGTGATAAAAATCTCATCTCTCAAGTATCCCCCTCCCCCCATATCCTTATGGGTTTCTGCGAGTGTGTGTGTGTGTGCGGAGGTGGAGTGGTGAAGTGTCTGGCAAAAGTGTTTGTGTTGATGCCTTTCCTGTGAGAAATCGCACAAAATTTGTGAACACTTGAAGTGCAAAAGGGACAAAAAGGAAGCCAACGAAAGCCAGCAGGCGAGAAAAGAATTAAAACCGAAATTGGGATATGAATAAAGGATTCGAGTAGCAGCAAGGATTCAAAGGAAGTTTTGCTGGGGGAACGGGAACGTACGAAAGTCTGACTGCAGTGGAGCCCAGCTCCTGCTCCTTCTCCTTCGTCTTTCTCCTCCTCTTTGCTAATTGAAGACAGACCAAAAGTTGATCATTCCCCCAAATGCAGTTTGAATAATTGATGATAATTAAAAGAGAAAAAGAGGAGTCCCCCCAGTCAGAGGAAGAGAGAGAGAGAGACGGATTGCTGACTGCTGGAAAGAGATGGCGAAAGGGTAACGAATACAAAATCAATGGCAAATTATTTGCCAAAGCGAATCCGAAGCGCGCCAACAAATTAAGGGGGAAAGAAGGGAAGTCAGAGAGAGAGAGAGACCGAAACGAAGTTTCAAATTAAATTGATCAACCGCAAATTAATTGGCAGCCATGCAAACGTTCAACGCTCTACTGGACGCCACACCCAGTCCCCCCACAGTCTCCGCCAGGTCAGTGGGGGGATCCATAGGAGTCAATTGGAGTTGGCCAATGTTTTCTCCCGCAACCCACACACTCGTTTCGTTTGGTTCTTTTTTCCATGCCATTCGTCGCCAAAGTTCGTTCGATTCGTTCAACTCAATTAGGGGAACACTGGTCTTGGAGCCAGGGAGGGGATACACTGGCTGGACCATGAGGGACTGTAGGGGGGGGTAGCCACTGGTAGCAGCAGCAGTAGCAGAGGGACTGTAGGGTGATGATGACATCGCAGCACAGAAATAAAATACAATTTGGCATATTTAAATTAGCAAATAGAATTATCATACAAAACGGTTATTGGTTATTGGCTCTCCCGTTAGTCCCATTGGAGGTTAGGTTTTTGCCCATGTTTATTGATTTATTGATTGCTTGATTGAATTGAATTTGGAAATGGAAAATGGGCCAAATTGATTGGGCAATGGATAGACAGATGGATAGAATGGATGAATGGATGGATGGATACATGTGGTATACATGGGGAATTCAATATACGAATTATAAATGTCAAAGGATAGGTTTTAGTAGTTGGAAATGGAATTTCAGTTGGGAATCATACCATACAGATTTAGTGGAATATGAAAATTCATAATTCCGGTTAACTAAAATATTATTTACATTTAATCCAAGTCTAGGAATCAGATTTCCATATCATTTATAGAGGAATTCATGTTTTGAAGCGTGTATCTAAGAACAGCATAAACAGCATATCTCTGATGGAGATTTATGACTATATCAAAGCCTTTGGGTAGAGTTATTTTTATCGTTTATCTTCGTAAAATGAACAGAAAATTTTACTGACGTTTCCATTTCACAAAATCGATATTCATAGAAGGACTGTCTTTAGAGCTTGCTTGTCTTTATAGCTTTTATAAAGCGAACAAGAAATATCCCCTAAAATATCTAGATCATTATGTTCATGATTTCTTTTTAAGTTTTTCCATGACAAACTGAACTTTTTCATCTATATTTGGATCTTTTATCATATTCAGATTTGATTTCCGAAGTTTAAGATCATTCCCATAAAACTTTATCATCGTTCACATGACAATTCCCTGACATTCAAAACCTCCTCCTCCACCAGCCCAGGCATCTTCTCAATCAGTTAACGACCCCCATCAAGGCGTAAGGCTTTATATATGAATGAATGAATATATATATTCACTGCAGGCAGCCCCCACTGTCATGAGCAGAACAAATGCACAAAACAATTTGCTTTAATTAAACAGAAAATTCAATCAAAATATTTATAATACAACAAGAAAACAAAGACAAAAAGCATGCAACCAAAGTGGGAATCAACGCTAAAGGGGGAGTGTGGTGTGCTGTGGTGTGGCATGCCTCCCCTATGCGGGCGCCCCGAAGATGTTATATGCGCTGAAGGGTTGCCTACGGCTACGGATCGCACTTGGGTTCTGTTTTTGGTTTTTATGTTCTGGTTTGGGTTTCGGGACAATTGGCGGCGACACTTGGACACGGACACGGACACATTCATACAGAAAGGAGCGGTACAGGGGGTGGGATGGCACTGCACATTGGTGCATAATTCAATTTACAGAGAAAATTTGCACTGCAATTTCCATGCGCTGATTTTCTGGGTGGGTGGCACTGGAACTGGCCACCGACTACACAGATTCGTGGCATCATTCCGGTCTGGTCTGGTCTGGTCTGTCTATGGGTTCGTCTCTGAGTCTGGGTCTGGGCTATGGCTATGGCTATGGCTATGGGTCTGGGTCTGATTCTAGGCGCGAGCCAATTGACACAATCAAATTCGAACCTCGCAAATTCGCTTAATGCGCCGCGAGACAAAAACAAAACCAGCAAAAAAAACCCAAACTGCAATCAACACCAAGAGACAGACAGCGTGATGGGGGGGAGAAGAAATATATGCAGATACTTTGGGCATACAGTGGGAATCATATGGAAAAGAAAGTGAGTACGATTTTCAGATGGAAAATATATACTGGCTAAGAGTTAATACAAATCTATAGAGTATATGGTTTAATATGAGGATATATCTTTTTAAGGAAGACATATAAGACATTTATGAAGTATTATCCATTAAAAAATAGCCATTATGTATGTATCTACTAGTAGATATTAAGGATCTTTGTTCAATGGATATATTTTACTTCATCAGCTTGAGAATTGACTTACTTCCTACTTACTCTTAATCTTTTTACAATTTTGCAACGTTTTAGTCCGATTTTGATCACAATAAAACTCAATCAAGTTTTAACTGCCTTTCAGGGTATAATCGTTATGTGTGTGGTATTCCTTTCATGAAATAATCCTTAAAATTCTAGTATACTATCAATCAAATCTTCCAATAATGGTCTCCATAAGATCAATGGAATTACTGGACTTTAATGATTACTCTTATGATAAATTTCCATTCGAATGTCTTCATCATCTCACATCGTAATTCCTTCTACACATGGTTCATCCATAAGAGGCCTCACTGCTTGCTATGCACATATCAAAGCCCACGTCCAAGTTGGATCATCATCAGCGTCACCGTCAGCGACTGTGCGCCAGTTTGCGAGTAGTTTGATTACAGCCGGACAGTGGGATAGACTGGGGACGGACGTCTGAAAACGGATGCACTTTACTTTTGTGGCAAGTGATAACCTCATCACTTGCATGAGGCATGCCCCCAATCTCCAGTCCCCCTTCCCATACCCCTGTACCCCTCCTATACCCCTCCTATAATATATCATATCATCTCACCTCAGATGGAAATTATCGCGCGTTTAGTTTTTCCACAAACAAAAAAAGAGAAAACGCTGTTTGTTGTTTGTGTGTGTGTGTGTGTGTGTGGGAGACTGTGTGGGTGGGCGGGCAGGCAATTTTCGAAATGCGTTTAAGTGGCTCTAATGCCAGCGGGATGGGGTAACAGGCACAGGGATTCCGCTATGCGATGCGCACGTGGATACAGATACCCGCATGGATACATGGATACCCGCGTAGAGATACAGATACGCGTAGATGGATGGATGGATGGATGCTGATGATGGATGCGCTGTCTGTATGCGAATTATGCCATTTTCTAGTTTGCACTCTACAGATACAGGCACAGCCACAGATACAGATGCATGCATCTATAGATACAAGAGTGCATCCGTGTATCCGTGTGTGCTCTTCTCGTTTAGTCGCGATTTGGCAAAACTGAGATTCAGCCGACCGATAAGTCCATTATGAAGCGCTTTTGTTTTTGCTGCTCCGCCAGAAGGTCGTTGAGAAGGAGGTCATGTCTGTGTGACCTTGGGCAGGCTTAGGAGGAGGAGCAGAAATGAGAAAAAGAGCGGAGAGTTTTTGTTTGAAAGGGGTTTTAATTGTTGGAATATTTAAAATTGGTATACGATTTTTAGGAATTACGATTTTTAAGAGAGAATCAGGGGACGGAATATTTGTTTTTCGACATGAAGATACCCGATACGGTACTCAGTTTCTGCATATGCATTTATGTATCTCTATTTATAAAGATAAACTCTCAAATGTGAGGATGAAATAAGGTGGATATTCAAATTTTGACAATCGTTCGAAAAAGATTTTTCAGAGAAGACATTTATTTGGGCAGAAAAGGTCCCTTTCCAAAGAGATTCCATTTCTCAGAAAGATATTTATCTATGCTCGAAAGATTTATCTATGCTTTGGAGAGAGCCCCGAAAGTTAACGCTAAGTATCCTTAATTTATCACTTCTATAAGGATCTAACTTCGATCTTTTAACTCTTCTCCCTCGCATTCCCAAATCAAAGTTTAAAAGCCCATGGTCTCACCCATTAAATCACAGACCAGACTCATTTTTTTTTAGCTACCATCAGATTCCTTCCCCAAAGCGACGAATATTTTGAGTGCCTGAAACAAGCCCAAAAAAAAAGAATACACAAAATTAACTCAAAATTAATTAAAACGCATCAGAATATAATGCAATTTGATGCAACAGCAACAGCAGAGGGCATTATGCAACAGCTGCCGTTACTCGTATAAAAAGTAATATAAATATAAATTAATAATGTCACGAATAACAAAAAAACAAAAAAGCAACAGCAACAACAACAACAACAACCAGACCAGCGAAAGAGACAAAACGAGCAATTGCATTAATTGAGCAAACAACAAAGTGGGGAAATGCGTCTGGACGACAGACGAGAATGACAAAAAATCGGACGACAACACTGAATGTCGGAAACATGAATACGAATGTGTGAATACGTGAATGCGAGTGTATGAATATGTATGAGATGATGACGACTACTCCAATGCCAATGCACTTTTTCCATGCAACAAATGCATTTTGCAGCGCGGAGAAATTATCAACTGTCGCTTGATTAATTTGAATTAACCAAATTAAAAATGGAAACACAAGTCAATCAGCGAGTGCAACACCAGAAGCAGAAGCAGAAGCCAGACGAGGGGATAAATGGGGAGCAAAAGAGGGGATATGGCAGGGGGAGAGACTGTGGGGTAAGCGGCAGAGAGAGAGGAAAGTCGAGTGGGAATGAAGCAACATCAGAATATACCAAGGCTTTCAAAGGGATATGGTGATCATTTAAGATTGGAAGAAATTACATACTATATGTAGGTATATAAATTGATTGAAACCCCAAGATAATAGAACACAAATGAGCCAAGAACAGAAATCTAGCAAAGAGATTGACGAGAGAAAGAGATTCTGAAAATCTGTACAATTGAAAGAGCTGAGTGCACAAAATATATATCCCACACAATATACTTTTGAATGAAAATCATTTGAACTCTTTTGGTTCCACTTGGCCTTTTCTTTGTTAAGATTTCAGATCGGTTATCACCCACTCGTGATACTGGATGATGATCGAATCCAAGGCTCTTTCAATTAAGTATATAATCGTTTCTGTCTTTTATCTCTTTTTGCACATAAGATTGATAAAAATAGTTCATTTGGAAATACCATCAACGCAAGTGGGACCACAGCAATGGCCTCCCACTTGCAGCAAACTCCCTTTATGTGCCCCACTGCCACTGCTCCGGCAGCTAATGCAATTTTGTGAACATTGCATCCGCTTCCGTCTCTGTCTGTGCACGGTCCCTTCCCTCTCTCTGTGGTCCCTATGTAATCCCCCAGCTCTGATTGAATTTCCCCGTTTTTGGCGTCGGCTCGTGGCAGAAACTAGCGAAAGCCTCCATTACTAAACCCCCATTGCTGCTGCAGCTGCTGCTGATGCTGTCCGAGGACAGGTTGGACAACAAAGGCTTACCACACAGATTTGCACGTATGACCCCGGTCTCTCCATCACTCTCCACCTCCACCTACTGCTCCTCCCCTGTGGAGTGTTGCAGCCAAATCGAAATCGTTGCGCTGTTTAGTGCGCACTTAATTGAATTTCGCGTGTGCTGTGCTCCACCATCCATCCAGACACTCGCACACACACACTCTCTCTCTCATAGATACACCGTTCGACTGTGTGAGTGTCGAGTGTTGCATTGTCTAGGCCACAAACATTGTGCCAAGTGCATTTCGTGCAATTGGATAATTGCATTTGGCTTGGCGTTGCCGCCAGTCGGCGACAGTTGCCACACCAATTGCAGCAACACCAAAAGCAACAGCAACACACACCAAAACTCTGAACCTGTGCCACGTGTTGGCTGTTGTCACTTTTGGCACTTGGAGCCACCGTTGGCCGCTGCAGGTGTTCGACAATTAGCAGCGGGCGCCTGAAAGTAGGCTGCAAAATGGCAGAGGGAACAGTGGAGGAGCTCTGGACTGAAGTGTTGGGCGGAGGGTTTTTGATAGAGATAATTAGGTCTTAAATCGGCATAGGATCTCTAAAGTGTTTAAGTAAACTTTTCATCGAAAGATCTGAAGATCGGAATACTATAAGTATTAGTTTCTCTTCCGACTGTCCATTTAACAGACATGTAATTATATCCTACATTCTAGGACATACCCCGGCTCATTCATTTAGCATATTCATAGCCCATAACACCCTCCCTAATACCCTTTCAACTAAGGATGTACTTAGGCACTATGCACCCATAGTGATGCCCAAATAAATGACTAAAGTCCCCCATTCCATTGCTAACAATTCCTCATAATCTCTACGGCTCTTTGGGAAGGGCATTAAAATTTCAAAAATCAATTTCAGAAATATGTAGCTTTTTGATTTGATTTAAATGTAACGCCCCGAAAGGTCCAAGCCCCAAGTGCTCGCTCTCTCACACAGCCCGATGCACACATGGGAGTATTATCCCGCAAAAGCACTACTACTCTGCCACTAAAACCCTACTTCCCACTGACCTCTGACCACTCCATCTCTCTCTCGCTGGGAATGACTGTGCCGCCTCTGTCTCTATCTCTGGGAAAGCCTGTGTGCCGTGCCTATTTAATACGTCCAAAATAATTCAGCATAAATTATTCAGTGGAAATTAATTCACTAACAACACCAGTAACGGCGTCCCTACCTCTGGGCCCTATTCCCCGGTACCTTTAGAGCGGATGATGGCACTAAAACTTTAGAGCAGGACGCAGGTCCAACAGCAGCGGTAGAGGCCGAAGCCGAGGCCGCATGTGCAACATTAGACACGAAATGGCAATTTTCCATTTGGCAAATGAGTTTTGCGGCCGACGGACTCCAAATATAACAATTATGCAAAATTACAAATTCTCACAATTCTAATGGAATGCCCAGGGCCCAGGGCTCATGGAGATGAGGTTGGGGGATGGGGGATGGGGAACCCAGGGACAGGTGATGGCCCGGCTCGTTCTCTTGCTAAATGGAAATTTATTGGCGCCACTTGTCGGGGGCATTCCGCCCAGTGCTTTGGGGACCAGGACCGCATCTGTGACCAGGCAGGAGGCAGGACACAGGACACGCGCAGGGCCCAACCAACCGCTGAGCACGTTAAATTATTTTGCGTGTGTAAATTTGGCGGAAATAGTCTGTAACATGATATGCTAACACTTGTGGTGCAGTGGGAGTACGCCAGTAGTGTAATGGGTGGGTGTAATGGGCGGGGGCGGCCTGTCGTGTGGCCTCTGCCATAAATAAAATTCATAAAAAATATTTAACAAATTTACTCAAATAAATTAAAATGTCACCGAGAACAGGGGAGATAGAGGAAAATGGAAAAGCAGAATGCCACCCAAAAAGGAGAAAGAGGAAAGCAGAATGCCATCGAAAAGGGGAAAGCGGCGAATGCCCCACCTGCAGTCGAGGTGGTGCACCAGTGGCTTATGGTCTGGTCTGGTTTTTCGGGTGGCTTTTGGGGCGAAGTTTACAATTAATTTTAATTGCAATTGAAATGTAACTGCAAATGTGATATTCAAAAATAAAAACACTTTTTGGAAATACAAACACAGGAAATTGGCATGTGTCCATGGGCTGGATATGGGCTGGTAATATTTATACCAAATGTATGCAGGAACTATTACATATTGATGGCGGTACAGACAGTACTTTATATGAATGAGGAAATATATATGCATTTTGTTTGTTGGGAAATGAATTTTGGAAGAGCTTTTTGTGGAGAAACTGAATTTAGGAATGTAATAGGAAGAGGTACCATACAAGATCGGAGTAACAAAACATATACAAAATATCAGAAATTGTTGAAACAAGATAAATGATCTTCTGTATATTTGTATGAACTGATCTTTTGCTATCCTTCAAAAAGATCTTCACTGTGCATTCCCACCCATATCAATTACAGATTGCAAAAAAGAAAGATACTTTCTCAAAGGCTCTTACTCATCTCTCGTGTGACATTTTGACTTTTTCTCCTCCCTTCAGCCCCTTCTTTGGATGGGTTTTTCCAGAAGGGAATTTTCCACCCCGGGGTGGTGGTTATGCATGAGAAATTCCTCAACTAATTAAGCAGTAAAATGCATTTGAGGCAAGGCGCCAGCGAAATTCATGGAAACCAAATGCATTCGTCGGCTCATAACTGATGTGAGTTCATCAACAGAGAGGAGAGTGTCTCGCATGTTCTTGAGTTACACAGTGATGGCAATACGAATACTTACAGTTTCGAGTCTTTTGCGGCAAATGCAATTAATTTAAATCAATTGATTCGTTTGAGGACAATTTAATTGTATGCAGACGACGGCGACGACGACGACGACAACAACGACAGATACAGATACAGATACAGTGCAACAGTCAGAAGATGCAAAAGCAGATGAAATCGATTGTAGATTATTTGTCAGAAGTCTGTAATTGCCTTTAATTGAATCGAATTGAGTTTGAGGTGCATATGACAACATTAAAGGCGACGCAGAGTCGCTGCTGCTATACCCCGAAGCCCATGCCATGCCTCATGCCTCATGCCCGCATTCTCAGTCTCAATTTGGTTCAAGTCGAAGTCGAAGTCGAAGGCGAAGTCAAAGTCTCAGTCGAAGATTCAGTCTCAGTCGGAGGAGGCCCAGTCTTCGCTGCCCCGATCTTCAATTGAATTGTGCATTTAAATTACAAGTTTCTTGTTCAGTGACGGGCAAGTGAATTTATCAAAATTACATGCAATTTAAAGATTCTTTATATCGATTCCGATTGTGACTCTGATTCTACATATATTCGGTTTTCTGTTTACAGCTCGGTCCTGCAGCTGCGGGCAGAGGAATGTTTTGCTATCAGTGTCCGCCCGCCCTCCATCCCTGCGGACCGCATCCGCCGCGCCTGCCAACGCTCGACTATCCCTTTGCCGCCACCCATCCATGTGAGTATACGCTACACCCCATCCCCACAGGACATCATTGCACAGTAGAGGAGGAACAGATGGACTGCTCTGCCTGTCTGCCTGCCAAAAGTGCAATCTTTTCGCTCGCATCGAATTAAATTTAGATAAAAAGCCAATGATAATCGTGGCTGTCAATGGATTATTGTCTATCTGCGTATCTTTGTATCTTGTAGTTACATTAACGAATTATTCTATTAGCAGCACGTTGGATCGAGAGTGGGGGGTTGGCTCTAAGGGCTCTAGACCCTGCCTCCCTCTCTCTCTCTCTCTGTCGATGTGGCATATCAGATTTCATGGGCGCACATGTCGAGAGTTTGATGTTTGCCTGTTGAAAGTTTGTTGCACGGTCAGAGGGTAAGTGTGCTGCTTAATGGGAGAACAGAACATCTACATACATGGCAAGGGAATAGAATAAAGATACATATGTATATGTATGAAGGAGAAAGTTATACTAGGTAGATGAAGACATTACTTTCCAAGATGTTTTATATTGGGAGGAGAAAAACGTTGCTGGATTTTTCGGACCGAAAAGTAAGAGTTTTCTGCGCCTCGCTCCAAGGGCTGTGTATATTGTTTTTGGGTTCTGGGACCGACTTCAGATAGCTACAATCTCTCTCTCCTTCAAATAAGATCTTCTTGTTTTAGATAGTGTTGCCCTTAGGGTTTTATATACGCTACATTTGTTTGTGTAATAGGTTTCTGAATAATTAATGATGGATAAAAGTACATTTAGGAATCAAATACCATATCAAAAAGAACACTTACGAGTACTCTAATCTTCCTATTATATCTGTTCTTCCTATCTATTCACAATACCATTTAAAGGACTTCAATTCCCCAATAAAACATCCAATTTGCGGTTCTTCAAACATTTCCCATATTTCTCTTTTATTATGAGAAAAACACTATTCTCTCGCGTTTCTCCCTCTCTGAGAATCTCTATCACTTAGCGTATGATGGAAAATTCTTTGGGATGTTGGCGCGCAAACCCCATTTTCGTTGAATTTCGTGTAAAGAAATGCCACAGAGGAGCAATTTGATTTCCTATTGCAAGGGCGGGGCTCCCCTCTCGGCTCCCCCTATGACTGCTCCTCTCAGAATGGAGGCCCCAATCCACACGAAATAAACTTTTCCTGGCACTCCAGAGTCAGAGACAGGGACACCATATAACTATAATTGAATAAAAAGAAAAATAACAGAGATGAGGAGCATACCAGCGGCAACACTCAATCGATATTCGAATGCGGAATCATCAGAGAGAGAGGGCCAGATACAGATACAGTATCTGTATACAGAGCGAAAGAGAGGGAGCGGGAGTGGTAGTTTTTGGAGCCAAAGGAGTGGCCAAAGGCAAAGTCAAGCAAACGTGAACGTGTCGAAAAGTGAAGCGATCCATTCGAATGGAATTGGCTGCAATTGGAAAGGGGGGGATGCGGATGGGAAAGGTACGACTGGGACTGGGACTGGGGGCCTTGCTGGTGAGTGAGGGAATTTTTGGATTTCATTTCATGCAATTATCGGTATGGCAAAAGCGTTAATGCTTTGCCATGCAAATTTTTTGCCTTGACTCTCGGAATGTGCGCGACGACAGATTTCGACAGATTTCGAGTCGATTTCCCTTCCGTTTCGCTCCGTATCGTTTTGGGTTTTTTGGAGTTTGAGGCGGCATTTATCGAAAATCATAAATCAAAGCGCCAACAGCCGACACCGCAAATAGTTTATTGATTTGTACTACCACCCATAAAAGGCACCGCCAAAAGATATCTTCAAAAATATAAAAAAAACCACACGAAAATAAAATAGAGACCGAAAAAAAGACTTGCCACAAATTGCAGTGCATTTAGTGGCTGCTGATGTTTGGGTCCCTAGCTGGGAGAATGTGTGTGTGTGTGTGTGTGCGAGGTAATGGGATTAGATGAGGACTTACGAACGCATTACGAAACATCTTGGCACGTAGATAGCTCTCTCTCCTTTCGTCTCTCCTCCTCGGGGCAATGCCCCCATTCAGTGGCTGGCTGGCTGGCTGGCTGGGCTGGGTGGCTCTGTGCTCTAATCCTAATCAGGTGCAAATTCTATTTACTCTTGACTGATTCAATATGACAGACAGATAGATAGATATATACTCGTACGATAACTTATGTTTCATCTGGGAGTTATGACGGGAGTGCCCAAGGCCCATCACAGGTCAGGCACCTCTAGTGGCTGTCGGGGGGCTGTCGCTTTTGATTTGGGCCGCGTCTAATGTGCCTCTAATGCAATTTAGTGGGTAATTGAAGTCGAGGGTTCATATTGGATTGCTGGCAGCAGACTTTAAATGATTTCAAGTTATTTGAAGTGGTAAGTACTTATGTAGCAGGGCATTGGACAAAGTAATAAGTCATCAAAGTAATGGTTAAGAACAAAAAAGTATTGGTTTTTTATTAAATTTGCATAAAAGAGTTTAGAACTGCTTCTTTACTCCCATACCCTTAATGATTGAGTACCATTGACATCATAATGGGATATAATTCGTATATAATCGCTTCAAAGCGCCCACAACGAATCCACTTAGGGCGTGTCTCTCTTCGCGCTTTATGACATAAGCAAACCCCAATAAATATTGCACACAAATCACAAAGAAAAAACACTCACCCAACATTTGCATAGCTAATTCAATTTAGTTTCTGCTTTTTTCGTGATTCCAATTCGTGATTTCCCTGGCACTCCCCACCTACTGCAAGCCACCCCAAAAGCACTGAGAGAGAGAGCTGACACCGAGAGGCAGAAGTCTTCTCAATTGCTAAACTAATTTAAAATTTGCCAACGCGTGCCTGGACTTTTGAGAACGAACTGAAATTGAGACGACGATGGTGACACTTTCGTAAGGGGTGACGATACTCAACCTTATGCAATGGGAATACTGCTAAAAGACAGGAGGGTGGAAGGGTGGAAGGGTGAAGGGTGAAGGGACCATAAACTAGGGCACTGCTCAAGAAACTACTCCACTTTTCTGCTACTCCCATAATGAATGCTAATTCCTTTGGCTCTTGGATTAAGTAAACGAAAACAGAAATCGAATGAAAATTGATTTTTGTTTGGTATAGATACCGAAAATGGCAGACAAAGTTGCAGACATGTATCTTACAGATACAAAAACAGCACAGCACAGCACAGCAGACATGCCTTGAGTGGGTGGAGAATTGGGCTGGTAGCTGATTGCCAGGGAATGCCTGACTCTCCTTCGACGACTGCCGACTGGTGTCTCTCTCCTTCGACAAGCAGGGCAAAAGACCGAAAATCCCTTAATGATGGTTTCGCTTGTTATGCCAAATGTTTAAAAATTGAATTATCTCCCATTACCGGCGCAGCTAACGAGCAGACACTGAGCACAGAACACAGAGCAGGTCGGTGTGGCACGAATGAGACAGACAGACAGACAGACAGACTCTCTGACAGCGAAAGAGAGATGGATAGAGATGGCTGGCGTCTGTGCGCCCCCTCTGCGTACGTACTTTTTGAATCAATTTGCCAACAAGGATTTGTTAATCCTGTCTTCCTGACAAGTGCGGTTAGTTGACTTGTTGGTGCCTGCTTCTGGTGATGCTGCCACTGCCACTGCCACAGCCACTGACGTTTGATGTTTGAGGCAGGAACATGAGGGTGGTCTCTACGAGCACAGGGTGGGGTTGTTTAGGGCTGGGATTGGGTTCTGCCTCTGCCTCTGGTTTGGGTTTGGGTTTTTGGGGATTGTTGCCACAGCAAAGCTTTCAGCATGAAATTCTTATTGGAGAGACGACTGGACTGGCCTGGACTGGACTGGGCCAAGCTTTTGCTGCGCTTTGGGATTTGCACTCGAAACCTAATTGTGCTAATTGCCGCTTGGTCGTTCTCGGGTGTGTGTGTGTGTGTGTGTGTTGCCCCCGTTCAACGCTTTTTGGTTCTTCTTTCTGTTCTGTGGCCTCCCATTGCTGGCCCTGAGGCATTTATGACCAAAAATCATCCTTGCTCTGTGCCTGCTCTGCTCCTCCTGTTCTCTGGGCATTTCCATTTGCATTTTAGGCAATTATTGGCTGGAAAGAATTTGATTAGCAAGAAAATTGCAGTGGAGCCAGCTGCTAGGCAGAGATGAGATAAGTTAGAGATGAGAACACGTTGAACGGGTCTCAGATAGAAGACGGTTTGACAAGCAGCGATATCGATAGATACTACTTACAAGGAAATGACTATTCATGTATATCTGATGGGTTCGATAAGTTTGGATATCGAGATAATAAATATTGATCAATAGTTGGAAATCGTCGATAAATAATCGATATCGATCACCTATAGAGACTTGTAGATATTTCGATTATCGAATAATTAATCGATAAATGTATATGTCATACTCAGACACTATTCTCCGCTTCACTCACCCATCTCTAATGATAACCTCTCCTTCCAAAAAAATCTTCAGCCCCCCTCAAACAAGATATGCTGAGTGCACGTAGCCTGACTCATCGACTATTCGATTAGCCTACGACCCGTCCTCTCTCATCGAACGATGAGTTCCTCTGTGAACAGATTGCTTGATTTTTGGTCTGAAGTGCGTGCTTAATTAGCAGAATACATGGATGGTTTGGCTTACCTGAGAGATACCAAATAGAAGCCGAAAGCAGAGTGGAAACATTTTCTAATTATTTTCATAATTAAATATTAATCGATGGCAAGCATAGCGACACTTTTCCGACCCCTAGGAGATAGAGGCCAGAGAGGTGGAGGGAAAGAAAAACGTAGCAAACAACATTAGTGCGCATTACATAGAGTCCCTGGGGAGGATGGGGCTCTGGGGTCTGAGTTCCTGCTCTGGTACGACCTTCAACATGGCGCAAATGAATGCCAAAGTAACAACATTTCAGCTAATCGGATTAGAGCCCAAAGCGGCCGAGAGAGAGAAAGAGAGAGAGTGCCACACACTCCAGCAAAGAGAGTAGGGGGGAGGGACCTTTGGCAACGAAGAAAATTAAAATTAAATTTTGCAATTTGCCAGCTAATTATTTATTTAAAATCAAATTGAAAATTAATTTTACAACACGAACGAAAGTCCGAAACGGAGTCCGGTCCGGCAAAAAAGGTCCGACAAAGTATCCGCCTTTTCCGACTTTTGCCTTTCGACTTTGGTTTCACATTTTCCCCCTGATGCTGCTGCTGCCGCCAACCCCTTTCTTCTTTGGGGGTTGGGAGGGTGGTTTTTGAGTGGAGGTCAAGTGGGGCTGTCAACGCCTTTTTCTTCCTCTTCCTCTCTCTCTCCCTCTTTTTCCCTTTCTCTGTCTGCTTTTGGAGCTCAAAAGGCAGTTATAAAATATTTTGTAGCATACAAAATGGCGCTGCTGCTAGAAAATTCAATTAGCCTGCAATTTTTGGCAACAGCTGGCTTTCAGCAAAGGCATGTGGCAGCAGAGCGGAGCAGAGCAGAGCAGGGAAGGGGTTGCGTTGCGGGGGCGAGCTGTGGAGGCACTGTGGAGAAAACTCTTCTGCCATGAATGATTTCTGAGGCAGTTATAGTTGGGTCATACAATATTTAGAGGAAAACTTGCGATTGAAAGCTGAACTCTAGGGGAATTCTGAGTGGAAAGTGTAGAAATAGGAACAGGAATATCTATAGGAAGTATATACAAGCAGAATGGGAATAAAATCATATAAATACAGATGAAATACATTCGAATAAAACTGTTTTTAGTAGATACAAAAGATACTAAAGGCAAAATCACTTGTTTCAGATACTTATCTGTGAATCTATCCAACCAAAACCGCACTAAACACTTTAACTACATCTCCCAAAAGCTACTGAAAGGTAGTGTCGGAAAAACAACAACATATGCCCAGCTTATCGGCACTTATGCTCCTACGCTTTTCAATTAGTAAATCCCCCAAGTTGCAACTAGTTGCATTATGCCAGCTAAGGCAACACCTCACATGACTAATACCCAGGATTCTCATGGTATGCTTCTCCTTTCCACAGACACCAGCTACTCGTATCATCCGGCCATACACGATGAGACCTTTGTCCGGCGGAAGCAGCGACGGAATCGCACCACCTTCACACTGCAACAGGTAAGAGGAGAACCAGAACCACCACAGAAGACGGAAGATGGAAGGACGGAAGGAATGTTGTTACATTTTTAATTATTTTCTTTCTCGGACTGACAGCTGGAGGAGCTGGAGACGGCATTTGCCCAGACCCACTATCCGGATGTGTTCACGCGCGAGGATCTGGCCATGAAAATCAACCTCACAGAGGCACGTGTTCAGGTAAGAACTCCATCTTTCAAACTGTGATTTGCTGACCCCTTTTTGGGGTACCGGAAAATTATGTTAAACAAGAAAAAGTTTACAAAATCGTATCAAATTTCATAAGAATAAGACCGTAGGACAACCCTAGGCCGGTCACGCAGTCTGATCAAAGCTCTCGCTCTCGCTGTTGCTGTTGCTGTCTCTGGAACTCATCCTCCCTCCAATCTTTCTCTATTAATAATGCATATGCATGCGCTGTAAAGGCCCAAGGATTCGGGGATTACAACAGACAGGGGGAATGGGTTTCGGACGGGGTGGCATGTTCCATACCTAATGCAATAACTTCCTTGAAAAAAATTTATTCTATATACATTTTGAATGTGCCACGAGACGCCAGGCAAGAGCAGCAAAATATGCAAAGTTCTTAAGCGTTAAAAAAAAGAAAGAAAAAATAAAAGAAAATATGGAACGGGGAATGGGTAATGGGGAATGGGGACTGAGGGCACAGCAAATTGCTTTTTTCTGTTGGTTATCAAGGCATTCTCTATGCTCCTAAATAAATCAAATTTACTTTTCAATATAACCGTTGGGCGGAGAGTTTCGTTTTGCATCAGGGACTCTAAGCCATCAGAATAATGATGATTGAAGGAGGAGTTAAAGGAGGCCAAGTAGCCATAGAAAATGTGGGAATATTGGGAGATTCTGGAAGAAAGTTTCGAGTATTACCTTTCTATAATTTCAATCAAAGTCAACCGTTTTTGAAAACCTATCAAACCTTAACAGATATACAACGTATGGAGCTCTTGAACCTCATCATATTTCCTTCAATTGTCTTCACTACTGACTTTCATTCTGTCATGATTACGACGCTCATTCATTTTATGCCTGATTAGTGCCATTCATTCACAATTGTTTCCAAAATTAGAATCACTTTCGAGGCACGGAGAGCCACTGAGAGCCTCGTGCGGCTACAGATGCAAATTAAGTCAGAAAAAGATTTTGCAGCGTGGGATGGATGGGGAAAAGGGGGTAAGCTGTAACTGTAACTGTGGTAACCATTAGACGGAGCCAATTTGCATGCAATTGTGTGGTGCATTTGTCAGATTAGCGCACGGAAAGCTGACAATTAGCGGATCTACTTCCACACTTAAAGAGGGGCAGCATCATATCTCAGGTTATGGGTGGGCGGCACTGTGTGCACTCGAGCACGTTGTATCTGAGGCCAAAAGCAAATTATGCACAGAAAAAGATGCAGAAGCGAAACTTAATGAGGATGCAACACTAACTAGACACGTTGTCGGGGCCCACACACACTTTGGTGGCTATTAAAAACACTTTGGTGACGTTATACTCGTATATGGCAATGACAACGTCCTCTCCATCTATTTCCGGCACAATTAGCAGGCCACTTCTCGTGTATATACCACTTCTTATGGTCGTAGCATGCCTTCGGAATGACTTTCCCAGGCGTAACCAGATACTTTCAATTCAATTTGTTATAAAAAATGTTGTATGTCAAGTGTCCAACAATGGGACACTTGTCGCAAACACGTGTACTTGTCAGGCCCTAACAAAATTACCCAAGATATTGCCTCAATCCCAACCCCGACCCATGTCTATATTCCACCCCCCGCCGGTCTGTCAAATTCTGCCAACTTTGGTCCGAGTTTATAACGAGAACAGAGAGACAGATCTTTAAATGACAGACCAACGCAGAAAAACACAAAAAAGGAACTAACACAAATTTGTGGAAAAATTGGTGGAAAAAGCGGGAAAACATTTTCGTGGTCGGACTGGACAGCTTAGTCTGGGATTTCGATAATGGAATGAATGCCAAATATTTTGATGAGGGTGCGGGTGCGGCACCACCTTCCTCCCTCCCTCCCTTTCTCTCGACCACATTTTGACACATTTTTTTGGGGGGGCCCACCATGGTAGAGCGGAAATAAATTTTATAATAAAATTTATTATGTGTACTTCGCTTGATTCCCCCCGCCCGGTCTGAAATGGAACTCCCCGCCGACTTCAGTTTAGCCGCTCTATGGATCTGCCGCGTCGCGACCCACAACGATTGTAACCCGATACGTTTTTCCACGAGATTTTTTCGTCTGTCAATTTTTGATGCCCAACCACGACCCCAGTAGAGGTCCTGGTGCCGGTCCTGCCTGTCGCAACGCATTTGAGTTCATTGCAAAAATCATTTACTTAATGTATCCCAGCGAGCTTATAGGCAAAGCCAGGGACCCAGCTGTGGATCAGGCCACATGGATACATGGTGATGGTACGGCGGTTCACCTGACAAGGACAAAGCACTTTGAAGTTGAGGTAATGCCGAAGAGCTTGCCAATAAGTGATATTGATTGATAAATGAGTGAGAAATTTGATTTTTGAATGCTAGATGTTGGGGAAAATCTCTCGATGTGTGGAGAAAGGTTTGTTTTTTGGGGTGACAAGAGAATGCTCATTGGAAAATCTGTTGGAGAGAATTTACATAATATTATGGATTATTTTTCTTACTTTAATATTTGCAGTAATCGATAATATTTTATATAAATCGAAACAGTACGTTTTTATCGATTTTTAAACAAAATAATACAAGATAACTAATATAATGTTCATGATAATGCTTCTTAATAATGTTTCTGCATAGAACATTGAAAAGCTGTAGCTTTTTACTAGTTAGAATCCATTGTTCCACTGGTTATCAGAATATTTCATTAATCGATTAATCATCGGCTTAATCTTCTTCGATATTTACCAAATAGTGGAAGAGAACATGGCTTCCATTCCACCATTCCGCCTATGAAATGCTTTCAGGTATGCCACTTCCTCATACATTAATCACGATATCCGCCATAAGCCCCTCGTTCGCTCCAACAGCAGTTATCAATTTCCCCGGATATACGATAAATAATGAAGTCCTTAGCCCGCACTCCTGCACTGCGATTACCGCGTCTCATATTTCCGACTATATATGCACCTCATACATAACTAATTCGATTAGAATTAATGTGCTCAACCCGAACCCATCGACAGTCCATGACAATCTCAAGAGAAACACCCACCCACCCACTCTCAACCACCCGAAAACCCCTTCGAGCCAACGGAAAAGTGGGCGACCACATATAATGCCAATAATTGATAATTTATTATAATCACAGGCACCAAAGACCACTGCGGTGAATGTGAGAAACTAGTGAGAAGAGAAAAAAAAACCGCAGAAGATGACGAGGATGGAAGGAAGGAAGGCGCTTTGTGGGTGTGGAAGTGGTTTCGGGCTGAAGCGCCCAAAGGGGTTGACCAGGCAGCCTGTCAAATAATTGCATTTGCTCGAGTAATCCTTTAATGCTGATCCAAGTTGATGGCCGGCTCAACCGAATGCGGTAGTCGAACCGGGCCTTATGGCTGGCCCCAGGCGATGGGCGGTTCCGTTCCACAGGGATGGGAACGAAAGAGAGAGAGTACGAGAGTGTGGTGCGCGGTACGTGGTGCATGGTGTTGGCTGTTGCGGTAGCCCAATTATTGTTGCAAAGGGTTTGGTACGAGTACCTCAAAATGCGTTTGATATTAACACATCTGTTCATTCATTCCACTTGAGCTGTTTCCTCATCATCATGCTGATCGGCTGGCTGCTGGTCCTGGCTCCTGGCTTCTGGGTGTTGTTTGCATTGAGTGTTTCCTTGTGCCCCTTGCCATGGCAGTGGCAGGGGCAGGACAAACTGTTTGCGGAAGCTAATGGTGCGCACTTGTCCGTAATTACCCCAGGACTCGGCATCGTCCTGCTGGGCCCTTCACCCTCTCTATCCCCAGATACTCTGGGTCTGGGTGGTGTTTACCTTTTGTTCAACTTCATTGTTTCCTTTTTTTCTGTAATTTTGGTGTGTAACAACTTTGTTTTATTTACACTGGTCCTCCCTGCTATAAATTCGACGAGTGTATCCTCCCCAGGACCCCGTCCTTGCTTCCTTGTTTGCTTATTTGTTTTCATTTTCATGGCAAATCGGTTTTCGTAACTTGTAACCGCAAAAATTCTGTTTGCTGTTTGCCCCAGCGATCCACGGAGCGGAGGATATGAATAATTGTTATGCCTATTATTCGCTTGCTGCCATTGTTCTTGAGAATTATGAGAACTTTTTGCCGCCTTTGGGCGGTGTTCTTGGGTAAATAAATTACTTGAAGAGGGTACCGGAGAAGGGTTCTTCAGCGGATCCGTTCTAATGTGTTGATAAAGAGAGACATGTGCAGCAGGGTGTACTGTTGGTTGAAGGTTTTGATGGTACGGTAGAGGGTTCTAGGTTCTAGAGATCCTTCATTGGGGAATATTACGAAGCAAAAACTCTAAAGCTTTGCATCTCAGAATATTAATTCAGTTCCAAATTGGATTAAGAAACGCATTTGTTCCGAGTAATACATATTCTAGGAATAATAAATTTGCGTAACACAAAAGTGGTGACCCCGACTTTTCCGAACTCAAGTTGATATTTGTAAATTAAAGAATTAAACGAAGTAACGAAATATTACTCACTCTTCTGCTTTTTCTGTAGCATACATTTTCCAATCAGTCGTTCATTTATATTCTGATTTAATTAAAATATACAGAGACACTTCTAGGTTTTGGTGACCCACACTGTACCGAATCTTTAGGCACCTCCTAAAAGTATGCATTGCATTGCTGGAAATGCAAATTGAATATTTCAATCATTCCCTTTTTCTTGGAACCGTAGGGAAAACACATAATTAATTGCCCATGAGACTGAAATAATAAAATTCAAAATGGAAAATGGAAAAATCTAGCCAGGACCCCATTCCTGGTTGTCTTTCTGGAAACAGCACCAGTTCCTCCTCTTCTCGGAGTGTAAGTAAGCCTTGGCAAGCAATCAAGAAACTAAACCAAGTGGAATTGAATAAATAAGAAACACGTTAAGGTCTGCGGAAGGGCGAGGAGGATTCGGGCTCTGTTTCCCTGTGAGTGGCATGCAACATAGTAATAAAACAAAGCAAAATTGTGCATGAAATTATATTTGAAAGCAAAAATATATACATATTCGTACCCTAAAGGCGAGGTGGAGTGAGTGAGCACACAATTGTTTTTCATTATTCAATTTTTGTCATAATAACAGGAAGGGGAACACAGCTACCGCTACAGCTACTCCTGTTGTCCCTGTCTGGTTATATGGGCATATATCCCTCCGTCTCTGTTGCTCTACTCTATCCTACCCCCAAAGGGCCACAAGAAAAAAGTTCGCCCAGCCATATTTTATTGGTAATGTGCTTATGGCATAAATATTGTATTAAGTAACTGGTGGGCGTCACCACCACCAAAAAAAAAGAGAGACGAACGAAGGAAAAGTTCAGAGTGAGTGGGAATGGGCGGTGGAGGTGGGTGGTGGTTGCTGCCTGCCTTTTGGGGGTTGGATTGTGCGCAATTTATTGTTTGCCAGGGTGGGACGATGGGGCTATACAAGTCTGGGGCAACATGGCGGCCATGAGGTGGCTGTGGCAGTGGCAGTGGCAGTGGGAGCACCATTTGCCTTTGGGGCGAAGAATGCTGAAATTGTTTTATGTTGCGTTATGATTACAACAATGATGGCAAAATGAAGGCGAACTTTTGCACAATGTCTAATTTGAATTTTGATTAGGAAATTTACTTACACACACACACACACACACACACACGCGCGTATATAGAGACAGGAAAGAGAGAGAGAACATTCAAGATGGCGCCTCTAACGGAAATCCCATTAGGGGGCGCTCTAAGCTCTAAGGGGAATCAGCGCAAACCGGAACTAAAAGCAAACGAAACGAAAGGGAAGCGGAAGTGGCAGTGGCAGTGGCAGTGGCAGGACTGTGGAAACACGCGCGCATAAGCAAGCAATCCAAAGGATGTGCCTGTGTCTTGAGGATGCCAGGGCATTGTCTTGATTGAGCCTCATTAGGGGTAAGGCAGCAGCAGCAGCAGCAGCAGCATGTGTGCCATGTCCCGTCCCGTCCACGCCCGTCCTTTCCCCCCAACCAAATTTAGGCGCTGATTACAGGCCAAATTTGTTTTGTCTTCGTTGCCAAAATTGAAAATCAGATTTTGTTTGTTTATGTCTTAGATTGGTGTTCAGGGAAGGGAAAGGAAAGGAAAGGCAATGGAAATTGTTAAAGTTTGTGAGGTGGAAAATTTCGTTTATTGTTTTCCACCCCCCCACAAGAACAATCATCTCTTCTCACTCCCTCTCTCTCTGTTTGTGTGTGTGTGTGGGGAAAGTTTTTCAATTTTCAATTGGCTGCCAGGCGAAAGTCAAGAGAACTTGCCCCGTGGCATAAATAATAGACATGTGGCCATATCAAAAAACTTTACCAATTTCATTTCTCTCTCTCTCTCTCTCTCTCTCTGTCGTTCTCGTTTTTGTTTTCCCTTTAGGTCTGGTTCCAGAATCGTCGGGCCAAATGGCGCAAGGCGGAGCGGCTAAAGGATGAACAGCGCAAGCGGGAAAATGGCGAGAGCAGCAGTTCATTGGATAAGGTAAGGGGGAAAGAAGGCCAAGAGGATAATGATTGGAATGCAGTTGCCATACCGAAGAGACTTAGTGACCATCTTTTCTCAATCTCCTTGCAGCTTCACGACTCACGCGAATCCTCGCCAGACATCACCGGCGAAATAGATGACGACATGGACGAGATGCCGCGTCAGCGCTCCCACAGTCCCATGGCCAATGGCCCCATGGAGCAGCAGCAGCACTCCCTCTCGCACTCGCACTCCCACAGCCCTGGCGGCAACCTGCATCTGGACTCCAGCGACAACGAGCGTCCTTTGTCCTCCAATCAGTTGACTGCCACTCCGCACTCTGCCTCCCAGTCGCTGGGCTCCATCAGTGCCGGCTCCCCATCGCCGGGCATGCGTGAGCACACGCCGCTGGCCAGCGGCCAGGCACCCAGCAGCCCCTCGAACTCACGCAACACCGACTCGCCCATCGAGGTGGGTGGACCCATGTCGCTGACCACCGGCTCCCGGATGGGCCAACACTCCTCGAACAACTCGGCCTCGTCGACGCCAACGCCCACAACGCCGCATGCCCCACAGATGCCTCACACTTCGGCTGCAGCGGCGGCGGCCTTTGGTAGCCATATCTTTGGCAGCTTCGGTGCTGGAAGCTCAAGCGATAAGTAAGTGAATCCATATTAAATAATACTTCTTAGCTCTGGAGTATGCCATTGAGATATGATCGCATGATGGTAAAGGCAGTTAAAGGCTCCTAAATTTAGAAGTACATATGTATGTCTCTCAAGTAGATTTAGTCACTCATTCGAAACGGATTGAAACTCCCCGCAAAAACAATTGCAATACATTATCGAACACCATACATATATCCACCCACCGATAGGCAGATAGATACGCGTATCCATGTGGCATATCCCACATATGTTAAAGACAATGGCGCGAGTCATTCAGGCGATGTTCCGTTGGTGATTAGACACTGGGCGCCCTTGTTGCACGTGCCGTTCATATCAATGACCCAGCAGCATCATTAGGGCAGGGATTTCTTTTCGGTGAGGATTGGAGGGGAGATTGGGAGGTTGCTCTCTTAATGTTTCCGCTGGCGCACACGACATCCGCTGACCGGAAGTGCGCCAATGGAATTTAAACGTTTTCCATCCAAAACATTAAGTAGAACCGCCTTCCGTTGCGCACGCCTGTTCAATAACCCGTGAGAGGAGAGAGCACCGCAGGAGTCAGCCTCTGTGGAAGGGATGTCCAAGAATCCAAGAGTCCTTCCACCCAAATGTTCCATCTAATGTCATTATTGCTCTCATTGCGGTCGTTGTCTGGCTGGATCGTCTGACCTCCGATACCATCCTCCTGCTAGTGCAATCAACGGCTAATTTAGTCATCGTCGCCAGAAAAAAAAAACAGAGAAGAGAGGACAGAGAACAGAGGAAGAGTCAGAGTCAGAGTCAGGGCCAATGCCAGGAAAAAGATGAAGTGGATGCCCACTTAGGGGTGACATTTGTCGCAATCCAGTGCCTGGATTTTTGTAAATATTTCCTCAGAGTACCAGTCCAGGGGGTTGCAATGAGTCCTTCTGTTGTCCTTCCGTCGTTTCTTTATTTTTCCTGGCAGTTGTTTTTGTCGCTGTCGCTGTCGCTGTTTGATGACAAAATGCGACACTTGCCATAAATTTTATTGTTTGTTTGTCTAATTCCTTTGTAAGTGGAAGCTTAATGACACGCAGGCAATTAGCAGATCGTTGGGTTTATAATCGTTTCGAATGTCGAATGGCATGGCCATGGGGGAGTACGTATGAGCGAGGGTGCTGCTGACATGGATAGTCCCCCAGGAGGTGGTGGCTCGAACGAATCCTAATTGGCTTACCCTCTAATGAGCTTGAATATTTCACTTAACATTCATGCAATTCATCAGAAATTTCGCGCAAATGGTGATCTGAATATAGTTATTATTTGTCAGAGATTATTGGAATGGTGTTCTATTTCTAACGATAGAACAGACTTCAACAATCATTCCACTATCACAACTTTAATCAAACTAACTTATCAGAAAATCCTACAATTTCTTTGGGAATATAAGATCAGGATCATCCTTTGATCATCTAGTAAATCCTATTCGCAGCTTCACCATTCATTATTCATAATGAATATTAACTGTGTTATTTCTGGCTTTAGAGCCACTCAAAAATGTTCAGAATTTGCTGGCCACAAGGCCATAAAAAGCTACTTGAAAATTAAATTGGGCGTAAACGAGGGTGTTTTGTTGTAGTCGAAATTCTTGCTGGCAAAGTAACCATATGCCACGGGCCTAACGACGCACAAAAGGCGGTGGCTGGAACTCACTTTTTTCTATAGAACTCTCTCTCTCTCTCTCTCTCTCTCTCTCTCTCTCTCGTTTGTTCGTTTTTTCTCTCTGTCTCAGTGGGCGGTCTCATCAGCCAGCAAAGAGGCCACGGGCGGCCCAACAAAGACTCGACCCCGAAGTCCTCAAGCCCTCTCCATTCCACTCCACTCCACTCACATGTCAACGCGCCCAAACAACAAATATTACACCACAATAAAAAAAAGAACAGGATCCGGTAGAGACATAATAGTCTATGCGACAGGACGCAGGACAACCCACTGGGCAGGGGCACGCTTCTGAGGATTCTATGATTGCTGAATCATTGCATCCTCCCCTGCCGATTCCTTCGGATTCCTGATGAGTCCTGCTGCTGCTGTAACGGTTCACCAAATCGATTCCGATTTCGTTGTTGAATGCAAAAACACTCAGAATTTGTGATACGAGTGTCTCTCCTATGATATTGTTATTCAAATGCTCAGTGCCGGATGTCCTCCAGGACTCAATCTGAAGTGAAGCGTTTCATCGCAAACATTTATCATCGCATTAGTCAGGCACTCAGCTCCAGCGGACTCCAAAGATATGTATCTGGGCGCTGCTCAAGCTTTCTTTTACTTTCTTTTCTCTGCTCTCTGTTCTCTGGCTCTGGCGTGCATATTTTATGCAAATCGAACAACTAAATAAATAATTATTTTAGTTCAATCATCAGAGATGCCCAGCACTAATCCGCACTTGCCCTGGATGATGGAGCCCCCAACCGAGGTCTCGGGGATGACGTCAGGGGCAAGAGTGTTGTAAGAGGCGACACCAACTCCACTTGGAGAACGGGTTTCTCGTAAAGGCATCTCTCAAATTATGCAATGACCCAACACCAGTTAAATGCAATATTTATTGTCTTGGCTTCGAGCGAAAATGTTTAAAAGCCACAAACCAAAACATTTACAAAACAAATAAATAATAAGTAAAGCAAACCGCTGCGGGGAAGTCTGAGCAGTTTTTAAGTAGTATTTTTAAACAGTGTTACTGTGCTTCAAAAACAAGGAAAACACTCAGAAGTACAGTCAGTACAAAAGCCTTGAATTCACGAATATAGTCTCGAAATTTGTCCAGGATAAGTCATCCTTTCTACGGCCTGCAACTTGTGCAGGAAGGCATCTGTGACGTGACTCTGAAGAGGTCTTCCTTCCATTATTCTTACTCGAACTAAGCGAAGGCTCATTTATGTGGAATACATGGAATACCCATTAATATGCCTTATATGTTCTATCAACAAAAACACAATTCAACTATCATATATGATCGGAATAGCCCACACAGATGCTCTTCTATAAACCATAACCCGAAAATCATCTGCTGGAATATGTTAATTGAATACCTGACAGCACCACCCCAAAAATCTCTACTCCATCTCGTACTTTATGCACAAATAACTAAATATGTATTACAGCAGTTGGAAGCCCCGCCATGAAATACTTAAATATGTACCCAGCATCTATGTGAAACAGAAGAGAAGTCCCTCCCCCCCTAAAAACATATAACCCAATCCGCCCATGTAGTTATGTACCTGGTGGAATGCCAGCCCCAAATTCCACCTGTATTCGTTGATGTTTGCGCGCACGAATGCGAATGCCTGAATAATAAATTAAGCAAATATTTTAATATTCATCATGCAATTAAAATAAGCTCCATCTCGCCCTAGCAGCCGGCAACAACTTTTTGGGTGTAGCCTAATATAATAAGCAGCAGAATCCTGGGGAAACGAAACCCAAAAAGTTTCGTGGAAAAAAATACATTTTGCGGAAATTAAGTTTGACTTTGACGAGGCAGAGGCAGGGGCGGAGGCAGGGGCTGGGGCAGATGTGTGGGGTGTGTGGCACGAGTGGGTACTAAGCCAGGGTATGTAGGTGTTGATTGCTTGAGTTTAATTTGTTAGAATTGCGTAAAGCATTAAAATGTTTGCCCGACTAATTACGCCAGAGCTCACACACACACACACACACACACATAGAGAAAACGGGGGGGCATGTGGCATGTCTCTCGCATGTCGTGGAAACTTTATCCTTGGCTAAATGCAATCTGTGCGCAAAAGTGCGAAAATTTTAAGAAAAACTTTTGCCAGAAAGACTCGTCTTCCAAGGTATGCGAGAGCTCAGAGATTGACATTGACAATATTACCTGAGAGGGTAGACCCCCATAGACCCCATACACCCCTTCCTCCAACTGCTGTACATCTGGCAGAGCCTAGAGGAAAAGTTATGTACTAACTAACGAGCTCAACGACAACACTCGACGCTTGTGAATGTCTTAATTAGAGAGAGAGGGAAGCACACGAAAGTCTCAGAACGAGAGAAAAGGAGGGAAACAGAAGCTAGAGAAGGAGAGGTAGATATATTCAGAGGAGAAGGAGGGTTGTGCGGACGGATGGACGGATGGATGGATGGTGGAGTGGATAAGCAAACGACTGCCTTGTTGAGTATAGCAATTAAGGCGGCGGCAGTTGAGAGGGCGTGGGACTTGTACACCCCTTCCCCTGCCACCCCCGTCAGAGAGCTCAACATACACATACATAGACACATACATATATACATTCTAGAGCGAAGCCCCCAAGCCCCAAAGTCAGACCCGGAGCCCCAGTCCGAGGCATCTGTTGGATGTGCACATGCAAAATTTAATTACGACCAAAGGATGAGTGCTTAATTATACGCAAACATTTAAGTTTACTGCTTTTTTCGCAACTAGATGAAAGGGGGGCGAGGGGGGCGGGGAGGGGAGAGGGGAAATAGAGGTGGGAGTGGGGGGTACTATGTCTATGGCTGAGTGTTGTTTGCTCTCCTTGTTGTTCGTGTTTGAGTTTTCTCATCTCGTTTTTGCCGCTTGGACTTTTGCTTTTTTGACTTTAAGCTTAATTAGGGGCCATGGGCGTTGGGGGCAGGGGAGAGGGGCAGCCGTTGGGGTGGCTAAGGCAAGGGTATGGCTCCCTCTTTATGGGTGTTTTTAAAACCATAAACTATTCATGGGTTGTTGGCAAAGCCAAAAAGTTCCCATAGCTAAAAGGAATTTGGTTTTTTCCATCGATGAACTAAGAAATAATCGATTTTTTGAAAGTTTTTCATAAAGAAAATGAGCTAAAATTATAGAGAATAGATTTCACCAATTACTAATATTTTCTGTGAAAATATGGCATCTAAAGCGTCAACAATTTTTACTTAATTCAAATCATAATTCATATCAAAGCGGCCCCCTGAAAATTGCTAAAAATACGCAGCTGCCGCATTTAAAATTCTGTTTCAAGCGGCCAAACTGTTTTGCATTCTCCAACTACCAAAAAGTCATCAGAGAAAGCGGCGAAACCAACCTCGAAAAATCACGGCAGTACCGGCAACAAGCGTCAGAGGCTAAGAGGAAGGCCCAAAAACATGACGAGATTAGAAGGCCAGAGAAATGGGATATTTGGGGAAAAAAAAAAAAAAAAAAAACGGCGAAACGCGAAGAGAATTAAAAGCGACAGCGGCCACGACGATTGTGGTCCTGGTGGCTCTGTGGTCGCGACTCGCGAGGCGAGGCATGCCCCAAAGTCCATGCCGCTTTCCGACCAACTCGATTAGCATTTGGCAAGAGCCAGAGCCACAGATTTTTTGTGCCCACACCAGGACCAGGGCTACCATGAAAATTATTAAATTTCAGACACATTTGTCTGGCAATATCCCCCGGGGACGGGACTGGCAGGTGCAGAGGGGCTTAATGTTAATTTGAACAGATGAAAATTGAATTTTTCCCATTTTCTAGCTCAAATTTCACATTCGAAATTGATTCGACGTCAACCCAAAAAAAGACGAGTTGATTAAACGCAATTATTTCTAATAAAAAAGTCCATTTATAATATTGCATAATTTTATTAATGGGGATGATAGGAATTTATCCATCCATATATGTATGTATCTCTCTCTCCACCGAATGTTTTGGCTCACTTATCAATTAAAATACTCAAATTGCATTAATTGTGGCCCCGGGAATGGGGAGGATCGCGTTTTTTATTTTGTATTTTATTCCGAATTGCCTTGACATGCGACTAAGCGTAATATTTCATTCAATTAACAGACAACTGGGTGTTCGAATGTGCCCCCAGGCCCACTCTCTCTCTCTCTCTCTCTCAACAGAAATATTTAGGTTTATTAATAATAATGCAATTACGCATAAAAATGTTTTAATTTATTTCAATTAAGCGTTAATTAAAACTCCGTTTGTTTGTTTGTTTTTTCTGTTCTCTGCTGAATGTGCGCGTGGAAGCGAAATGCAAAGCAGTTGACAGTGTAAATGGGTGCAAGTGAACAGCGAGGGCTGATCAGATAGTTTGAAAATGTAACCACAACAACATATAGAAACACAGAATAGAAGTGCCTCACTCCTCGCTCTTCCTTTCTCCCTCTCTCTCCCTCTCTCTTTCCCAGTGTGGCTTAGCGGCAAAGAGTGGGTTCAATCATAGACCCCTTTCAGTGATTTTTTTACCTATTTTAAGAGAACTTTTCTTATCCATTAACATATTCTCATTCCATTAATTTTCCACTTGCAGCAATTGCGGCTTTCGTCCGGTGCTGAGTGAACAGAGCGCCGTGGCAGCAGCGGCTGCAGCGGCGGCGGCACAACGTGGCACGAACCACCATCCACCGCTCTTCCTGCCGCCCCATCTGGCGGCGCAGTTCTCGCATCAGCCGCTCTTTCCGGGCCTCAAAGGTACGTTCATCGATCAAAAGTCAATCAGAATACCCAACATAATCGAATAATCAGATTAGATGGGGAGCCGTGAGGCAGCTGCTCCTGCAAGAAGATAAATCAAAGTCAATCTTTCATCTTTTCATCAGGTTGCTCGCCCTTCCAGAGCCTGTGCTCTTGCTGCTCTCTGAAGCCGCCACCGCTGCCGCCCTCCTCCTCCTCGGGGGTGGCCCCGTCGATGAGTGTCCCTGTGAGCAGCAGCTCGGCGGCCAGCTCCCCGGAATCGCCCAAGTCCAGCCAGGGATCGGGGGGTCATGATCCACGCTCCAACTCCGTGGCAGAGCTGCGTCGTAAGGCACAGGAGCATTCGGCGGCACTGCTGCAGTCGTTGCATGCCGCCGCAGCTGCGGGTCTGGCCTTTCCGGGCCTTCACTTGCCGCCACTCTCCTTTGCCCATCATCCGGCCTTGGGACAGCACTCGCATTCGCACTCCCACTCGCACTCCCATTCCGTGAATCACAACAACAACACGTTGAGGATGAAGCACGAGGCCCAGGACATGACCATGAACGGCATGGTGGCAAGTGGGGCAGCAGGAGGAGGACAAGGATCAGCCATTAGCTCTTCGGCTGCGCTCTTGGATCTGGCCGAGTCGGCAGTGGCATATCAACAGCATCAACAGCAGCAGCAACAGCAGCAGCAGCAGCAACAGCAGCACCACCAACAGCAACATGCAACGCTGTCACCCCCAACCACGCCCACACAACAGCAGCCGGCATCAGTGGGAGTGGCAGGTGGGGCAGGTTCCCCAGGATCAGGATCAGGAGGGACTTCTGTGAATGCCAAGAGTGAATAAAGATGCGAGCGTGGGTGCAATTTGTGCAATTAAAATTAAAATTATTTAAATCTAAAGTTTAAATATTAATCTAAGCATTAGTTTTAACTCTAAGTTAAAGTAAACAATACACAAAAAACCACAACAAAATAAATACAAAATACAAAATACAAATAATAAAGCACTTTGAAACAATACTTATAAAAACGATTAAAAAATACTTAGTTAGAGTATAGTTACTGCTGCGAGAGAGACAGAGAGAGAGAGAGAGAGAGTGGGAGAACTATCTCCTCAGATAACCCCCTGATCTAAGCAGCAGACGATTCAAATGATTAACAAATATCAAATTAACAAGCATATATGCATATGAAAAATATATATATAAAAAACAGACACACACACACAATATATATACATACATATATACCACAATATATATATTATATATAGAAGAAATCAGATATATAGCCTAATCACAACAGAATCAGACACTAATTACTATAAGTCCATAAGCCAAGCCAATATTAATTGAAGTTTAACGAGTTTAATCATAAAGAGAAAACGCAATAAAGATGATCATATTAGGATACAAATCTTTCAAATTTATTCATATTACAGCTACTTATAGTGTGTCTTATGGGGTGTCCTACAGCTTGCAGGTCTGTTCACATATTTTCTTGCTGTCAAACAGATTGTTATTGCCGTGGCAGCCACTGTA
Source organism: Drosophila lowei (assembly GCA_008121275.1). Classification (NCBI taxonomy): domain Eukaryota; kingdom Metazoa; phylum Arthropoda; class Insecta; order Diptera; family Drosophilidae; genus Drosophila; species Drosophila lowei. The sequence continues at coordinate 22,896,885 of CM017779.1, read as the reverse complement.
GACGAACTGAAGGCACTCGTTGTTGTCCTTGCGATAGGTCCACTTGTTCTGCTGCGACCTACAGTTGCCCAATTTTCCAAACTCCTCTCCACAGACAGCTATAATACGAACCGAATCAGTGCCAAATCCTCTGAATATACCATATCTTCTATAACTTACGCGACTTGAGTGCGGCCAAGGCACTTGCCATCAGGCAGCAGAGCAGCAGCAGAACAGCGAAATATTTCATATTGATTTAAAATTCAAAACCTAAGACTGGAGATCTCTCTGAGGGACTGGCGAAAACCAACTGTTCGTCGAAGGCAGTCTATGCTGGCGTTTTATAGGTTCAAACCGGATCGCTTATCAGGCGGCCACCAGAGGGTCGTTTCGCTTCGCCTCACGATGTTTGTTCGGGCGGTAAACAAAAACAACAAACCTTGAAACTATAGTGAAATTTATTGTTTTTGCAAAAAGTAAAACAAGCTTTGCTCTTCAGAGTTCAATATTTTGAGTGATTTTTTTGGTTAAGTGTTTTTTGCCCATCGCTAGTCCTTGCATGCCTTTTCGCATTCCGTTTGGGAGGAGAACTGATTCGCATTGCCGCCACAGCCGCCAAAGACAAACTCTGAGCAGGCATTCTTGGCGGCATCATAGGTCCAGGCCGGCATATAGGCCATACAGGCAGCCGCATCCTGTGCCATCCCATCCATCGAATGGGGTTGAGTACACATCTCTATCATCAGATATACATATCTCAGACATTAAGGTATATGTAGCACCCACGACTCTTACCAGGCTTGGCCTGCACCAATAAGCCGCCGCTGGACAGGCTGCCGATCAGCAATGCAATGACTGCAATTCCGAGATACTTCATTCTAAATGCAACACAAACTCAGGTCTGATCTTCTGCCTCAGGCCACATCATCACTTTATATAGACGAGTACCAGAACAAGACGTTTCTTATCGCGAAGAGAGTTTACTGGACTCTGACGAAATACACTTAGAAAGTCAGCAGATAGCTCATCTGTATTTGTATTTATGAGTAGAGATTTAAACCAAAGCAAAGATTATGCAATGCGACCTAAGTACATAGGATTTATATACATATGTGGCAGCACTTGATTTCTTGAGTCAAACTGAACAAACATTCATTTTTCTCCAATAAAGATGATTATATTACTATTAAAATCATGAACATTTCTTCATATTAAAGCAACTTATATGTAGATGGGGAAAAGGTTTAAACCTTACAGGTCTGTTCACATATTTTCTTGCTATCAAAAAGATTGTTATTGCCATGGCAGCCACTGTACAAGAATTCAATGCATTCGTTTTTATCCTCGCGATAGGTCCACTTCGTGAGTGATGCCCTACAATCGCCAATCTTTCCAAACTCCTCTCCACAGACAGCTATAATACGAATCGAATGAGTACCAAATCATCTGAATATACTATATCCTCTATAACTTACGCGACTTGAGTGTGGCCAAGGCACTTGCCATCAGGCAGCAGAGCAGCAACAGAACAGCGAAATGTTTCATATTGATTTTTTAAGACTGCAGATCTCTGGAGCACGGGCGAACGATAACTGTGCATTGAAGGCAGAGTCTGCTGGCCTTTTATAGGCCCCGATGCAAACCGGATTGCATATCAGGATCGCGGAGGGTTACATCGCTTTGCGATTATTGCTCAATGAAATAAACAGTGCAATTTATTGTTTTTGCCAACAAAATCAGCTTTACTTTCAGAGTTTAATATTTGGTTTCATTTTTGGTTATTTTTTAAGGGGAAGAAATATTTTGTACCTACTGAAACTTCAACAAGAATCTTAAAACAAACAAACTTTTTTTCGCAAATACTATTTACTCTAAATAGCAGCAAAAGTATACCCAAAAAATATAAATTTAAAACGAAACTGGAACATTCATGGCAAATGTTTGGAAAATTATTAGAGGCTGGGCCGGAACAAACCGGAACACTTATCAGCCGACGAGAGGGTCACTCCGATTAGCTGGCTTTGTTTGAGTTTGGATTCATAAAAACTTGTGCCTTGAGATTGTAAAAAAAAATATGTATTTCCAATTATGTAGGAACCCATATATTTCTAATATTTCAGAGTACTCTGCGGAAACAGAGATGAAATATGTAATATGTATGAACAAACAAAGCAGGATCATTATCTTGTATGAAAATTATAGTGGTTTAAGTAATATATTCATTTCTTAGCACAATTCCACAGAAAAAGATTGACTGCATTGGATATACGAGCAAAATTGTTTTGATTCAAAAATTATTCATACTTTTATTAATTTTTCCTTTTCTTTTTTTTTAGAAAATTTTTATAAATACAAACAAGTACATATTACGAAGATATACATGTTTAGAAAACATGTTAGAATACAATAAAAAGAAAACCCGAATCAAAACAGATTTGATCTTATAATATTATGACTATATGGGAAAATGTAAGACCTGATATAGAGCCGAATGTAAAAAATTTGTTCAGACTATTAAATGCACAAGGAAAAGAATAAAATCCTACCTCTAATGATGCTAATGATATTGCTGTTTTTGATGATGATATTTCAAATAGAGCGGTTGTAAAAATGATCCAAAAATTGTTTTAAACATTATTACGATCCCATTATTTCAACACAATCAACGAGTATTCTATACATTTTGTAAATCACTTGTGGTATTTATTCCAAACACTTTGCCTCACATTCCTCCTTAGAGCCGAAACGATTTTCATTGCCCCCACAGCCGCCATAGATGAACTTCAGGCATTCTTTTGCCTCAGAATCAAAAGTCCAGCTCGGGATGTATGCCTCACAGGAAATGCGTCCGTCCCCATTGCGGGAATGCTCAAGGCCACAGACTTCTGTGGAAATCAAAGAATGAATGAGCTTCCGTGTGAGTTTTGAGTCTAGAGAACTCTGCAGATCACCGACCATTTTTCAGAGCCAAAGAATTGGCCACAAAGACAGCGAGCACAGCCAGCAGCAGAAAAAACTTCATAATTGGAGGATGGGATGATCGTCTAGAGAGCTTCACGTTCGAAGAGTCAGAAAATAACTGAAGCTGGGTCGAACAGTCGAATAATATATACAAAAATTCTACTGCTTATCGCACCGCTTCGCAGCGATTAGTCGAGCAAACTGCTAAACAAAAATAAAACATTGATGGGAAATCTCCACAAAAATGTGTAATACTTTGTGTAAATATTTGTGTCGATATTGCGCCTTAATGGATGTTTGCTTGTTATTTTTATTTTTCATTGAATTTTTTACCGAGAACTCACTCTGTTTACCGCTCGCCACAAACAAGGGGAAAGCCCCATAGCAGCCGTAACACTCGTACAAATGATAATTGTATGATTATAATTAATAATTGCTTTAGCCAGACACAACAAAAGGCAGTCAGCAGATGATGAAAAGGTTTGGAAACTCATAATTAAGTGAATTTTCTGATTGCGAAAGGGTTCTGTCTACATAATGAATGACAATTGAAAACAATCTTGATCTGAATGGCGTTCAAAGAACACTTTTTTCCAGTATTAATGACTCTTTTATTGCTGAAATTTACTCCATACATGTTGCCTCACATTCACGCTGCGATTCGAAGCGATTGTCGTTGCCACCGCAGCCGCCGTAGATGAACCTTGTGCATACCCTGTTCGCCGCATCATAAGACCATCTGCGCATCATTGCCCTACACAATCCTTTTTGGGAATGCGGAAGAGCACAGATATCTGCCGAAATCGAAGGATACTCTTCAGTTATAGAAAATAAGGAATCCTCAAGAAGACAGACCGTTTTTCTGAGCTAGAGAACTGGCCGTAAGAGCAGCCAACACAACCAGGATCAGCAGGAACTTCATGATGGGATTGGGTTGTTAAGAACCTAAGGGACAAAAGTGAACTGAATTTTACTGAGACAAGGGTCGATAAATTTATACAAAAAGATACTGCATACGTTTAATTGTTGTTGTCGCAACAGTACATCATATTACAATGGTATTTTTTATGGGACGGAAAACAATAAAGACCTAAATAATCTACTACTTTGAGTCGAGAAGCATTCTCTATCGAGAATAACCTAGTTTATGGCGAAATTGGGTTGCTTAATACACGTTCCCACAAGTTCAAAATACAAAGGTGCTTTTATCGTATTATTTTGTTCATTGTGAAAACTTCCACTCATTTATTTTGCACTTTGATTCACTCAAAATTTATTCCTTACACCATAATTCACATCCAGCCTGAGATGAGAAACGATTTAAATTGCCACCGCAGCCGCCATAAATGAACCGCACGCATTCCTTTCCATTGTAGGACCAACTGGGAGAGTAAGCAAAACAGGCCTTATTTCCATCTCCATCTTTGGAACTTTCAAGTGCACAAATGACTGTCGAAATCAAAGGATATACTTCAGTTACAGGAAAGTGCGAAATCTCTAGAGGACAGACTGTGTTTCAGGCACAAGGAACTGGTCACAAAGGTAGCAAACACAACCAACAGCAGCAAGAACTTCATTGAAAAGCGATTTTCGATAACTTCAACCTACCAGAGAGAAAGGTAAACTGAGCTAAACCTATGGAACAGTTGCACAACTTATACAAAATTATTATGAATGTAATATCACCTAATCACCCAACCCTTAACCTAGACGAGCACCGTGTTGGATTGCGTTTAATGGCAGGTTGCATTCCATTGATCTTCCGAGCTCACATTATCATAGAGAGAAATATTCATATCGTAATCTGATTCCGAAAATGTTCTTCAGATTCATTAATCTTTCACAATTTCTCTTCCAAAACAAAGTACCAAAACGGAAGTAAGTTCCTCTTTGAAAAAAGATTCTCCTTTGATTCTAGAAGTATTCTCCAACGAATAACTTAGTTTTGGTCAAAATACAATGGCGGTCTTTTATGGTGTTATTTTGTTCATTGGGGAAACTCCCACTCATTTATTTTGCAATTCACTATACACTTTATTCCAAACACTTGGCTTCACATTCAGCCTGAGAATTGAAACGATTATCATTGCCACCGCAGCCGCCATAAATGAACTGCTCGCATGTCCTTCCATTGTAGGACCAACTGGGAATGTAGGCCAGACAGGCCTTAACTCCATCTCCATTCTGGGAATATGGAAGTCCACAAATGGCTGTCGAAATCAAAGGATATACTTCAGTTATAGGACAGTACGAAATCTCAGGAGGACAGACCGTTCTTCAGGCACAAGGAACTAGCCACAAAGGTAGCGAACACAACCAGCAGCAGCAAGAACTTCATTGTAATGTGATTATCGAGAACTTTAAGCTAACAGAGAGAAATATCAACTGAGCTAAACCTAGGGAACAGTTGCACACTTTATACAAAATTACAATGAATGTAATCAGCCAACCCTTAACCTAGACGAGCGCCGTGTTGTATTCCTGTATGACGAGTAGTTGTTCATTCTATTAATTCTCCGAACTCACATTATCATTGTGTGATCATTAGGGAGAAATATTCATACTCTAATCTGATTCCGACAATTTTCAATCTCACATGTTCATATGGAAATTTTCATAGACTCAGTCTTCTCAATAAAGTCATCCAAGCTTAAAACAGTAGCCTCAGAAGAGTACGAGTACGGGTCTCACTGGGAGAGAGCAAGCGGTGGAGAGAGACACAGTAGGTGGAACTTATCTTCTTTATTCTGGCTATAATGGCGAATATATAAACTAACGAGCGCAAACAGATTCATGATTCTGGTAGATCAGAACATTCTTTATATTTTGGGGTTTGTAGATTTCTCTTGCATTTATATTTTACAATAGTTTTCTGGTTTCTTTTTTCTCTTCCAAAACGGAAAGTTTCCCTAATTCTGAAAGCTTTCAATGTGGAATTTATTTCCCAAGATCGCAATGAACGTATCCCATGATCAACTTGTTTTCTCTCATTCAAATTGTAATTCAATTAAACACTTTATTCCACTTGTCATAAATCATATCAGAGTCGAAATGGGGTAGGGGATTAGTTATTCCTTGCACTTTTCCTCACATTCCGCTTGGCTGCCAAATTTATTACTGTTGCCACCGCAGCCGCCATAGACGAACTCCGAGCACTGGTTGCTGTCGGCGTAGTAGCTCCACTTCGGCATAAACGCAGCGCACTTGATCAGACCATTGCCATCGACGCCAGCCTCAAGTTCGCAGATGGCTAAAAAGGAGAACATTCAAGTTGGGAATGGGAATCTGTTTCGAGTTGAATCTCTCCCTATAGACTTACGATCCTTCGAGGCCAGGGTTAGGCCCAGCAGGGCAAATATCAGGCCGAAAATAGCAAGGAACTTCATTGTGGAATTGATTTTTTGAAATAACAAACTCTTCCAGCTGCTGTGGAACGACGACTAATGCCCATCGAAGGTCTAACACCGAGCTATATACGCTTTCGCAGACTGGAACACTGGCTGCTTATCGATGTGCTCGTGAACCGCGAGGGTCATTAACAAGTGCTTGTTAAAATACTAAGTAAATGTACATAGTTTGTATGTGTATTGTGGGTAGGTACTGTATTTGTGTGGGGATGGGAGATGACTTAATTGCTTGGTCGGGAGGCCATAAATAAACCTATATACTATGCGCTAAATAAACTATAGTTTAGGCACTGCTACCGCTGCTCTCCGTAGTCACATCACTGTCGCTGCTCTGTGGTTCTGTGGTCGCAGAGATTTCAGTGACTGCCGCACGGCCCAGGCAGGCCTGCTCGCACAGATCCTTGCTCTCGAAGTTGTTCCCATTACCGGCACATCCTCCATAGACGAACTCCTCGCAGGCCTGGGTATCCACATTGTAGGCATACCGATAGAATAGGGCAAAACAGCGTCCCGTCTCCTTGGGCTGATGGCAATCCTCGGGAACATCCACAACTTTCTCTCCCGAAATAGGGTCCTGCTTCTCTACGACCACATCGGAGGGTGGGGCTGCGAGGGTGCTCACCAGGAGTAGGGCACTGGCGATGACCAGAATAAAGCTGTATCTGTAGCACATTTCGTTTCCGTTGGGCGACTGCGAATGACAACAGCACTGTGCCGTAACGAGGCTTAAATACCCCCCATACTCATATATCGTGGTGCGTCACCAGAGCCGCCAACACCCGCTCACGTACTCCATAGCTATTGCTCTTTTTGTGTGCTTTTTTTATATCGCATCGGATTGGAGTATTTGCCCAACTGATTCGTTGTCGCATGTAAATCACGCCACCGATGTCGCTCAGACGACTCTGTCTGTTCCGAGAAACTTTCGCAGTGTCCAACCTTCGCTGCAGTTCAATGCTCCAGCCAATAGCCAACATATTAATAATGGCCCGGCTTTTGATATGCTAAGTATATAAAATCATATTCCGATACGATCAAACGAGTAGTTTCCGCACAGCTCGATGATAGCTACGATAGTCACGTAAAGAAGGCGGAACGGGGTGTGGTGTGAACCAATGGATCACCAGGTGATTATCAGGTGTTTTCACGTCTCACTAAGTGATTGATCAACTACGAAACGAAGGGTTTGTGCTTATTTGTTGCCCCGCCATATAGTTATTCAAATAGAAACGATGATTGTTCTTGGGGAAAGACTGTAAACTATAGTTCTTATAATTTAAGTACGATGTAATTGATGTTTTAGTAGACATCAAACATCTAAGAGATTTTCCAGCTACAATATTACTTGGAATTGTTATGTTTTATAACTCTTTTGACAACATTTATTAACTGAAATAATTTCTTTGCTCTATTAATTCCTTTGTCTCTATAAATCTCATATCTCATCTATACTTTGAAGAAAAAGGTAAGTAGTACTTTGATACCTCCTTACATTCCTTACATTCCTCCTATTCTACAATTAATGGATCGATCGTCCACTGATCTTGATTCACTTTTTGATGAGGCAAGCATCCTCGCAGGTCTGACGGAAGCCCCAGCGATTGTCATTGCCCCGACAACCACCAAATTTGAAGGTCTGACACGAATTTGTATCCTTGTTATAGTAGAATCGATCCAGACTCATGCGGCAGGGACCCGGGTCCAAGGGTTGCAGGCACTTGGGATCTGTTGTAGGATAAGGGGAATATTGGCTCTAACTTGTGTCATAGGAATATGAACGCCCAAACGAACCTTGCAGTTGTCGCTGCTGTTGGGGTTTCACTGTGGTCGGATTGGGAGCCTGATTTCCTGCTGGATTTGGCTGGGCCACAATTCCCGGTTTGTTGCTATTGTTGCTGGATGTGGCTGCCGCCTGTGTCTGTTGCATCAGGCTGAACAAAAGAAGTGTCGCTCCAAAGCATAAAAACTGGGTCATCCGCATGATTTTTCTTTGTCTGTGGGACTGATAACTGATCGTTAATAGCTGCAAATGTGAACTGAACTGAGCGAAATGTTCTATATTCAGATTTTGAGCCGAGTTCAGTGATGATTACATCGGTATAGGTGTAGATCTCTTCCCTCTCTTTCTCTCTCTCATTTTTGCTCTGTGCTAAGCTAAGCGAAGCGTTTAACTCAAATTGAGCATAGAACGCATTGAGCGCGAGAAAGATTAATTATGTGATTTATATGAATAGAGATTTTCACATTTACATATATATATAGTATGATGATGTGCAGGCTCTCAGTCTAAGGTAAGAGATGGAGGAAAAATCAAAGGAACTAAAACTCACATATGTATTGGGATTGTTCTGAAAAATTAGATAGTTTTCCATCCGTCATATTCATCACTAGTTAATTTATTCTTAAATTGAAGAAACTCTTGTTTTTGTCTCCTTTTGTCGATTTATAACATGTTCAGCAAACAAAATTAAATCGGAAATTGATATAGCCCCAGTGATTGCCCCGAAGTCTAGAATACTTAGAACTCCTTTCATAAAACGAGAAGTAGGTTAAATAATAATAATGAAACCCTGAAATTTTCCAGCTGAAAACAAATGATACAATATACGAGTATTACGCTTTAAGCAGCCAGAATTTCTATGACAAATATTTTCGATTTCAAGATTAAGAGAACTGCTTCTTTTTTCTCGTTAAATTTTCCAATATAAAAATTCCGTGAATCGTTCAAGGTTGATACCGAGATGGAGATAAGGAATATAGTCAATAGCTGTGTTTTTTTTTGCCAATTATATATTCCCATCACAGCTGAGTAGAATTTATCAGCTGATTGACAGATGAATAACCAATTAGCACTTGAAAAAAAAAGAAGATAACTTAGATGCTTGGGCACGTAGTGTAAGTGTTTCCCGAGTGCGTTTGATTGGGCGTAGGTCTGGGTAATGTGTCATGTAATGTGGGTATAACAGCAACACATGAACTCTGCCATTAACATTAACATTAACTGCAACAATTTGCATAACAAATTTCAAGTAAGGGGCTCAAGTTGGGCATGGCTAATGCTAGCTGAGACAAATATTATCTGTACGAGTATTGCACTCCGAGGGGCTCATTAAAATTGCATTGGCAATTGTCTGTACAGAAGATAGTAAAGGACTATGACAGACATGCTCCAGCTCCAGCTCATCAGGGCTCAGGGCTCAGGGCAACAGTCATAATTAGAGTCATATTAGGGCCAAGACAAGATGGTCAACACAAAACGTTAGCAGGTGTTAATACATGGCGCAAATTCAATTATCGCTCAATGATGAGACATGGCATGGCCCTCCTTCCTGATGGTACGAGTATGATGATGTTGATGAGGTGTTATCCGTAGAGGGAGTACTATTTATTCATTAGCTCACAAGGACAGTGAGAGTGAGGGGCCAGTGATGGAATGGACGGGAATGGAATGGCCAAAATGTGACGCTCATGTGTGTGAAAATGTCTGTCTGAGGTGACAATTCAGTTAACTGTTTAATTTACTTGAAATAATTGAAATGTTGCCCGGTCTGAGCGCCCAGATGTTAATTGTCTCTCTCTCTCTCTCCCCCTCTATCTCTGAACTACGTTTAATTACTAAATTAGGGACTTGGACTAGAGAAAATGCCCTGTGCCAAAGCGATATTTATTGCCTGATTCAATTAACTAGACCTTAAACGAGTGAAGGCCCAAACAAAGTCCCCAGAGTCTCTCGATTACCATAGCGCTGGGGCGGAAACCCCAGAGATATCCATTGAAAATGAGTGAAAGAGAGGTACACTGAGAGAAAGAAATAGAGGGAGAGTGAGCCAACGAGAGAGACATATAGACAGAGAGAGGAAAACACAGTCAATTCTTATTCCTCTCTGAAGCTCAACCTCAACGTTGAAACCGAAACTCAAATTGAAACTGAAATTGAAATCTCGTTTCTCGCTGGTTGTCCACCAACATTGTCAATCTTTAGTACGTACATATATATATATATATATATATATATATATATATATTCCATACAGATACACTTGTTATTTTGTATTGGGAGATTCGAATTGTTGTTGCCATTGATATGCGGAACATGTTTTTGTTTTTGTTGCCTTTTGCCGTCAAGTCTTTTTTACGTCATCTCTCTGTGCGAGCGGCGTTTATTATGAGAGCGACTGTAGGGTATATTCGTTTGGAAAGGCATATCATGTATTATAGGAGGATGCTGATCTCTATAGATCGTATAGGTGGAAAATAGAAGAGAATAGGAATAGGACATCTTATTCACATTAAATATATGTAATTCCCAGTACTTTCAGAGAGCGATTGTAATTGATTGATCACATTTCTTAACATACATACATATACATATATAAAAACTCACGTTGCCTATCGAAAATGTAAATACCTACCTTTTGAATATATTAAACTACCGAAATAGATACAGAATTCAATTTAATGAAGTACATTTTCAATCAAACACAAATGGTATAGTACAATTTTCTAATCGATCCAACTGAATGATCCAATTGATCGAATAAAGAACTTTTTACGAACTCAAACATTTGCTTTATGGAGAATTTTTTCAGATATTACCTTATTCTTACAATGCTGTAGGACCGGAGAGACTAATGGGCTTAAAAACCACCAGAGTCTAAGCATCGTGCCAGTCGAGTAGGTAGCACCTTTGTTTCCACTGCCTAACCTTTCCACACTTTGCTATTAACTTGGTCAATGTTGAATATTGGCAAAAAACAAAGCATAAAAACATTTGAACGAATTTGTAAACACACAAATCAGCGGTGAGACAGCCTGAGCCCCGACTCATGCTCAGTGAGTTGTTAGCCAAAGAACGTGACGGTTGACTGAATGAGTGTCTGAGAGTGGATTCTCTTCCAAATAGATGACATGATGGATGCTCGATGGCTCCTTGTGGGTCTGGGGTACTGGCTATTGCTGCAAGTGATCTTCCCACTGCCACAGACAAATGCAGTCTCCAAGAGAGGTAGAAGAACGATTGAACAATATAATTTTTCCTACTAATTGTAATAAATGTATATAATCGTACAGTGAAATTGTGCCTGCAACCAACGATCAGTGGAAGGTGCTTTGGCTATGTGGAGAGCTATGCCTACAATCCCCTGATGCGACAATGCGAGCCCTTCATCTACGGCGGATGTGGCGGTAACGACAATCGCTTTACAAACAAGGCCGAGTGCGAATTTAGCTGCCGTGATATTTGAATTTAGATACGAGATACGAGTATTAATAACAACGCAAACAGAATTGTTTCAAACAAAACATCCTTAACGTATATTCATTTTGTGGTTTCATTGCCACCAGATCGACTGCGCCACTTCACATGTCTGATACTGTTGCACATCTTCTCGCAGTCCTCGAGACTGGCGAAGAGCCGCTTGTTGCCGCAGCCCAAAAATCGGCAATGCTGCGTTTCCACATCAAAATAGATTCCCAAAGTGCTCGGCACACAGAGTCCATTCGTGCTGGGCTGCACCGTGCAGAGATCACCTAATCAGAAAACGATACAAAATTAGTTGGAATATTGTAGGAATATGCTTTCAGAAAACACTTACGGGAGCGTGCCTCGATAGGTTGGTCCTGGATCATTGTCAGGATCAGACAGAGCCACACGGTTATCCTCAGTTGACTGTTGGCTTTCATTTTGGGAATACTTTTGAATCGCGGATTGGTAGTATCCTACTGCATCCGGTTTTGAAAGCTATTCAACAGATTCTTTTTCAAAGTCTCCTCTTGCAGAAGCTGATCAGATCTGATATTCCTTTTGGTTTTGCTATATACTTTTCCACTGTCAGCTCTGGTACAGTTGGTTCAGCTCTGTTGCCTCTGGTACAGCTTTACTCTCTCTGGTAATGGAAACACTGCCAATTCTGTTGTTTTTTAAGTCAAATGCGAGTACAAATGCGCAGCAGCCGCTCGTCGCCATATATAAGAAACCGAACGTAGTGTCTGTCGATTCTACAACGATTGGGATTTCAACCTCTAGTATATAGCTATTGCCGATGATTGACCGATCTACACACGTCCGTCTGGCAATGTTTCGTATTTCGTTTTCTTGATTTCTGAATGGAATTTATGGGTTTTTTATACCCAAAAGGTCTGCAAAGTTCAGCTTAATTCCAAGAACCCAAGTCGAAAATTCAGACAACAACCAAGGGATTATCGTTCGGTTTTTTGCGATTTCTGTTTGCAGATATGAAATATTTTCCCTTCTCTAAGTGGTAATGGTCCTTTCTGGACTTTGACTGAGGTAATTTTGGAAATTTTTCGAAAGAGACACAAGAAAAAACTCAATTTCTATACCACACTTTTGGTCACTGACTGAAAGCTGGAGCGTCTGGCGCTTGGATTGTCGCGAACTCGACTCGAAACCTCGAACAAAAGCCACCAGAAGGCACACATATTTGTAATCAGGCCGCTTCTGCCGCCGTCGCTGCCTCTGTTGCTGATTCTGCCACTGCTACTGCCGCAGCTGCTGCTGCTGCTGCCACTGATAACTGATAAGGCCCAAAACGACATGACACTACGCCGCGTCCAGCGCTTTTTGCATGTGATCAATAATGATGCTCATGATGTCGTCGATGAGGACGGGAACGAGGATTGACTTTCCGGCTAAAACTGGCGAGTGCCTGTTGCAGAAGGCCGAAATAATCATCGAGGTACTCCCAACAAAAAAAAATACAATCAAATGATAGGCCAAACAGTACAGGCAAACTCGAATTGGTGATACCCTAACGATGCAGCTCATATTTAGTTGTACAGAGATATTTTTCAAAAGCCATCTAATGCTTAAAAAGGAATTCATAAAACATAGTTTTATGTTCACTACAAAATTGTTCACTAATGTCCAAAATTAAGAAAGTGTTAACAGATTCCCAGAAAGAAAGGAATGTTAGGAACGTAATTCCTCACTAAATATCTCTATCGGATGCACATCATTCATATCAAATGTTTCCGAATGTTTTAAATACTCGTATTCTTTATAGATCTGCTCCTAAACCGAACGCACTCCTTTGCTTATAGAGTACATACAATATAACGATTCTAGTCTTGTTCAATGTCCAATCGACTTGTGCGAACTGTCAAGCCACATGCCACATAGCCAATAAATCCGATAGTGCTACAAAATAAAAACAATTACCTCACGGGTCATGGGGGGGCAGAACAGATCATTCCCAGCATTCACAGATTACGGATTAGACGCAATTTGTTAGCTGTTCAGCCGCTGACGCGATGCTGATATATTTTATTCAACAAACTCTCTCCGAATCGTAATCATCTCAACCTTCGTTCACATACAAATCCTTATTGCGTCTAACGCCATGGACACAGGTGGCGACGCAGTCCTGGATATCGCCGAAGCTCTGGCCCGGCGTCGAGTGGCATGCCCCAATCGAGTACATCTGGCAGTCCAAGGTGGCGGGATCGTAGTAGAAGCCCTCGATCTGGATGGTGCAAATACCCGGAGACCGCGGCGGTGGCTGCTTACAAATATCTGACGAAACACAACAGAAGTTCATAAGAAATGTGGGTCGGAAATGGACCGACCCTCTTCCTTCCACTACTCACTCGGTATCACGGGCAGGCCTGGGGGCAAGAAACGTGCCTCTATGGGCTGTAGGCTGCCCAACGACAGCAGCACCAGCCCCAGCACCAGCGATAGCCAGACCAACGCAGGCATAGTTCGAGACATCTGGACAACGCGCGGGCAACTGAGTGAGTGAGTGAGTGAGTGAGTCGAGTCGCGATGCCTCGTCGGCTGATTCAACCCGTCGCGAGCTCCCAGCGATAAGAAAATGCCGCCCTATACGAGGGCCCAGCACAAAATGCCATAAGCATTGCTTACTAAAGCAAAACATTCATCCTCATTAGCAAATATGGGATGAAAAGTTGAAAGATATTCACAGTGCGAGTATATCACCTGCGGGACTACGATCCCAGGAAGATGGGATGAAATTATCTTTAAATAACAAAAAGGAGTATTAAAGAGTAAGCTATTCAAGTGAAAAGAGACTGGTCTGTTAACAAATTAAATATTTGCTTAATCAACATCCACAGGCTATATAGCAATTCAACTGCTGTTTGTCCCTCGGTCTGTCTTTAGTATTACTTCTACAGACAAGGTTTTTGTGGCGATCCAGTAACCATTCCAGTGAGCGATTAATATTGATATACAATATGTATGTCCCTTAATTTGATCATCGTAAAACGTAAACTCCCATACTTCTATAGGATAAACGATATCAAATATATATATCACACGCGAGCTTAGACGTATATAAGATAAGATAATAGGATAACAAAAAAGTGCTTCTCTTAACCAAAGCTCAGATATGTGCAAGCTTTAACAACGGAGATCTAGACACAATAACCTTCTTTAACATTCGTTTCAGATCCAGTTTAAAGGTAGACTGGAAATACCCGTACTATATAAACCAAAATATATATAATCGTACACTTTGATATACCAAGAAGATCAGAATTGTTGGAAACTATTATATGAACGTAAAATGGTGTTGAATTTTTAAGAGTGTAGTGGCTATCTTTCGGTCTTAAGCCTGTTTAGTTTTCTCATAGATCTGTTGTCCTGTCTTCATTCAACGACACGTGCTTTCATTTTCAATATTTTAAAATTTTTAATAAATTAGTTTAAGGCAGGGATTTGGAAATTCCAAGAGAGATATTCTATAGCAGCTCATGCAGATGAACGTCTTTGCGAACAGCGTTGTTGAAGCCCTCCTTATAGCGATACCAAATTGGGCTCTTCACAATGGCATCGGTTTTGGCTAATACACAAAATTATCAGTTTAAAAAAAGATATATGCGAAACCACACAGGAAAATGACTTACCTTCATCTATTGATTTAGCTGTAGATGTTTTGTGGGTAATCCGACCGAAAAAGTCTTTGGTGAGCTGAAAAAAATGAAAATTATAAATGTTAGGAATATTAGGATAAAACAAATAAACGTTATATCATATAAAAATTGAATAAAAACAAGCTAAAATATAAACTGTATGGCATTAGAACGAAATCCAAGAAGCATTCGCAGCATAAAATACCCCACAAAGTCGCTTTCGTTTAAGATGGGCAATAAATGTTGGTTTGTCGTGATCCCACATTACGACCCCGATGACAATGCCGGTTGAATCCCCTTATGGGTTATTAGCTTTGCTGGGATTTGCCCAAAGAAGAAAATGTGAGAAAAGGAAGCTTTAAAAGGGGCATAAAGGTGAGCTCTCCTTGGGAAATGTATGCGAATGGTAGTCTCTTTGTTAACGTGGAAAATTTGCAAGTAAATTGCTGCTAAGTAAATGCAAGACATGCAAATCTTGATGGTGCATCTGAATCCTTGGACCCACCTGCTGTTTGGGGGCACTGCTGCGCACATTGGCAGCGGAAATTGGTTTCGGTTTCAATGTTTGCAAATGATTGGGCAGATGCGATGTGGCTGCGGTCTTAGCTGCCTGCTTCTTTGCGGCAGACGCTGCTGCAACTGCTGATGGCTCTCCTTCTTTGGGTGCCGCTCGACGGATGCGTGCCAGGGCCACTTCGCGGGCTAGTAGCTGGCGACCGAAGTAGGATACAGTGAGGCCAGGAAATCCTACCAAAAACAGCCGAACAATTATGAAGAGAAGTTTCTTGATGTTGTGTTAATTATTCACCTGGAAACGCGATGAGTGCATCGAGATCAGGCTCCGTTTGAAACACATAATGTCCTTCCAGCGACTTGACCTGAACAAATGTCACGCCGAGATCCAGCATCACCTCAATGGTGTGATTCAAGTCGTGCAGCTCCCTGAAAAAAAGAATAGCGTAAAACAAAGATCTAAAAGATGGATCCAACAAAGGAGATAGACACTCACTTGGGGGACAGCAGCTTCACCGTCACCGAGCGCAATTGCGGCGACAAAATCCTCTTCAGCATGGGCACGGTATCCAGCAGCAGAATCCTGCCATGACCCACACCCACAGCGGAGGGGGTGACACCTTTGCGCAAGGCCTGAAAGATGTTGCGCTGTGTGGTGCTCTTCTGTGTGAACTGCAAAGAAGGAAATGTGGATTTTGTGGTGGCTTTGGCTGTGTGTACACAGTGCGAAATCTATGCAGAACTCTCATTAATCTTGTGATTGCATTTGAGGCACATAATGGACAAGAAATTACATGGCTTGATTGTGTTGATTATGCACTTTCCAATGGTCCTTGCTGGGGATGTTTGCCCCAGCTAATGATGCCTGCATAATACATGAGCCTGCCTCAAAGGAGAGCTTGCTTGCCACTCGTCTTGCATTCAGCGATGAAAAGAAATAATGTGGCTCGGGGCCATGCAGTCATCATCTTTTTGCATCATCTTACCTCAAAGCCACGCGTGGGAAATGAAATTTTCGGCCAGGCCAGTGTGGCAAAGAGTAAATGCCAGACGACAAAGCCGTACGGCAAATATGGATAGATACTGTAGTTCTGCTGCCTGCCGATCTGCTGCTGCAGTATGTCCGTAAAGCAGAACCAATTCAAGGCCTCACAAACGCCCGTAAAATTTGGATCGGGCATCTTTTGCTGCAGATAATTCTCGTACACGCCTTGAGTGAGTCTACCAGAATGTAAAGGGAATATTATGTCACTTTTATAGAGAGAGAAGAGACGTTAATCGAACCTTTCGTAGTCCCCACTGGAATGGACCACATCCATAACATTGCGCACTCGCGTGGCCACGGACATGTTGGTCATGGTAACCAAAGCGGGCTCATCTCCAGTGCCATTAGTATCCGTCTGCAGTTGTTTCTTGGGACGTTGTATCTGAAAATATTCTATGTAAAATCAGCCTGAAAGGGATTGAAATGAAAAAAATTACTCTGAAAATGGAGTCCCACACAGTAAACAGACTCTGATGCCGATCCTTCTGTCCCAGATTGTTGTTCAGCACATCCTGTAGCGTCAGACTCTGCTTTTGGGCACTAAAATGGGAATTGGTTTAGGTAAAATGGGACTGAAAATAATGTTCGGGTTGCCCACTTGAAGAACTGCATGGAGGAAATGCAGCTGCGGACATCATTGCCCGACTTTTCAGCGAGCGTAATCAGTGATCCGAAATCGGTTTTTAGCTGCTCTTTCTGGGCAATCTTGCCCAACCTGTAAAGAGATCATCACCATCATCGATCGAAGAATAAATGTATTAGCTTCTTACCGCTCGGCGAGACGGGCTGCATCAATGGGCGGGAAGGTGACCACAAAGGCTATCTGGCGGAGGGGCCGCAGGGCTGGATCGTAAATATCATTGCATATACAGATAATGGGTCGTCGCAGGACATTGTGCTCCGATTTGGCCCCCTTGGCTTTCGCCTTGCTGTGGACATCATCGTTGACGAATTTGACCAGATATTCAATGGATTGACGCGGGGCACCATCGATTTCATCTGGAGGCAATGAGGAAATGTTATATAAAGTAAACATTGAAGGCACAAGATGGTTCGTACTCACCCAGAACTATGCAATTGGGTCGCTTGTCTGCATTGAGAACTGAGGACATTTGTGTGCCGTTCTCCAGGGCCAGTTTGAAAGCCTCTGGACTGCGATCGTCGGAGGCATTGATCTCCCGCACATTGTAGCCGGCATGCCGGGCAATGGTGTGGGCCAGCGTGGTCTTGCCCAGACCGGGGGGACCACAGAGCAAGGCCACCTTTTGCATGGGTCGTCCCATGGCATCCACATTCGTGTTGAGCGCCTGACGAGCCTTGCGCTGCCGCCAGCCGCCATTGGACTCGAATTTTCCCGTGCGCTTGTTGAAGCTATTCAGCTGGGAATTGGCACCACCACCACCAGCTGGTCCTCCGCCTCCGCCTGTGACTGCCTCCTGTTCCTGTTTGCTGTGAAAGGGTTTACCGAAGACAACCTTGTCCCACATCTTGAGCCAGTAGAGCAGACTCCTGTTGGTCATTTCATCCGAGAGCAAGTCAATGTATTTCCTTGGCTTGTATTTGTCCACCCAGAGGCGTCCCGTCTCCGGAGTGACTGCAGTCGAGGGAGCAGCTATCGCTGGCTGTGTGTCAGGAGCTAGGCGACGAAGAACCTAAGGAAGGGAATTGTTATATCATTGTCTCCCAATGGAATCATTTAACTCACCAGCTCGTTGGCCTCCTGCCAGACTTTGTCTTTGGCCTCGCCCAGCAGACTGCCCACAATTGCGCCCCGAGCGCTGATCAAGTCCAGCTGCCGCTGCTCGTACTCTTCCGAGTGGAAACGCACGTAGATGCGCTCTAGGTCGCTGCGTTGTATGGGCAGAAATGGCCAGTTGGGTATCTCGTACGAAAGATTCTTTCTTTGGAAATCGAGCAAGGCCTTCAGACGACTCACATCATCCTTGCGGATGGTTTTGGTCGACTCCTGCTTCTTGCGGCGCAGCTCCACGATCCTCTGAATGGCCTCGTTGTCACGCAGCTCCTCGGTACGTGCCTTTTTCACCAGCGGATCTTCGTAGGTCTCATGGAAGAGATCATCAATGTCGCCAAAGAGATCCCGCTCCAGACGCCGCTTGTTCACGCCACGCGTGCCCAGCTCCTGCAACTGCTGGGCGGCCGCATTGAGCAGAGGCACTGCCTCCGTTCCTTTGAATCCGTTGCTGGTCGGTAGAGTGGCATCCATTTCCTGTATGGCCGGCATGCGTTGAAATGGCGTTGAGCAGCCGCGTCCCACCGGCGGCCCTTTGGGGTGCCAAAGAGTCGCCTATTCACTGGTCCACCGCCCGCACCGCCGCCTCCATCATCGTTCTCTATTTGAGTGGCCCCAAAGGTAATCTGCGAGAGCTGTGGAGAGCCGAGGGTGGAGTTTTCCAAGCGCGAGGCATCTTTGACTGCTTTCGTTTGCTTAGCCGCCGCTTGCCGGGACGTGCTCGGCCCGTCGTACGCATCGTACTCGTGCGGCACATCCTCCAGCAACTCCAACTCATCCTGGTACTGCAGTTCAAACTCCTCGTCTTCATCGGGATATTGATTCATTCTTTGGCTCAAATCGCAAAATTATTTCGCAAAATTTCCAAAACAAGAGATTCCCGCCAAAACAAAATAAGCGAACAGCTGTTGCGCGCCACAGGGCTGCAAAAAAGTTGCTTATCGCTCCGCTGTCAAGGTGTATTGAATAAAAGGTGAGGCATAAATATATCTGTGGGTTTTCACATTATCATATGGAGAGCGATGAACTAAGAATCTCGAGCATTGCTCATACAACATTGTGGAATGGATTTGGGTGTCGCCTCACGTGTTATTAATATACATTAACCCATTAAGGGCCAATAGGTATTTAAATACCCATGAAAACGCCAAACTGGTGACAGATATCGTAATAAATTTTTTTTTAATTTAAAGAGTACAGATTGATCTACAATTGTGGGTTACCTAAACAATTTCAACAAACCTGGCCACAAACCAAGTCTAATGAAAATTTAAATTTATATACCAAATGAGTTTTTGTATGTACCGAAAATGCAATTATGTTGCTATGTGGAAAAACTTAAACTGGAGTAACAACCAGATGAAATATATCTCAGGTGTTTGCACAGGTAAAAAAAAAATGTTGTTCATATCAAAAATTCATTAAAATCGTACGAGCCGTTTAGGAGTGGCCCGTAATGGGTTAAGCTCAACACACTTTTTTACATTTCAGATTCCTCGATAGGCCATGCTGGCCCAGCAACGGTCACACTGCTCCTTTCTCTCCCTTTCTCACCCTCACCCACACACACTCAATCAAGCGACCCAAATTTAATCGTAGCAAAAATAATGCAATTCACAGTTATAGTCTATCAACTGGTCGCATTCGCGACAGCGCTAAAGTCGCGCAAATAATTTCGTTATAATCCCATTGTCATAATTTGTGTGCCACGCATATCCATCATCATCAAACCATAGTATCATCAGTCCCACCCTCAACCAGGAGAATATAATACCATGATGTCTGCCTAGCTGGAGGAGCAGAACAGCTGTTCGTGAGTAAAACGCAAACATCGGTAAATTCTGCCACATTATACACATTATCATATTTCTTTTGATGCAGTTTCGCACACACACAACTCCCGCACGCGCCGCGCACCCAACGAAGCGAAAAGGAAAAAGATTAGAGAGTGCAGGAGGAAACCCTAAAAAGACCTTAGAGCATTTCGTGAATTTGTGGGGCAAAGGGTGAGTGGAGGTCCCATGTGAAGCACAATAAATTTTACGTCACACACTGATAAGGTCATTCGACAGCAAACAGTAAATAGCAAACCATTAGAATGCACAATTGGCTGGCATCACATGACGGCGAGGACGATGCCATGGCCGCGCCCTCGACGTGCCCCCCGGGAATGGGAACGGGAGCGGGAAAGGAGCATGGGAGTCGTCGGATCTTTGGCGACATAACCACAAATCGGCTGTGGACCTTCCGGGTCCTGATGCACGAGGATCTGGGGGCCAGCGAGCATCTGGCCGTTGTGGGCAACTGTGAGGCCCTGGGCAACTGGCAGCCGGCGGATGCGGCACTTATGACGCAGGAGGAGAATGTGTGGAGTGTGGAGGTGTACATACCGCGTCACTGTGCCACGGAATACCGATACATGGTGTGTGCCATGGAACCCAGCAGCGAGCAGCCGCTGGTGAGGCGCTGGGAAACACAGTTTCAGGTGGGAATCTGTTGATCTGTTTTCGTGGAATGCCTACTACAATGAATGAACCCATTGCAGGCCAGAGCCATTGAAGAGCTGGATGAGCAGCCGCCTGAGGAGCAGATGGATATCTTCGGCTCCGTCAACGGCCAGGAGAAGGTAGACCGGGGCTGGCTCACCAGGGAATCAATCGTTCAGCTCAAGTTCTTCTACGCACCATTCACTTTCAAGCAACGCATGAAGCGACGCCATGTGCAGGTGAAGGTGACGCCCATGAATTTACGTATACCCAGTGCTGGGTGCGAGCCGTCCAGTGTCACGGGTCCAATGTCGCCGCCGGAAGATTCCCTCTCGAACGACACGCACGACACCAGGGAGAATGGCGGGGACTCGTCCACTGCCTTTGCCTTCAGCGAGGTGGTCACGTTGAGTGCAGATGAGTGCGAGATTCGTGCCCAGGAGCAATTTGGCACTGCCTGTGGACCCAGCGACCTGGTCATCTTCCACATAACCGTGGGAGATCTTGAGAACACGGCCTATCTGATCGATCTGTACACGTACAGCTCGCGGGTGGCCAAGGAGGATGGTCCGCCGCACCACTTGGGCTACCACTATGTGCTGCCCAATCTGTTCAAGCGTTCTGAGGGCAACCTGGAGATACCCATCACTTGTGCCAAGGGCCACCGACCGCTGGGTATGATGCGGCTGGGCTACCTTATCGTGCGTCCCTCGGCGCTGAGCGCCCATATGGACATGAGCGTTAGCTATGCCCGCTACTGGAACAACAAGTGGACGGGCCTGGATGTGGGCCATCGCGGCTCTGGCACCAGCTTCAAGGCCAAGGACGCTGTGATCCGAGAGAATACAATTACCTCACTGAAGAACGCCGCCGAGCACGGGGCCGATATGGTCGAGTTCGATGTGCAGCTCAGCAAGGATCTGGTGCCAGTTGTCTATCACGATTTCATGATTTATGTCTCGCTCAGGTCCAAGTGTAGCATGCAGGAGCACGACTTCCTGTCCCTGCCCATGCGGGAGCTGACGCTCGAGCAGCTGAAGAAGCTCAAGGTGTATCACACCGCCGAGGGCTTGTCGCGGGAGACGCGCTCCTTTCACAACGACGATAAT
This sequence comes from Drosophila lowei, assembly GCA_008121275.1. NCBI lineage: Eukaryota > Metazoa > Arthropoda > Insecta > Diptera > Drosophilidae > Drosophila > Drosophila lowei. The sequence continues at coordinate 22,874,740 of CM017779.1, read as the reverse complement.
CTGGAGCACCAGCCCTTCCCACAGCTCTCCGATGTGCTTGACGCGCTCGATATCCATGTAGGCTTTAACATTGAGATCAAGTGGTCGCAACGCCTGCAGGACGGACGCATGGAGGAGGAGTTTGAGCATGTGGTTGACAGGAATCTCTATATCGATTGCATTTTGGATGTGGTCCTGCGCAAGGCCGGCAGTCGTCGGATTGTCCTCAGCTGCTTTGATCCCGACATCTGCACGATGCTGCGCTTCAAACAGAATCGGTACCCAGTAATGTTTTTGACTCTCGGCAGGACCACTAAGTACGAACAGTATATGGATCCGCGCGGTAACTCCATGGAGCTGGCCGTCTGGCATGCGGTGGCCATGCAGCTGCTCGGGATTGTCGCCCATACGGAGGACTTGCTGCGTGATCCCAGTCAGGTAATAAAATGACACCACTCTCTAGGACAGAAATGCTGGGAGACTGGGACACACAGACATGTTTCGAAATCATTCACCTGCGGACTTTTAGGTGAATCTCGCCAAGGAGCGCGGCCTGGTGCTCTTCTGCTGGGGCGATGACAATAACTCCCAGGATACCATCAAGCTGCTTAAGGGACTGGGCCTGCATGCCATCATCTATGACAAAATGGATGTCCTCACCACCAAGGAGGTGAAGGTGAGTCTCTGCCTTCTCTTTACATTGGCTGTTACACCCAATCCCTAATCCCTAATGACTCTTCTTCGCTTTACAGCAAAGTGTGTTCCACCTCCAGGCCAAGGACAGCCAAAAGGAAATGCTCAAACTGCAAGCCCTGGAAATGGGGCACGTGTGGCACACCTCCGCCAATGGCAGCGAGGAACAGCAGGCCTAGTTGGGAGGGGGGAAGGTCTTGAGAGAGCTTCAGCACCATTATTTTATACTCATCTATATAGATATATCTATGCCTGTGAGCACTCCACACTTTCTTTGGAACTCTAGCTTCTGCTCTGTCCGCTCTCTAGCATCTCTTGAAATCGAAAGCATCCAAGCATCATTTCATTTAGCCAATTGCATTTGTTTTTTATATATAAATAGTTGAATAGTTGAAGGCTGCCTAACCAAATATTTCAATCGGTCATTCTACTAATAATTTGGTTTATTTGTTTGCGATTGCCTAAGCCGCGCTCTCTGTACTTCAGTTTTTACGTTCCCACAGAAAAGAAACTCTTAAATATATTTTACATATTTCAATATAAAGTTGAAGGTCTTTTCATTGGATTTGTGGTGCATCTGGCTAATGTTTCTTTACAATTAAAGTTCAAAGTTTTTTTTTATAATTTTGGTTCATTTTCTTTTTAGTTCTTTTAATGAAATTTAAATATTTTTCGATTAATTTTTGTTTTTAAACTAAATTTTTTGTATTTTTTTTACTCCGCTAAATGACTGTAATGATGGTGAGAGGCAAAATTTAAACGATTCACGGTTTTGATCCGGATCAGAAATATCCTATATAATGAAGTATTGTCTACATGGGTGGGAAACGCCTTTAATTGGCCATTTTACACGATTTTTACTTAAATTTTACAAATTTCCAATGATAGTTGGAGAGATTTAGGATTTCTTTTCTCGGCCCAACTCAAAAAGATTTTAAGAAATTTATAAATTAAAATTAAAATTTTTAAAAGTGGAAATTTGTTGAGTTATCTAAATATTTTATGAATATTGGGGGAAAACATTGGGTATCGAGAATTTGTAATGCTGGTAATTGAAAGAGTGCTATAAAAAAAATGTAAAAAACCATAAAAGATTAGAATTTAGATATTCCAAGAGCTTCGTAATCCCAAGTGAAAATGATACGTACAAAATTCTTATCTGAATTTAAAATTGAAATAAATTGAAGATAAATTTAAAAATATTTTCAAATATTCAAAAACGTTTTGTTTATTACATTACCCATACGCAGTGTTGCACTTTGGCGCCACATTCGAGCAAAATGACAGAGCAAAAGGAAACTCGAAAAGACGGACCAGTGCGCATGCCTCCGATTTACTTCGGTTTGCCTCCAGAGCGGAATGTATGTAAAGAAGCACAACATCAACATCCCTCCAGCGCCAGAGTACTCGTACCGTGTATGGTGTACCGTGTACCGTGTACCGCGCACCGTGTACTGTGGTACAGAGCGTGAAAATTCCATCAGTGTGTTGTTTCGGTTTCCTTTTCAGTTTGTAAAATCGCATCGAACGGCACGGCTCGGAACGCGCGCGCAGTGATCGGCATCGGCAATACAGAAACAGTGGTGTGTCGGAAACGGTAGTGAGAACCGAGTCGAGTCCCCAATAGAAAGCCCCTGTACCCGAAGAAGTGGGAGTGCGACACGGGCGGGGAGCGTGTGTGTAGTGTAGTGTAGTAGTGTAATTCTCTCACCTAATTTTTAGTTGTTGTTCCCATTTTTCGAACAAAGTCCTGATTTGGTTTCGGAACGAAGTTATATTGTGGGAAATACCAGCAGAGCAGAGTTATGTTTTGCGGCAGAGCGCATCGAGGAGGTCCAGGCCCAAGCGAATAGGTGAGAGATGGCGCGGGATGATGATGGGGGTTTGGTTTTGATGGATGATAGTCGGTCGGTAGGTCGCTCGTTCGCTCGTTGTATGGTCTAACGGTACAGCTATGGCCTCTATCCATGTGTGTGTTTTTTTGTGTGTGTGTATGTATATCAAGGGAGGGAATGAGGGAAAATGCCACTGTCTCTGCTCTGTCAATTTTAAAGTCAATGCTGGAAAACAATAAGGAAGTTTGTGATACACCAAAAAACGGAAAAATCGATGCGTGCGCCTGGCCTGCCTGGCCTGCCTTTGCCTCGGCGACACACACGTGTAAAGGCGTTTTGCATGGAGTAACTGTGTGTGTTTTTGAGTGCCTGTGTGTGTGTGTGTGTGTTCTCTGTGTGTGTGTATACGTCATGTACACGCCAAAGTTAACGGAGACTTCATGCCACAACAAAACAGAGGAGCAGCAGCAGTGTTACAGTACACGCCACTTACAAAACACTCTCCTGACCTACTGTGGACTCCGTGCCACCCCCATTCGCCCACTCCCAAACCCCATTACAACCTCCCACCGCACCAACAAAAAAAAAAACAAAAATGAACGATCCAAAAGCGGAGCAGTTAAGCCAACCCCCCCTTGGTACCACCTTCTAACTACTTTACTTGCGTGCCGCACACAGGATGTTTGGGAAAAGGAAATTTGGTATAAAAAAAAGAACACCTCATTTTAAATACTTCGTACGCGTACTTCTTCCCTCCGGAGGCAATATACTACGATATACTACGATATTCCAGGAGCTTTGAAGTTTTCTATGCTCATTAAAAGTGAATAAATAATGAGTGCCTGTGGCTAAAAATAAGCACAGACAAACCATGTATCATATGGGGGGTGTACCGATCGAAATGAATATGAATTTTATGAATATGAATCGAGTGTTTTGCAGTATGAGTATTTAGCATTTAATGCAGAGACCAGAGACCGAGCCCAGACCCTCATGGATGGAAAAGTCTTGCCCTCAGCGTGTGTTTGTTTTGTTTATAAAGCCTCCATGATGATGATTTCTTTTTGGATTGTGGTTTTTATGGCGTTGATGCTCGGTCGATTCTCGAGAGTTGAGTTTCGGGGCAGCAGCCGGCAGTTGCAAGTAAACATCGAAATGGACAAACGAAAGGCAGGCGGGCAGGCTGTACGCTGTACAACACAGCAGCAGCGCCCCCGAACAGACAGACAGACAGGGACAGGCAGACATTCAGACATTCGGACTTTCGGACAGGCATAGACAGGGGCACCACACACAGATACTCGCACGGACACGGACTCGACACTCTGTTGCACACTTGTAGGCGTTTCGCGATGAGTGTGTATTGGTGGCACCGTGTGAGTGGTGTAAACAATGCAGCGCCAAAACTAAATATTGTTTAAGAACAAATATTTGCTTTTTGTGCAAATCACGAAGGCGATTTCAGGCTTTATTTTTGTTCATAGTATTATACTATTTTTTTTGTTTGGGTACCACTCTCCGAAGAATACTTAAATCCAAATCCAGAAAACTGATGACGCTATCGTTGACTGGTTCTATATTTAGTCCGATCTAGAAACAGGGATCGGAAACATTTGTGGGAAGCGCTTCACGAGCTGCTAATGGGTCATTTCAATTGAATCGAAGCGAATATTATAGCACCATTTTCGACATATGTATTTGTACATATAAATTGCAGTTGTTTCTCAACTCGATTTGTTGATTTTAAATATTTATGCGGCGTAGAATGAGTATTTCCCACACACACTGAATCATCGGATCGGGAGGATGTGCAGGGAAACATCAAACATCGATGCTGCTGTTTATTCGGCGAATAAAAAGTTATATATAATTATGATCAACCCCAACCCCAACCCCAACTATATGTAAAATGTTCTACTGCTTTGCTTTTTGTTAACCTTGGAAATACTCAAAAACGAAGTGTATACTCGAATATTCCATTGGATCATCAAGTAAATGATAGGAAGCATCTATCAATGCTATTGATTCGTAGAATGATAAGTGGAGGGAACTTCCCCCGGATCCATTCCGCATTCGACTCGGTATTAATGGAGCGTATAAATATCGGATGATATTGTTTAGGGTTCTAAGAATTCTCCATCGCGCGATTATCTATAGCTGATTCATTAAGATAATACCCCATCCATACTTAATTTGAGTTGTTCTATTTCTCGATTTGTTGATCCTAAATGATCTTCTAAAAACAATCGAAAGTCAAGTGAATCATTGGGAGGATATAGGGAGGGGAAACACCTATCAGCACTGTCGGATTACACACAATTAATTCATATTTTAGTCGTAGAAACTACTCGAAATTCAATTGAATATTCCCTCATGGAATCATGATGCGGATACAGGGTGTAAGTCATCAATCAATGCTTACAATTTTAGGAAGTAGAAGGGCATACCTTTCATATGTAACTTCCTATACATAGATCACTTTCGATATCCAATCTTGGATATCATAAACAATGTTTGGATTCCAGCCATAAATTGAATGTTGAGTGTGAAAGTTGGGCACTCACCTGAAGAGATATAAAATATGAATGACTTAATGATTTGTATACACAAAATATTGATTTAGCATCCATGATTTGTATGCCTAACATTTGGCTGCGAGGGCAAGTGATAATTGATGGTTGAAATATGCTCTCTCTTTTTATTTTGGGGAACTGGGAATTTTTATTCAATATTTATTGGATTGCTTCGAAACGGTTGGTTGAAATGATGGATGTGGAAATATTTATTTAAAGCAAACAAAAAGTAAAATAAAATGGAAAAATGATTGGAACACTACCACAAATAATATATTCGTGGATAGTTTTTACAAATAATCAATAAATAATAGTAAGATGGGAATGTATTTGATGTGTGTTCTTTCACTCATCAAAAACACTTTAAGTATAATCCATCAAGAGTATTGAATGACTTTCCATGAAGTACATATTTAATCCCCAAATGAATACAGAAAACACTCATGAATACTGTAACATTTTCCCCCATTTCTCCCAGCGCCATGTCGTCCTACCGAAACCCAACCTAGTGAGTACTTCAACGCCTGAAGCGTCGCACTGTCTACCATGCTGTGGGTCTCCTAACATCTAGTTGATACATTTTCAAGTGCACATGAGGTAGATCGAGAGCGGGAGATCGAGTGATTGAGCCCTGGTTTCCAGTGGGAGGACCATCGAGTGGTGGGTGTGAGGAAGGAACTGCAACTGAATCGTGGGGAAAGAGGACCGAGGGAAATATTCAGGTTTGAAACCACAAAACGCTGCACGAAAGCACAAAACCTTCACCGAACACCCACAAAAGCAGCCACAACAATACCCTACACATAACAATCAACGCCACACCAAGAAAACCCCCTATACACACTTCTATATACACTATATATTGCAAGGAAATCATTGAATCATGACTTACATACCAAAAAAAATGCACTATACGCAAGCAGCCATGAATCTGATCAACATGGACTCGGAGAATCGGGTGGTTCTGAATGTCGGTGGGATACGGCACGAGACATACAAGGCCACATTGAAAAAGATTCCAGCGACGCGACTGTCGCGTCTCACGGAAGCCCTGGCCAACTATGATCCGATACTGAATGAGTACTTCTTTGATCGGCATCCGGGCGTATTTGCACAAGTGCTCAACTATTACAGGTAATCAATCGGACACTTCTTAGCACCTGAATGTCTCTCAAAGATAATCTCTGTCTCTCTTTTAGAACTGGCAAACTGCATTATCCCACAGATGTGTGCGGACCGCTGTTTGAGGAGGAATTGGAATTCTGGGGTCTAGACTCGAACCAGGTAGAGCCCTGCTGTTGGATGACCTATACACAGGTGAGTGTAAACATATAAATGATTGCTTTCCAGATTTACTTATAATCTCCTCATTGTCCTTTCTATAGCATCGCGACACACAGGAAACCCTAGCCGTATTGGATCGTCTGGATCTGGATACGGAAAAACCGTCCGAAGAGGAATTGGCACGCAAATTTGGCTTCGAAGAGGACTACTACAAAGGCACCCTATCCTGGTGGCAGGAAATGAAGCCGCGCATTTGGTCCTTGTTCGATGAGCCCTACAGTTCCAATGCCGCCAAGGTACGTCTGTCCTTGTATATGGGATGCTTTGAAGGTTCCTTAATGTGTATTTCGAACTTATTTTTGCAGACCATTGGCGTTGTTTCGGTATTTTTTATATGCATTTCGATATTGTCATTCTGCCTGAAAACCCATCCCGATATGAGGGTACCAATAGTGCAAAAGGTAACCGTTCGAACGGCAAACGGTAGCACGGCCTGGGTCCTGGACAAGCCACAAACCAATGCCCATATAGCCTTTTTTTATATCGAATGCGTTTGCAATGCCTGGTTTACATTTGAGATATTGGTAAGACTATTTCGAAGAGTCTATAGAACACATAAATGACTCTATTCTTCTCCTCTTTGATTGATCATTGAACTCACAGGCATCATCTATGTGTTCTATAATCCTTGACCTTGATTATTCAACAAAATATATTCTAATGGTGTCCTTCTTTATCGTTTAGGTACGCTTTATCTCATCGCCGAACAAATGTGAATTCATCAAGTCATCTGTTAACATCATAGACTATATAGCAACGCTTAGTTTTTATATCGATCTTGTGCTTCAGCGATTCGCATCGCATTTGGAGAACGCTGACATACTGGAGTTCTTCTCGATCATACGCATCATGCGTCTGTTCAAGCTAACGCGTCACTCGTCCGGCCTGAAGATCCTCATCCAAACGTTCCGTGCCTCGGCGAAGGAGCTGACCCTGCTGGTGTTTTTCCTCGTCCTTGGTATTGTGATCTTCGCCAGCTTGGTGTACTATGCCGAGCGCATACAACCGAATCCGCACAACGACTTCAACAGCATACCGCTTGGCCTGTGGTGGGCTTTGGTGACAATGACCACCGTGGGGTATGGCGATATGGCGCCAAAACATACATCGGCATGTTCGTGGGCGCCCTGTGCGCCCTGGCCGGTGTACTAACCATTGCACTGCCAGTGCCCGTTATAGTTAGCAACTTTGCGATGTACTATTCGCATACGCAGGCGCGCGCGAAACTGCCAAAGAAGCGTAGACGAGTGCTTCCCGTCGAACAGCCGCGACAAGCGCGAATACCAGGTGAGATCATACATGATCATAATACATAGCCAATCCTGTATCCAATACACCATTTCGATCTATTTGCAGGGGCCCCTGGCGGTGTCAGTGGTTGTGGCACACCCGGTTCGGGGCCACATTCGGGACCCATGGGCTCTGGCGGCACTGGACCGCGTCGCATGAACAATAAAACCAAGGATCTGGTCAGTCCCAAATCAGGTGAGTCGTCCTCGTTTGTCCTTGCCACGGCAACACCACCACACCCCCAAACAACCACAGCCACAGCCACAACCCCGAAACCCCCTCTCCACCACAAGCAAGCATATCTCAAAAACACCTAACAAATCTGAGCTGCGCTTCAAAGACACCGCCAAAAAAACTGCCAAAACTACTTACCATTAAAGAGTAACCAGTTCTTAACATCTGTCCCAAAGGGCTCTTGCACAGCTGCACTCTGAGTTTGTCCATGGATTAACTCTCAAAGAATCACAATCCCCCGAATAATCAATCCATATAAGCCAGTGAGCAGACAAGTATCTCACTCTTAAAGGAGACTTTGAGACTTCATGATCTTGGGTGCGCTTCCCCCTGCGCTTCTGGCGTTGCTATAATGTTTCCCATATATATAATTCTTTATCATTTCGTCGTGTACGTGTATATATGTACTCTATGTAATTACCATATGAAAATCGGCTTGTTTTTATACTCCCCCCCCATTCCACAAGTTGATTCATTCATTCATTCGTTCGAGCTTTGCTTTTATTTAACGCCACACTCATCTCGAGGATTATTTTATTCGTGGATGATGATTGGAGGTTCTTGAGTTGTATGGAAATCTTAACTTAAAAGATTCTCTTTCATACAAAAGCCTCTGCAAAAGATGCTATAATTTATTAGGATAATTCTTTCTTGGATTGAAAAAAAAGACAAACAAATAAATAGTACTTTGGGTGATTACTTCAAGCTGTTCTATAGTTTAATTCTGCGATATTTTCGGGATATAAATAGATTCTATAAAGCATTTGGCCTAAGATAGCAGAAGGATTAATTCCTATTTCCATACAGTGGTATCAAGTTTCCCGATTTAAGTATATTCCGATAATCTTCCTTCGATAAATATTAGGTTTTAATTCGTAAACAATTCCCTCTAGTATCTTGGGGTTTCCACTGATATACCACTTCATATCATCCACGAATCTCTCAAGTTCCAACCATAAACTCAAAGAAGCATTTCATTCTCATATTCCAAACTTTCAGTTTACCCTTGAAGGCATTTTGTGTAAATTCCCCTTCAGAATTTCTCTATTTAGGGTTTTGTTTTGATCCTAAAGACATCCCAACATATTTATAAAAAAACACAAAAACATTTATAAGATGTTAGATAATAGAGGATTTGGATCAGGATGAGATATAGATGCAGTTTCTGGACTGGTCCCTATATCTGCCTGATCCATTAATCCCCTATATCATAACTACTTATATAACACAAATAAATCTATATATATAAATACAGTTTCCACAATGTTTTATGATACCCAAGACTCTCTATTGTGTGTATTTCCACTCTTAATTTTACTTTTGAAAACTCTGCTCAAAATATTTTTGTATAATTTAATATACTTACTGTTATTTTTGTTTTGATAAAAAATCCAATCCAAAAACCCCTACAAATCTTATGTAAATAGATGAATATACAACAATGATTGGCAAACCGCGAGATGGCAAAAAGAGCAGGCTGCTCTAAGGCCACAGACACGAGCACCACATCAAAGAACCACAAGAAACCACAGCAACACCATCCAACAGAACCAGAACCAGAACCAGAAACCGAAACCAGATGAAGAACCAAACCCAAAAACCAAAACGAAACCCCAAACCCAAAACCGTTTGAAACTATGATTGAGAGATGATGAAGAAACTTTTCTATATAAGAATTTGGCAAACTGATCTATGAGAAAACGCATTGAGACAAAGCGAGTGTAAACCCCAAACTACTGGACTACTGGATAGAGAGAATCAGAATCAGAGATGAACAGAAAATCGAGTGGTACGTTGGATGCCGTACATAAATATTGATACTCGTGTGAATATCGAGGACGTCTGCCTACTGTCTACTGCTATCTAGTGCTACTATCTACTACCATCACCAATCTGCTATATTATCGTATATATACTGTAATCAACAATATGTAATTTTCTACGTGTTTTCTACCTCTTCTACCTCTCTCTCTATCTATCATATATATATTCAATATAAATATCGTATACGTGTTGTTCTTCAGTTCTGGCTCGTTCGTTTCTTGGTTACAATAGAATATAAATGATCAACATATAATATATATTATATTCCGCTCTATAAATATGTATCTCTATAAGTGTATCTTCTCTCTCTGCCTCTCTCTCTCTCTGTATCTGTGTGTGTGTGTGTGTTTTATTGTTATTCAAAGGCGAATTCCCCTTCAGTATCCCCCATAGATATAGGTATAAAAACAATCGAAAAACTCTCTGTATTATCTTGAACTCTTGTATTTCAGATATGGCCTTCAGTTTCGACTAAACAGACAAAAAAGAAAACATACCAGAAAGCTATTTTGTAATTTATTAAAAACCCGAAAAAGACACAAAACAAAAATCAAAAAATCAAACAAATAATTAAACAAAGAAAGACCGAAACTCTACAACAAAAATCGAACCAAAAAAGTAACGAAATCAAAAAAAGAAAACTCAGTTATACTCGTAATTATGTAAAAAGAAAAATCCTTCGTTCGTTCGTTCGTTCGTTCTGTCGTTCATCATTCATGCTATCTGCTAACCAAAAAACCATGGACTCTGCTGGGCGGGTGTGTTGGTTAAAACCTTTTTAATAATCTCCTCCTCCCACTCCTAGTATAGAAAATCTAATAACTCCAACTCTAAACGTAATTTCCAAAGCCAAAGCATAACTCTCTCTCTCCCTCTCTCTTGCTCTCTCTCTTAAACTATTAAAACTCTGTAGCCCCGTATCGAATCCGAATCCGAATTCCTTTGCAAAAGTGTCAAATAGTTGAACAAAACTTCCAAAACTACTAGAGAAAAACCACCCCCCACACCATCTCCCCAACAGCATTGATTCTATAAAAGTTTTTCCCCCCCTTCCTTCTGCAAAACTTGAACGGAAATTCCTCTTTGCGATATGTGTAGCTCTAGAGATATGTATATGTATATGTACAATAAATACCTTACCATATAAGTGTTTCAAAGCATGCTGCATGTGTTGCAACGTTCCTTGACTCGAATCTTGGAAAACTTTCGAGGATGTGTGATTAGTGTTTAGTGCTTAGTCGATGTCTCCCTGTAATCGTACTTGTTATATTGTGTGTGTTCTTGTGTATGTGTATGTGTTGTTCACCCACCCCACCCCCCCAACCCACAAACCCAAACACCCCCCTCTCTCTCGTATTGTAGTAACCAAAAAGTGCACCCAGTAATCAAAAACTACATAAAGTTGTGTCCCACTTGAAATGCGATTAAAATCCAAACGAATTTGGCCTCTCAGCTTTTGAAAAACAATGAAAATAATATTTATTTCTCTCTCTTTCTCTCTTTTCTTTCTTCTCTCTCTCTCTCTCTCTCTTTCTGTAACTATCTTTCCGGCTATATCCCACCTATTTCCTACCTACCTCAAAAAATTCTCGTATGAAACTATCTTTTGCGGCGGCCTTAACACAAATAGTTGCTCAACTCTTCGCAGGTCCACTGGGCGCCAGCATCGTGGCGATGAGTCCGCGTACAATGCTCGATTTGAATCCGGCCTTGGCCATGGGCAAGCCGACATTTCAGCCCCGATTCCCCACCCAACTGGCGGCCACACCCTCACCCATGGCCACCACCAACACCCATGGCGGTGCAGCCGCAGCAGCGGCCACGGCAGTAGGCGTTGGAGCCACAACTACCACCCTAGTGGCACCGATTGTGCCACCAACCATTGCGGTCTCCACAACCGCAAGTGTGGGCAAGGACAGCGGAATTTCCACAACAACCACCACAGCTACAGCCGCAGGCAACACCAATCTGGAGACCAGCAAGAAGGCCTTCCTCTAAAGGCAGCCAAGGCCCAAAGGCCACTCTATGATCCTCTATCCACCATCTAAGCAATATCTAATCGAAATCTAAGGCTATCATCCTTCGCATACGTATTGTCCAAGTATCCAGAGTATACAGAGATATGTATGTACACCTATGTATTCCCTAAGTATTCAGAGATCGACACAAGGATCCAAGGAAAACGAATCATCTTTGGGTTCCATATCATATCATGTTTCAGTCTGTCCAAAGAAAATAATGTTTCAGTCAAGACATATCGGCTATTTTCTGGGGTTCTCATATAAATACGATCTTAAGTTTCACTTTCAGACAGAGGATCGGATCAAAGAAGATCTCCCTTGGGAGCAAAGAAATTAGAGATATTTTTAAGGATCCTAGATCATCCTTTTGTTTCTTTATATGAGGTCTCAAATCTATAAAAAGAACCAATCAAATCTAAGCAGCAATACATGATCGTAGATCATCATTATTTCGTCTAGGAATTTTTTCAGATGAATCATAGATCATCTTTATTTCTCTCGTATCAATTTCTAATTGTATTTCCTAGAAACTTTTATGTTGACCATACAACAACAACAACAACAACAACATACCCATGAATCTTATATCGGATCTTATACATAACCCCAAACTATATATAGATAATACCTACAACAAATTGCTTGACAAAAACAAGACAAAGCCGAAAAGCATAAGTTCTTAAGCCCCAAAAAATGTTTTATCCCCCAATAAAAAAAGCTTAATAATAAAATATTTTTTACACAAGCCATAGAGATAATAAATCCAAGAAAAATATAAGAAGAATGTATATAAAACATAGATGCTTTATAGCTCGGTTTGCCAGTTCCTTATGCGTTGTGTAAAGACTCTGCTGCCTCCTCCTGCCTGTGTGTGGTATGGCAGGCAGTTGTGGTTTGGTTTGGAAGCTTTAAGTTCATCTAAAATGCAGTTAGCGACGCTTTAGCCATTGCCTAATTAAACAGAAAACCAAAAACCAATCAAAAAGTACCCTCATGCTTCATTCAAGTCTCTCAGGCACGTGTTAACTTTAACTTTCCACACCCCAACCCAAGAAAAAACTATATAAATATATAGAGAAGGTGTACTCGAAGTTTGTCTTCATCTTCATTTTTGGCTTCAATCAAAACAAACAAACAAACGAAAAACGAGTAACTTTTCGGGCAGAGAACTTGAAAACTTGAGAAAAACAAGCGAAATTTTCCAGCAGTTGGCACTTTTTTGCTCATCATTCACTCAGTGTCTAACCTGCGGGGAGGATTACTTGGGGAAGGAAAATCGCAGCAATTATTCTCAGAGGGAAAGGAGGAACAGAAGCAAGTGTTTCCAGCCCCGAAGATGAGAGGGAGTTCAAATGCAAATAACTGTTTAGGAGCAAACAAAGAATGCTTAAAATTTTCCACTTTTCCCACTAGGAAAACAAGTTTACAAATTGCTGTAGGGGTGTAGTGCATGGTTAATGGAAAGAGCTACTTTTTAAGATTGTTTCCCCAAGGTTTTCTTTGATTTTACAAGAACTTTCATTAGCTAATTCTCTTGTACATTTTGAATATATCTCTTGGCGAATATTACGCCTACATTTACATCTAAACATAAGCATAGGAACGAGAACGAGAGGAAACTAAAAATAAAAACTAACAAGAAAACCGCCATGGAAAAACGGAAAAACGCGCTTTGCACAAATGCGAAAAAAGCAACAAATATAAAAATCGAAAGGGCAACAAAACATTTGTTAAGTTTTTACAATGAAGAGCATTAATAATAATAATAACAACTAAATTAATATTAAATATTGCAAGCTATTTGAACGGGAAAACCAAACCATTTTCATATTTATTTTATTTTTCATTTTCTTTGGTTTCCATTTTCTTGCGTTTTATTTCGAAAAACTGTTTTTAATTACTGTATAGTTAAGCAAATTGTATACTATTTGAACTAAACAACAAACAAAATTGTTCTCTCAATAATTCATGAACAAACAAATTAAATTAATTATATATACATTTATATATATAATTGGATATATATATATACACTATACATATATATGAATTTCAGAAAATACAAGAAATTGCAATAAAGAAATCTATTGAACACCAAAAAAAAAAACCAATTTAATTCATTTTTCAATGGGTCGTCAAACATTACAGGGTATTCTTTTAAATCTTCTTGAAATAATAGATATGATGGACTTTGAAATACCCAGAGGTGTGGCAGTTTGAAAAGATATAGTACTGATTCTGCCACAGGAAATGGTAGAAAATTTCTAGTGGTTATCTTTGGAAGATCTTTAAGATCTTAAGGAAATTTTAGAGCTCTCAAAAGTAATTGTATACCTCGATCTAATACCCAATAATTGAAGGGCATTCGAAGCCCTGAAATCACCTCACACAAACCACTGTCTGATAAACATTTAAGCCACAATCTTCTTCCACCAACTGCTGCCAAAGTTGGTCTGCTACAGAGTACCATATTACATTGTTAAACCTCCTCCACAGCGGACTGCTTAATATTCGACTCCAGCTGGCGTTTGGGGAACCGCTTTATGACCACTTTCGGTATTTGTTTCGATTTCATTACCAAAATTTGCTATTGCAATAACAACTCAAACGGTCGTCTCAACTCTCTAGACGGCACCACACAAAAAGCGAAAGAAACGCTGGCCCCCCGAGGGCCTGACCTTCCATTGTACCCGATGGGGAGAGCAGAGTAAAGCCCAACCAAGTGGAAGTGAGTCCGAGCCGAGACCGAGACTCCATTTACCTCTTTCGGCCGTTGGCTGTGGGCCAATAAAGCGCTTCATTAACCAGTGCCAGAGCCAGAGCCAGAGCCAGAGCCAGAGCCAGAGCCAGAGCCCTTTCAAAGCCACCCATACTCATACTATTTACAAGAGCCCACACAAATTCCAATGCTAAGCTAGGGGAATCCATCCATTCAATCCAAAAGTTGCCCCCTCGGGACACTCCGATCAACAGTTGGTTTCCCGGAGGATGAGCATCGGGTTGGGGTGGTGGCATCCATTCTGCTCTCCACAAAGTGTTTCTATAGTTTTGTCCCGAAAGTTTCTTGGAGTTGAATGTCTGGGAATAATCCATGAAATTTCAATTACAAGACCAGAGGAAATTATGCCCGAGGACAGTGCAGAGCGCCTTCGGTCGGTCTGGTCTGTGGCATGTCTAGGGTGCATGCCTGCTTGGTCTACAATTATATTGTAATCTAACGAGTATAGCTCTATAGCTCTGTAGCTCCTGACTCTTGGCTGCTGCTCTCTTGCTGGAATGTTGTGGGGGAGCAAATGAAAAACATGAACAAAAAAAGCGTTACTATATTTTTGCCGACAAATTTTTGCAGAGTTTTCCAGTTTTTCTTTTCGTTGCGCAATGAGAGTGGTGGTGGTGGCGCTGGAAAAAGCTCTCTCTCTCTCTCTCTCTATCTCTCTCCCAATCAATCTCTTTCTCCTTCGATTGAAATTCCTCAATGAAGCTTGCTCTCTGGCACAATCTCTCTCTCTCACTCTCTCTGTTTGGGCCACATTTCTCTGTGGCTATTTGGCTATTTTGCATTGCTATTGCTCCGCAAAAGAAAGTCTCATGTCTCTGTCGCTCTCTGGGGGTACACTCTCTGCCTCTCTCCAGTTGGGGGTACGGGATGTCTCTGCCACTGCCACTCTGTGTTGCCGGTCTGGTCTGGGTCTCTGGTCTCTTGTATTTGCCTCTGCCACGGCCTGGTGTTGCCTGCCACGGCCTGCTTGCTGCCTGGCCTGATGCCGATGCCGATGCCGCTGCCTTTCTGCCTGTCCGGAGTTTTCAAGCATTTCAGTTGAATTTCGACTGCGCGACGTGTAAGTCTCCTCCGTTTCTCCTCCGGAAACCGTCGTCGGCGTCGTCAGTTTCGGTGGCTCCGTCAATTCCGTGGCTCTCTGTGTATTTTGCGTACTCTGCGACGACTTTTGGGACAATTTCGGCCGACAATTGTCCATCAATCCAGCCAAAAGAAGGAAAAGAAACAAATAAAAAATCCACAAAGAAAATTCGCATCTCGTATCGTCGGAGGAAAATATAAATATAAATTCCTTGTGCTTCAACAACGTCTGACAGCGGCGACGGCGGCGTCATTTTCCTCCAGTATGATGTTATTTCTGTGCATTCGGCGATTTTAGGTTGGTTTTTTTGGATTTTTTTGCTCGACCGCTTGGGTCTTGCCAATTTTCCTATTTTGAATATTAAAAGCCAAGTGCCGGGCCGCAACGGCGATGACGCTGACAGTTTTTTGTGTGCCCCCCGTGGCCGCTCAGGTTTTCCTCCACTGGCTCTCCACTGGTACTCCTCCTCCGATTAAGACCAGTCTGGCATCGTGGCTGCGTTGCCTGGTTACGTTTACAACTCAGCCATGGACCAGGGACCAGGGAGCAGGGACCACGGACCGATGCCATGCATTATACATAAGCTCTAGTGAGAGGTCTGGGGAAAGATTCGATGGAGAAACAGAGAGTAGAGAAAGAGAGAGCGGAGAGGAGGCGACAATGTGCTAGAGCTGAAGTAGCTTCATCTACAGCTTCAACTGCTGCCTCTGCCCCTGCCCCTGCCACTGCCACTGCCTCTGGGTCCCCCAACTAGATTAAGTGTGAGCTGGAGTTGTGGCTGTTATTTTTGGAATTGGAACTCTTTATTATTAGCCACGACTCTTACCATTTGTGCTGTTAACGCTACTCCACTTGAACCCGTCCTGCAATATTAATGACCATTTTCCCTGACAAATATTGAAGCGATTGTAACACGCCTGCCAAAGGTAATTGTAGCTGGAACTGCGGTTCGTTAAGGGGTATCCATCTGCGGTTTTGGGGTAGGCTTTATCCATCGATTGGTCATGCGAAACTGTGAATGCCATTGCCCATTGGCGATTGGCATTACGTTTCGCTGAACCAAACTAATGAATCGATTGCGGAATTCGACACTTGACATCTGTATCTGTATCTGTATCTGCATCGGTATCGCGTGTGATGTTCATTTGGAAATTTGTACGAACTATGAGATGTGTGGCATACGACTTTAATTTATACGGATTCAAATGCTATGCATATAGAGAACAAATATTCCTGGGCTGATGCTTAAATTTATGCTAATTTAGAGGTTTAGCATATATTTTGTTGAAACTTCAATATACACAAATTCTGGCCTAGCATATTATGGTATGTTTCTCCTTAAGTCTATAGCACATATTTACATTTCAGGTATCGCGTTTGCCCCTAGGTTGCTCCTTAAATTTATACAAATTTTTGGATGCAGGGCATAACATTCTTTCTTCAATTTATACTGATTTCAAGCTACGGAAATATACAATTTCTATTCATTCATTAATTTGGACGTAGCGTATTATTTGCTACTTTAAAATAATAGGAATTTCCCTCTTAAATCTAAAGAATTTCATTAGTCCGGCGCATAATATTTTCATTCAAATTTTTTGCATTTAATTTGGGATAAAGCGTATTAAGGAAAAATCTAAAATCTAAAGGAATTCTTATTAAAAATAAACAAACTTAAAGCTAAAGCATAATTTGTAGTAGAGCATTATTTTCCTCCATAAAATAAAACTCATTAGAGGAGAGATATTCCACCCTTGTAGATTTGTCCTTTAAAAAATAATACGAATAATTTGTTTAATATATTATAGCATGTTCCTTCATAGATCTATGCGAATTTCCAGATGGAGCTCATAGTTTTCCTCCCAAAACCCTGACAAATATCCAGGTATATCGGTTATGGGTCTTCCTCTAAGAGGTATACAAATTTCTACGTCCCATAGCATTGCCTCTACTCTAATTTATAATACTCAAAAGATAGTTAAATGCACAAGTCGTAAAGACTTTGAATTAATGTTGTTTCGTAGGGGTTTCGTTATGGGGCTGTGATATTAAGTTTCAGCCATAAATTTACCTTAACAGTGGCCTTACGCCAGTTGCGGGGGACACATTTTGAAAGTGCAACAGTCATATAGTTTATAGTGCTGTATAATCTTTAGTTTCCACATAAATTTATATAAACATTTAAGGATCAGAAGCATTTGCTTTATCTGCAATGGCCGTTAATGGACACAACTTTTGGGAAAATAAAAGAAATATGTGGGTTTTCTATGGTTTGTTATTCAGAAGTAGATCTGTGGATAGTACGTTTGAGGCTTAAATGTATGGAATTTTCATAGGCGAGACTCTTATTTAAAGTTCAAGCTCTCGTTGCAGGCAATCTCCCAATGCCTACACCCTCGAACATCTCTTCTAGGCGGACAGCTGCAAAAGTGAAATATTTTTTCCTTCAGTTGATTTATTTTCACCATTTAAGCGTCAGGCAGGCTTGTGCAAAATGTGCGAAAAGTTTGCTTTTGACACAAAGATAATTGAATTTTTTTTAAAGCCTTTCAAGAATATGATTTTTCATAAATGAGTTTTCCACAATTGCGGTTGAATCTGAATAACTTGTCTGTATTTGTATGCAGGAGTAGCGTTTCGAGAGTTGTGGAGCTTCCCCTGACATTTCCCAGATTTCAAAATGGAATTAACAACAGATTTTCTCTTAGTTTCGGTGGTGACTACGACTACCCCCACAATTGTGGTGTAGCTAACCAAATCGACTCTGATCCCCGACTAAATGTTGAGCAAACTCTGTCCCACTGCAATGCCAAGAGCAGAGCTACTAAAACCAGTCGGAGCATCTCCCGTGGCACAAATCCGTGGCATACTTTCCGGCGAGGACATAGCGGGCAACATCAGGAGCAAAGCAGTGAGAAAAAAGTGGAAAGCCAAGAGAAAAACCAGGAGGAAAACCAAGAGAAAAACGGAGCAAAACCAGGAGAAAAACAGTGCAAAACCAGGAGACAAACAGACCAAACAGAACTGCGTTGAATGTGGATGCGAAATCAAGGTATCCGCAGATTCGAGGCCAGGCCATCGTTTAGCACAATTCGATGGTTAATTTTTTATGCGATTGCCCCCCTGCCGGTCGGAGGATTGTAATTGCATTTTAATATTGATGATATATTGATGGCCCTGGGATGTGTGACCGGGCCAATGAGCTGCCAGCAGACAGACGCCTGTGCAGAGCGATCTGCCAATTGTGTGTCTCTTTACTTCATTTATGAAATTTACATTTATTTCATTCAGTGACAGACAGCAGACCACACCTCGAACGCAGTCGCTTTTGATTAAGGTTATTGCGATTGTAGTACCCGGTAGTCGCGACGAAGAAGGGTGTCTATAACCATGAATATGAAGGACTATGGATATAGAAATCGAGAGAGAAAATAGAGATATATAGAGATAGAAATGCAGTATAGAGAGCAGAGACATTGGAGAGATTGGGTTTGCTTAGATCCTATACACCAATCTCTCAAAATTCATTATTGATGCAAATCTAATTCTTTTTTTCTTCCAATTCAAGAGACTTCCCCAGTATCGGGTATCTTATAGTCGGTATATCCACTTTAAAATTCGTACTTGCTTCTGCTGTGGTGCGTTGGGTCACGCCTGGGTCAAGGGTCAGGCGCTGAGGCTGATTGTGTGTTGGGGGCGGGGTCCTCATTTGCATAGTTTGATTTCGCGTTTGTCAGCCCTTGCCATTGTTGACACTCGGTCGTCAGCTGTGGCAACAACATCGCAGCGAAAGGTGAGCATCGCATCGCATCAGCAGCACCAACGTATTTGTCAAAAATCAATTGTACGGTTAAGTGCCAGGACACTTTACACGAAATTTTCCACTCTCCTGGGCTACGCACTCACGCTGACACAGCTCTGGCTCCTCCTGGTTCTACTGTTCTGGCTCCTGTTCGTCCTCCGTCCGGGGTTTCCATTTACAATATTAAATTTGTGCTGAAGTCGTGTCGACTCCGCACACAGAGTTTTCCCCCCCTCAATACAAATGCATTATTTTCGTTTTTCCCCAGACACACACACACACACACACACACACACAAACACACTCCACTCCACTCGCACACAATCTTAAATAACAAGTTCATTTCCCAACGAAAGGGAGAGACGACGACTCATACAAACAATGGATTCCATCACAAAAATACGTATATGTCATTTCATTTTATTTTTCGTTCTTCTGTTTCTAACAAATTTTGGGTTTCTGGGGAAAGAAAGAAAAACCTTTTTCGGTTTTTATTTACAATTGGCTTATCTAGGATTTGTCTCTGGCTTGCCTACGATTACAATGAAATGGATATTTTTGCCAAACAGAAAAATGGCAATTATTTATTGATTAGGTAGACATTAAGATTTATCTTTCACAAAAGGGAACAAAAGCATATCAATATCGCAGGTTTTGACCCGAAGGAGAGCAGGGCAAATATTGATTTAGACCCAGTCAAAGTTGTCGAGTGTCCGGCCTGACCTTTCGACAATGTTTTCCAATTTGAGGCAATTTGCAAGCAGCTTTCCCTGGGAGAAAAACTTTCGCCGTGCAAAGTCTAATTAGATGAGACATCAGTATAAAGTGTAGATAATTTGCATATTTCTCGAAAATTCACGAAACATTGAATAAGACTTTCATCTCATTTGGGAACTTTGCGAGGGACTTTCTTTCAGATTGTTCAACTTGCTGTTGGAGATATGTTAATGAAGTTAAGCGAAGAACTTTGCCTTTGCCTTTGCCTTGTTGTTTGATTGTGCTCGTAATGCTATGGTTTTTTCGTTCAAGGAAAATCGACGTGGAAAATCAGCTTATTCCACTTGCTTATTGGCACATTAAGGCACAGAAATCCGAACTTTTTGACCTTTTTGTATTCTGATGGAAGTATTTACTGAGTCATTAAGGTATTCTTTGTGTATGTAGGCCTACAAATCCGACTGGAAGAGGGCTTGAGGTTGAGCTTGTATATGTATATATTTAAGGCTGCACTTTGCCTAATTATAAATCCCTCATAATTAATGGCATCTCAGCATCTAATCTCATCTCTCGTATCTAATATCTAATCTTCAAATTTCCCAAGACTCCTTCATAAGGGCTGCTTTAACTGCAAGGAATCCCCGCTGCCGTTGGTCTTGAAACAAATTGTGCCTTGTATCATTTATAAACCGAAAACTTCTTAATCAAGCCACACAAACCACACAAGGGTTTGGCCCAGCTTCCATTTCCCCCCACCGCGTTGCTTAATTGTCCTTTGGTGCGTTTTCTCTCTTGCTCCCCTTTTGGCTTTAATCCCAGGCAAAACTTTGACAGAGAAGAGCTTTCCCTATGGCCAGGACTAGTGGTTGCTGGACTGCATCTTATCTTAAGCACATCCCAAAACGCATTGACAGCCACTTGATGCTGCTCCAGCTCCAGCTCCTTTTATTTTTAGTTTTTCCTTTCATGTCCTCCACAGTGGAGTCCTGGCTGGACGTAACTGGCAAATCCTTTATGATTTAGTAGTGTGTCCGTTGTGTGACTTCTAGCCCATGACACGCCTCCCTCTTCTGTCCCTCGGCTGTCACATAAACCGATTAAACTGTGAGCAGCTTATGCATTTTGTATCTGTCAGCTATCTGGTATCTGGCAAATGTGCAGCCATAAGCAGGTCAGGCTTGAGGCCTCCACCAACACACCAACAGGAGGTCCCCTCCGGGACGCCATGCCACATCGATCAACATAACTGCAAGTGCTTCCATTAGTGACGCAAATTTCTTGTTAAACTTTGATTCGACAAAGTGCATTCGTTGACTGTTTTCGTAATTATCATTGCCTCGGTGGCTTCGTCTCCTGCTGATGCTCTCTGGCATCTTCTTATGGTTTTTCCTCTGGCTTTTCCCAGACTTTTATTTCTCATTCTTCCGCTCCGAAGCACGGCAATATAAACATGCAAAACTTTTCCCTGATTTGTTTATTATTCCTCATTGCTCTTTGAGGCCTGCTACTCGTCAGCTCCTCAAACTCCAGCTCCTGATTATATACCCCTTCTGCTGCTCCTGTTGCTCCTGTTGCTGCTCCTGCTGTTGTAGTGGTTCTCTTTTAGTTAAAGCAGAATAATACAATAATGGGGGCATTATACATTTATTATAAGGCCGGGATACAGAGAACAAAAGCTGAGTGGAGTGGCCCAGAAGGGAAGGAGGCGGCATTTTAATGGAAATCAGAGAAATTAGAAAAGTTGCATCTTAAATTACCAGTTGTTGAACAACTGCAGAACTGTTTGAAGAACTATCGGATAACTGTCCACTGGCTTGAGGGAAATCTGAGCGAACCTCAAAGTTTCACCCGAGCTGTCTGTCTGTCGTATTCTATTATCAATGTATCAGGAAACAATACAAGAAAAAATACTTAAGAAGCCAAAACTTTTATGAATCTTCACCAAGCAGATGGACATTATGAGGTATTAGAAATGTTGCTCAATCTCTGTGGTATATCAGTGCTCTATATCCCTTAGCTTTCCCCCTGAAATCAGCCATTGGCGCTCCTTTAAAGGGAATCTAAATTGTCAAAAACTTCAACAAAACGAACGCCTTGGCAATGGGATTGTCGCTGACGGGAAATATTTATTGAACCAGAGCTTAAGAAGCTTAAGTTCTTATTGAAGGTACGCTCAGGTTCTTTATTTTCAATTTCTATCTCTGTTTCCACTTAAAGACAAATACCAGCGGTGTCCGTTTACCAAGTCTTCTGTCGTTTTGTTTTGAGGACCTTCTTTCGATTAAATCCTAGGGTATGACCAACATTGGGTGTTCCATTTCCCACTCACATTTGTGTGAATATTTTCGCATGAGCCTGGGTGCCATTCGCCTAATTTATTATTCAATTAAAGCAGCAAAAAATAAACTTTAATCGCAGCGAAGTCATCAGCAAAAGGCCCCAAAAGACAACACACACAAACACATGCACAGAGGCACTCAGGCACGACCACACACACACACAGGCTCGCTCTTTCTCTCGGTCTCTTTATCGCTATCCTCCTTACAAGTGTGCCAAAAAAAAACAAAACAAAGAGAGAAGAAAATGAAACCAAGAATGGAATGCTATAGTTTATGGAAATGCCCGACTTAAAGATACCTCGCCTGGTAGCTATCTTAGGATACTTCCAAAGGGACTTTCGTTAGACTTTCTATCGACGATAATGAGCGGGAGCCTAGGCTGTTCTTTGTTGCCCTTTGGTGCTATCGGAACTGTTTTCCCCATACTGCTATAATGGGCCTCTATGAATCTCAAAGACATAGTGGTAGTACCCTTGTTCTCTACGACCACAGGGTATCCACAAAAAAGTAAATATGGAAAATCGTGTGCCAAGAAAATTGCAGCAACAATTTTGCCTTTGTTGTTTTTTTTCACTCTGTGATTTTTCGTTGTTCGTGATGGAAGTTTTTGCTGTTGCTTTTCGAGTGTGAATGCGAGTGTGTACACATACTAATGTGAGTGCGTGTGTGGTAGTGTGTGTGTCTTTCAGTCTCCTGTAATCGATTAAAAGTGCATGTCAAACTGTGCGTGCGCTCGCATTTTTTTAATGGGCTGCTAAAAACCAACAAAAAGCAACACGAAGGGGAGGCGGAGGTGGAGGTGGAGGAAATAATAAAAACAAACACACAGCAACGACAAAAATAAGCTCAGGCGCATTAACAAGAAAATGTGCGATGAAACAACAAAATGAAAAGCAACAACAAAAACTTTGAGTGCAGAAAACAAACAACAAAAAAAGAAACTGAGACAAGAAAGAAAAGGATTGTCTGCCACGAAGATTTCGATACACTTTCAGAGTGTGATTTTGACCCAAACATACCATCGATACCATCGATCCAATCCAAAAGCACCATAGCTTCTGTAGGAGCTAAGACCTCTAAAAGTTTTACTGAGTACTAAACATTTGAATACTAATGAATCTTTAGTACTGTAGTTGTAAAATCCTAAAATCCTATTCTTTATGATGTCTGTCTGATGATATATAGGTCTACATAGATACTGTACTCTCAGCAGCAAAAGGAAGTGAATCGAGTATTGAACTTTCTTCCGTTTGATCCATTTTAATCGTATTACCCCCGCCAGCGTAAGGGTATACGTGAAAAAACAACGTAAAATATGACAAAATTTACGAGCAGCATCGCTCGCTTCTCATATTTGTACATACCAGAGGACTCCACTTCTCGCTATAAGCTCTCGTGTAGGACGGAGGATGGAGGATGGAGGAGCATCCTCTCTGTGCCCCTTTCTGCTTCCCTTCTCTTCGTGCATCTGCTGCTGTGGTGACGCTTCCTCGTGTGGCTTGTTTTTAGTGCTTTGGCACGTAATGGGGTCGTTCCACAATCCCAGCCGGCCATGCCCCATCCCCATCCCGCACCCCGCACACCACCCCACATGCAACAACCTCCATTTTGCCCACATTTTCCTTTTGTGTGGCGCCTGTTGTTGTTGTTGCTGTTGTTTGCATGCCGCCTGGCTTTCTTTGGAACGGGGCGCTCTCCTCCAAAAACTCATCGCTTGCCACTTGTGTGCCATATGATGATGATGAGATGAGCGCCGCGTTGAGTCGAGCCGAGTCGAGTTGAGTTTTGGCTTAGCGGATCCGAAAGGAGGCCCAAACTAACAGCCCAGTGAGTGCCGTGGCGACTGTGATGGAATATGGAACCCTCCTCCTGATGCTGATGCCGATGCCTGGCCGCACTTATCACTTGATGATTATGATGATGCCAACTCTGGTCTGGGGGTCTCGGTCTGCGTCTGTGTCTGGTGGCAGTACTTCCTTCTGTTTGATGTGATATGAAGAACCGATTAACCGACATTCAAGTGGCTCTGCATGGGGCCTCCTCTTTATTTCTACTCTTCCTAAGAAGCTGTCCCTTTCTCTTTTTCTCTCCCCAAGCAGCTGACTTTCTCTCCCCCCCAAAAAGCTGTCTCTTTCTTCCTTTTATCAGCAGCCATCTCTATCGCTCCTTGAGGGGCCGTCTGCACTTCTCTATTAAAAGCTATCGCTCCATTAGAAGTTATCTCTATTTCTGCATTAGAAACCATCTCTCTCTGTCTCTCTCTTTCGCTCAATTAGGAGCCTTCTCTGTCTCTTTGCTGGCTGGCAGATTTGTGGAAACCACGAAAGCAAATTACGTTGACGACGAGCATCATTTTCCACTTTATTGAATTACCCCCGAAAAACGCCACTTGGAGAGGCGGATTTGGCGGGCAGGAAAAGGAGGACCTGGCCACAATATGTGCTGGATTTTTTGGTGCTCTGTCCGCAGGACGATGACGACGATGATTCCCCTCGCCAGATAAACAGAATTTCAATTTAAAATAATTTTATATATTTTCTTTGGGTAATTTTCTTCCTTTTTTTTCTGCTGTCTTGGCATAATTTTTAGGAAGGGGTGGGGGCTGGGTTTGGGGCCCATCCACTTCCGCTGTCTGTCTGTCAGCCACGGAAGCAATGTCTTTACTTAGCCTCAGACATAAAGAAGTTATCAGCATGGCGTTTATGGTTCTGCTCCAAGGGGTGCCACCACCCAAAATGGTTATGGGTGGCACGGCACCACCCACCACCAGCACCAGCACCACCCCCAGCACCACCACCAGCACCAGCACAGTGGTTAAATAGGGGGCCCAAAACCTGCTGTCTGTCTGTCTGTCAGTCAGTGCCTCCCATGATGCGATGCCTTTCATTAGCCGCGTAAAACTCGAGGACTGTCAGTCGCTTTGTTTAACTTTTGTTTGGCTGTTTGTTTGCCGGTTCTTTTCTCCTTTTTTTCGTCACAATTTTGATGAGCCCCATCACCTACCCAGCAGCTGGGAGGAGGGTGGGTGGGGAGGTAGTCTCCTCTCTATATAGAGAATATACAATATACAATTCAGAGCTCTAAATATACATATACATAATCATCATTGTTATGCGCCGTTTGAGGCACTTTCGCTAGACACCCATCTAGGAGTTGTGGGGCACAGTGGCACCAGTCGTGCAAGTGGTTTTGTTTTAACATTGGCAGTAGAAGGCTAGACTGTGAGAGTGTATATAATCGTATAAAGCATTGCCTTCCCATAGCTTTGTACTGGTATCTGGACCATCCCATAATCAATTCCGAATCAATGAGCATTCCCGAACCACTGTGCCCTGTCAGCCGCATTCCATTCCCCAGTGGGCGCCATTCAAGCTGCGTGCTTAAAAGAGCATTGCCCGCCGGCATTATGTTTTGTGTCAGCACTAAAAGATATAGGTGGCAGGAGACCACAGGGAAAGGGGGATAGGCAGTGGGAGAAAGGCAGAAAGGCAGAAAGGGAGAGGATGCGAGAGTAGGACATACTGTTGACGGCATTGCACGTACTTTTGTGGGTTAGCAGGCCTTTCATCCTGGTTCTGTTCTGTTCTGCTCTCTGTTCAGCTCTCTGTTCTGTTCTGTGCTCTGCTTTTGGCTCTCTAAGTTGGCCATGTTGACTATGTCATTTGCTAATTTAGCACAAACGGTTTGAGTCTACTTGGCCCGACTACACACCAGACCACACACTGGGCTCAACTTGCATTTGCCAAAAGGTCAACAGAATGATAGAGACTGAGAGTGAAGGGGACACATCCAAAGCAAACGAACATTAATTAAGCAGGCCAGCAGCTTCTGCTCCAGCTCCAGCTCCTCCGACGATGGATGACAAATGTGCCACCAGACGGGGAGATGGAGAGACTAAAAGGATGTCAGCGACATGTACAAAAATAATAGTGGACAAACGCCTATGGTCAAGTGAATAAAAACGCCATAAAATGTGGAGAACCGAGGGAACCAGAAGGGTTCAAGGGTTATTTTATTCGTGGAAATGAATATTCGATTCCCAGGCATCCACTGTGGTATTTCAAAGATAATTATATAATAAAATATATCATAATATAATCATAAATCTAGTTCCTACTCGAGAGTTCTTATAGGGAATGAAAAAAAGCTGCCATGAATGGTATCAATATCTTTCGTTGACTAATAGCTCTTCTTCCAAACCTTTTTTAGGGTATCTTACAGTCGTTCTTACGTCTTATACGCTTTTATTTATTATTCATCTGAGAGCCATTCATAATTTCGAGAGCACTGAACTTTTGTGCCACATTTTAATGTACTTCTTTTCCCACCTACTTTTTGGGAACACATTTCGAAAAGTAAAATCAATTTGTAAAATATTTTGCGACAAGATTGATGAGGTTTTGGGTGGGGTTGGGTGTGCTGTGTGTGTGCTCCCATTCATGTGGCCTGCACTGTGGCAACGACAGTTTCTGGAGTCTGGGGATTGATTGTCGCAGCACGCTCTGGCAGGAGGCGGCCCTAATGGCGATGTCTGCTTTGACTCCGACTCCGGCATCCTGGTAGCATCATCGATGAGACCCAGAGCGAGAGCCTGACAAAGACTAACGCTTACTCGTCACACACTTTGACACATTGTTAGTCAAACAAAAGATTTTGCATGCTAATTCGATTCTCCGGTCCAACACAAACGCACACCACACACCATACACGAATCCAAATCCAAATCTGGGGTAAGACCCATTTCCTTCTTGTGTTTTATTTCGGTCGGAAGCCCAGAAGCCCAGAAGCCAATAATAAAATTGTTTATGTGGGTTCCTCTCCCTCTGTCCCTCTATCCCGCTGTCTATCTGTCGGCCTGTCCGTCCTCTCGCTGATGCTGATAAAGCAAGACCCCAAAGGCACAGGCCACACGAGACAGGAAATTTGTTGGGAAAACTCTCTTTCCCGGCCCCGGCCCCGGCGACGGCTTGTAATTTTCATTGTTTTTAGGCCGTGCCAAGACGAGACGAGACGATGCTTGACTTCCGCCCTTCCCTTCCGTTCCGTTCCGTTCCGTTCTGTCCCTTTTTTCCATATACAACTTTATATACACGGAAGTGTCATTTTTCAGCTAAGAAGGGCTTAAGTTTTTCCTTTATGATGCGTTGAGGCTCACGCCTCAGAGACAGGAAGCCCCAGTCCCCAGTCCCCAGTGCCTTCGAGGGCCACAATTTGTGCAGAGCGGTTAATTTTTGAGGTCTTCGCAAGGTTAGCATTAAAAATGTATATCGAAAATAATATGGAGAACCTAATTATGCTTGTGATAGGATTTTTGAGCAAGGTTTCGTGCCTCGTTGGGCTTTCGATAGGCCTGAACACTTTCGGAGGGTTTCTGGGGTCTGGGGTCTGGGATTATTTATGGAGCATTGACCCTTGCAAATTGGCCGGCTTAATGGGGGACACGTTTTAATTTCGTGTATCTGGCTAAGAACATAAATCCATTAGCCACTCGGCCAACTCTTTCATGAAAGGAGAACTCTTCGTAAAATATTCAGACACAAAGTTCCAGCAAAAGTGGGCAAGAAATGGTCAAGTTGAAAACTTTTTATTTTCCCGAAATTTTGTCTGGGAAACTAAATGAAAAAAAAAGTATTAATATAAGAGTATATCCTTTGGCCGGGGGCTGCATTGAAAATGATTTTACCCTGGGGACTACACACACACAGTCTCCACAAAAAGACATCAAAATTCGTATCCTTTTTCTGTAAAAGTTGTGCATACACAACATACAAAATAAGTGAGGGAAAAGCCATCTCCGCCGATTCGGTTGTAGTTGTGTTCCGACAAACAGTTTCGTTAGTGTTCGGATAGTTTTTCGCTGGAAGTTTTGCTCAAAGTTCTGACTCCTGTACTGGACATAACATACGAGTGTGTATAAGTGCTCTTTGGGGACTTGTTGATAACTCAAATGGGAATATGATGTGTGTGGAAACTATGTGTGTAAGATTTGAACAAGAATATATGTGTATAAAATCTATAGAAGTTCTGTTCATCTGACAGTTTCTGGAATTCTTCTACAAAATCCTTTAAAATTGCCTTAAATTCAAGAAGTTTATAAGCTACCTCTCTGGGGAATGGAATACCATTTCTGGACCAACCCCACAATGCGACAAAGCTCTTGTCGTTTTATGATCTCTTTCGCTTCGCGCATTTTATTTAAGGGCGTTGATGCCGCTGCTCCTGTTGCCTCCTGTGGATGCCACTGATACTCCTGCTGGCCCTCTGGCCTTGTCTCCTGTGGATGCTGCTGCTGCTTATTCTGTGGTGTTGTCGCATATTGTCGTGTGTTTATTACAATGCAAAGTGCAAAAAACTAAAAAATGTAGAGCCCCGAGGTAATATGATATCCATTATCTGCCAGTCGGAGGGAAGACAAACACAAACAAGCGCGTTGAAAAACGTCAGCGAGAAAAGTTTAAATAAATTTTATGTGGCTGGCTCCTTTTTTTCGAGGCGCCGCAGCGTGGGTGATGTGGCCATACATATGTATGTTTAATCAGCAGAGTAAGCCCTGAGAGTGACCCGGGATCCAGTTAAATCTCACCTTCTTCCACGCCCACTCCTCTACCACTGCCCTTTGTAAATAAAAGTTGGCCTTTTTTTGACACAACCGCACACACACACACACACACGGAGGCAGCTGGGGCTTACAGTGCGTTTCATTGCTTTAGGCCAGCTCAGCTGTGTTCTCCTAAAACTAATTATAAAGGGCCTAAAGGGGCTCGTTAACACCAAAATAAATTCAACAAAAAGACAAAGACTGTAGTCCATATAGTTTTCCAACTGGTTGTTCGAAAGGTTTAACATTTTCGATCTGTACCACAGATCTTAGGACATGGGAATATCCCAGCAGCCAAAATACGATTATGTGAGGCTCTCAATCAACCTATCAGTCGTGCCACTCAAAGTAGATTGTAGGAATATGTGGCAGACCAATCAAATGCCACAACATAAACTATTTCAGTCAAGAATTAATTGGTTGAACAATTGGATGGTTGACCTGAATTCCGAACACAGAATCAACGACAGAACTGTCATAACTATTCATAGCTGGTACCATTTCCGAATGGTATTGTCACAGCAATGTCTTACAGTACCGAAACGCAGTGTTTAATTTCGACTGCAGCATAAAGTTGCAGTTGCTAAAGTCAATGACCAGTTAAGTCAACACTCCGCCGCGCTGTCCAGAGGAGAAGGGGCAGAAGGACGAGGTGTGGTCATGAGATCGGGATTTGGGGCACCAGGACCGGGACTGGACTGAGACCATATTGAAATCATCCTCGTCATCACGTACGACACCCGCCTATGGCATTTACATTTTAATATTGCATTTTAAAGAACATAAAACTGCTGACGCGGCGCCCATCGCCATGTGCCACCCGAAGGATATTATTGCTATGTGGGGGGGCCCTGGACCCTGGCCACAACAAAGGGAAGCGCCACAAAATGCCGGCGAGAACCCATCCATAAGAATGAAAAAAAAGATGGAGAAATATACTATATATATTTTTTGCAATATTTTCGCTTGAGTTTTTCTCCAGAGAGAGAGAGGGAGAGAGCGAGAGAGAGGCAAGCGGATAGAGAGGATATCGTTATGGATTGCTTGTTTGCTCCTTGCTTCTACGTACAACAATGTTGTTAAATTTTATGTTTCCACAGGTAATGCCACCACCCACCATCAGCCCACCTTTTCCGACATCCTCCTTGAGCTGCTCCATTGCAGCGAGGTTTTTTTGATTGATGTTCCATCCATTCGGTGGTCCTTCCTGGCATCCTTTCTTCCTTTCTTCCTTTCTGGCTGCTGGCTGCTGGCTTCCGCTCTCACTTCCCCTTCTTCTCACTTGCTTACAATCAATTTAAATGCGCCTCTGTGCATTGTAAAATTCTCTTTGGCTAAATCGTTATGTGCACAACCATAAAACGGGGATAACTGGGCCACACTGCCATTTTCCTTCCACTTGCTGGATGCTGCCTGCCACAAGGGTAGCCAAGTTCCTCCTGCAAGTCTGATGCAAAATGATGCAAGTTTTCCTGTGACTGTGCTTTCGCTTTTCGCTCGCTTTTCGCTCGCTTTTCGTTGGCTTTTCTTCCCCAGACCAGATCATTTATCATTTTTATAGCTCCTCAATGGAACATTGGACTAATCTAAATGATAGCATCGCCTCCTCCATCGCTTCTCCCAAACGGAGAAATAGTCAAACGATAAAGACATAAATCAATCAAGTTTCGTTTAACTTCGACACAATCACAAACAGACAGACCAGACACTTGATGTTTCATTGCAACTTCTTGAAATTGTCGACGCTCTCACGAAAATAATGATTGCAAAGGTCTTTACCAAAATTCTTTGAAAAAAAACCATGATTTGTGGAGCTTAGGAATTCACAGAGAAGAGAGAAACCAGTGGATAACTAAAGCAATTTTCTTTTTTACCATTTCTCTCTAGCTTTTAAGTAATGAAATTTTGCCCAGGAGCTCCACAAAGTCTTCTGTTTCTCTCATATGTCCGGCACTAAAAGCATCTTCTACATGTACCTATTTTCTTTGATAGATTTTCAGAACTGACTGCATTCTGGGAAAATGTATGCTTTGAATTTTATATTAAACTTTTATTTTCTTTGTAAAAAATATGTAGTTTCAATTATTTTCAATGGCCGACATCATTCTTTGATATTTTTTGATATATTAAAGTCTTAAATCATTCTCCAAAATTAATGATTATGTCCTAATTTATACGTTTTATCGGTAAAACATTATCGCCATAATACCCACGGCCACAAACAGTTTTATTGAAATAAAAAAAATAATTATTGAGATTGATGTATTGTAAAATATTAAATGCGAAAATGATGGGCAAATTTTATTTATTTCTAAAAACCCATCATTTCC
Organism: Drosophila lowei; assembly: GCA_008121275.1. Classification (NCBI taxonomy): domain Eukaryota; kingdom Metazoa; phylum Arthropoda; class Insecta; order Diptera; family Drosophilidae; genus Drosophila; species Drosophila lowei. The sequence continues at coordinate 22,843,301 of CM017779.1, read as the reverse complement.
AAACATATTTTGACATTAATTTTGCATATTGGTTTGACTTTGAAAAGGGTCCTTTATAAGAGCATCAGAGAGAGAGAGCTTCAGGGCAAAAGCGGGATTTTAGATGGACTTTTAAACGAAAATTTTAAACGATAAAAAGCCCAAAATTGTACACTTTTTTCCTCACATTTCCATCAAGGATATGTTTTCAAAATTGATCAAATTTAACTAAAAATTGCATTGACACTCCCCTGGGGGGCTGTCTGAACAAAATGTGCCCTAATTCTTATGCCAGAGTGACCGCAGAATTGCACTCATCTAATTCCATTTTCACACTCCTCCCCTCTCCACCCCACTCCTATGTTCGCCCCTATTTGTGGTGTGGTGTGGTGTGGTGTGGCCAGGTCTTGGTGTTGTGGCAGGAAATGGAATACACGCAATTGAACAGCAAATTGAATTATGCATTGCATATGCTTCTTGTTTTGTGTGCGCCTGGGCGTAGGGTAAACAAATTGATTTTGATTTGATTTATTTACGAGACCGAAGCCCCCACTCTAACCGCCCCACCATTCTACCATTCTACCATTCTACCACTTTTCCATTCCATTTCAGTTTTGGCTGCAAAAATGTTTGAGATGGCCCGAAATGGTTACAGTCGCCGCTACAGTCGGATGCTGGCTGTTGCCTAGAAATACGAAAGCCAGCAAAAGCCCCAAAAAACAGTACCGGAAAAACAAACCCAAACCCGAAACCGAAACCGAGACCGAGACCTCAGACTCGAAAATAATGTCCTGCTGCTGCATGCATTGAAGTTGACATCACACACAGATACACACCCACACCCACACCCACACTCCCACACTCCCGCACACACAGAGCCAGTGAAAGCTTTTTGAGAAGAGCGGAGAGGAAGGAGTACAATGGTCATCCAGTGCACATGTGATTGCAACTGCAGTGATAGTAGAGATAACCGGAGCCTCATCTCCTCCTGCCTCCCAGCAGCAGCCACAGTGCCACCACGCCAGCAGCAACGAGGCGGCGGCATTGGCGGCACAGGCCATCATCCATTCGGTTCCTCAGCAGCCTCTGGTGGCGATGATATGGAGCATAGGATACCATACTATCGCCGCTTATCGAATACCTCATCAGCCCTGTACGGCAGCTGTCCCCAATTGCTGCCCACCAGCACCAGCACCAGTACCCTACCGCATCCCTGTCCCCATCATTCGTCAAGGCAGCTGGAGGACAGACAGTACTCGAGTCTGGTGAGACCCAAGCATAGGAGTCCCGTGCTGTGCAACAAATGTGCGCTGTGACGAAGATACAATCTGAGCTGTGAGCATCCGAAACAGGGCCACAAGTCCGCAACGAACGCCACGAAGGTTGGAGAGCACACGGAACAAAACCAAACCGAAACAGAAACCGAAACCAGACCAGGATCCCCAAGACCCAGAACGGATACGGAACAAGGAGGCGACACAGACACAGATACAGACACACATACACACACCCGCACGATATTTGTGCACGGAGTGTCGCTTCAATAATCAGCCATTGGCCTGGTGGGTTTCATGTCCCAGGCTCTCGAATCTATCCACTGAACAGCTCCAGGAGCTCCAGGAACAGCAAATAAAAATGCAGTCACACTGCCATGCTGGAGGCGGCGCAACAGCCACAGCCACAGCCGCCGCCCTGCCGCGCTTCCCCTTGCAAACGGCCAAGAGGCATTGTGACAATTTTGGCAGCTATGCCACATTGCCCACCATTGAACAGCACCAGGGGCAGGGCCTCGGTCAGGGACAGCATCCTGTCGCCTGCAGTCGACATGGTGGCGGTGCCGTTGGCGTACTGCCTGCCCCACCGCCTCCACGATGGTATGGAGGCGGTGTTGCCGGTGCAAATCCCAATTTGAATGGCTGCTGTTATATGTACAATCCACCAAGCACAAACCCTCATCACCAGCATCATCAGTATGCCCCACAATATTGCCTCTGCGATAATTGGTATCAACAGCAACAGCAACACCAGCAGCAGCAGCAGCAGCAGGAGCAGGTGCACCATCATCAGGTGCAACAAAGAAGCAAACCGAATGGCGGCGGCTGCTACTTTGGTGAGTAATGAGGCCAACCAGGAGGCCTTTTTGTCCATCATTTAATCAGAGGTTCGATTGTTTTTCCGAATGTTTAGGCTACGAGGGCCACCATCCCCATCCCCATCCTCATCCTGCCATCCCCATTCATGCACCGACAACACATTTGCCGGTACCGGCGCCACATCCACCGCACATCACCGATGAGGAGGACTCGGCCTTTCCGGCACTGGCCGATCGGGAGTTTCATATGCTGCATCGGAACATACCGGCATTGCGGCGCACTGGTGTGGACACCACACGCATCCGACAGGTGAGACCGCCCCCAACCACCTCCCACTTCCCACTTCTACTGCTTGTCAAACTGTAATTGCCGGCATTTGTCTTCTGCTCTCTCTTTTTTCTGTTTTTTTGCGGGTTTTTGCAGTACTTCTACCCCGACGGGGGCTGGGGCTGGATCATCTGTGGCGTGTCCTTTCTCGTTCATATCCTGACCACCGGACTGCAGCTGAGCTACGGCCTTCTGTTGTTCTACGCCGTACAATATTTGCATAATACCAATGGCATAGGTAAGTCATGGGCTGCCACCAGAGGTCAGAGGCCTTTATGAATTGTGTGTGCAACATGGCCTAATCGGAGTGTGTAATCAGTGGCCATGGCAGAAGCCCACTGTTGTTGATTGTGGTATTTTCCTGGTCATTTTCTTGTTTTCCACACAGTTTTCTGGTATTCCTGGGCATTTTCTTGTTTTCCTGCACATTTCGGGCCTTTCGGCCTGAATTGAGTAGCAATCAAAGTGTTTGTGTGCCTGAATCTACAGGGCATATCGAAAATGCAAATGTCCTGAATAATATTCGATGTGGTGTGGTGTGGTGTGGAGTGCTGTCTGAATTTCATTTACATCCTGTTTTAAAGCCAAGTGTTGAACAAGGTGTAAGAACACTGTCAACAGTCAGTGGCAACTTACTTGGAGGGCAAGAAATGCTGCAAGTTTATGGAGTAGAAGTTCATCCTTTTAACATAAATTTTAATGCCTTTCTGATGGAGTGCATGACATACAGTGGGAACAGTGTTTATGGCTTGCACTGCCATTAGTTTTGGAATGATAGGAGGCAATTTCATCACAATTCAAGCAAAGAGCATACCAGTTGCTTTTTACCAAACAATACTATAAGGTGCTTAAAATTAATGTTAGAACCAGTCGGAATATTTCCTATGGTGGCACACGTTTCGTACACTAAAATGTGCCATTAAAGACTGACAAAATGTACAAAAAATCAGTTAAACCGTCCGGCTTTAGACAGCCCATGTATTCCCATTGCATGAACATTCGCCACACCGCCACCACACACATCTCTAACAAAAGGATTCCCTTTCTGTGACAACACAATCCCTTTCACTCTAATTACATTAAGCACATCCCATCCCAAACAGTAATTAAAAGCTTAAAATCAATTTGAAAGACCATGACCACAGTGTTCACACTCCTAAATGGTTTTAATTTAATGTTCCCTGGTGCTCTACACAGGGGCCCTTCACTTTTGAAATATGACAACTAAAAAGATTACTTTTCCACCGGAGCAGAGCTCGTACTGCCCTTCAAATGTGTTAATTCACCTTGGTTAGCGTCTCTGGAGAATGACCTTCGTCAAAGTTGACTTTTCTGCTTTAAAATATTATCACTCTTAAATGCTGTGCTCCTAATTTCCACAGAACTCCTGGGCGCCCTGAGCTGGTCAATTTCCATGCTGGCCACACCGTTTGTGGTGTCGCTCTGTCGAAAGCGCTCCATTCGGCTGCTTTCCATTGTGGGTGGCCTGGTGATGCCCCTGGGCATACTGTTCACCTCATTTGCCACGGAATTTGGACAGGTTGTTTTCAGTTATGGTGCGTATAAATAAGTAACTTTTGGCCAGTGCACGGCACGGCACAAAGGACCCAACTGATACTCGTGCCACTAAATCCTCTGGCAGGCATCGTCTTTGGCATCGGTGTCGCCATGGTGCGTGAGGCATCCACCGTGATGCTCGGCAATTACTTTAAGCGTCGCCGTCAATTCGTCGAAATGGTGGCCATGTCCGGCGAGGGTGTGGGCATCGCATTGTTCTCCGTTATCCTGAAGGAGGGCGTGGGCAAGGCCGGCTGGCGCCTGGGCCTGCAGATTGTGGCCGCCCTCACGGCACTCAGCTTTTTCATGGGCCTCATGTATCGACCGGCCTCCCTCTACCATCCCCAGCGACGGGCCATCCAGCACTTGAAGAATCAGCGCAAAAAGGTAAACTCCATGCATACAATAAGTTCTTCACTAAATCAATTTTCCACCACTTCAGATGAGGGAAAAGAAACCGATTTTGAGCCAGGAAGTGGAGTCCCCGACGAGATACCTTTTTTTGGACATATCATCACTGAAATCGGTGACAGTTAAGATTTTATTAATGACCTCCAGTGTGGCCTCCTTTGGCATTTATACACCCATGTTCCTAATGGTAAGCAGTGCTCCCTTTATTAGGGATATAATTGCTTTAATATTTGCTAAATCATCTGTTTACAGGCTCTCAATGCCGCCAAGGAGGGCTCGGATGTCCAGGAATTGGTTTTATTGCAGACTTTTCTGGGCATTTCTATGGCCTTGGGTGTGGTTATAGCTGGAGCCTTGCTGCGTCGCGTTTTTGTGATCAGACACTTTGTAATTAATACGAAAATTGTCACACAGGTGCGTTTTACACGAAGTTCTTCAGAGAAATCCCTAATCTTAGTTTGTCTTTCCTTTCCACAGCTCTTCATATCAATTGTGGCCCTGGCCATACTCTTTCTATCCTTCGTAATGGGCTATAAGGGCCTATGCATCCTTAGCTGGTTATATGGCATAGGCCTGGGTGGCTTTCAGTATTCCTTGAAGATTTTGGCCCTGGAACGAATAAAACTAAAACATTTCTCCAAGGCTTGGGGTGGGTACAAGATTGCAATAAGCCCCTCCGATTTCCATGGGTTATACGATTGCATTCGCTTTCAGGTTTCATTCGAGGCGTCGAAGTCGGTTCCAGTTCTGATCAGTGTGCCACTGACTTCCTTCCTCAACGATTACTCCCTGAAATACGGACGTGCTGGCTACTATATTTGCTCCGCTGCCGCCGCCATTTCTGGCATCATAATCTTCTTTATCAGTGAACCGCAGCACCAGCAGAACCAGCACCAGCAGCAGCAGCACCATCACCAGCACCAGCATCGCGGTGGACAGCCACATTTGAATGGACACCTGCCCACTCCCATGCTGATGCGGCACTCTTCGGCGCGCCAGCATCGGCCCCCACACATGCACATGGACTATGGCTACGGGGAGTATCCGGCCCCAGATCTCCTCAGTCGCAGCTGCATTAGTCTCAATCAAATGGATCCATATCTGCAGACCAGCGCCAACTACTGCCAACGTCACATGCAGCAGCAGCAGCAGCAGCAACAGCACCATCACTCCCATTCCCATTTACATGCCCTTGGCCCACCTCAGCAGCATCCACAGCAGCTGGCGTGCCACAATCTGGACTTGCAGCAGGTGCGCGGCGGCGGCGGCGGCGCCTATCAGGCGGGGCAGGGCAGCATTGGGGCCCGCATGGGCAAGCGTCTGCAGCGCAGCCTCTCCTTCATTCAGCAGCACAACTGCTGCGATGGCCTCTACTGCAGCTTCCACAGCACCTACGAGCTGGGCTGCCACAAGAGCAACAAGTAAGTACACACATTACGACTACTGCTCGCACTAGTAGTCTGACGAATGGGCTCCCTAATCGGTCCCGTCCCGGTCACTGGAGAGCAATGAGCCTCGCATTCCATGCATTGAGTCGGGTCGGTGTGCGCTGGGTCTTAGCTCTGTTTGTCTGTTGGGGAAGTTCGTAGGTAGATGCCTGGTAAATCAAAGTGCACATTAAGCTGGTGGGGAAACGGTTTAAGTACATGATTTCCATCCATCCACCGCTGGCCATTAGATACGGGAATGGGAGTTGTAGGAATTTAGTTCGTCCATAGAGTCCAATGGGGTAATCGTATTGAATCGAGTCTCAAACTGATCGATAAACAGATTATCGATCAAAAATACCAATTACAAGTCCTTGGAAATACAAAAGTCTACCAATTCAGCAAGAACCTCTTGAAATAATCGATACTCCATGGGTGGAAGTAACCAAAATGTGGCATCCAATCCCGACTCAAAACGAAACAATCAAAAACCAATTAAAAGATTTCCCGTTGAGCAAGACAATCGAGAGCAATCAGGGCCATAGAGAAACCATAGAGAAACAGAATCAATTTAGCAACGGCTTCGTGGCCTTATGAGGCACAAGCCAAGCCAAGCCAAGACCCCTCCCTCGATAGACGGACGGCCCGCTGTGTGTTGACACTTTGCCTAAAACCTTCAAATTGCTTCCATTTTCCACTTCCATTTTCCAGATCCCAGGACAGGCAGGCATTGATATGCACCTGCAGTCCCAGCACCACCACCGCCACAGCCACCACCTATGGAGGAGGACACATGGCTGGAGCGAGCTCCACTCGCAGCCGCAGCGTTCCAGAGGGTCTATCGACCATGTCGCAGCAGTGTAACTGCCGGCATGGCCAGGCGGCCACTGGATCAGGTTCAGGAGGTCCAGGTCCAGGTCCCACCCGTGAGTTCATCTACGTGCCGCATGCCTATGCCTCGCTTCAGAGAACGCCACATCGTCATAGCCAAGGAACGGGAACGGGAACTGGAGGAGGAGGAGGAGGAGGATGCCAGACGTTGCGAAACAATCCACAATGCCGTCTGAAGCGTTCCCAGTCCCTGTGTCGACCCGGAGCCGTGCAGTTTGTGGAGCAAATCACCACCTCGGTGTAGGATGCTACCCAATTGGGTCCTATAAAACTTATTTTTTGGTATTATAGTCCAACCCAGACACCACATACATGTTACGTGAATCGAATTCAGAATTTGTCAGATCTCTTCTAGTCTTTTGTCGTATGTAGCTCTATTAGAAATGTAAACTAATACTCCTCCAGCTGGGAACTCGAAAAAGGAATGTGGAAAATGTGGAAAAACCCACTGCCACCCTCCTCCCACCCTCACACACCTTAAACAAAGAAAAGCAACTCAATGAATTTTCCATATATATATAGATCCCATATAAAAACCCACACAACAACACACACACACACACACATTCATTAAACTAGGATGAAAATTTTTACTCATTAGCATATGAATATATTATAGAGATTACAGACAGACGGAAAAGCTTTATCGGGTGTCTCAAGCAGCAAGAATAAACGGAAAACAAAAACAACAAGTATTCAAATTATGGCAAGAACATAAATATTTATGAGGCACTTCAAATGGGGAATCGAATCGAAAGAAACTTCTTAAATGGTCCATTTTATAAACGTGCATACAATTTAACCACCGAATACCGATTACCAATCTATATATACAATACTACGAAAAAAGACACACACACACGATATATGTGAGGTCGAAACAGACCCGACCCATTACAGATGTCTCCCCTGAGGCGGGACCCAGAGAGACCCAGAGATCCAGAGACCAGATCCAGTGCCAAGTGCCGAGTGCCGAGTGCCGAGTGCTGATTGCTGAGTGTGTCGTGTCAGCGGACAAGTACTTTATTTTTCAATAATATATACATGTATATTGCATAATTAAGATGCGTGCAACATCGGACACAGCGACAGAGAGAGCAATGAAAATGAAAATTACTTTTGCCACGGACGGTGATTGAGTGAGTGAAATGAGCCTTATTTTCCGAACCGAACCGAAACGAATCGAACCGAAACGAGGCATATGAAATAATAATGATTACCATTATGATAACCATAATTAATTGAAGCTGCAAATTATCACAGGAGCAGTGCGGTAATCCCCCATAAATTACAAAAAACAATGGCGGCGAATATTGGCTATGAATTGTATGAACTGTAGTCAGAAATAACAAAGCCAATTGGTAAGCCATTTAGAATTCATTAAAAAAGTTCAGCGCTAACTAAATAGAACAGAAACAGAGCTGCATAGGTGTACATATAATAATATAATAGTTGAAAAAAAGAAAAATACAAAGGTTTCGTGCACCAGTAAAACGATAGCATGAAGCATTTAACTAAAAAGACCAAAGGGCAAATGGCAGAGCTGTTGTTTCACGGTGCGTTTTATACCGACCGATTCGATCTATCCCATCGTCAAAATAAAGCCATTCGCGTGACTCTTTTGCCATTATTCAGAGAATTTTCGTGCATGGGAGCACTATGTCAAGCTGTGAGACAACAAAAACCGACAGGATTTACATGTTAACCCGCTGCGAATGCGCTCTCAATGGCAAAAGGCGACAGGCAGTACAAAAACACATCGTTTAACAGCAGCAGCAAAAGCTTGAATAAACAGAATATTTTATAAAATATTTGAAAAGCTTAATGAAATGGCAAATAAACAAAGTATGAAAGGAAAACAGCATACAAGTGTCGATACATGGTTGTTTTTGCCAATAAAATGGAAACAACAAAAAAGTAATGCTTTTTAAAGCAAATAAAAGATAAAAATCTAATGCCAAAAGGCAAAGAACATTTCGTACAATATGTTCAGCGAATGCCTAATCCAAAAGGTCATTGAAAAACCAAACGAAATTGAGGGAAAAAAAATGCATAAAAATTGTAGATGAATGTGAGCAGAATATTTGGCCATAAAATGTTTACCACGAATTGGAAAACCCAAGAAAAATGTATTCCTCAACTCACATTTTTGCCACATAAATTTCCCTACAAAAATCGTGAAAATGAAACAAAATAAACTGCCAGGAAATGCAATAAAAGAAAAACATTAGCATACATATATTAGGAAGCAAACTAAGATCCTAACACAAAATTTGTTCACTCTTTCAAGGTCATTAAAGTAAATTAGATATAAATTTTCCACTAAGAAAAACCACATACTGCAAGCCCCACAAATGTTCGCCATTTTGTGTTCGAATAAAACGAATGAAAATTTGCATCAAATAAACATACATTAAATAGCATATCTATGTGCCAATAAAAAGAAAAACAAACAAAAACAATTGTCAAAAAAAGAAATGAAAAGGAAAATGAAAACTAACCAATTTTAAGGTACAACAACTTGTAGCTAAAACAATTTTTATCTGTGCCGAGATTTAGATATGGGAATTTTTCGGAGCGAACCTAAAAAGAAACTCCAAAACTTTGTAACTCTTTATCATTAGTAGTTTAGTGTGATAAATGTTAATAAAGGAAACACCTAAATGGAAACTTAAGTCGGACTATATTCAATTCCATTTAATTAGGGTCTTCACAACAAATGACAGCCCCAGGATGAACATTTTAACCCTAAAACAATGACAAAAGGGACAAAGGATTTGCCAGTGGCCACAGTGAAGTTTTCATTTATTACGTGCTAAAATTTAATAAACAAGTTCAACAGCACTGCCAATGTCGTATTTCATTTATTAATTAATGGCATTAACATAAAGCGTCAATTTGTGTGTGGTTTGGGGCAAACCCCATGCACATGCCCCAAAAAGAGCGGGGGCAACACACACTGTAAAGCCAGGCCGATTAAAAAGTTTACCCTAGCCGTTGCCAAAGTCAAGACCTCCTCTTAATGTTGCATATATTGTACATATAGCCCCGAGGTCCCCATTATGGTACGTGCCTAGACTGTAAACAGGCGACGAGAGGCCGCCATCGGCACAGAGCACATATAACAATTCCACACAACGTCAATGACATGCTCAATTTTTCATGCATTATTGTATGCCGGGGCTTCGGCTTCGGCTTCGGGACCCCCATCCACATCCACAGTGCGTATGCTTGATATTTGCCTTGTATTGACTTGGGGCCGTAGTCGTGGTCGTAGTCGGCGCAAAGCACATTTAAGCCTCTGAATATTTGCGTAGTAAGCGGCTCGCAGGGCGAGAAACTTCACAGAGCCGTCTCGTCTCGAGGCACATGGCCAAAAAGCCATAAGACAATTTGCTGCAAGCTCACATACACTCGTTCCTCATACATATGCATGCCACACAGAACATAGCACAAACATACCTAGATATGGTTTATTCTACCCAGAAAGCACACACTCACACACATATAGATACACACACTGAGGGTTTATCCTGGCTATATAGAACCCTCCCCTACCCCCGACGGAGGGTTGATTTTGGTTAAGCAAACACACAGGGCCGAAACGGAAACTATTGTCATCTATATTGCGGAAATGGTTAGAGCAGCGTTTGGGGCATTTTGGCTATATAACTGATTAAAGATTGCCATAGCTCAAGGGAGCTCAAAAGTGGGAAGGTCATGATCCCTTAACTTGTTGACTCAGCAAGGGTTTTCGGCTCTGAGAAATTATGATTTACTCTGCTCTTTGGGTAGCCATCATTCATAAGAATATAATCTTATTGATATCGTTTTATCTGCAAAAAGTGAGGGTCAATTCTTTGTTCAGTAAACTGTGGTCTTCAATTTGACATTGATCCTTTCTGACGAATGGTTCGAAATCCTTTCTTTCAGCCACATAACTGCTGCGAATAATGAAAATTTATATGCTCTTTTGATGGCCTCTAGAACACATTTGTGTGCAATGAATCGTTTATAGATGGAATCCAGATCGTATTGTGGTAATAGTATATGGATATAGATATGATTTCTTTTAATTAGAAAACTCAGATTTAAGGGGACTGCCTTAAAAGTCCTTTGTAATTCCTGAAAACAAAACCACAATCAAAGTGTTAACTTTTAAAAGATGAAATCCCTTAAGACCAAAATCTTAGCAGTACCCCAAAACTAGCCATAAAGGATCTCCAAAATGTCATCCCAGCGGCTTTATAGCCAACATTTTTGGGCATTCTTCTAAATTTGTATGCCACTACTTGTAATAACACTATAAGGCAGACGCCGAGCCGGCAATTGCCCCCAGAAAGCGATTTAATACTGCCCCCAAGAGTATGCCACACGAAATGTTTGCTTTTATTTTGGGTGAAAATCCTGTAGGTATTGGTGGGAAACGAACAGCCTCCAGCTGTTAGCTGCAGCTTCCGTTCTTGGGGGGCTTCTGTGTGGCTTTGTTCTTTCATTTGTGGCAGATATCTCAAGCAAATTAACCTAACTACTCCTAATGCCGACGCGAGCTGCCCTGCCCCCGAACAGACACACGAAAACCAATTAAATTCTTCCGCAAGGCAAGGGCATAAAAGCTTCGTTGCTTCGATTAAAGCCTGCCCGGAGTAAAAGACGGGGCGGGGGGGATGAAAATGGGCAGGGGAGTGTGTGGGGTGTGGGGTGAGGGTGAAGTGAGATGATGTTGTGCCTTAAAGCTGGGTCGTCGTGTGAAGTCAACTTTGGTCGACGCGTCCAACATGCGTTCTAAGTGAAATTTAGCCGCTGGCTGGGTTTTCGGGATACGTGCCGCGTGGAGTCGCCTCGGCTGAAGCTGTTCCGCTGCCACACTGCCGCTGTTGCTACAATTGCTGCCACTTCTGCTGCTGTTTCAGTTGCTGCCACTGCCACTGCCACTGCTGCAGCAGCCCCATGCCTCCTCAGTCGACGTCGCCGCTGCGCTGTCATGCGCATACGCACGCTCTGTTGCCTACTTCCAGGCGTCCGGATCTAACACCCCCCACCACCCACAAGACAAGTCCATTGTTGCGCTTTTGCAGTGGCTGCCACGCACCACACCACACCACAGATGCCGAACATCTGTTTTATGTTTGCCTCGCTTCCAGGAGGACTCTCTCTCTCTCTCTCTCTCGCTCTTGGTGAGAGGAGAGACTCTCTTTTGTGGCAGAGCTCCACTCTGGTACTCGCGTCGTGTGCGTCTCGGATGTGCGGAGACGTCCTGCGAGTGAGTCCCATTTCGCATTTCGTTTCAGTTCCAGCATCAACGCCACGGCGCACGGAGCGTGTTTTTTGGATACCATTCCATTCCGTAACGCTGTCGTCTGTCGGGTTACCTAAAGCCACACGCAGCGCCCCCACACACACACACACACACACATAGAAAAACCTTTACACGCAAAAAAGGAAAGGACTACGATATGGAAATACCCAAAGATATAAGGAATATTTAACCGAAAAACTACTAATGGGAACGCACTTTTTGGCCAGGAAGGACAACAGCAGCAAGGAGAGTCTCCCGGAAAACTCAATTCCTGTCGGTGCGTTTTTCCTACGGCTTTTTCAACGGCACAACGGTGCCCCTTTTTTTTTGGGCAACGCGAATATCGATTGCTGACGACTGCCTTGCATAAGTCCACAGAGAGATTAGTATACAAAAGGCAGCATCGGAAAGTGTGTGCCTGGGAGCAAAACGGATACAAAGGATAACTCAAATGAAACCATTCAAGTCGAAACAACGAAGCTCTGTTCTTGGAGAACTTGTAGGAATTAAGTTTTTTTAATTATCAATATTGATGCAACGATGCTGTCGATGATGGTGCTGATAATGATGGTGCAGGAGGAGATGCTGGAACAGCAGCTGAAGCGAAAGATTTCAGACAATTGACAGCAAGAACAACGAAGATATTCTATACCCGCCTCCAGATATATCTGTATATATAGATTTCAGAAGGATATCTCAACGCTCTGCTCCTCCGTGTGTGTGTGTGTGCGTGTGCGTGCGTGTGTGTGTGTGTGTGTCTGCCCTTGTTTCGCTTTTCGGTTTCCTTTTCTTTTCCATTTCCACTTTTATTTCTTTTACTTTTTGTTTGTTTCGCTGAAAATGGATATTGCCTTGCGTGGCACGGGCATGGGCACGGGCACAGCATCAACGACTGGCACTGGCACTGGCACGGGCTCCGGTCCTCGCAGCGGCACTGCCGGCAGTGGTAAGTCCTTGAGTTCTGTTCTCCTGACTACAACATGGCAGCTCCAAGACACATAATCACATATTTTATGTACTCCTCGCAAACGGCAAACGGCAAATGAAACGAAATACATTTCATTTACAGGTCTACACCATGCTGTGTCATTGGGCAACATTGAGGTCTCCGCTAAGGTTCGTATCACCGCAAAGCGTGCGGCTCGGGGGGGCAGACAATTAATGTGTGCCAGCGATGTGACTAGGGGGAATCTCAAGTGGCAGGAGGTACTGTCACTGCCACTGGCATAGGCGGATGATTGACACAATTATTTCGATGGAAATCTTAGGTTGGGCATCAAGCATTTCAAACGAATCATTAAAAAAGAGAGTAGTAGGAGAGGAATACATAGATGAAAGCCTAGATGGCAATGAAGATGTTGAAAGGGTTGTAGAGTCATTAAAAGAGATTCTAATTGAATGTCATGGTAGATAGATAGAAGTTCAGGAGGTCAGAGGAAGTGCAAGTGGATGATGAAGTGATGAAAGGCCGGCAGAAAGGCAGAGTTAAAGACAGGAAAAGAGAAGAAATATCATAGATTGACGATGAAAAAGTAGTAAATGTTGGTATCAAAGACCCAAAGTAATACCTAAGCCTTAGACCACTCAAAAACAAGCAATTCCGAAATGTTTGGCACCACATGTCGTATGAGTAATATGCGAAGAAATCGCTATAGCAAGTTTGCCAACGAAAAATAAGTGATTAAAACTATCTGTTACCACCGCAGGCCACCTACTCCAGCCATATGGATCGCAGCTATGACTCCGAAGATGAAAACACGGGCCGACGACGACTCCGTCACACGCTTTCCACCGAGCTACAACCACGCGCCTCCGTCTACTCGCGCGGGGATATCAGGGAACAGGTGAGGAAAACCCATATTGAGATTGGCCTCTGAATTAATGTATTTGTATTTTGCACAGTACTGCCTAACGGATCGACAGCTGCATAGCATAGAGCAGCGTCCGCGTAGAGAACGCTTCTTTGGGTGCCTTTCGCGTCGCGGACAGACGCAGTCGGGCAGCTTTTTGGGCGGCTGTGTGGGCCGTCGAGTGCCCTCCGACGAGAATCTGGCAGCATATGCCCCATTCGAGAAGTATCCACGGTGTGTAGCAGTCGATACATCTGCAGATATGATGCTAAGATAATCAAATCGTATCCTTAGATATCAGAACAACTATACGGACACACACGAATTGGATAGTTCCTATTTTCGACGACAACCAGCCTCGATTCTAAGCACGGGAAAGTCGAGTGAACCGGATCTAGGTGGACGATACACCTGGATAGGACAGCAACAACAACAACAGCAAACCAACAACAATACCGAGTACCAAACGAACCATAGGTATGTCCTCTGAAGTGGTGATACCAGAACCCACCGAAACCAGAACCGAAGAACCCAAAAATTAAAATTAAAACTGTAAAACTGCTATGCCAACTGTCGCTAGATCATGCTTTAAACTGTCGCACTATCTGTAGTCTCTAACTCTCTACTGTTCCACTCGTACTGTCTATAGCTCCACCCCCACCCTATACCGTATGAATACCATATAGTGTTCTCTAGCTCTAATACGCTTGCAATGCTTGCCTGAACCCCAAGACAACACTCAGCGCCTTCCTCTATCACCACCATACAATGCATAATGCCATAATGCCATAATGCTTTTGCTTTCAAAGTTCTATCCAAACAACAAAATATTGAATTGAATATCTTCTTCTGCCCGAAATGAGAACTAGAAATGCTGTATAAAAAATACCTTTTTTCGTATACTCTTTCGTTATTCATTCACCTATCCTTCTCTCCTCAAAAATCAATCAAAAAACGACTGTAAAAAAAAAAAAATAAAAAAAAAAACCCAAAATTGAACCATGAAAAAATATCCCACAAAAAAAACAAAAAAACAAAAATGAAAAATGAACAAAATGTGTAAAGGGCAACTTGTTGTACAGCACCACTTGAATCCTTTTACCAGGATGTTTTGCTACGGAATTATTATGTCGAGCTTTGCGCTCCACCAAATCCTACACCACCAACATCACACACCAATCAAATCGCTAATCTAAATGTTTGGTATGTAAAGTGATCTAAAATCTAAAACAAAAATCTAAACTTAAATAGTATCTGAAAAAAGAACAAACAACAAAAAACAAAAACAATATTAACCAAAAAAGTGAGCTAAAAATGTTTTATTTATGTTACATATGTGTCTGCACGTGACCGAAAAGCAAATGAACAAAAACCAAAAAGAAAAGCAAAGTATAGTTGAAATAAAAGTTGCAAAAATTATAGTCCCTGCTTCCGAGAGAGAGTTCAGCTAATAGTCCTGTGTGATTTACTTACTCCACAGCTCGTATCACTGCCCCACATATGCCACGATGCCGAACACCCATCATCATCAGCAGCAGCAGCAGCAGGCGGGAAGGTACGTAGCAGATATAGATACAGTACCCTCTATGGAGAATCCTCTTTAATCTATTCCTCTTTGTTTGCAGAACCAAACATGTGAGCTTTGCTCGTTCGCATACCCTCACCAGCTTCGACATGAACGTGAATGCGGGCTTTCGCTCTTCGGGACGCCTGAGGACGGCCAGCAGTCAGGAGCGTTTGATTGGTGGCAAGAAGCCCATAATTGCCTCTGGCTCCATGTACGAGACACTGCAGCCCACAGTGCCGCAGAGCTCCACGCTGCCCAAAACCTGGCTGCCACCGCCAGTGCAACTCGCGACATGTCAGCATCATCATGCACCCATTCATCTCCATCAGCCACTGCCGGGTATGAACTGTACCATCCCCAGATCCATCGATTCTTATTTCCAATCATATTTTCCTCCAGATAACATGTTGGGTCTCATCATACCACAACCTCTGCCCATGGCCTTGCCGCCGCACAGTCCTGAGGTCCTTATTGTGGAGAAAAAGTTCCGGAATGCCATGAAAACTCAGGCCACACAAACGGATGTGGCCGCCCGACGTCAGGCGGCGGGCTATAGCACCCAAGTCCTGTCATTGAGTCCAAGGCCTCCGCATCGCGTAAAGGTGGTCTCACAGGGCGCCCAGACCAATGGCCTGCAGAACGGCAAGAAGTTAACGAAGAGTCTCTCAGAGATTCCCAATGGCAAGGATGTGCAACCGTATCATTATCAGCAGGGGTAAGACACATAGAGGAGGAAAACCTCATTGATTTATGTAAACCCTAATCTTTCCCCACCCCGCAGAATGATTTACCCCCATGAAATGATCTACCGAACTCAGTCCCAAGATGTGACTCCTCTGCAGACCCTCTCGGATGCGCAGAACAACATCATGTACTACAAGCCGCCGCCTCCGCTCTTGGATCCCCACAGCTATGGTCTGGGCATGGAGCATTTGAGCAGAGGACGTCCCTGTCCGGCGGAACAGAATGTGGAGTATGTGAATGTGAATGCCGCCGCGGTGGCCCTCAATGAGAGCTTCGACTACGAGAGCAACAGTTTGCCTCGACGGGCGTGTACCTCGCATGCGCGCACGGAAACGGACTACTACTCGAACAGTTTGCCCCGACGAGCGGACACCCTGCACAGCCATGATATGTGCAAGCATATTACGGAGTGTGTGGACCTCATCCCGGATCACGGGGTAGACCTGGACTTTACGCGTCCCCATTTGCTGCCGCCGCCGAGTGAGTACTGCAAGAACGATGACGATGTGGAGGATGTGGAGGAGTACTATGACGATGAGGAGGAGGAGGACGGCCCCTCACATCCACACGAGACGGAGAGCTACAGCTCGGAGGTGTGCATGGAGCAGGCGGCCCGTCGCATGTCCATGTTGCCCCAGATGATGGACTCGCCCTTTCGAAGGGACGACCTGCGGCGTCAGTCCATGCCGGTTTATGGCCAAACCGAGAAGCTCATCGACGGCTTTGGGCCGCGCACATCCTTCCGACGACGCGACAAGGTGAGCTGCTTTCCGGATGACACTCAGGTGGGGATCAGGCGCGATGAGCAGGAGATTTTCATTGACTTCAAGCCGCACGTGTCGCCGAAGCCCAGTCCCAAGCTGCAGGTGAAACATCGAAAGCAGCACAAGGCGGAGATTGCCATGCGGAAGATGCAGCAGCAGCGGATGGCCCAGGCCGCTGCTCACACCCTCCCGAAGCCAAAGTCTGTCGATGTTGAGGTGAGAAAAGTTGAACTTGTGCCCAGCGACGAGGACGAGGAAGAGGACGATACACAGGACCAGGATCAGGAGGAGGATGACGAAGAAGAGGCCGAATCAGAGCGCAACAGAACGGAGAACGATCATCCCGACGATGAGGAGCCCATCTATGAGAACATTATCCCATGTGGCTGCAAGGTAGAGCCACCACAGCTGCCGCCACCACCACTTATCCTCGAGGACATTCAGGACAAGCGTTCGCAGTTCCGCAAGCGATCCGTCAGCCTGGATGATGACTATGCCGCTGCAGCGGGCATCTTTCCAACACCCGGACCCGGACTCCGTCTGCCCTCCACTCCGGCCAGTCCATGCCGGGAGGAGCTACTGCTGGCCAATGTCTCAACTTATCCATCCTCAGACTCGCTGGCCAACGACACCACACGCGATCATTCCGATGGCATCTGGAATGAGTCGCAGGTCACCGTCCTAACCGCCGATCAGCACATCTCCGATGGCTCATACAGCTCCAACTTGCTGCTGACTCCGTCGTCGAAGCGAAAGAATCTCCTGCTGCAGCATCAGCAACGCAGCTCTGTGGACACGGATGCCTTGGACTTTGAAGAACAGGTGCTTTAGAGTGTTTCTTTAGAGTGATTCCTGATCTTCATTCTACCTTTCTTCCGTTTTTTGATAGAGCCCCACCTATGGCCTACAAACACTGCCAAAGATCATCAAGACCCCGACACCAACAACTTCCAGGCCTGCCTCCACTCTGCCTCTGATACCGCCGCCAGCGATTGCCGTGACCCCATCGAGCAATCAACCGCTGGACTCTGCCATGACCTCGCCACTGCCCAAGCGTAGCATGATGCCAAGGGGATCCGTGCCGGATGCTCGTCAGCTGATGTATCCGAGTGGTGTGGGCGGCAAACAAAGGTAAGCCCCAGGTCCTAGAACATCTATCTTTTAATGCCCAAAATCTTCTTCTTTCAGACACTCGGATGCCTCGTTTCTGCCCATGGCTGGGGCGGACTATGCCAGAAGTGCGGATATCTCAGAGTGCAGCACGAATACAGATGAGTATGCCACCTGTACGGACAACTCGAAGCGTACACCAGGTATTAAGACACCGCCGACAACGACAAGTTCATCGTCCGCCACACAAGTGCCAGGTTTGGGCCCCAAAAAGACATACTCTGTGTGTATTCTGTGTGTGTACTCGTACTCGTACTCGTAATTGTCCTCTAACCTAAGTGTTAATCCATCAATGTTGTTTGTGTGCAGCCTTGTGCCTTGTTCCATCAGCAGCCAACTAATCAACCAATCAATCAATCAATCAACCAAATGAGGACATCGCTCACAACTTTCATGCTTACAGCCCTAGTCCTAGAGTTAATCAGCCTATTAGCGTTTAGTCTTAGCCTCATCATCAGCCTTCTCTCTAACTCTCTCTCTCTCTCTATTTCTATAAAACTCTCTCCCTCTAGTTTGTTGTTGTTGCCTGATAAGTGCCTTGCTCGCATTGCTTTAGCTGTGAAACACATATATCTTGCAGAACTTTAGATACATCTTCGAACTATCTTTTCTTCTTTTCCACTCAACAGTTTCCACCCAAAGCTCACAGCTGGAAAAGACCCATGCGGGCAGCTCCTTCGAGAGCGCCAGTTCTCTGTACTCCATGCGGGAGGACCTGCTCCATGATGGATCATCCGAAAAGGAAAGGAAAAGCAAATGAAAGTTTCGCAGTCTTCCCTTAAGTCCCCCATGGGTGGTTCTGTGGCAGAGTTGACAAAAAAGTCGCCATCGCATTCGATCAGCAGCACCACATCCTCGGGCAGTTGTCAGGTCATCAAATCTCCAGCTAAAGAGTCCCAGCTGCCCCAGGCGGTGGCCACCAGCTCCTCCACCAGTGCCCAGCAAATCAAGGTAGAGGCAACAGAGGCGGGGGCAGTGGCGGTGGCGTCAGCAGCGGTCAAACCCAAACCCAAACCGGACTCCATATCCGAGGATGAGCGCAGCGAGGTGCGCTATTCCTCCTCCGGCTACTACGAGAGTCCCCACGATGAGGACGATGAGGAGCAGGTGACGACCACGTGCAAGGCACGACGCCTGAGGCATGAGGATAACAAGAGGCGAAAGACCAGCATGAAGCTGGACATCGAGAAGGAGAACATGCGTGCCCTCACTAGTCCCATCAAGAAGGCCGTTGCGGGAAAGCAACAGTCGCTGCAATCCCCAGAACAGCACAGCGCTGCTGGAGCATTGGAGAATGGCAGTCCCAGCAAAATAAAACGGTTCCGTCCGAAGATACGACGACAGTTGCGCAAGAGCTCCCGAGAAGATGTCCTGGCGGCGGCAGTGGCTCGAAGGACTAGGCCGACTATCTACGGCCTGAGCAGTGCCAGTGGGGATACGGAACTGCTGCTGGATGCCAGCATGACCACCACAGTGGGTCCAAGTCCCAGGCCGAGCATTGTGCCCACCACAGCAGCCATAACAACGGAAACCACAACCACAACAGTCATTGGATTGGCCCCACCGCCGCCGCAGGCGCAGGAGCAGGAGCAGGTGAAGAAGCCACACAGTTGTGCCACACCCACATCTCTGCTGTCGCCGAAACTGCCCACAATCAGTAGCACCCAATCCAAGTCCACATCGGAGGCGACGTTTCAACTGAAAGCCAAGTCCATCGAGTCGTTGCGTTCGGTGTCGCCCGGTTCCGACTCTGTTTTCTATAGCGAGGCTGATGGCACGGCGGCCAGTGCCACCGATCAGGGGCACTGCCATCACTGCGGCAAGGAGATGGAGGGCAAGCAACAGGAGCTCGCAGGCGACTCTGTGGAGTCGATACCCTACATCGAACAGGAGGCGGACATTGTGAAGCCACCATCGGACTTTGCGGACTCCCCGGTGACCACGAAAACCACTCAGCGGCTGTACAAGAAAATGGACAAACGTTTCCGATCTGAAGAGCGCTATCACGCTGGCGAGAGGGGCAGGCACTACAAGACCCGCCAGGAGAACATCAGAGCCAAGAGCGAGGAGCGCGGTCGAGCTCCCAGTTTGCCCAATACTCCTGTTCTACGTCCTGCTGGCTCTAGTCCCTGTGTCCTGCCCGATATCAATACGGAACAGAACCATCATATCATCTACAAGGGCCACTACGACGAGGGCCGATACACCCGCCTCACGGACGATGATCTCTGGACGCAGCTGGATCATCAGTGTTTCGGTGAGGGCACATCCTATACTATCATTAGCCATAGATATAGATGGTTCTTCCTTACCCACAGATCGTTCGCGGGAGCGCCGTGCCTCTACAGAGTCCGAGAAGGGTTTCCATGCCAAGTACCAGGTGATTCTCCATCGTCTCGTTCAGCGTCGATGCACACTGGAGATGTATCATCGCCAGAAGAACAATAATTTCCGTAAGTAAAAACAGAACACTCGGGAAAACCCTCTCCAATCTCTAGCTGGAAGTGCCGAGCCTCCTCTCTTCCAGTGAGATGTAAGTGATCTTTGTTGCTCCTCACTTGTACACCGAACCCTGGGACTTAGTACATTCCACTTTAGACACCCTGTTTTGTGCACAACCTTCGAACACCCTGTTTCTTTACAACCAAACAATATTCTAATTTTGGCACAACGTGCGCAATGTTTCGCTAAGAGTGAGAGGAGAGCCATTGGCGGTCAGAGCGGGAGAACTTTTCATAGATAATGAATGGTCGGGCGGTGGGTCGATGGCGCTCCGAATTTTCATGACCGGCACTTGGCATAGGGACAGACATATGTTGTAGAACCACTAGACCGAACCGAACCGTAAAAAAAACCACTATGCTCTTAGTTTTTTGTCGTTAGTTGTGGTGCGGGCTTTGTTGTGTGCCGACCGCTAAAACGCTTCCCAAATGTGAAAAAAGTGCGAAAATTTTGTGAGAGATTACCAAGGCTAAAGTCGATATTTACACGAATCTTAGTTCAAATGATTGGTGGGTAAACAGCAGCTGGCGCGCATGTTTAAGGCCATGATTTGATAAGCCCTTTTGTTGTTTGTGCCACAGAATTAATAGCCTCTAATTCCACGCCGGATTCGGTGCGCCGCAAGTTGGAGGAGGTCTTAAAGCTAATGCTTTTGGTATGGGCACGTGAAAGTTTTGTGATATCAAAGCTAAGCAACGGCACGAGGGGTAAATGGTGAACGGAACAGATTCCGGAAATAAATATTAAATCTCTTTCTCTACATATACATTCTCTTGATTATATATTCCTCTCTTTGCAGGCGTGGACAAAACAGTTGTGGTTAAGAGCGATTCGGGGGAGTTCGGTTTCCGCATCCATGGCTCAAAGCCCGTCGTTGTGGCCGCCATCGAGCCGGAGACCCCAGCGGAGAGCTCTGGCCTGGAAGTTGGCGACATTATCATATCGGTTAATGGCGTCCAAGTGCTGGACAAACACCACACTGAGGTCGTGAAAATCGCGCATGATGGCTGCGAGAAACTGGAACTTCAGGTGGCCCGCACCATTGGAGTCCTGATGCACGAGCAACTGGAGCCCCCCAGCGAGCCCATCTTCAGTGGCTATCTGTGGCGCCAGAGCGGCCAGGCCAAGGGGGCGCCCAATACCAAGAAATGGGTGCGACGTTGGTTCTCTTTGAGGCCAGATAATTGTCTGTATTACTACAAAACGGAAGATGTAAGTGGTTATAATATTTTAGGGGCACTTTGAACCTCATTGTTCATCATTTTCCAGGACTCCCAGCCCGTTGGTGCCATGATCATGGCCAAGCATACTGTGGATCTGTGCCCCGTGGACATTGGCAAGCCATTTGCCTTCAAAGTGGACGCTGGCGAGGGCATACCCATGTACGTGGCCGCGGACTCTGATGATTTGGCCAACAGATGGCTGAATCTGCTGCGCCAGGCTGCGTCCCAGGATAACCAGTGGCTGGACAAGAGGTGTGTGGGATACTGATTTTTGAGAAAAACCATTAACGTGAGGGTTCGTTTCTCACATCATTTTCCCCTCACAGTGCACGATGCCTGTACCAGGCTCCGACCAGCATTCAGAGGCCTGATTGCTTTGGCTATTTGTTGAAATTGGGCTCAAGGTGGTGCGGCTGGTCGAAACGCTATTGTGTACTTAAGGATGCCTGCCTCTATTTTTACCAAGATGCAAATAGCAAGAGTGCATTCGGTGAGTCATGGGGCCAACAGCACGATAGACGGACAGGCAGACAATTAATTGCTTAATTAATTTCTTTAGGAATGGCCTGCTTGCACGGCTACAAGGTGGCCTCAATGTCCACGAATGCGTCCGGCAAGAAGAACTCATTCGAGATAATACCACCAGAAACGAAATTGCGTCACTATTATTTCTGCACTGAAAGCGAAATGGATAAGAAGCGGTAGAGTAGCACCACATGACATACTCCTTATATCCATCTATCTTATATCTTTCCTTTCAGCTGGATATCCGCCTTGGAATACTCCATTGATCGCTGGATAAAGTCCGGGTAACTAAGGTTGAAAACACGCTCCAGATCGGCCCTGGGCAGCCGTCGAAAGCGTCGAAGTTTCAGCTACTTCATGGATTAAAACTAAAGATAATTAAACAAAACGATTTTCAAACATTGTTCGACACTAGTACGGGTACATTACATATAATATATATAGAACTTAAGCCAAGGAGAAACCACAATTAGTTATAGTCCAGGATTAGATGATTGCTTAGTCCAAGGAATTTAGTCGATCATTCAAAGCGGGTTTAAAACTATTTTGAACATTTGAAAGGAATACAATTGAATTTTTGGTATGTATTCTTACAAGATATATTCATATATAGGTATATACACATATAATACTTATGTTTAGTGAGGTTGTCATGTCATACACATATACATATACATATATATAGTATATATTTAGCCACAAAAATGAAATGAGAGAAATGATCATACAGCAGACCAAAAATTGATTGTCTAATGTATATAGGAATTCGTATAGATTGAAAAAATGTTTAGGTATTCAAAGGCTCAAAGTTTAGATAAATGTCTATTTACAGAAATACAAGCGTAAACTAGAGACCAAAATATTTGAAATTACTTAAAAGGGAATTAATATTTCAAAAAATAATGGAAAATATTTATTGTTACCAAATCGAATCCCCAATGATTGACCCTATACTTTCCTCACTAACGAATCCTTAGTTAGACACACCACAAATTATGATAGAGATTTTTTATAGGCTTTGACTTTTTTTGATAAGTTGAAGGTTTTTTAGGATGACAGAGACACACATGCCACACATACATATTTCATTGTAGATCAAACAGTAATTATATAGAATATTGTGTACTTCATATGTACATGCATTCAGAATCCAGTAGTTACTTTGTCATTTAAAGATATGATCTTTAAAATGCTGATTTCCCTTTTTTTTGGGTTCAGTGTTCGTATGAGTGAAAAAGCTTCATTTTTAGTCAGCAAAACCAAAACCAAAACCAAAACCAAAAATAAATATATATTTTATATATTTTAAATAGAGATTTCCACGATAATAAATGTATGCATTATGATTATATTATATTATATACAACACATACAATATACATACATATACAAGCAGAGACAGCCATTTTATGTTGGAAACAAGCAAAAAACAACCAAAGACAACAACCAAACAGAAATGAGGCAAAAAGAAAACTAAATAAGAGCTTTAATTATTAAATAAAGAATATACCAAGAACAAATGACAAATGCGTGTACTGCTGACAGCCCCCAGGGGCTTTGAGATGCACCTAAATATCATTAATTAGGCTCAACGATCCCCCATTCCCAGTCCCCATCGATTCGATGCGAGATGCGAGATCCCAGGGCCCAACCCAAAACCCAAACCAAAACGATCTTGTGCCGCTCTCCTACCTGCCTCCTACCTGCCGCTAATGTCGGGCCAACGAAGCATTTCAAATGCGATCAATGAACCTGTTGCCGGCCCCACACTCTAGCCTTCCCCTCCTCCCCTTTCCCCACAGCCCAGACAGACAGACACCCAGTTGGCCACATGTTTTACACAATTTTCAAGTAATTTATTTTAAAATCGTAAAGCGATGCAAAATATGCACAGAGCAAAGTAGAGGAACCAACGCTATGCCATCAAGATGCAAACAAGGGGATACCCTGTAGTCTTTACTGGCAATTCAACAGGAGAGAAACCAACCCAAGAACACATTTACCATTGAAGTGAGTTTTGTCCCTATTTTGGCTGTAAAATGTATCCAATTGGTATTTGTGGATCGGCAGATACCCATTTCGATTGAAGGGCACACTACTGCCGGTAGCGGTTCTAGATGACATTTCATGGATATCTATAGGCACTACCAAATAGGATTTCTGTATCCTTAATAATGTGGTTACCATATCTCTGGCTACTCAAGCTTTTATGTGCAACATAGTTTGGTTCGATGCACTTTCTTTCTTCCTGCTAAAAGCATACCTCTCTTCAGTTACTATATACCCTTCTAATCTACATACAATTACGGGGTATCAAAGCACCGGCAGCAGCAGGCACACAGCAGCAGCAGCAGCAGGCAGCAGCAGCAGTTGCTGATGGGGGAAGTCAACGACTAGCATAACAATTTCGCTCGCCCTATGAGGCGGCTACCGTTTTCTCTTTGCTTCTCTTCCCCTTCTTCTTTAACTACATCTTCTTTCTGCTGCTGCGGCTGCCGTTGTTGTTGCTTCTGCTGTTACTTCTACTGCCTCTGCCTTTGCTTTGGTTCACCGTTTACTGTTTTGCTATTTCTCCAGCAGCAACAAAAACAATTTAGTTCCACTGTGCACTGCCTTAATTACAGGCACAGCAGCCTCTGCCTCTGCCGCTCTACCTCTGCCTCTGTTTTGTCTCTGTTTTTCGGGGTCCGCTTGCAATCATCACCATCATCATCATTATCGTGATCATGACGAACGTAACTCCCTCTCTTTTCGGACGAACATACGCCCTCTGCTCCGCTCACCTCAGAAGCAATGCCAACGAAGACCCTGACTGTTTTTTGGATCTTTTGTTTCCTTCTTTCCTTTTACCACTTGACCGCATTGATGCTGTTGCCTCGAGAGATGAGAGGTTGCACAAGGGGTTGCCAGATTGTTAAATGGGATAGATCAGTATGATGATCTATAAAACGAGGAAATCCCGTAAACTTTAATGTTTTATTTATCTCCTCTCTCCCTTGCAAAGCGATATATCCCCGGGATGAGTATCTACAGCCCTTTCAAAGCTGCTTCCGATTTCACTCGAATTGTACTTTTGGTGGAAACTATCCCATACCGGTTATAGGGTGTACCAACCGGTAAAGCTTATCATTCACGACCGTATGTATGCATTTATAAGGAAACACAACCCCTCCATTGATTCGCTTACTTTTAGTAATCTCCGTCTGCGATCAAGCGATAATATAACCAATAAACATTCATAAATACACCTCGTTTGAGGTGAATCATTTCCTTACAACCCTTTTTTGTGTTAGGAAGCCTTACTTATCTTCCTTTTTTGGCCAAAATAAATTCCGATTAGTCATTCCCCCACCCATAACCAGACATCACACTTCTATAAAGAAAAAACAAAAAAAAAACTCCCCCTTCAAATGACTGAACAATAAACGGAGAGGACTACCAGAATTACACCCTCTCCAGTGTCCGGAACCCCTACCCTGCCCCTACCCCTACCCCTACCCCTTCCTCTTACGACTGCTGAAGCGGCAGCAATCTGGCAACACTCGGTGCACCACCACTCACCCATTCTACCCTCCGTCGCACCCTCCAACGAGCAGAAACAAAAAAAAATAAGAAGCAAGGCAGTCGGTAGTCGTCGGACGGTAAACTGGTAGCGCTCTAACTGACAATAACTCGTCGTACGTATGCACGTTCCACGCTCCGTAATATCTGTCCGCCCGCTCTGTCCGACTGTCCGTCCAGCAGCGTGCGACTGGCGGACGGTTTGGGATTTTTGCTTCTTACTGGTTTTTCTCATAGCTACTACTACCACTGGTATCTCTCTCTACTCGTTGGATTTTGTGTGCCTACTCTCCAAATATTTCTCTCTCGGTATCTGAGAGATTCTCTCTCTCTCTCTCTGAACGTGTTCCGGGCCTTCGTAGCTAGTTTTTTGCGGCTCAGTCTTCGACTGTTGATCGTGGTTAAAGCACCTGCGCGCGGACTCGTGTTCCACCGAAAAAAGTGAACTGCATTTTGTATGTCTTTCTCTCTCTAAATCTATCCATCTCTTTCTCTCTCTCTCTCTATCTCTGATTGTGTGTGTGTGTGTTGTGTGGATGAGTGAACTTGTTGCACAGAGAAAAGCGCTTTTCAACTGCAACTGCAACTGTGGCTGCTCCGCGCCGCTCTGCTCCTCTCGCTCGCGCTGTGTGTGGGAAGAGTTTGGGGACTACTTGAGGAGCGAATTGGTAGCTGCACTGGCTTCAGCTCCTATTTCAAACAAAATGTAGAAAAACACATTTCAGCTGCCGTGTATCTTTCGTGTTGTGTTCGTTTCGAGCTCGGTTCGCTTCGGTTCGGTTCGGCTCGCTTTTGGGGTTCGGTTCGGGTTTTTGTGGATACGAAAGATACAAAGATACTTTTGTGTGTGTGTGTGCGTCCCGTCCCGTCCCGTTGTTGTTGTTGCTGGTTGTACGTGGTTTCGGGCCCCATCTACGTGGTTTTGTGGTAGCTGACTGCCGTTGATGCTGCTCCCGTAACACCCCCTGCCCGGCCCCCACACCGCCAACGCCTCTTTCCCTCTAGGGACTGGGGACCGTGATCGTGCCGTGATTTGTATCTCAAAAGAGCAGTAACTGTGTGCGTGTTTCACGACATGCTCGTGCGTGCGTGTGTTAGCTTTGGAATGGAAATGTTTATGGAAAAACCACAAAGATATCATTAATTAATAATACTATCTTTTATATTATAGAAATTGTGTGGAAATGCATTCGAATTTTGCATTACAGTGACCTAAACGATCCACAAATATACACCCAAAAATATTTCTTGAAACAAAATCAAGTTCAGTACGGAAAATTTCATCGTTAATCAAAAAACAATGCCAAGCATTTTAAGGCTTAAAAACTAACAAGAAATACCATCAAAAACCATCAAAAAAATCAACAAAAAAACTTGCTCAAACTACTTCGGATACTTGGGAGCTCTACTGCACAGCCACCATCATCATTGGAACCGCCAGCATTTGAAAGCTTGTAGAGCCTGAGGCTTTCTTCCCCCAAAGGTAAGACGGAGAACCAACCCAGACGACAGACGACAGACGGCAGGCCCTGCCCACTACAATGAACACTGAAATTCCTTAGTAGTTGCTTTTTTTTCTTAGCTGTTTCTTAGGGCTAACAGCTAATTATTTTCTTTCTTTATTTTTGTATTTTTGCGTTGGCCAAAATCAAAAAACCAGCGAGTGGCCAAACCAACGAGTAGATAGCGAGAGAGAAAACCTGCTTCCACATTGACAGAGAGAGAGAGAGAGAGAGAGAGAGAGACAACGTTGGAGGCAACTGTCGACCGTCTGCCGTAGCGGCTTCCACTACAACTGCATGTGCCACTGTCATTGCCACCGAACTCAGTGTGGTGCCACAGCAGCAGCAGCAGCAGCAGCCGCAGCCGCAGCCCCAGCGTTTCCCCCCATTGACAGCGCCGCTGTCTGTGGCGCTCGCCCGGCTCTGGGCTCTGTCTTTGGACCGGGCTCTGAGTCGCGTTCGGGCCTGGCCTGGCCCGTACTCGAAAAACCTTCGCTTGGAATTCTTGGGTTGTTTTTTTTTTCCACTGCTCTGTAAACCAGTTCACTTGTAGCCAGTGCCAGTGGCCAGTGGCCCTCTCTGTCTTCTCTCTCTCTATCTCTCTCCTCTCTCTCTGTTCCATCGTGCTCGATTCGGATCCGGTTTTTATACCCGTTGCTACTCGTAGGCTATAAGGGTATACCATGGTTTTGGAGACCTATGCAACAGGCAGAAGGAATTGATTTCAGTATCAAGATTTAATTCTATAATTTATATTTTCTATGTTATACACAATTTTCATTAATTAAATACCAAAAATCATTGGAATATTGGAATCATTGGAATTTTCGGACTTATAAATGGCCTTATTATCTACCAAAGTGCCTAAAATCAGTGGGATCGTATACTTATTACAGCGAAAAATAAGAACAAGATTTTGGTATCCAAAATTTATAAGAATTAAGCTAATTTATACATATATCTATGTATCTCATTCAAAACATAAGAGTGTTTGTTGTTCAGATACTTCCCATTAGCGGGTATCCCATAGTCGGAATATCCAGGGGTATTTCAATCTCTTACTGGTTTGGGTTTGGTTTTGGTTTTAGTTGTTGTTTTTTTTGGTTATGGTTTTGTTCGTGGTCGCGGTCTTGGCTTGGCCCGCCATCCCCAGCCCTGGCTTCAGTTTCAGTTTGCCGCGCGCTTTAATTGTTCAGAACGTGTGTCCAAAGAGGAAACGCAATTGCCGCAAGCTTCTGTTGGGTACGGCTCGCTTCAGATTCGGATTCAGATTCGGATTCGGTCTGTGGCTCAGCCCCAGCCCCAGCCTCCGCTTCAGATTCAGATTCAGACTCCAGGCCGCAGCTTCAGCTTCAGATTCAGACTCCAGGCCGCAGCTTCAGCTTCAGATTCATTCCCAGCCAGCCCCAGCCCCAGTCCCAGTCCCAGCCCCAACCTTCGGCTTCATCTTTGCTTCAGTTTCGGACCCTGATCATCATCATCGTCATCTACATCTCTTGATTTCTTTTAAATGCTTTAGTTTTTTTTCATCTTCGGTTTTCCTCTTTTTTTTTTTTATTTTCTCTTTTTCTTGTAGTAAAACGCCTCCCGCGCTCTCACAGTTTGGTTTTTTGTTGTTGTTGGTTGCGGTTCTATAAAGTTATTGGCTTTTGTTTCGCTTCAGTGGAGGAGATCTATTTTGAATGTTCATTGTATCTGGTTTATGGGCAATTTGGTGTGTGTCCAAAACAGATTTTTAGCATAAGAATGGCCCGAACCGAACCGAACCTAACATTTTATTACATTTTACCTCTTTGGGTGGGTTTTTCTTTCTTTTCGATCTTCGGTTACCAGTTTTTTCTTCGACTCTGCTATTCGGTTGCAACGACTGGTGCTGCTGCTTCAGAAGGGGGAAATCTGTTTAATTGCCTTTTGGCAGGAAAAATAGAAATTAATTAAAAGACGTTAAAAAGTCGTGATAAAAGAGACAACCCATAAAGCGAATGGAACAATGGCCACTCAATTGATCGTTAGACGTTGCTTTTTTGCCATATTCGGAGGGAGACACGCCTCGGCTGTGGCACGTGTCTACAATTCACTTGATCGATCCAATCTATTCGATGTTGTTCTTGGAGGATAGTCGTAAAATTTGCCTGGTCTGTTGGGATTATGAATATTTCAGGTTACAGGTTTTGCTAGGGTTTCGATAGGGCCATAAGATTGATCATTTAATATAATTTTTGGCATTTTATTTAGAGATACATTCTGAATATCTTTTGGATAAATCTTTAGTATAAACGCTACCCAAAATTATTAACATAAATTTCATCAAATAAATAAGAATAACCGCATTGAAATCTCCACACAAAAGAGTCTATGGAAAAAGTAGCAATCCCATTTACAAAAGAATCTTAAGAACTCTATTCATGGGTGAAATTTCGAGTTCGAGTGAAAAGAGCAGCACAATGTGCCCAGGAAATTTATGAGGAGATCGGCTTAGGCATAGATAAGTAGATTACAGAGACTGGGAGTCGAGTCGGATTAGGGTACAGAAAGAACATCATCTTGAAGTCAGAAAGAAGTCAAGTGTACAACACGAAGAATCAATCACTTGGAATTATAACTATAAATACCTTATATTTTTGCATAAAAGAGGGTATCAGCAGTGACCATATTTCATTCCTTTGAGCCTTGTTCCTTGAAAAACAAACAAATCTGATGTCGTCGGCTTTAAAGCATTTCCAATTTCGACTAACGACAGTATCAATCCTTGTAAATGCAGACTGCAGCTGCGTTCCCGAACCCATAAAACTTCATTAGCAGTTGTTCATTTTGTTCAGGCCCCAGTCTTTTCCCCACCCAACAGGCACCACAAAACATGGCCGCGAAATTAGCAAAGCTTTTAAATTAATGGCCAGCGCACACATAGAGCAGTAGAGAATGGGTAGGGAGGGCGATAGGGAGGTAGAGCACTCCAAATGTGTAAATCTTATGGATATTAATCAAGAAAATTATATAGACAAGGCAGTGGCTCTGTAAAGCAGGAGATCGGAGGCAGTGGCAGTGGCCAGA
Source organism: Drosophila lowei (assembly GCA_008121275.1). Taxonomy (NCBI): domain Eukaryota; kingdom Metazoa; phylum Arthropoda; class Insecta; order Diptera; family Drosophilidae; genus Drosophila; species Drosophila lowei. The sequence goes on along the minus strand of CM017779.1, from coordinate 22,812,858 downwards.
GCGCCTCAAAAAACAGGAGAACGGAGATCGGAGGCAGTAACTTGTTTTTCCATCTCTCTGATGCTGGACCTGGGCACAAGGCAATGATTATGCTAGATTTTTAATAGCTTTGACTATAATCTCTGATGCCAGCCAGCCAGCCAGCCAGCCAGTGTCCCCCCTCCTTCGGCAGCCTTCTAGCCGAAAGGGTTTCCAGATTAACGCATGTGAAGTGCAGGGTCGGGTCTCTTCTCTTCTTCGACTATAATTATAAGTCTGCCGCTCTGCCCCTGCCTCTGCCTCTCTTCTCTGGGTTTTTGTATCTTTTGGTTCGTTTCTTTTTCTTGATTATTAGCTACCTCCATAGTCCAGACACACACACACACACACACACATTCTGTAGAGAGAAAACGTATCCCGAAGGGATTAAAAAATGCTTGCCCAAGAGCCATTCCTTCGTGACCCTTTTCCCCCCCGACCACTGGTCCGTCCCGTCCCGTCCCTTCTTCATGGCCTGTCGTTCCCGTCGCGTTGTTTGTTGTTGCTGTTGCATGGAGATGGTGTTTTGTAAGCAAACTAAAGTGCATATAAGGCCTCTCGACCCAGAAGATACTCGTACGTATGTGTTGTATTGGCTGGACTGCAGGGGTACCCTAGAAATGAGCACCCTGCCTGCTTGATCTTAGAGAAAGCTGTAAAAAACATTTGAAGACGTAGTAGAAATCTTTTATAGCCAATTTTCCTCATGTCATTGTTAAAGTTAACACCCAGTTTATCATGCAGTTAAGCATAGGAAAACAACAGTCTATTTTCGCATAAGATTGTTAATGTTAACATTCAATTGAATACTTTTTCACTTAGGAGTTGTTCCTTCTAGCTTTTTATGGATTTAAGGATGTTAATGGTATATTTTAACAGAACATAAACTTTAACAAGCAGCTAAAAAGAGTTATGGAATTATTCCTATTCCTATTTGAAGAGCACACACAGTTGTAGGTTTAAAATGGTTACATCCCTTTCTATTCCAGGGTGTATTTTCGTGTAATGCAGCAGCACTCCTCGGTCAATTGGTTTTGTATGCTTCTTTCTGGAGTAGAAACCATCATCAGACTAATAATTCTCATTCGGTCTTAGTCCATGCCTTGGAACTGTATTTGAAAAGCCCTTTGGTCTGAGCACCGACTGTACCCACATCCCAACGAAAGGTTTTGTCGTTAGGTTCCTCATGAAGGTTGTGTATTCTGAAAAGTGCACTGAGCAATCAATATTGCAATCAAAATGGCTAAGGGATACATACATGCCAGTAGCCATTTGCATCAACTGATCCGAAGTGAAATTATTAAAGTTAAATTTATCCATTTCGCGTTGGGCCTGCTCTCCTGCCTCTCCAAAAGAGCAGGAATAGCGCTCCGTGGTGGTGCCTGATGTCTCGATTTGGTAGAGCCTCGGTCCCTTTTCCTCGTCCCAGCCGGCCAGCATAATGGTAATTGCAAAGGGACGAGCGGCGCTGTACATAGTTTGGGCATGGAGAAAGCTGTCCACGCGCTCGCACAGTGCCTCCAGGGAAATGCCACGCTCATGCCTCGAACGGAAGTTGGCGGCCTCCAGGCGCGTCAGTTCCACCACAACGTTGCAGTCGCTCATCAGCCCACCGACGGCCATGCCGATGGTGCCATCAATGTCGAAGATGCGTTTATTGGCACTGGGATCGAATAGTGGATTTATATTCAAATTCTGAACGGCCAGGACAACAGAGTCCTTGCCGCGAATGCCCATGACAGTGCCACTCTTCTCTGCGGCCCTGGTGGCATAGTCGATTTGGAAAACACGACCATTTGGGGCATACTGCGCAGTCGACAAATCAAACTGCATATACGGAATGCATTTTGCGTAAAGGATATTTATGTTTAAGGATATTTTTCTTGTACTTACGCCTAAGCCCTCTGAGTACATTATGGATAAAAAAAGAAAGACAAGTTGACGGCTTTCAATGACAGAAATATCGTAGATATTCGTACTCTTAACGGAAAGCCAACTAGATTCAAGGATATGAGAGATAGACACGTGTGTGGAGGGCTTCGAACAGCCTACTCTCTCATTCTGTTCGTTAGATGTGTTGCATATCCTTTGCTCAACCGAATGTACCCTTTCGAAATCCCATTGTGATGGGCATTGAAACGCATGGACATCGTAGGCCATCATCATCTGAGGGACAAAACTTAGCGTCTACCACTCCTCTGGCCCTTACACACTCTCTCTCTGGGTTTTCTATACAAATACCAAATCCGTTTGCGCAGTGTCCATACGTTCAATGTGTGTGTGTGTGTATGTGTGTTTGTATATTTTTCTGCTTTTTTTTTATCAACCAAGAAACCTTTCCACTGGGCCCTGGCTCGGGGTCTGGCCTCAGATGTGTGTTTACACAAAAACCCAGCAAACGACGACTCGATCCCGGACCCAGAGACCAGAGACCAGACCCAGAGCCCACAGAGTGAGGCAGCAGCAGCAGCAGCAGCAGCGGCAGCAGCAGCAGCACCAACAGAAAGAAAGAGGGAAAAAAGTGGCAGCCAAATTGCTCCTCGATATCTTTTATTTTCTTCCAGCAGTAGTTGGGTCTTCTGGCGGGTTTTTTTTATTGTATGTGTGCATACCCGCGTACCGTGCCCTGAGATACTCTCTCACACTCACACTCGCACACAAAGATACGATTTTAAGCCTTTGGCTTCATTTGGTGGGCAACGCAACCGTTTGCGCAAACGTTTCTGGGTCTGGGCCCTCTGTATATGTGTATCTTTGTATCTCTGTAGCTATGGGATGTATCTGTGTGTCTGTAACTCTCTCTCTCTCTCCCTCTACCTCTCTACCTCTGTCTCGCTGTACTCGCACTACGTGCCGTCGCTTTTGCTGATGATGTCCATTATTTACATTAATTTTATTTGTTTTTCTTATTTGGCTTGACGTTTTTCAAAAGTGCCGATGTTTCAAAAAGATAATGAACGCTGGAAATCATACATTGTATGTACACAGACAGTGTGCAGGCAGATGGAAGGGGGGGGGTTGGGGAGTATCGGTCAGACGACAGTCATAAATGCAAAAGTGAGATACCTAGAAAAAGTACGAGTACAATGGAAAAAAAAACCCCAAAAACGGGTTACACATTTCGAGGTTTTCGAGGCTACCAGAAATACGTGAGATTATCGGAAACGGAACGTAATCGCCCTGAGATATTATGGGCAATCGCTCATCTATACGTATCGTTGTAGGGGCACTACGCGCTGATTAGATCAGCGTTTCGTGGGGGGATTTATTGGATAATAAAGAGATCAGATAAGTGCTTTATGAAATTCAATCGATGGAGATAGAAGAGAGAATATTCTCCATTAATCAAACCCTAAATGAATTAGTTAATTAATAACTTATATGGTTGGGTTTAGTAAGGAATGTGCTAATGATATCTGAGTTGACGAATCAATAAAGATAAAAGAGCTAATACTTGCAATACTTTGATTGAATATTTGGGCAGATATTTAGATACATAATCGAATCAAAGGAGTTAATTTTTATGATATATATCTTTATCTATGTAAAAATCACAATACCAATCTTCCTTTCGTAAATGCATTGTAATCATTCCTATAAACTATCTAAATTCCCGCGAAAGACAGTTTTTTACAAAGCCATCAAGAAGAATACGATTATACTTATCCCAGTCATGATATCAACTACTTTATAGAGCTAATCTGACAGCGCACTCTTCCGTCAGACAATGGCAAAAATCATTTCTATAGATAAGACCCCCATTGCCCCAACAAAAGCAACAATTCCATGGATAGTCACCGGCTAAAAGAAACGGTATCTCCAACAATGGGGCGCCTCTTCAACTGTCCCAAGAGATCTAAAGCTCCAAGAAATCTAATCTGTGGAGAAGACTTTGACTCCAACTCTGACGATCTCTGTGGAACCTCATCCCCATACCGTCCGCCTCTGATGATCACTGGTTTGAGGTTCAGATTGAGGTGGCGGCTGTGGATGGAGGTGATCATGACACTGCAGCATTTTGCATTACGATCCACTCTGCCAGACAGAGAATGATTCTGGCAAATGATAAGCAAAACTGTCATTGCACAGACCCAGACCCTGGAGACGGTGGAGCCACCAAGTGGAAGAGTCATTCTCTGTGCTTTTGCGCAACTGGTTATATATTTAAATGAGGCTTAAACAAAACAACAGAGACAAGAAACGAAGCCTAAGCTATGGGTGGCGAAGATTAAATACCCTTGAAGGTAGAAACATCTGCCATAATAAGTATTTCCATTGATTTTATATACGGAAAACATCTTCAATCACAAAAAAGTTTTTCCTTCAAAGAGTTTTCTATCGAGCGCTTGTTCTGATGAAGAAGTGCTCCGATCCTGCAATAATCTGAGATCTTCGAGAGTATTTCTCTTATAAATCGTGATACCCTCTCTGTAAGTGTATAAACGCCTAAGGATGGAGGAAATGGTGGAGATGGGCGGGGGTTATAAAACGGGCAACAAATTTTATGGTTCGGCCATCATTATGATCATCATTATCTGCATTATTTTGTTATTATCGCGATGATCACGTTTCCCAGTGCTCCCTCTGCCGCCAGCTGCTGCTGCTGCTGCTGCTGCTCCACTGCTGGTGCTGCTGCGGCTGCGCTGCGGCTGCGGCATGGCACTCAGAAGTCGCTCCTGTTGCGTAAAGCCAGTAAGCAGTCGGTCGAGGTTCGAGTCATTTACCAAAGCGGACGGTACGGGACGGCAACTCGGCCGCGACTACAGTTTTCTATCTTTGTATCTGTGTGTGAGCCTCTGTGGTATCTGTCTGTGTGCCCCCTCTCTCTCTCTCTCTCGCTCGCTCTGGGTGTGTGTGTGTGTTTATATCATTACTACTGTGCTGCTGCCTCTCCTCTATAGAGGTAGTCAGGTTTTTTTAGACGCACAATCTTATCTAACCTGCCAGCAGCACCGACAACTGCGACTCGTTTTCTCAGTTTAGTTTCACTCGCCATCGACGCTGCCGTCGCCGCTTGCCGCCGCTGCCGTTCCTGATAATAATTTAGCTTCAACAAAATTCATATGAAAAAAGAAACAACAACACAAAAAGTACCACAGCCCTCTCGTAACACTAATGTGATGAAATATTTATTTACCCTGTGAAAAACAATTCTGCGGCATAGAACATATGGGTAATGCTCCATGAAAATGAAAATTATTGTGTAAAAAACCGTTAAAATGATGCAAGTCCCAATAAAGATACAAAATATATACATATATCTCATGATATATGGATAAAATTCGGTTTATTGCTTGATAACAAGTGCAAAAAACAAATTTGAAGATCTTAGATCGTATAAAACCTGAGTTACAATGGGATGTGATAAGAGAGTCTTTTATGATTCAAGGAATCCTGCGTTTGAGTAGACAATGTGTCATAAAAATAGATTCAAGCACTGTAGGTCATAGAGGAGATGAGTTAATAGAGGTTTCTAATGATTAACGTGAAGGATATTGAAAGAAATCGAATTGGAATTCTTTTAAGAAGCTTTAAAACTCAAAATAGGGCTAATAGCTACACTAGAAACCGGGTTACTTTGAGTTAGTATGGTTAAATTTGCGAATATCCAATTAAAACACAATTAAATCGGTTTTCGATCTTCTAAGAAGTCTAAGAAGTGAGTTACTTTGGTATAGTCTGTATATTTCAAGAGATACACATGCAAAATATATAAAAATGGATTATTTAGCAAATTTCGGCACTCTAGCTCCCACAGAAGCTGGGTTACGTTAGGTTATACCACATAAAACCGTCTCAAAATAACTATGGAAGAACCAACTCTGAGTCCCCTTGTGTTTGTCATGCTCGGGTATACCCTGCGCCTCATAAAAATACAAGAGGTATGGCTGTTTATTGCACTTGAAACGCAATTTAGATAAGCCCCATATTCCCATTCCCATCAAAAGAGGGTCTGCGACAATTAACACGACACAAAGTTTTTACTAATTGTTATTTACCACCCACTCACTCACCGCCGCTCTATCTGTCTACAGTTCTAACGGAATGTGAAAAGCCTCCATTATGCCCACGGAAAGCTCATCCAGCGATGTCGCCGGCGGCGGAGGAGGAGGCGGCGCCATTCCCATGCTTCGACCCTCACGCATGGACCAGTTCATGTCCACAGTGGCCGCAGCTGCGGCAGCGGCTGGCGGTGGCGCCTCTGATGGGTCCAACAGTGGAGGCGGCGACTCGAGGAGCTCATCGGCCAGCAGGATCTCGGCGGCAGCAGCCGCCTACGAAACACAATTGGCCTACCAGCAGCACCTGGCCGCCGCTGGACTGCATCCTGGTCCACCGCCACACCATCGCGAGATCTCCGCCTTTGTGCCCGTGCTGCCCACGCGACAGGCACTGGAGGCCAAGGCGCGGGCCGGGAGCAACTCCAACTACGAGATCATTGCCATGATGGCCGACAAGCGAAAGGAGCTGGCCCTGAGGGAGGCGGCCGCTGCTGCGGCGATGCTGGGACGCGGTGGTCCGCCGGGCGGTCCACAAGGTCCGCCACCCGGTGTCCTGTACGCACCACCACCCCCACCGCCATATCTAACCGGACCGGGTCCCTCGCCCACGGGTGCGGGAAGCTTTCCATTCCCCCCCGGAGCCGCCACAGCAGGTCTTTTCCCCCCTGGTCTCGGACCGGGGATGCATGCCGGACTGGACCGTCGTCTGTTGCGTGCACCCGGACGCGCCTCGAGGCCCAAGAAGCAGTTCATTTGCAAGTTCTGCAACCGACAGTTCACCAAGTCCTACAATCTGCTGATCCACGAACGGACGCACACCGACGAGCGACCCTACTCCTGTGATATTTGCGGCAAGGCGTTCCGGCGACAGGATCACTTGAGGGATCACAGGTGAGCGATCTACAGTACGGTGCAGGGTCTGGGGAGACTGTGGGGAGTGTCTGCATTGGTAATTGCTGTCATGCCCACAGAAATAATGGTTTCAATAATGGGGTTGGGGTGGTGGTCGAATGTGGGAATACCCTAAGGTGGTATCTCATCACATGAGGAAGAGTCGAAGGAGAATGAGTCTGATGGGGGAGATTCTTAGATAGGTATAAGAAGAGGCTTCAGTTTAGCTGGAGTTTATGATAGAATGGAAAAATACTCTTTTGGATACTCTTACTTTGATCGAACAAGAGAAATCTGTCTCAAGGTTTTTGGGTATTTATTCCAAAGACAAGCAACAAGATCTACTTATACAACGTTTCCTACCACAATCCAAAATGTTTTTCCCCTTTAACTAGCGCCCAAAAGCAGAACCAATACGCCAGTAGGCAGTCAGTATTTCCATCCTTCTGGGAGAGTACGAGAGTGCCACACTTGACGCTGGATCGCCGTCCAGCAACCAAAGTTAATTAACTTTGTTGGTTTTCCGTTTGGGGTTTCGACCAGCGTCGCGTTCGTGGCCAAGAGGGGAGTAAGAGTAGGAGGATCAGGCAGGTCTGAGAGACTCAAGTGTCGGCCTGTCCGAGCGGAGCGTTCTGTCTTTTGATCGTTCGGTATCGGTCCATTTGTCGTTTGTTTGCTTTCTGCCGCGGGGCTAATACCTCTTTCGGGGTCCGCATCGAGCATCAAAGCAGAAGAGGCAGCAGCAGCAGCAGCAGAAACGAGAAGAATCTGGAGACCCCACCAGATCGAAGAGAACCTGTTTTTTTCGGTCTCTGAAGCAGCAACAGCAACAGCAGCTGCTGACGGTTGATGCTGGGGCTTAGGCTGAGGCTGGGGACTGCGACCGGGGACTGGGGACTGTGGACTGGGGACTGGGGACTGGGGCTTATATCCAACAACAAGTGGACGCCATTGCCAAGATGGCGGCCATAAACATAAAAAATACACAATAATATCAGTGGGAGAGCACTGCAGTTGCCAGAGCCAGAGATAACTGTCAAATGGAGCTACCAACTTGGGGCTTGGTAGCCGCCACACGCCCACGCATTCCTGCAATTCAATGTCTCACCTTTGTATTCTGTTCTGTTCTCTTCTCCTGTCTTCCTCAAGGTACATCCACTCCAAGGAGAAGCCATTCAAGTGCACCGAATGCGGCAAGGGCTTCTGCCAGTCGCGCACTCTGGCGGTGCACAAGATCCTGCACATGGAGGAGTCGCCGCACAAGTGTCCTGTGTGCAGTAGGAGTTTCAACCAGCGCTCCAACCTGAAGACCCATCTGCTGACCCACACGGATCACAAACCGTACGAGTGCTCCTCCTGTGGCAAGGTCTTTCGCCGCAACTGCGATCTGCGGCGACATGCCCTGACCCATGCCGTGGGCGAAGTCAACTCCGGCGACTACGTGGACGTTGGGGAGGAGGACGAAGCCCGTCATCTGAGTGGGGATGAAGAGGACTCCCTGCTGGAGGTGGACTCCCCGAGGCAGAGTCCTGTCCACAACCTAAGCGAATCCGCAGCGAACGGGGAAAAGGATGAGGCGGAGCGCATGCGTCTGAAGAGGAAGGCACCTGTCGATCAGGAGGAGAGCGAAGAGGAGTTCGATGACTACGACGAGGAGGAGGAACTCCAAGAGGCAGCAGGCAGTTTTCCCAGAGAAGAGCTCCGGGAAGAAGACGAAGACTTTGAGGCCGAGGATGAGGTGCAGCAGGAAGTGGCTCCGGTGGCAAGACAATCATCAACCGCTCCTGCCGTCACTGTTACGACTGGAAATGGAAAGCCGGAGCGCCAGGGGGTCACCCACTGTCACCACGAAGGCGGAGAAACCTACACCATGCGACCACATGGGGAAAAACAGCAGGAAGAGCCATTATCCATGCCGCCCAACGGACCACCGCCGCCACCTGGTTTTGTGGCTAATCTGAGGTATGCCCCACCTGGTGGTGCACCACCAGTGGGTGTACCACCTGTTGTTCCACCGCCACCGCACCATCAACCGCATCCCCATCTCCTGCCACCCAATGGAGATCCCTATCTGCCGATACTCCATGTGCGTCGGGATCTGCACCACAAGAGCCTCAATCTGAGCAAGGGGGCACCAGCCCCGCCACCCACACCGCCCACTATCATAACCCAACCACCGGAGACGAGTAAGCCACCGAATCAGCCGCTGCACTCGCCCCACGAGGCAATGCCCAGCTTTTTGGGCTCGATTCCCATGCGCAAGAGGATTCTGCCGCCGCCGACGATCGATCTGATGGATCATCATCATCACCATCATCATCAGCGGTCGTATATTGAGAATCAGAGCATCTATGCCCTGAATATGTCGCGGCATCCGCCACGCCAATTGTTGGGGAAACCACCGAGCACAGAGACGAGTGGTCCAGCCACAGAGAAGGGTCCACCCCCACCTGCAGCGCAGAGACAGTCGGTACAGACGGTACAGACAGTACAGTCGGTGGTGGCACCACCTCCAGTTGCACCACCTCCTGCCCCTAGACGCACGGGCTTCAGCATTGAGGATATCATGCGACGCTGAGAGCAGACGGATTTAGTACACTATGACAAGATTGTTCCCATGGATTCCAGGGGATTCCTATTCCCCTGAACGCTATTTTAGAGACAAGTGCACTTTTTAGTACATTTTAGTACAATAAACCCTCTAGACTAAGATCTAAACATAGTGCTTAACTAACTGTTGTTGCATTTTATAGAAAAGTAGCATGTACTTTTAGACCCCCAGCATAAATATACACCCCACAATATACCATATACTATATCGATTTAGTTTCGATTAGTGCGAGAGTCTATCGATTAGTAATCGATTTCGGCCAACACTAAGTGTTTGCTGTATTTCCTTTCCAAGCGAGTGAATACCAACCTTTAATTTATGTTTCTTTTTAGTGTCTAAGATTAATCTTAATGAGTGAATAAAATAGAGATGTAAATCGTTAAATCGTTAGGCGATTTTGCTGTTGGGAAAAAAATGGTTGAAAGTAAACGTTGGCTAAGTGAAAAAAATAAATACAAAACAACATTCCAGTTGATGAATTTTGTCTACATTTAGTTTACAATTTAAGCTCAGATCTTAAGGAATTTTTGTAGTAGCCCTAGAGCATCCATAGCATTCCATTCCATGGTCTTCCTTGAATTTTAAATGATTTTATTCAAACTATTTCAAATAAAGTTTGCCTATTATACAAGAGATCTCTGGGTGTATCAGTTTTCTTGTTTTTTGTTTGTCGGGTAGAGGGATCCAGTGACTCATAAGCGCGTAGTACACGCGCATAGAGGCCGGCCATCAATCACAGTCCACAGCCACACATCAGACTTCATACAAAAAATAATAATACTTCAGGCACGTTTCGCATAGGTCTGTCTTTCCCTTCCCTTCCCTTCCCTTGTCTTGATCTCCATCTCCCCTCCAGACACGACAGTTTGCGGTTTTTGTGGCAACGCCTTTAACATTGGACTCCGCTGTCGAATCGATTCGATTCCAAGGCAAGAGAGGAGGCACACACAAAACAAGTACGCCACTCAAACACGTAGAAAGTTCAATTAAAATGCCACGTGAATTGTCGTCATCGTCATTCAAAATGGAGTTGCAATGTGGATTTCCTGGAAATCTGATGGGTGCCCGTCCCCGTCCCAGTCCCAGTGCCCCTGATGACATCAATTTTTGGTTCAACTATAAAATAATTCCAAGTTTCTCTTCTGCGGCAGATGATATCATACCGGGTCCATGAGAGGCACGTGATTTGATTGCAGAAATCTCCATTTACCCCGCGACAAAGTGTGAGAACATTCGGAAAAAAGTTTAAAGTTCCCGCCAGACATTTTAAGGGGCTTATGAAAGTGGAATTTTCAATGCGCAAGATCTGGTTGTACTAGACCAGACGCACGGAGCGGCATGGAATACTGGTCTTTATCTGGCCGGTATACAGACCCACAACCAAGTCACCAATGAATGAATACACTGCCGGTGAGACACCATGGTGACCCAGTCGTTCTTCTTGGCCAGCTTACGGGCGCCAGTCCACTCGGTGACGGTACCGATCTGGTCCCCCAACTATTTTTCATTCCATTCCAACGATTCGCGCGCGCTTGTTTTGAACAATTGCCGCCCAAAAGTATGCAACAGTGTCCGATCATTTACGCAGTTCCATAATCAAACGCTATAGCGCCACTGCATATACTCACCCACTCAAATCCGTTGAGAGATAACGAAACACGTTTTCCGGCTAAAATGATGTTTTCCAACATTGGATCTGAAAAGCGTTCCAGCTCAAGTTTCTGTTTTTGCAGTTAGTCACTTATCAATGACTAATGTAACAAAGGTCATAACGTACGTCTTTGTCTTCAAAATTGATTAAACATACAAAGACCTATAGGTAGTTCGATAGTAGACATCCGTGCGCTGGTTCAGGTAATGCATTTTCAACAAATTGGCTAAAGCCTCTTCCCACACAGAACATCTACAGGTAATCTTTTATTAATCTACGAGTGTAGAAAAGATAACGTCGGTACCATATATTTAAGGTAGTGCAAAATTTACCCTGCCGTAGTGTGTCCCATTCCGTCGGCGAAAAACAACGCAAATATCCGGAAAGTTGCCAAATTTTGCGAACTGATTCTAAAAGAATTGCCAGGGGCAATTCGATATTCAATATAAATCACTCCACAAACACTTAACTTGTCACATCCCAGCCATCTGCTTCTTACTCACATTTCTCGCAGAACGTGTCCGTATTTCTACTTCAAAATGCTTTTAGATTTACCACTTGAGATCATTGTTAAAGTGTTGGACTACCTTTTACTTGAAGATCAAATACAATTGGCCCACGTCAACCAAGATCTTCAGAGCGCCTTTGTCTACCGCAGTAAACAGGCGTTGAAGGAACTCAATGGATGTCTCTATCCAGAAAAAACATTGCCGCTTTTGCTGCGCCTATGCGGTTCTAGTGTTGTCCACCTTTTCTTGAGCACTGAAAGTGAGCTCAATTTTGAACTAGCAGCAAAGTATTGCACTAACGTGGAAAAAGTTCACTTGTCGATGGAAAAGAAAAGTGTCACCGCGATCAAATCCATTTTAAACAAGAAGGAGCCTAAGAACCATTCAATTGGATCGTGTGATACAGGGCGGACTAGATAATATACTCCAGTACATCAATACAGACTGCCAAGTGTTGAGTTTAAGGAATGTTTCACATGACAACTGTAAGATTTTTAACTAATCCAAAAATTATATCCGTTAAATTTTCTTTTAATTGATTTCAGTGCAACATTTACCGCAACTGATTCGCTTGGAAGAATTGAAAGTTAATTTTAGGAAATATGACCAGACGGATTTGTTTAAAATATGTTTCACTTCCAAGAAACTGCGTATCTTGAAAATTTGTATGTGCCGAATGATAGAAGGGGGGCCTGATTTTGTATTTCCTGAATTGGAAGAGCTTCAATTGAATCATTGCACTTTATATCCAGGCTTGCCGACCTGTGTAAAGCTCAAATCGTTGAAGTTACGTTGGAATTTATATAATGATACCGTCAACATTGCTAACAGTATTGCACAGTGTGCACCCACACTGGAACGTCTAGTTTTTATAACAAGGGACAACCAACCGCACCAATTTACTGCTCACAATTTGATAGAGCTTCTCGGAATGTGTAGAACCATCCAATATATTTCTGCATCAGCTGATATCATAAAGGATGTATTCTTAGAAAACGAGTGCTCCTTTGTTGACGTTTTAAAGGAAAACGGTTTCAACGCAGAAAGACGTTTTGAATTCGAGGTGTACGGCTTATTGGACAAGCGGGATGTGGTGAGTGTTTGAATACGAGTCATCCAAGTGGTAGTTGGCGGAAATTGATCATATCGGTTGTAGGAAAACCAAGTGCCAAACTCCGAAGCATGGAATTTCATCAAATGGACTCCTCAGGGAGAGCTGAAATGGCCAATCTAGCTAACTAAGCTAATATCTTCAAAAGTAATAAAGATACATATATTCTTCCTGTTTTTTCCCATAACATATCTTTTTTAATTTTGTATTTTATGTTGTTATACTACAAATATCTGAATTCTGGGAAAAAGTTAATGCTTTGAGCCAAAACCTTTGAGTCTAAAGAATTAATAAAATAATACTCAAACAAGAAGTAATGGTATTTTACTATTTCGAACTGATACTTGTTTAAGCCTAGATAAGTTGAGACATTTTAAGATAAGCTCTACAGCAACAATTTTCGTCAAAATTGTAACTTTAAAAACTCAGAAAAAGTCGAAAAAAATTATTTATTGCTTTTTTATATATTAGGTGTAGTTTTCCGTTTCTAAAAATATGGACATATACCGGATGAATACCCTTTCTGATTATTTCCATTTGGGCCATTTGTTGTTGATAGCAAAACTGGGTCTGAAAAGTGTAACAATAGAGTAAAACCAATGACATTTTAACCCACGCCATTCTTTCATCAATTTCTTTAAATTTCCCAAATTTTCCTAAACAAAAATCGATTGTTCATTTAAATGTCATCGAAAAAAATGACTTTTCAGTTGAACAGCGTGGGCTGTGAGAAACTTCATTCATTCGCCGAGAGTAAAAAAGGAAATAATAATAATTTAGTTGTGTTCAGTACCCGTAAAATGAATCCCCAAAACCTCGTATCCCACTTGGTGGAATTTTGTGTTAAGTTGAAGATAAATGCGCCCAAATACCAATTTGTTTCGGAAGCAAACGGAGAATTCAGCTGCAATGTAGAGCTGCAGGATATCAAAGGCTATGGCATCGGTAGAGCTCTCGCCACGGTAATCTTAAAGTTTTCAAAAGTTTAACAAAAAGTCCTTTTCGACAGGCCGTTCGAAACAGCTTGCGGCGCATGTGGCGGCAAAGAATGTGTGGACGCAGATAGTATTGCTGCCTGTCGTCGTAGTGCTGCTACAGGAAGAGGACTTCAAGCCATATATCCACGAGGGGGATATGTTCTGGGAGATTCGCTTGCTCAAGCCGAAGCAAATGAGGAATCTGCGGGAGCTGCTGGACCTGGTGGGCAAATCCATCGGTTGTATTTCGGACGGATCTGTGGAACAGAGCAGTTTCTCAGTACAGGCCCCACAGGCAACCACTGAGGTGCGAATGGGGGACAGAATCTGCGAGAATGTCCCCATCGTCGAGGTCCAAGGCCCCTTTTTCTTCGAAACGCTTACCCTCCCGGTAGTGCTAGTGAGCAGCAGATCGAACGAGCAGCCACATACAAAGGTGATAGTCAGCAGTGTACTCGACATCCCGGAGGATCCAGGGACCAGTACCGTGGAAATATGCCCTATTCCAATGGTTACAGAGGCCACTCTTCTAGAGGTTCCAGTAAGCAAGGGTCAAGGGTCCCCCAGTGTGGGTCCTGCCTTCCCAGACCTGACCATAGATCCTACCGTTCCCATTGACGTGTTTGCAAATCTCCACGCTGTTTATGAAGAAGTAGAAAAAAGTGTGCTAGAAGAAGTCCCCATTCCCGTGAGCAAAGTCATCGAAACAGGGGCCACCGTTGCAGAAAAGCCACCCCCTGCGGAGGGCGTCTTGGAGAGTGAAGAAAAACGTCGCATATTCAAGACATATCGTGGTATAATCAAGAATAACGATAAAGAAACGAAGCCCGTCCGACTATGCGATCGTGACGACTTCTTCAAGAACTTGCCCGAGGACCTCAAGAAGGAAGGCTATAAAATGATCAACTCCAACGAATTTAAGACCCCGAGGGAGAAGGCAATCGGACTCCTGAACGCTTTAGAGTTGCCTCACACCATTAGCAAAGTGAAATCCATTTCCGGCAGGAAAATGCTTAAAGTCGAACTCGACTGCAAATGCTACGATGGAATATGGATTGACTTTGAGTGCGATATTTATAGCCACATCATCGAGTTTATGGTGGATATGCTGGATTAGGGTAAATTACTGAATACTTAGAAGATAACTGAAGAACAATACTAACATAACTATCTACACAGCAATCCCAGAATCTAATCATCCATGTGTGTACCTGATGTATACCTGAAGAACCAATTGTGATTATCTTGCACTTATAATATCCAATCCTATCCTATCCTGTCAGAGCCCACGAACCACGAACCGAACTACTAGTTCTCGATAACTTTCGACGACGCGCTGTTGCCAGATCACGAGCCCATGGAACCGCTAAATGTTTAACCGCTAAACGTGTTTTTCTGCCATTCATTGCCGTTCGAAAAATATAGAGATATGCGGCATTATGTTCCGCTTTAATGCTGCTTTAATTGGTTTAATTTAAGTACATTTTCTACTTGAAATATTGTAGTTCTGGTCCCTCGTCCTAGGTAGATCTTTAATTTTGAATGCAACGACCACAAATGTTAGGAAGCAACAAGTACAACCACTGGCACTGTTGCTGCGGCTGTTACTGGTTTCTGTTACTGCCTCTGCGGTTGCCACTGATGACATTTCGGCCAAGGTAACTCGAGAGCAACGCAACGCCAGAAACCTCTCTCACCTCAGAGCCATTAACATTTTGCGCTCTGGCCGTACGAAAGCTTCTCTGGCGTATATCGCGTTTTGATGGTACTGCGACGCCTCTCGGGGCGACTCAGCGTGCTCAGCGGCGCTCCACAGAGCTCTCCAAATTCAAGTCTCAGCCACAATTCAGAAGGTGTACGACGACGCGACCGAGAAGACGTGTGCGCTCTGGACATATTGATCTCAACGGTGCTTTTCATTGTAGTAGTTTGTCACGTATACGTATACGTGCACTCGAGCTTTGTGTAAGTGTGTGAGTGTGTGCGAGCGAAAGATCACTCTTGACCGCGCCTTAAACGCCAAAGCGAATAGCGTCGTTGCGATAAAGCCCTCAGATCCGATCGAAATTGTGAAGAAAAATACAAAATAATGAATTAAAAGTGAATAAATCTGTGAAAACTTCAACAATTTGAAGAAAATATCATGTGCACAAATGTGAAAAAAGCCCAAAAGCTTCCAAAAAGTGAGGTTGTGTTGGTGTTGGCTTGGCCAAAAAGTGTTACCAAAACACACACACACACACACACATATGTCGTGCTACCAGTGCCAGATACCAGTGCGCGGAGTACACAAAGAAAACCTACAAGAGGGAGAAAAACAGAGGCATTACCAAGGCGGCGGGTTCTGGCCAAAAGAGATTGGGTTCTTGGCTTTGGTTTCGACTCGAGATATTTTCGTTATTCTTAGAGGGGAACACTATGGATTGGTAGAGTGTAGAGTGGGTTTCAGATCAGCCATGTGTAAAGATTGCTATGGAAAATTCTGCTGCGAACTGCTTTTACCTCTTCTTCGGCTTGTTGCACGCTTTCTTGCGTTTTGTGGACGACGGTTGTTGTTTTTTGTTCAGTGCCTAATTGCCACATCCGATCCACCAACATCTATGCCAATTTCTGTGGCCAATAAACTGCAACTTCAACTGTGCAAATGCGTTCAGCCAGCCGCAACGTTTTTGTTGCACTTGCCTCGCTCCCTCTCTCTCCCTCTCTCTGTCTAGCCCTCTCTTTTTTGTAAAGAGAGACAGGTTGCACCTCTGTAAGTTCCTCTGTTACTTCCGTTCTGTATTATTACTCATCGGAAATTGTGTATCGGAAGCAGGCCGATGACGAGCTGGCCCTCGCCCCTCCTCTCCCTCCGGTTACAGGAATTAAAAGTTCAGGAAGTCGGACATTATCAATCATTCGGCATACGTTCTTATAGATAAGGTGACCAGCAAACGGCAAAAACTCAAATAGACAGAATAGTACAATAGATATTCTCAGTGCATTTTGTGGTGGGGCCCATAAATTCCTTTAGAAAAAAAATATATTTATAATAAAACATACTAAAGAACAAAGACAGTGTTTAAGGCATAGTTAATGTATTGCGACCAAGGGATACCCATTACTAGGAGTTTTTATATCTCGTAAAACACGAGAAATGGCACCCAGGATTCATACAAAACTCTAGCATTGAAGGACTCTTTTCCAAAGTAAAACGATCGAGCTAACATTTGGTATATAGGTAGATTTCCATATATATAACACCACCAACAGTAAGCACAGATTTCCAATCCGAATTCCGATGTTCTGGTCTAAAGATATTTTCTCGACTTTCGGAGGTCACACAAAATCACAAACATATGATTGATCTCCCAAATCTTTTCGTTCACATCGAAAGATACATATGTATACAGAAAGATAGGCAGATAGTCATAAATAGATTCCCTCCTGGAGAGGGTTTACAGGTTTCCTTGCCATACAAATAATCCCCACACAATATACCCTCTCACGCCGGCAGGGTATCAAAAGCTTGCTGGTCAATCTTATCACCATTTTAAAGCATCAAGTCACATCATCAATGGCTGAATGAAAGAGTGATAGAGATAGCATTATGTGACTTATTGTGGGTTGTATTAGTCATTCGGCGCTCATCTCATTGATGCCGGCTAATGACTAACAAATACTAGATGCAAATTCGAGTTTAAAGCAAAATAGAAACAAAGCGAAAGCAAATTGAACAATGATGAGGCGGGGAATCAGCCCCAAGCTACCATAAAATTGTTTAGGTAATTGAATGGTTGCCACAAATGTGGTCCAACGGGTTGTTGAACCTCTGAAAGAACGGAAACTAAATTAAATTGCTGTAAAATTGGTCAAAAACAGCCGCACAGCGGGAAAACCCTTTCGAATGGCCAATCCACTGAGTGAAAGCTTGAACTAGAAATATATAGAATAGAAGAGAACTTGGCTATGGGAATTTCTAGGCTTTACAAGAGATGGAATATAAAATAGAACCAAGGGTGCTATTAGGGTACAAAATGAGTTGGGATCAAAGCTAATTTTATGGTAATAAAGAACTAAAGATATTTTTCGAAATCATTAACGTATTTCGATACTTTTCTTCCAAAGAAAGAACAGATTTCTGAGTAGAGATTAGGTTCTCTGTTTATTGATCTCTTTAGAGATTTTTCTTATTCTCAAATGAGCATCCAAGTACTCGTGTGTCGGGATGCACATGGAATATGTCTCTATCTCATTAATTCCCTAAAGATTCAAGCAAAAAGTTCAATCAACATATCCTTTGTGTCATTTCACTAATTTCATCAGAAATTGAATTGCTTTTAGCACCCCATCCCAATTCGAATGGCCCATAAAAGCTTTTAATAGATTGTTAAAAACTTTTTGCAGATTGTTCCAATATTAATGGTCACTCTAGTAAAAAAAATGTATTTCCATCATAAGATACTATTCAGGAGTAAGAGCAGGCCTAGCCCCACTCCCAGACCCCCTCTTGACATTCACTTGGCTTTTGTGTGGAACGCAAAATGCCAAACCAAACTAAAGTTAATAAACCCATAAAAAGGCAGACAATAAACTTTTGAATGCACTTCAAAACGCAGTCACTGCAACAGCAACAGCAACGGCAACCAACAGCAACGTCAACGACTTGCATCGCTTGCAGTTGAGTCACATCCAAGAAAAGATACAATCCACACACGCATCGCTTGCCTCCAAGCCACTTTGCATATTCGATAAATGTAAAATGCTGGTTGCCCCAAAAGATACCTAGGAGTAGGGGGTGTGCGGATGGAGTTGGGGGAGTTGTCAGAGGTGGAAATGCTTTCTTCTTTCTTACGCACACGTAACGCCACAAAGAAGACGAAGGAGAAGATGCAGTAGAAACAAGAAAACAGACAGAAACAACAGAGGAA
Source organism: Drosophila lowei (assembly GCA_008121275.1). NCBI lineage: Eukaryota > Metazoa > Arthropoda > Insecta > Diptera > Drosophilidae > Drosophila > Drosophila lowei. The sequence continues at coordinate 22,794,178 of CM017779.1, read as the reverse complement.
CGTCAGATTTCGAAGAACGAAGCTTTCGATACTCTTGCAGATCGATCTTTTATATGATTTGGGAATGGGAAACTCCCTTGAATATTGATCAAACCTTTATAGCTATGAAAAAATTCTTGGATTAATCTTTAGAAACAAACTATTTTACTATTCAAATACTTGCTGGAAGACGGACCTTTTCTATGGACATTATTTGATATTATTAGCTATGAAGTAAAAGATATTGGAATTTCTCACAAATATTTTATTATCGACGATCGTATTTCCTCTGCGATAATTCATATTTGATCGATTTCTGTGAAGCATACATTAACTTGTATCCTGTATCAAAAAATAAGATTTATTCTAAGTTTCAGGCTAATATTGTATACCCTAAAAGGTATTCCGATCAAAAGTACAATATATCTTCTCAAAACTGCTTTCTTGTCTCCATTACAAAACTTACTAACCTTTCGGGAAGGGTAGTTGCAGTGCGTGCGTCGCTCTCGCTTGCGCTCTCGCTCTGGCTCCTCTCTTTATTCGGTGGCTCTCTTTCTGGCATGAATGAAATGCCTACACATTTACAGTTATTTTATAAAAGCGTTGGACAGGGAGGGGTAGGTTAGGGGTCTACAATATTTTACATGTTGTTGTTTTGTTCGGTTGCTTGGCGTCCACTCCGCTCTTTCGCTCTCTCTCCCCCTATATTCCTTTCTCTGTCTCTCTGCCTTGTTGTCTCTCTCTCTCTTTCCGTAATGCACGTAATATAATATATGGAAACCCTCTTGGAGCTCAGTCGTCACAGTCGCTGCTAACGGTTCTTTGCGTATAGACGTGTTTTTTTTTTAAGGCACGATACAAACAAAAGCTGCGTGAGTGGGTTAGCGGGGGGAGCGGAAGGGGGAAGGGGGATGGGGAATGGGGGAGTGCATTGGTATTTGTGTGTTGTGTGTTGTGGCTTTTTGTGTTTTGTTGTTTTGTGGGATTGGTAATATTTTCGGGCCCTGTTTTCCGTTGCGGCTTATCAGAGTTGTTAACAATGCAAGAGACGACGACGGCCTCTTGCCACAAAATTCTCAGGTTTCGGTTGGGAAATCTTCGAGAGGAAAAACATAGAGCCCCCAGCAGAGAATGTTGTGAGGTGCTAACTGATGGAAGAATGCATGAAAGGTGCATGGAAATCGAAGTTAATATAAAAAGGAGTAAAATTGTTTGGAAAAGAAAATGAACAGGGAACTTTTAAAGTTGTAGAGAAAATTCGGTGAAAAAAGCCGAAAAAACGGAATGTATAAAGTTATTTATGTGATTTTCCTTTGTAAAATAAGAAAAATTCTATAAAATAATATGAGACTTTACTGAAAATGTGACTAAATAAATTTTAAAATTATTTTAAAATTAAAAAATAAATTTTCAATGAAAAATAAGAGATAAATAACATAAGAAAATAATCAAAAGCAATTGTGAATCAATAAAATACACATTTAAACGACATTCAAAAGTTTAAAAACAATTAAAACTACAATTTTAATTCAAAAAGTTTACGAAACCATCAAAATATGAACCAAAATAATACCCAACAAAATATGTAAATTGAAAGTGTATGAAAAATAATAAATATTAAAACAAATAATTCAATATTTCAGTGAAATTTAACCAAAAATTACAAAAAAAAATAAAAAATATTTTATTTACAACCATTATGTTCCTTTTACTCCATCCAGCTTTTTAAACAACAATCCAACTGCCATGGAAAATATGTAAAAAATAGCTTAGTGCAACGAATAATTTAACGCGAAATTAAACGATATTCAACGATAAGGAAAAGTGATATAAAAACAATGCACAAATGAAGCTGCAACGACATAAAACGAACTGTCACAAATCACAAAGTCAACAGAAACACTGCCTGCCGCCCACTGCCCCACAATGGGGCAACAACATATGGCTCCTGCTCCTGGGGGCCCTGCTGCTGTTGTCCTCGTGCCAACTGGGTCGCGCCCAACAGCCACAACAGGGGCTGCCCCCAGCAGACATGGAGGTGGAGCTGCTGCAGGAGAATGATATCGAGTTCGCCAGTCTCGATGGCGCCACACAACTTCTGCCCGCCACAAGGGCACATTCGGGAGACGCCACCATGACGCCGCCGCCGCTGCTGTCGACGCCAGCCCCGCTGACATCATCGTACACGGAGCTGCAGGGTGGCGAAATCCTCAGCGAGCGCACTCTCCGGCGCAGCGAGAGCCCGTACCTGGCGCGCGACGACCTCGAAGTGATGCGCGGGGCACGCCTGACCATCGAGCCGGGAGTCACCATTGAGTTCGCCCCCACCAAGGGCCTCAAAGTAAAGGGAGTTCTCCAGGCAGTGGTAAGTTTTGAATGGAATATAAGGAATACAAGAATGTAGCCTATGAAAAGGTAGTCTTTATTTATTTATACCCTTTCCGTTTAGATATTGGGTCTTGATAGGATAGTGGAAAGAATGCACAAATATCTTTAAAATATAATAGAATTTAACAATAATATGATAGAAATCCATAGAAGTTTTATAATTTTTACATGAATTAAGATTCTTTTGCAATTCTAAAGAGAGTTTACGATCCTACTGCTTCTACGATCCATAAATCTTTGTAGCTTGTTGTATTTTTTTCGTACTACAGGGTACTCCTCCAATCGACTTTGCTACCATTTCCATAGGCACCTGTAGGCACCGTTTTGCGAATGATTTAGCGAGGGGGCACCTGTTGCTATCAGAGGAACCTGCTCGGCGAATGAGTAACCCAAATGATAGATAAGCCCCGCACAGCACTGTCGTAGTGGAGTTCTCTCAATGTTGACTCTATCGGAGGGGCGATAAGATTGCGATTGTCTGATTTACACATTGTTCGAGAGGGGGAGATACCCCGTTCTGGGATCCAAATTCCATATGGAACGAGAGTATGGGCCGCAAGTGGTGGTAGGTTAGGGCGTCAGAGCATGCGCAATGACTGGGGTTGTGACTGTGGCTGTGGCATGTGGCAAGTGGGTCACCAAGTTCAGGCGACGAAACGACTTCCTTCCAATTACCGTTCCAACATCAAAGAGCGATGGTTGCATTCACTTTGCATGTTGTTCCGTTCTTTGAGAGTCGCTTAATCAGCGGTCAAGGGGTCATTAGGGGTTAATTAGATTTAAGTGAATGTCGGAGTCGCATAATTGACAAATTCATAAACCATAGACCCAAAGGGAAATGATTAAATTAGCTCTCGCTCTCTAGCTCTGAGCTCCTCCCTTTCTTGAGATGATCTTCCAAAAATATTGAACTAGTTTTTCACACTTTTATTTTTTTTCGGTATATGCAAAACAGCTGTGAGTCATGTGTTCTTCTGTGGGTTAAGAGTTCACTGTTGTTTGTCTTTAATTAAAGAAAATTAACTTGTTTTGGGGTGGGCGACTGTCTGTCTCGAAAGAGATATCTCTCTATATATTGAAGATCTTCTCGATAGACATTGCATAGGTGTTAATTGATGATGATGTATACTATGTATTTTTCCAAATGATTTTCATTGGCAAACGAAGGCCAAATGGCGAGAAGATATCATAATTGAAAATGAAAATAATTGCAAGACTCGTGAGAGCAGAAAAGTCAAAAGTGAAAATGTGTGTGCGAACTGGGAATGGAACCACATAAAAGCGTCAAAGAAGAGAGTTAATAACAGAGATACAGATACAGTTTCCAGAGGTCGCACGTTTTCATAATTTGATGAGTTTTCTCATAAGCAAATTACTCGTTTTTATAGCTTTTTTTTTGGGGGAAGAAACACACATATTTGAGAAGTTAATTAAAGGTAGTGAAAACATAATCTTACCTTAAGATTCCGAGATAGATATTCCATATCCGAACAGCATTTGACCCTAGAAAGAAATGGGTTTAAATGGATTAATTTCGGAATTGATTTGATTTCAATATCTACTTTGAATTTTATATAAAAATAGAATTTCTATCTTTTATAAAGTGCCAGACTAAAGTGTTGGCGCAGCAATAAGTTTACAGTTTACTAATTTTTTAAGAGCTTTTCCATGGCGATTAACAAAAGTTAAAAAATTAATTTTTCCGATAAATTAATTAATCATTTTTTATCATTGGCTAATTTTTATAAGTGACTTGATTGCATTTTTTCTTATAATTTTAAAACGAAAAATGGTCTATAATTTGTAATGAAATAAATTCTGTATTTTCTTTAAATAGTATATATGTATATCTATATGAGAATAGCTTGAGTTTCCTTTGGATCTTTGTAACTTAATATTACATTACTCCATAGATTTGAGAATTAGAGGATATATTTTTACTGTTTGTAGACTTTTCTCCTGGCCCAATACCTTGATTCTTCTCAGATTCAAATTGTTAGTAATTGTTACTTTCCTTTCCTTTCCAGGGCACCCCAACGGAAAGAATTGTGCTGAAGTCCCAAAGTAATACAGCAAACTATAAAATGGAGCTGCCCGATGACCAGGAGAAGGGCATACGTCTGGTAGATGGACCCACTCCCGTCGAGGGAAGACTGCAGCTGTACCACAAAGGTGCTTGGCGATCAGTGTGCTCCAACTCTAGAAAGTAGGCCAAAATAAGCTAATAAAAGTCCCGAATATCATAGTAATAAATACATTCCATTTCCAGTTGGACTTTGGCCGATTATGGTGTGGCCTGCAAGCAGTTGGGCTATAGAGGCGGTCGCTTCTGGAACTGGGTGGAAAGGACGCCAGGATACTATCCGCGACTACTTTACGAGCAGCCCAAGTGTCGAGGAGGAGAGAACCAACTGGTGGACTGTGCCTGGAGCTCTCGGCAGATGGGAGCCGGAGCCTGCGATTACCACAACGACTTGGGTATCCAGTGCCAGCCCGTTCATGCCGAACCCCTGGGACATTGGCGTGGCATCTACTTCGATAATGCACCATCCACAAAGGCACTGGGACGGGATAACACCGTGTACGCTGCACGTTCGGAATCACGTCTGAAGTATGTGGACATAATACGAGCAGGAAACGGCGAAGGTTTCAGTGCGAAATCCGCTGTAGAAGTCCAGGGTTTGCCCCCACAAATGGAGCATGTGGTGATCAGTCACTCGGCCTACACGGGATTCAATAGCACCCTTCCCTGGGCAGGATTCCACCTGCAGAATGTCACCGTGCGAAAGAGCAACGGCATTGGAGTCTTTGTCAATTCCAGCCAGGGATTGGTGCAGCTCGATGGCTGTTCGATTGTGGATAATGCGGCAGATGGTGTCAAGTATGTGGGTCACGATCTGCGCGGCACAGAGCGGAAGGACCGGGCGAGCATCTATGACTTTTGCACGCTGCCAACGACCTCGGGGCAAACGTACCCCATATCCCTATCCTTCACCCAGAAATACTATGCTGGCTCGGCCAAGGAGTGTGGCAAGTACTTCTTCACGCGTCCCGGCTACCTGTTGACCCTACACTTTGAGCACTTTGTCCTGATGCAAAACGAGACGGCCACCGTGGAGATCTACGATGGAGCCTCCACCAATGACCGATTGCTGTTCCAGTGGCAGGCGAGAAACTCCACGCGGCCACAGAGTGTGACCACCACCAGGGAGAAGATGTTTGTCCGGATACGTGCCGATGCCAGGCAGGAGATGAACGGCTACTTCCGGATTACCTCTGGGGACTCAGTGGCCTACGATCTGAAGGTTTCTCAATCCACAGTGGAGGATAATGGTGGCCGTGGCGTGGCCATCGATAACATCCGCTCGAAGATACACGTCCACAGCAGCTCCGTCTCCGGTAATGGCCATGTGGCAGGTGTGCATGTGACCAGCGGTGCCGGAGATGTGAACATCACCAGCTCCAACATCAGCTTCAACAATGGAGCCGGTGTGAACATCACATATTATGGAGGCAACAGGAACATCTCGCGATCAGCGTTGACGGCCAACAAGGGCTATGGAGTGGCCACATGGCTGAATCACACCACGGAAATCGATCGAGTGGAGTACATACCCTTCAATCAGACCAGCGTGGTGGAGTACTCCCAGATAGGAGGAAACCTGGAGACGGGTGTATTCCATGGTAACTTTTGTCGCCCCATTTGGGTGAACATCACCGGGAACAGCTTCAACGGGAGCCAGCAGAATGATGTCTTCATCGAGTCCTGCTACCAGGCCACGGCCAATGGTCTGCCGAATATGCAGCTCCAGTTGGGACACAATCAGTTTAAGTACTCCCAGGCAAATTCCATAAACCTAAGTCCCGCCCTGAATCTCCAGGGAAGGATCGAGTTCAATGTGTTCCGCTTTGGCTCCTACGGATGTCTCTATGTGAACAACGATTACATTTATCCGGAGTTTAACTACTTCCCCGTAAAGCTGATCATTCAAAGTAATTACTTCATGCGGAACAGTGGTGTCCATGTGGTGTCCTTGGGTCTGTCGCCCTACAGCCGGGCAGAGGTGCAATATATTCTCTTCACGCGGAACTTCGTGCGGAGCAACAACATTACGGAGGCCTTTGGACCGCTGATTGCTGGCAGTGAGGGTTCTGATGGTGCGGGCAGACTCAATCCCAGATCTCGGGTAGCAGCTCCTGTGGTTGTGGGCTCCAGCAATGTGGACATCTTCCGGAATATCCTCCACAATCTGGACTCCATGTACGAGATTGGTTCACAGCTGACGGATCAGAGCAAGATCATCAATGCCACCTGCAATTGGCTTGGACACACCGATGAGAATCGCATCTATGCGAGACTCTTCCATCGCAATGATCGCTATAATCTGGCAAAGATCAACTACATTCCCTACCTCCTGCACAGCTCTAATCCTGGATCCACTGCCATGATCACTGTGTCGACTGTAGTGCCTCGATTCTTCCACGAAGGCAGCGATGTCATTGGGGGCGAGGTGGATGGTCAGGATATGGTCCCAGCAGGCACTTATACGGTCACCAAGGACATCAACATTCGGCCAGGAGGAAAGCTCATTCTGCAGCCAGGAACTACGCTGAGATTCGAGCCCAGTGTCGGCATGATGGTGGCAGGCAAACTGGAGGCAAGAGGTCGCCGACCCGATGACATACTCTTCACCCTCAAAAGGGAGACCATCATTGGGGAGCACAACGATACGGAGACCGTCGATTTGGATAGCGAAACGGAGGCCATTGACATGGAAACGGAGGTCATTCCCTCCGATGGTGTCCCTAGGATTCCAGTGCGTCTTGTGGGTGGTGCGGGCGCCAATGAGGGAAGGCTACAGATGTACATCAAAGGGCGCTGGGGCACCGTCTGTGATTATGGCTGGAGTGTGCTGAATGCTGCTTTGGTGTGCCACCAATTGGGTTACTCCCTGAATCCCCAAGATTGGAGATTACTTCGCTCACAGCTGCCGAATGCAGGCACCTCCGAGGACATCCTGGTGGCCAATGTTCGGTGCACACTTCAGGATAAAGATGTCACAAAGTGCAGGGCTGAGTACGAGTTTGAGAATACGTGCAGCCATGAAAACGATGTGGGTCTGCGGTGCTACGAGGGTGCCTGGGCGGGTGTACGCTTCAGCATGCTCGCGGAGAGAGCAGACCTTCAGTATGTGACCGTCGAGAAAGCAGGACTCTTCGACTACACCACGAATGCCTTCAGGCCGGCCGTGCAAATGGATCATGCCCGTCACAATCTGGAGAACGTGCGAGTGGTGAACAATCTTCAGGATGGTTTGGGCATCATCTATGCGGACATTTATGCTGGCAAGTCGGTGAACAACATCAAGAACTCGGAGTTCTCTGGGAATCAGGGCAGCGGCATCAGCTTCAAGCAGTTGGATTTCCGCATCTCTGGGTCCATCATCAAGGAGAATCGTGGCAGTGGCATCTCCCACGATGCGGTGATTTCAGCACTCGATCAGAAGGAGATTGGCGGTTGGTTCAACATGGCCAGGGACTTCAACGCCTACGACACAGACTACGATCCGTATTTACTGCCCCATGAGATAGCCAACATCGATCTGGGCACCTTTGAGCACAAGTATATTCGCACCGAAGAGCTTTTGGGACAGTCCATCAGTCGGAAGATTGTGGTCCAGTGTCCTGCGGGCTATGTGATAGGCATACAACTCCTCAATCCCATACACAATCTATCGACGGAGAGCATCAGCATCTTGAATGCACGAACGGAGAATATAAGGAGTGATCTGTGGCAGGTGAAGCGCGATCTGAATGTCTTCCCCGTGACAAGCAGCAGCTATGGCATCATTATTTACTACGAGAGTGGACTACAGGCCCTGGGAGGAGCTGTCCTTATGCTGAGTACAGTCACAGCACCCGTTCAAAACATACGTAACCGGATTGTCAGCGGACCCGTGCCCACACTTCTCATACGATCCACAAAGATACAAAAGAATCTGAGGGGCATAACAGGCACTTACTACAACCGATATATTGGGGATAATGGAGAGAACTATCTGCGAAAGGCCAATGAATCCATACGTCTGATTAACTCGGAATTGAGCTACAACGATCACGAGGCGATTCTCATTCGGTCACCCTTTTGGGATGTGATATCCAGCAATCTCTCAGAGGTCACCATCCACGTGAATGGTTCTTTGATCTCCCAAAATGGTCATGGCATCCGTCAAATGTCCAAGGATCTGCGCTCATCCAACAATCTCTTCCATTATGTGATACAAGACACCACCGTAGAGCAGAACACCCATGGGGGCTTCCAGGTGGCTCTGCCGTACGTCTGGCAGTACAACGAGAACTTCACGCACTCCATTTACTTTGGGAACAGCACCTGGCAGAGGAATCGCGACTTTCACATATCCGTTCATGGACACTATACGGTATTCAATATCACTTCGAATGTCTTCAGGGAGAACAATTGTCCGAATGCTCTGATAGCCCTCGATGGCATGGAAAAACGTCTGAAATTCGACAATAATCGCTTTGAATCGAACAATGCGAAATTTGTGCTGCTTTTTAAGGCTGATTCGCTGAGTGAAATCATTGGACAGGTGCCCGCCAGCATAGAATACAACAGCTTCAAGGGTAACAAAATTGTCACCTTCACTGCCGACTACAGACATCACTATTTGAAGGCCGTCAGGAAGCTGCGAAAACAGCATCGTCTACCCACCGCAGTGATCCGTTTGGATGGTGTCCAGAACGTAAGACTCTATCGAAATCTGATATCAGAGAACGACATGGACTACAACCTTGTGGCGGGTGTCAGATCCGCCAGATTGAACAACTATTTTGAGGCCCGAGAGAACTGGTGGGGCACCAGGGACACCGCCTATATAGAGTCCAAGATCTTTGACTTTGACAACTGGAACGATCATGCGGATGTGATATATCAGCCGTTCTTGATCGAGGATAGCTACGACGCGAGTGTCTCCGTGGTGGTGCCTTTTAACCAGGATCAGGAGATCGATCTCTATACGTATCGTGGAGGCAGGGTCTACAAGGATCTGACGCTCCTCAAGCAGAGCTCTCCCTACTACATATCGTCGGATATCACAGTGATGCCTGGTAAAACCTTGACCATTAATCACGGCGTGACCATGGAATTTGAGCCGAATGTGGGTATCCTTGTGCTTGGAACTCTAATGGCCGTTGGCTACAAGGAGTCGCCGATTGTGATGCGTCCTTTCCGGAATGCCACCCGCGAGTCCATGGTGGAGGCACAGCCCCGGAAGCGTGCCCTGGAGGATATGAGTGCGGCTCTCACCGACTTTGATTCCATTCGATTGTGCACCAGTGCCAACAACTGTACGGGGGAGGCGGATGGACTGTTCGGCCTGAATGAGGGATTCCTGGAGTACTTTAATCACACGACGCTGCAGTGGGTGCCCATATGCGATGGTCGCTTCACCGAACGCAATGCCCAGGTCGTGTGCCGGGAGCTGGGTTTCGATCCCCTGAATGTCTACTATGGCCACGACAGGCGCATTGAGTTCCACACGAATTCGCTGACTCGCATTTGGTCCTGGGTGCAGCCCCTGGAGTGTCGTGGCGATGAAGAGCGCATGGAGGATTGTGCAGAGCGACTGAATGGTCAGCTCTACGGGCATCGTCACGAGTGCAAATGGGACGATGTCTATGTCTTCGTGAGCTGCAATAGTGTGGCCGATGATGAGGTCTACTGGGGAGGGGTACGTTTCGCCAACTCAAAGTTCGAGGAGATCCAATACGAGCATCGTCTACACAACACCCGCTCCCATGCCCGTCTTCCTTTGAGGGAAAGTCAATTGGAGTACGTGAAGATCGAACAGGCGGGCATCCTGCACAATCACAAGGCAGCCGCTATACAGGCCATCCACAAGAATCCGACAATAAGCTCAGTGAGCATCGAGAACTCGGCCAATCATGGCATCAATCTGATTGCACCCAGTGGCAAACTCAATCTCAATCATCTGAACATCAACAAGACCCTGGGAACAGGCATTAGCATTGTTTCGCTCACTGGAGAAGGTCGGGATAGCGATGAATCCAGCTTTTCGCCACTGAAAAAACTCGACCTTCCCTACAAGCTCTTCTCGTTGGTGGACATCTGTGATCCCCAGAAGGTACTGGACATTGAAGAGCGCATGCTCATCTACTACAAGTACGACAATAATCCGGTCAACTGTGTGAAGATCTTCACGTCTGCCTTCCGTGCCAAGCCCATTGGATTCCGCCTGCTTCAGTCCAATCTGTTTAACCATTCAAAGCTCTATGGCAGGACGGACTTTATCAAGTTATACGATGGCGATATCTACAATGTGACGGCCACATATCTGGGGAAGATCGAATCGGATACGGGCAACCAGCGATCCTTCTTCAAGACCAAAGGACCTACGATGAGTCTCCAGCTGGTGGCGAGTGGTGCCCCAGAAACCCATGGTTTTATTGCGGAAGTGGTCACAGTTCCCATCTCCACTTTGGGACAAAGTAAGCTATAGAATACCCATATATATTGGCCCTTTTAACTCTTGATTTGTTATAGATCGCGATGCCCTACACAACATCACGGATACACACATCTCGGGTGCCATGAAGGGTGCTGTTAGCTATGCCTCAGCGGGTGAAGTGACCCCCACACTGACCCTGATTGGAAATCGCATTGAGAAGAACTGTCGCCAGTTGTATGGTAACTTTTCCACCTGCGCCTCGGCCCTGAATTTGGATGTGCAGAATATGAATTCCATGTACTTTATGGTGAGTAAAACTAATCATTGAAACAACTCAATATCCTTGATCATCTCCCTCTCTTGCAGAACAACCTCCTTTTGGAGAACCAGGGTGGGCTACGCATTCGCGCTGACTCGCGTGGCTCCGCCACATCCCTAAGAGGCTTCATCCATCACAATCTCTTTATGAGGAATCGCAATCGTCCCGCTCTTTACGTGGAAGGACGTCAGTCGTCTCCCTACCAGGAAGTGGAGCTCTATCGCAATTACTTTGCCCAGAATATGGCTGGCTATGAGGATGTGATTAGGCTGTGCCAAGTGGTCTCCAACTTCAGCTACAACTATGTCCACAGCAACATCGGTGGACGCATCATGGAGGTGTCTGGTTTCGAGAAAGTCCGCCTGCAGATCTATCAAACCACAGCCCATAATGGTTTCTATAGGTAAACGATACTCTGCTGATAATATTCAAAGAAGTGTGTCTAAGATTTATCCTTTCTTTGTAGAAATGTTGCCACCAATTGGATGACTAGGGCCACGGTTGTGGCTGGCACCGCAGGTCAGCAATATGTGGATAATATCTTTGAAAACTACGAGAATGATTATGAACTGCTGACTGTTAATAATTCCATGTAAATATGTGATTTAATATAGTCCTAAACCAAAGGCTATGGAGTCGATTTTCTAGTTCTTTTATTCTTTTGAAATCTTCTCTATATATATTCTCTATAATTATATAAGTAGATTCTTTATATCTCGACTCCTGAGCTCTTCTTTTACGTCTTCTTTATGGGAACTTTACTAATTTCTTTCCTTTATCTATGTTTCTTGTATGTCTATTTGTAGTATGAGTTTTGACTATGAAAACAGGTAAGATATACCTATAGAAAACCCTTAAAAACCTCTGCTAATGTATAAATCTCACCCCTAGGACCTTTGAAACATGGAGTTCGAGGATCGATGCCCGTCACAACTATTGGAGTTACAATAACACAATTTCGGTACAGTCACGCATAAAAGATAAATCAGGTTAGCTTTTCGATAAAAATATCTCCTTCTTAAAGAATATTTAACCTCTCGAGTCCCTTCCAGATGATCCCATGCTGCTGGAAGTCCTGGCCGTGCCCTTCCAAATGAATAATGAAACCATTTTGGATGGCAAATGTCCACCGGGTTGGGGTCTGGTCCATGACACATGCTTCATTTATGTTGGGGCACCAATGACCTTCCATGAGGCGCGTGATTTCTGTCGCTCGGAGAACTCCACGATGCCGTTTATCAGAACGGATCAGACCACGTTGTGGAAGTATCTGCAGAGCCAGATGCGGCATCTGAAGTATCCCGAAAAAGTGTGGATACAGGACTACAATCACATCGAGCGCTGCACGAGCTTCGTGTTCGGGGAGATCGAGGTGGAAGACTGTGCCAAGGAAAGGGGTTTCATATGCGAAATGGATCCAAGAGTAAGACTACACACAATCCAGCCGAGGGAATCCTGAGTTTTAATACTTGAATCCCGTATCCCTAGGTAATCATTGATCCCTTGTCCTGGCGTGCTGACATTTTTGCCATTAGTATTATCTCGGCCTTTGTGTTGGCCATCATCCTGCTCATTCTGGTGGCCTTCTGCTGGTTCGCCAAGTCCAAGCATCGTCATGTGCAGCGCCTCCAACGGCGGAACAGCATCCGGCAGAGTCTGCGGAGTCTCAACAGCATCGATCCCCAGGGATCCCTGCGAAGGCGACCCAATTATGTATGATTTTAGATACCCTTTCTTTTCGTTTGAATTTAAGTTGATTTTTGTTTTGTTTTTTCTTACCCTTTGGTTCCATCATCCTCATCATCATCGTCATCAGAATATGTCCAGCAATGGCACTCTGTCCAAGAGCCAGGACTACAAGCAGATGGTGGCCAATGGTTCCATCGATTCCATGGACAAGAGTGTCCTGAGCTCCGAGGCGGGCAGCTTCGAGGGCTACGAACAGAAGCCCCACTACAATGAGTATGTGAATCAGAATGCCCTGAGGCCTGCACAGGCGCCGCAGGATCATCATCAGCAGTCATCCTCCCCCCACAAGGTGGCCACCATTTCCAAGGCCACGGGCCATAGGGCACGCGCTGCAGCTGCCGCTGCGGCCCTCGGGCCATCGGATGCCTTTGAGTTGAGTTACCGGAACGAGGGCTTCCGGGATAACTCCACCTATGGCGGCGGAACCAGAGCAAACTCAATAAGCACCAGTGTGGCCGAGGACACGCCCATTATCCATCAAACGGATGCGGAAGGAGAGGAGGTGGGTTCCGATTACTACGGCAATGCCAGTACCCTACCCTTGCGAACGGATACAGGTGGCAGTAGCACGGGCGGCGCGTCACGAGGCAGACGCGGCCAACCCGGTCTAGCGTTCCTCAGTGAACTGAAGCAGAATCTGCCAGAGTATCAGCGTAGCTCCCACAGCAGCTTCATGCCACAGAGGAGCAGCGGCGAGTCGCTGCCCTTCGATCAGAAGTTGGATCAGTTCAACTACTCCACAGAGTCATCGCTGTACCGGCCGGCGCCATCAGTGCCTGCTGCTAAGACGCCGCAGCAGCTGCAGCAACAGGATATGCGACGTCCGGACTCGTACTATACGGCCGTAAGAAGCAGCAAGGCGCCCACATCACACTACCGGACACCCCGTCCGTTGGCACAACCGCCTGCGGCGCCCACAGCACAGGCGCGGCCCAAGACTGTCTACCAGACGGCCTCCGAGGAGTCCTCGCCCACGACGCCCTCGCCGCTGGCCGTGACCAATTCTTATCATCGGTCCAAGTCGGAGGCTCTGTTGGAGACCGATTTCGATCACGATGATGGTTCCGGGGGTCTGCAGCCGTTGCAGACCAACGGACGGAGTCACAGTCAACCCCTGGAGACGGCTATGTGAGGAGTTTGGCTCCATTTCATACTCTATTTAACACTTTTGCACTCAAACGTCACGCCCCTTCACTTCCTAGTTTTTAGTTTTGCATTGAACGAACCCGAAACGAGATTATGCTAGCCGACACGATCGATATTGAGAGACGAAGACGCCCGCCCGTTGTTTTTTGTGGTACACTTAGATCATTCCATCCATTAGTTATAGTCCAAATTTAATTATAATCGAAACGAGAGCAAACAAAATACGAATTAGCCTTAAGTTGTTGTAAATAAACGTATGAGAAAATGACTAAAAACTAAAAGAAACCAAGAAATCGATTTGAATTTAAATTAGAATGAAAACGATACCGATTTTGAGGCTCAATTGTGACGTCAGTGGAGACCAGTGATGCCTACATGCATCACAAAAAAGGACAAACCGACAAACAATCCAATATTGGCGGCTTTTCCCTCTTTCCGCTTCCCGCTTCCCGACTCCACCGTCAATTTAAAATATACATCGTTTACAAACACTGAAAAGTGTTTGGAAATAGTGTGACCAGCTCAGCACATTCAATTGAACAAGAAATTCAAAACACATTCAAACTTAAATTATCTGTTTGAATATTTTTGTGCAATTTTGTTTGTTTCTTGATTTCATTACAGGTAAGAGTACCCCTACTGCCACTATCGATACTATCGATGCTCCCTCTAAAATGTTGGATCTATAGAGCCAAGTCATTGCCTATGAATTCAATTCGAATTCATTCCTAACATTCCAATCTATGGAGGAAAACAGGAATGTCTGTATTGAATGCCAAGAGCTTGGCCACTAACCCTTCAGTATATAATGTGCCAGTTCAGACACCGAACATGTGACAAACGAACTTTCTGGATTAGATCCCAGGGTCTTCGGCTCTGCCGTTCATCTACTAGCCCAGCTAGCCCAGGTTTACACACCCCACACTACAATCTATATAGACCCAGTTCATACCTATTTATACGTCATTAATATTCATAATCATGGATAAAATTACTTTTCTATATGTTGTTACATATATTATTATATAATATAATACCATACAAAACAATATACATATGTATGTGTATAAATAGTACATGATATATAGTATATATTAAATGAAAATTCTTTACTTATACAAACTTGGCACCTTGAATACCCTAATGGACAAATATTCCAATGTGAAGTCATGTATGAAATATATTATGTACATGTATATCCGCTCATTATATTCTTATACTTGTATATTCAGCGGACCTGAACTGATCTGATCTGACCTGAAGAGATAATAAGCTTGCTGAACAAAAACCAACACGCACTTGCGCCACTCAGAGCTTTTAAATAGATTTTCAGCTGGAGACTGCGCGCGGCCTGACAAGATCTATCGGCAAGAGGCTGATGTGGCATCACTGCTGGAGACTGGGTCAATTGTGACGTCATCGCAGCTCGCACACTCAGTTGTCAGTTTTGTTTTTGTTGTTCTTGCGGTTATAAGCGGACCATTAATTTGTTGCTGCTCTCCCACCTAACGCTCGAGCCTCGAGCGTGTGGAATCAAATTTAATTGCTGCCTAAACGCCAATTCCAATACGAATAAGAACACAAAATATGTATTGCCCGATCAGATGATTGGGCTGTGAAAAAGTAGCTGCTAAATGTTAGTCCCAGATGCCGTGGAATCACTAGAAATGATGACGCGCTCCAAATCAACCACAAAAGCGGGTGAGTGGGGGTGTAGCTGACTTGTGTTGGATAGTGTGACGTGTACGAGTTGACATTGAAAAGTTAATTGCATTAGACGAGTGCAGAAATGTCTGTTGGGTTCACTTTTTTATGCAATGCACGCACAAACATGCAGAGAGAGCATTTTTATGCGAGAGAGTAAGCAAGAGAGAGAGAGAACTTCAGCATTTTGCTTTGCTATAACTTGTGCTTGAAGGGTATGCTGATTTTACATAAATGCTGGCCACAGCGAGCAGCAAGTCGGGAAAACCAGTGTTTGAGCTATAATCTATAATCCATTCCGGTCCAATCTGTCAGCTATAACTACGAATCGGCCAGAATCGCATTGCATATAAAATACATATATACATAGCAGAGATAGTAAGCTTTCCAAGGGTATCAAAACCTCGACTACCGAAGCGAGCATTCGCTTTATGTGTAGCGTTTTTGTTGCTTTTTGCTTGTGTAGTTTTTGGCGTAAAAGCGCTTACAATAGCAACAATTTACACACGAGCAGAGCGCAGAGCGCGAGAGAACAAGAAAGAGAGCCATAGCTCGCTATGGTGCTGCTCTCTCATTGCGCTTGTTTTGTCAATTCTCCAAAACGCGTCGCGTGCTCCACACTCACACACGTACACACCAGCAGCCACCCACCCACCCCCACGGCCTCCAGTCTGCTGCTGTGGGGCCTGTTCGCCGTCGCCGTCGCTGTCGCTGTCGCTGCCGCTGCTGGTAAATTGTAGTAAAGAGAGCTCCAGCAGTCCAGCCATTCATCGTTCGTCACTGCTCACGCCTGCTGCTGTTGCCTGCTGGCCCCTGGCTGTGTGGAAGTTTTTCCATTTTCCTGTCGTGTCGAGGATACAAAATTTTTGTGCAAAAATAAGCAGTTGCAACATTTCGTAATTGTGCCCCCTCCGTAAACCCCTGCCCCAGGCCCAAAAGGAGAAGGAGAAGGAGAAGCAGGCGAGCCAAGTAAGTGTAAAATGGTTTAACGTCGGATTCTCTGTCCACTATTTTTTTTGGGGCCATTGCATTGCGTGCAGCATGCCACTAGTTCCGTGTGTGTGTGTGTGTGTGTGTGTGTTTTGTGTGTGTAAAGGGTAAGTGTGCAAAATGTTATAGAAGGAAAAATTGGAAAAATCCTTGTGGAGTTGCAAGCCCCAGTGCTAAATTTAGACCTGAAGCAAGGCTGCAACACGCAGTCGCTGCGCTGCGCTGCATTGCCATTGCCTTTGCCTTTGCCTGCTGCCTCCCCGAAGAACACCCACACCAGAGTGGAAATTGTCGCCACATGCATACGTCAGACGCTCGCTCTCTTTGGCTGTGTATCCGTGTATGCCTGTGTGTGTGTGTGTGTGTGTGGTATGAATGGAACAAAAGTACTTGGAGCTGCTTCTGCTGCTGCTGCAGTCGCTGCGCTGTCTCTCTGCCTTGGCCAGCAGCGACGTCGGAATCGATAGCCAGACTTTGTTCTCTCTCCCTCTCTTTCTCGCTCTCTCTGAGGGAGGGGGAGCTTCGGATAAACGATGCTCTGCAAAAGCCGTTTACGTTTTGTGGCACGGCACGTAGTCGTCGTAGTATTTTCCCCGTAAATTGAAAGCAAATTGAAAGCGGATTGCACAATGGATCCAGAGGGGGGAAATGGGGAACAGGAATAAATAGAAAAACGTGTAAGGGAATACGAAAATGTGTGAAGAAAACTACAAAACACGAAATTGTAGAAAAACTACAACAACAAAAATGACAAAATGTGGAAAAATACCCAAAATATGGGAAAAATGCAAAAAAAAAAAAAAAAATAGCACCAGAAACCAGTCTCCTCCTCGTTGCACGTTGCACGTTGCAAGTTTCAGTTGCAGTTGCAGTGGCATAGCCGCCGTGGCCATGTTCGTGCGTAGTTTTCCATGCCATGTTTCCACAATTTCTCATATCATTGCAACGAGTTTCGCACGCTTCGTTTTATTTGGATTTTTTGTTGATGTTGCACGAGTTGTACTCGTACTCTTCTCTGGGGCTCCACATTACTACGAGTCCGGGCATGTGTGTGTATGTGCCTGCCACAACCTGCCCGCTGTTGCTGCCGCCGCTTTGGCTTCTTCTTCTGCCTATAAATAGTACGGTGCGGACCAGAAGTTTAAAGCAGAAGTGGCAAAAGATTTAGCCAAGTATCCACATTTGATATTCCCAATAGTCGTCTTTACATATATATTATGCGATTTGATTGTGTCACTTATGCGATTACCCCGAAAAACCTCCAGTTCGACCAAATAATGTACAGATTTCAAGGTCAATCTGTGAATCAAATCTCCCAACGCCGATTCTGATTATATTTTCAACGCGACAGCTCGCGTTTCAGTACACTTTATTAGTCCCTTTGTTTCAGATTAGTCACGACTAATAGATGTTTGTTTGGTTTTAGCTTTAACAAGAATTCAATTTAATACCTTTGAAATAGGGTTTCTCATGGCAGTGCCTATAATCGTGTAGATATTTACATTATTCAACTGAAATTGATCTTCATGTCGGCAGCATTCGTATCAAATATTGTTTATAGTCACCGAGATAAGGGTAGAAGGTTGTTTATTCCAAGAGAGAATGAACGAATAAGCCTCTATGGTTTGTGTTCTTTGCAAAACGACACCGCGTAGATTCGCCGACAACTTTCCCACAACTTGAAAGTGTGTGTTTCTTCTGGCAGGCACCTTATGAGGTTGTTGGGGGCACGAGTTGTGCGCGCATGTACAAGCAAAACCAAACACGATGCCTCCTCTGGCCTGATGCCTGGTCGGGCCCCACAACCGACCTAGCCCTACACACCCCCTTCTGATGCTTTTTCTCTCTCTGTCTCTCTTCTCCCTCTCCCACACTCGCATTCAAGTAAGTGCACTGTAGTGTGCGCAGCGTTGCCAGACTGTTGTAATTGTCTTGTGGGAATGGGAAAAGAATTCAATGAATGGGAAAACAATGGCATACAAAAGGGAAAACTTCAAAGCGAAAAATGTACCAAGAATGATAATCTCTTACATATATTAATTACGAATAGTATGAATTCATTATCAGCCATCAATTATAGTGTGCCACTTTGTTGCACAATGCTTTCATTTTTATTTGGTCAAAGTTCAATTGCTTTTAATCTAATATTTCATATGAAAAAGTTCAATGTAATCTACGTTGGTCAGTCGGAAAATAGTTTGAATACATTTTTTATATAAACCAAATGAGTCTTTCCCCCAGATTTCTTTTAATTTCGGAATTTCCCTCTTGCTGTTACACTAAAATCATTTCGAATGCAATCAAACTTAAGCTTTGGATTGAATTCAATTATTCCCACCCATCTGGCAACCCTATGCATGGCCGCTGCATGCCGCCTACACACACCAGCACACACAGACACACACACCGACAGAAACTGCAAGTGAGAAGAGAATCGGACGCAGCAGCGCCAGAGGGGGGCTTGGGACGAGCCTCAGCGCCAGCGCAGAGATTTCGAAAGACAGTGTTGCCCTGCCACATTGTGACCATAATTTTTCAGTTTGAGCGCAGCACTAGCCGGTGACGGGCGATGCGATAGTAACACGTAGTAACCATAATCCCAGCCAGCCATCCGAGAGTCCTGGCGTGGGCGGACACAACCGTTACAAAACCGTTTTCGCAAGTGCAGTTTGGACGCTGTTTGAGCCCCAGAAGGAAGGACAGAATGAGAGAGAGAACAACTAGAGAAAGTGAAAATGGAAAATAATTAACTTTTCTGATTGTCGTGCAAAAAAAAAAAACCCAGAGACACTAAACAGTCGGGCACGGATACGGACGGGACACGCACACGTTGTCCCTTTTTTTTTTTTGATTCCTGGTCGTCTGGCTTCCGTTATACGAAAATCAATAATTCCGTGCTGTATAACTTACGGCGAAAGGTGCGCGCTCGCATCGGACTCGCGTGGCGTTCGGCTCTTCCCGTTACTGCAGTCGGGTCGTCATCGCCAGTCCCCTCCGATGGGGGTGGTGGCGGGTGTTACAACAAAAATCGTACAACCCAGAGTCCGCGTGGTGGAGGCGGAACGTGATTGAAATATTTGCACAAAAAGGAAACGGCGCTTACACTTTACACGCGCCAAGCGCCTCACAGCGTAGGCGGCAAACGAGAGAGAGATAGAGAGAGAACAGCAAGAACAAGAGAGAGAGAGGAGAGAGAGTGTAGCGGTAGCTTCGTCGAAAGAGAGCTGAAGCTCGTGCTTGACCGAAGAGAGACTGAGAGACTCTCTCGTTCGCGTGAATCAGGAAGCAGAAGACCAAATACATTCTGCCCCATGTGGTGGGGGCACGGTGGACAGTGGGAGCAGAAGGGTGGGACGGACGGGGCATAGAAAGAGCGTGTAAAACGTAAAGGGGCAAAAAAGTAGTAGTAGTAATAGTAGTAGAAGAAGAGAACCTGAGAAGAAAACAACAAAGTACATATACGCGCGCAGTCGCTGCCCGCTGCTGACGTTGACGTTGGCTTGAACGTCGACGGTGACGCTGACGGTGACTGCGACTGCGACTGCAACGTAGTCGTAGTAAGTTTTTCCGCCGTAATTGTGGGAGTGTGAATGTGTGCGTGTGTGTGCGTAAGCGTGTCGGTGTGCGTGTGCGTGTGTGGAATGTATAATATATACCATATAAAGCACATAGCGAGAAATCATGATAAAGTTTGTCAGGCAGAAAAATCGCGAGAATCCATTAAAGGCATCGAAAAATTTTCTTCGTAAAAAGGTTCGATATGGGAAATACCCTTATTAATATGCGACATATAATTTATCGGAACATTTCTCGCCCCGCAGCGTGAATCGAATGACTCTGGCACCGAATCGGATGGTGAGCTCCTCGATGTGGAAAAACAACGTCACTTAGACGTGGATATGGAAACTAGTAAGTGCGACAGAGCAAACCCGTTTGTGGAAACCAAATTTCGAAATTTTTTTTTGGCTTTAAATTCCTAAATTCAACAATTTCGATTTGCCGAAATAGAAAACCGGTTACGCTTTATTTTTTAAGCTTAGAAACGCCTTTTTAAAACCAATTTTGTCATTTGGATTTGGTTTTCACCGTGTTCCACCTTGATATTACTGAAATCAACAATTAATTACGAAAAAAAACTGATTAAAAGCATCCTTCCAACAAGACTTGATTTTTAAAGTTTTTCAACACTTTCAGTGTTGGTTAACAAGAATGCAAAACACAACACTGGTTAGCGATTGCCATAAATCAAAAAAATAATTCCTCGTACCGTTTTAGCTGTCGCTGGCCAAAAACCAATTGCTCCTGCAATGATGTGTCACCACCAGACATCGTCATCTTGCGCCCATCTCATGTACGATCAGCACAGCTCCGAGGAGGAATTGGAGGTGATCAATGGGCCATCGTCGGTGGCAGGACATGGCCATGGCGCCACGACCGTGACGGGCGCTTCGTGTGCCTCGCGACTCTCTAATCGTGGGTGCACCTCCTCGCTGGACACGGAGGCACCCTACGAGGAACGGGCCACCACATCCAACTCGAAGCGTTCAAGCTCCACGCTGATGGTGGAGAACCGCAAACGGTCCCTGGCCCACAGCTCCGACGATGAGGTGAGTATGTGGCAGATGATTGCAAGGATTCCATGTCTGATCTGTGGCCTATGTGCGCTTTATAGTTACGCAATTCGCTGGAGCCGATATTGACGCCCGTGAATTTTCGCACATCGCCGCCATTGGAGGCATTCAAGCCAAATCGTAGCCATATGACGTTCCGCTCCACAACGCCACTGATATTATCGGAGGCCAGATGTGGCATCGAAAATATTAAATTATGTGATAATAGTGTAAACGAGGAGAATGGCGACAACGGCGGCGGCGGCGGCGGCGGCGCCAGTGGCGGGGCAAATGCCCCAAGCTGGGCGCAGCTGTGGTGGGCGGTGGCAACGAGAACGAGCCCAGTGTGATCAAGGCGTGCAGCAGCTCCCTGAAGATGAGCAACAGCAGCCACCACATCTATCAGCCGCAGCCCAAGTACAGTTTCCACTACAATAGCTCGCGCAGCAGTCCGGCCAGCACCACCGGCCTGGATATGGAGGTGCGTTCGGTTAGTCCGCCCGCGAAACTGTTCCATTGCGCCATCTCGCCCAGGCGTCGTCCTAGTAATAATTCGGGTGGTGGTTCGGCTGCAGCGGCAGGCACAGCAGCCCCAACCACATCATCATCGACAGGAGCAGCAGCAGCAGCAGGAGGAGGAGGAGGCACATCATCATCCACAGCAGCAACAACGACACACAATGCTGCCAATGCCGCAAGCGCCGCCGCTGCCACCCAGAGACTGCAGCGACCGCATCGGCCGTGTTTAGATTTTGATAAGATGCAGCAGGTGAGCCTCTAATGCAGAGCGCGCTAACAGCGAAGCAAGGGATCGAATGGGAAGGGGAATGGAAAGGGAGATGGCAAATCAAAGACTTTTTATACGAAACAACAACCACAACCACAACCCCAGCTACATCTACATCTACAACAAGAACTCGAGAACTCAAACTGCAAATAGAGACAGCAAGTGTACCTAACGGTTGAGCGCGGCCCAGCTGATGCTTGGCAGCACTGGCCGCACGATTAGGGGCAGGCGTCGGGTCTTCATGCAACAACAAATAGGACAAACCAGCAACGCAACAGCAACAGCAACAGCAACAGCAAGGATAAAAAAATATCATAAAATCAAATTATATAAAGCTAAAAGGTAATTCAAATTTTAAATGCAAACAAACCTAAAATTTACAATAGATGCAGCTATTTTTTCACAATTTTAAACTGAACAAGAAACAAAAATCGTATGAAAAAGCAAGATCTGGCAGCAGAGCAGAGCCGAGCCGAGCAATGATGGGGAGACAGCAGTCGGTGGGGGCTGTGTAAAGAATGATTTAAGATTTAGATGTAGCAACTACAAAAATGGAGAAAATGGAGAAAACTTGGAGTAAATCTGTAAAAGAAAAAACCAAAACCAAAATCTGTAAACTGTAAATATTGTATTTGTGTGGGAGAAAAAAAAAAAAAAAAACTTTTGAAGAAATTGGCAAGCCATGAAAAGAGAGAAAGAGTTAAACATTTTATGAACTGTGGAAAGAAGAAAGTATTTTAATTTTTTTTAAAACCAAGAAAATATGTGGTGATGTAGACAGAAGACTCAAACTTATAAAACAAAAAAAAGAAAAGAAAACGAAAACGAAAAAAAGAGCAAAATTATATTTCTATAAATTGAGAAAGGAACTGTGAGCGGTTAGAGGGAGCAGAGAATGTGAGGAGGAGACAGCATGGGGGTGGGGAAGTAGCGTAGCAAACACTTGGGACGCAGCAAAATAGTAACAGTAACAGCAACAATGTGAAGCAACAATAGCAACTAAAAGAAAAAAAAAAAAACAAAAACACAAATACAGAAAAAACATAATACAAAATTAAATAAAAATAATAAAGAACAAAGAAGAAAGAACCTTTTGTATGATGTATGCCGATACAAACTGTCCAACCAAGACGGTTGTAAAAACAGTTAAATATGTGTTTAATGTACAACATAAAATAGCAAGCTATTTTATAAAACAATATTCTAATTATCCGCAATGTAAGAAAACCGATAAAAACCGAGAAAAACCGATAAAAACAGAATACAAAAACCAAAAAGCTGCCATCAAACCATCATGCATACGATTAAAGCTCTTCAGTTTTACCAATATGATTGATGATTGATGAGGGGAGGACGTAACGAAGACGAGGAGGACTTAGTAAACGCAACAACACACACAAACAATTGGCAACTGTTTGCATAATTAACATTTTCGTTTGTCAACTAAATGAAGAAACAAAAGCGAAATGCCAACAACAAAATAAGCCCATATTCAATTTAAAGAATACCAATTTAAAACAAAAACTAAACAACCAGTAAACGTGTGCATCCATAGCAAAAGCAAAAGCAAAAGCAAAAGTAAAGAAAAAAACATAAATTTTTAAGTACCATATATATGTATGTAAAACAAAAGCAAGAAACAAAAACAAATGAAGAAATATTCAAAGTAATGATAATTTTTAAATCATATTTACGAACAACAGACAACAGGCAGGCAAAATTTCAGTTCACTCCCGAAAAAAAGCAGTAGTCGCAAATGTTTCGTATGCTAATTTTTCAATAACCATACCATCATACCCTCTAAAAGAACACACACACACACACTCTCAGAACACTCAACCTACCAAAACAGCATAATCCACACCACCAAGACACCAAGAATATATATAAAGATAAATAAAGAACGAAGAATAATGAGAATGAGAATGAACCATCAGGCAAAGTTAGGATCAAGCTGGGAGAGTGCAGGATACTGATACTAGGAAGGCAGTTTTCATCATTTTTTTAATTAATTATTAATTAAAACAAACAGAAGAATGGAGAATGAGGATGAGGAGAGGAGAGGAGAAGATGAATTATATTATATTTGTGTAACAAAATGGAGAAATGGAAGATATCATGGACTGAGCGTACATTAAAGCAGAAGAAGAGGAGACGAGAAGCATGTGAAGCAACCAATACTAGGATTTTAGTTTATAAGTTCTTAAGAGTTCTTAAAAAATTGTGAAATAACGAACGTCGCGACTTCTAACAAATATGTATGGAGGAAAAGCACACACAAATCTATGGAAATGTATGGCTGCTGGAGCGTTTATGTTGAATATTTTTGAGAAACAAAACAAAAAACTGATGAAATGAATGATGATAAATAAAAAGAGAGAAATACAAATTATGTTCTAAACAAAAAATGAATACAGAATACAAAGATTTCATTGCGTTTGGGAACGATGACAGGCGCCCCAGACACTTGTGTTGTACATAGTTACATTAATATTAACGATATATATTTAATATATATATACAGACATATGTATGTGTATGTATATGTATGTATGTATCTTACTCATTAACATCTAAGTCGATGAACGGTACAAGTGCAAAAAGAGAAAGAAAAATATTCAAAAGAGAAAAACAGTGAAATATTTGAAGGAAACTGAAACTGAAAAATGAAAAATGAAATGAAGAGGACAAGAGAAAAACATGAAAAATAATAAAGAAATGCTCTGCAATAGAATTTCGATTGGCTTTTTATTCAACGGCTGTTGGGGGAGCCCTTGGAACGCATCTTGCAAGATGCGTTGTGGAATGCAGGAAGGGCTCCCCACTGACTGACATGGCCCTTTTTCACGTCTGTACTTGATATTTACACATTGGCTGTATGGTACAAAACTCTTAGGATCTATAATTTACGAGAACACATAGATGGCACTTCTGCCGTGACCAAGTACTCCGATGGCTCAAGAACACCAAGGATGCCTCATCTATGCGTTCTTCAATCTTTGCTAATACTATGTTGAAGAAACCTTGGCACAGCACGGCTATAAGCCGAGAATTTCCTGCTCAGATTCGTCGCACAGGGCGTCAGACTTTTGTTTTTGGGTGGCAGACACCGCCACCACCTCCTCCTCATTCTCTTGCTCATCTTTGATTTGCTTCAGCTTTTTTTTCTCCACCTTGGCGGCTGGAGGCTGGCTCTTTCTGGCCGGATCGTGGATACGCGAGTGCCGCTTGAGATCCCCCGAGACGCGAAACCTCTTCTGGCATACGGTGCACTCGTGAGGTCGCTCTCCCGTGTGCACCTTGACGTGGCTCAGAAGGTAAGAGCTGGCCCGAAACGTTTTGTCGCAGTACTGGCAGGCGTAGTTCCGTTCGCTGGTGTGGATCCGTCGATGCAGGACCAGAGAGTACCTTCGGGAAAAGCTCTTGCCGCAGAACTCGCACATGTGGGCCTTGATGTCGCTGTGTCTGGAAATGATGTGGTACTTGAGATCACCCCATTGTCGGAACTTGGAGTCGCATTTCTCGCACTCGAAGGGCTTTATCCCAGTGTCTGTTGAAGGAAAAATAGATAGGATGAGTTTGTTCTTGGATGGGGATCTGTGAGGATTATCCTACGCGTTTTCTCGTGGGCCGTGAGCGCACTCTGGTTGTAGAAGGATCTTTCGCAGCTTCTGCACTTGTGCGAGCGCTCCTGGTTATGTGTATATTGATGGTATTTGAGGGCATTGTACGAATTGAAATCCCTGTTGCATTTGTCGCAGAAGTGCTTCCTCCTCGATTTGCTCGGCGAGTCCTCGCTGGGACTCGTGGCTGCACTTTCCATGGCATAGCTATCGGTATTGTCTTCATCCTCGCCGTCGCCATCGCCGTCGCCGTCTCCGTCTGCGTCACCATTGTCGAATGGTGAAGGTGGTGCGCTGTGGTCGGGCATTTCAACGGCCTCCAGCTTGAAGCCGGCTTCGTTGAGGACTAGCGGCGATCGACGCAGCTGTTCAATGGTCGAGCCGGGCGGTGGCGCAGCAGGCGGTGCCGGAGAGGTACAGCACATTGGTGGCGCCACCAGTAAGGGTTGTTCAATCCCTTCAATGGGTTTTTCCAGCGCCTTCTCCATTTTGATTTCATTTGATTCCTCTCGTTTGCTGGCATTGAGGAAATCCAAATCCATCTGCTCCGTTCCGTTGGGATTCTCTTTGAGCAGCGGCGTCGTCGCTTGCTCGGCGGTCGCTGGAGGCGGCTCTCCCGGCAGCAGCAGCCCCGGGAATGTGATGTCACTGAAGTTGTTGTTAAACCAGGGCGCTCGTATCGTGGCTGTGGTTAGCTCCAGTTCCACCAGCTCATCGCAAGTGTCCTCGATGGACACCTTATCCACTACGTTCCGTATGCCCTCTAGCATGTCCTCCGTGTCACTGAACTCCACATCATCAACAACGGGGACCACGACGTTGACGTTGGGCGCGGTGCTGGTGGCTCCCACGGTATTTAGCTTGTCTGTGGCTTCGCCATGCATGACCATATTGACGCCAACATCATTTACATTTACAGGCACTCCCACACCCACGCCCACGCCCACTCCCACATCGTGATCCACATGGCTGATGGGGTGAAAGTTCTCAAAGTTCAGCTGAACATCGTGAAAGACCTGATCCAGTTTGGCCTGTTCCTGTTGAAGCTGTGGAGGAAGAACAGAGGATTAGCATGCGAATGATGTCTATAGAAGGACAGATGCTCGCCTTATCCTGTGTGGAGAGACCGCACATGTCCAATGGCTCCTTCTGCTGTTCTTGCTGCTGCTGCTGCTGCTGTTGTTGGATCGGAACTTCCAATCGCTGTTCCATGGCCATTGGTGGCTCATAATGCTGCTTAAGATGGGCAAAAAAGTCCAACTGTGTGTGCACTGCATAGCCGCAGATCTCACAGCTATAGAGCGAAGCCGCTCCTGGTGGAACATGCTGAATGACATGCTTGTGCTGCTGGTGCTGCTGGTGCTGGTGCTGCTGGTGCTGCTGCTCCATCTCGGCATCGATGTTGCCCTTCAGCTTCCTCGAGATGCGCTTCTTGTGGGGCAGCACCTTGCGGGCATTGGTCGTTAGAGCATTGTGGACATACAGAAGATCGTCATCGTCCACAGCGTGCAGACACGCCGAGACATCGATGGGTACGGTCGGTTCTATGGCCAGGGCTGGGAATGCCGGCTGCTGCACTTGCTGCGACACCACCGGCCCCACACCGCTGTCCGCGGATGAGGACTCGTTCACATGCTTGTTCACCAGCTGGAAGATTGTGTTGTGGAAGTTCAGCTCCTTCTCTACGTAGCCCCCAGTCCCATCATTGGGGGGAGTTCCCGTGTTGGTGGTCAGATTGGTGGGTCCCTCGGCCTTGGGGAACACTCCTGTGTGATCGATCAGATCCATAATAAAGTGGTTTGGATCCCGCATTAGCTCCGAGGCCAGCAGCGTCTATTTATAGGATACACAGGAAAACAAAGCGGGTACATCCACGATTTACATCCCACAATTTCATTCCATTTACGTACGTGATCAATGAACTGCTGTGCGTCCACTTCTTTGCGCTCCATTTTGCTTGTTTCACACGCCAATTCATTAAATTCGAAATGTATAAAATTTAGCCCAAAAATGTATTTTATTCAGTGATCAGTGTTGTCTAGTGCCGAAAAACAGCTGCTATCCATTTCCACAACCCGCTACCGGCGTCGCTGGGCTTAGTGCTGGCTAATGCTGGAAGTTACCCAATTCCACAACCACCAGCTGGGCGCGCAAATTCAAAAATTTGTTTGGTTATGAAATGAAATGTATCATAAATTCTATTTAATCGGCCTTCATTCAAGGGCTCTTATTGAGCAGTTGCTGCTGCTGAACTGCTTTGAGGTATCTCAGATAAGTAGAGGATCATATAACAGGATAGGATTGGATAATATAAGTGCAAGATAATCACAATTGGTTCTTCAGGTATACATCAGGTACACACATGGATGATTAGATTCTGGTATTGCTGTGTAGATAGTTATGTTAGAATTGTTCTTCAGTTATCTTCTATTCAGTAATTTACCCTAATCAAGCATATCCACACTGGAGACCCTTGACCCTTGCTTACTGGCACCTCTGGAAGAGTGGCCTCTGTAACCATTGGAATAGGGCATATTTCCACGGTACTGGTCTCTGGATCCTCCGGGATGTCGAGTACACTGCTGACTATCACCTTTGTATGTGGCTCCTCTTTCGATCTGCTGCTCACTAGCACTACCGGGAGGGTAAGCGTTTCGAAGAAAAGGGTCCTTGGACCTCGACGATAGGGACATTCTCCCAGATTCCGTCCCCCATTCGCACCTCAGTGGTTGCCTGTGGGGCCTGTACTGAGAAACTGCTCTGTTCCACAGATCCGATGGATTTGCCCACCAGGACCAGCAGCTCCCGCAGATTCCTCATTTGCTTCGGCTTGAGTAAGCGAATCTCCCAGAACATATCCCCCTCGTGGATATATGGCTCGAAGTCCTTTTCCTGTTGCAGCACTACGACGACAGGCAGCAATAGTATCTGTGTCCACACATTCTTTGCCGCCACATGTGCCGCAAGCTGTTTCGAACGGCCTGTCGAAAAGGACTTTTGATTAAACTTTTGAAAACTGGAAAATTACCGTGGCGAGAGCTCTACCGATGCCATAGCCTTTGATATCCTGCAGCTCTACATTGCAGCTGAATTCTCTGTTTGCTTCCGAAACAAATTGGTATTTGGGCGCATTTATCTTCAACTTAACACAAAATTCCACCAAGTGGGATACGAGGTTTTGGGCATTCATTTTACGTGAACTGAACTCAACTAAATTATTATTTTTTCCTTTTTACTGTCGGCGAACGAATGACGTCTGAGTAGTTTGAAGTTTACGAGTAGCTATTGGAACGTTGGCAAGAAATACCTTTTTTGCGCATAACAGCACAAATGAGCACAGCTGTTTCCCGCCCCATTTAATTCAAAATTCAAAATGTAAGTGCAGCAAATTAGTTTTTTTATTTTATTTTGTTTTTTTTTATTTTAGTTTAACAAAAATATGTGAAAACTGGAGCACCTTAAAACGAAAACGAAACGTTTTGGCTGAAAACGTAATCCGCAAAAGTAAGTGAAAGACGGAGCCTGCCTGTATATGTAGTTTCTAGTGTTTCTAAAAGGATGGTTAGGGCTATCCACGTAACCCTTGATAAAGGGTCAATGATCAATGAAATATTTTACCAGCTAAATATGTACTTCGCTGGGTATTTCGCACAGCTTCTGGATAAAGCATGCCATTTAAAATTCTAGTCACGAAATATAAGGTTCTCCTGAAAATTTGAGTTCATATAACATCAAAGCACAGCTCTCCGGTTCTCCTTAAAAAACTCCCACTCCGGGAGTGGTGCCTGTCAAGGTGGTGCCTCTTGATCGATTCCTCCACAGATTCCGATGTTATTGTTATGATTCGATGGAATTCTAGTGGTGTGCGTAATTTTCGGATTTTGTTCTAAACAAAAAGCCGAGAGAGATACTATATTTATTTGTACACCCCCGCCAGACCACAGACCACAGACCACAGACCACTGCAGTGAGTCAGTCAGTCAGTCACTCAATCGGGGAACAGATCAAAGATATATATTGTCTAATAATTGTTTATTAAACATTAAAAGACTCAAGACTCTGGCGAAGTGCTAAGCAGCCGGCGGTCGTCACGGGGGATTGTCGAAAAAGTGTTCATAAAATTTTATGGAGTTTTTGCGGTTGGTCTCCACGCACTTGGAACCGCCTTCAGGCCTATAAATACCAACTGGAAGGGAACATATGGCACCAACCACTGGCTGGGTAAGCCCTCTGATCCCGTTTACCATAAATATGTTGATATATCACTGAGCAGGATTAGCTTCCTGTTTGCGTCCATATGGAGATCGCCTATGTTCTGGGGGATTGGGGGGAATGGAGGGGAATTCGGGATTATGTGCCACTTAAGAATGTGGTATATAATATTTATGGAGTGTTAATTTGTAATGGGAACACTTATGGGTGTGTTTGTTGTTGAACTTTATGTGTTTCACCAATTGGTTGGGTTTTTTTTTCTGTTGGAGGGGTGCTCCCTACTGGGATTTACTTCTTTCTTCTTTCTTTTTTTACTAAAATTCTAATGCCAAACATTTCCAGATGGTTTTCGTATTCAATGATCTTTTGGATCACAAATACTCTACTCTTTCCACTACGTACAATATTTCAATGCAATATTTTTGTGTAGCACATAAATATTGTTTTTTCATTAGGGGAAATGCAAATTGTTTGCTTTTTGGCTCACACATTAGTAACGCCCACCAGCTGCGATCCCAAGCCATGCCAATCCCTATAGAGATACGGCTATATGGCTACCTGCCTTCTGACTCTTTCCTATTTTTCGTTTGTTGATTTTTGCGGGCTACCATAGAATTTTGTTTGTTTTTGGTCCAAAACTTTATATAAATAAATAGAAATTATTTTCCATAGTTCCATGGTTTTCAAATATTTTTCACAAATACACGAAAAGTCAATATTTGCTTATGGCAAAATAATAAAAATAATAACCTGCCTTGGGAAAGCAGAAAGAGAAGAAGAAGTCCATGAAGTAGTACTTTTTACCGGATTTATTTGGACGAAATTAAGCATATGATTCCCCTGTTGAGGCCCAGCTCGTTAGAGAAGTTTGTTCAACAAAAAGCAAGCGGCAAAAAAGAACTGCGGCTGTCAACATTTCGCATAGCCCATACATAATGTCATTATTATCATAAGCGTGCTTTTTTGTGGATACAACAAAAGCAGCAGCAGCAGCAAGTAAGTTTTGTAAAAAACAGAAGCACAAGGACCATCCCATGCCCCTTCTCGCTCGCTCTCTCGCGCTGGGCGGAAGTATGCCCAAGTGCCTTCTTTTGTTCTTCGTCACGTACTGCGGTACTGGGCCCTTGCCCTCCGCCTCCGTTCCCCCCCAAAAAACTGTAACAAAACCACCTTAGCCATAGCCATACGGAACGAGGAGCAGGACCAGAACCAGAAGCAGGACCAGAACCAGGAGCAACCTACCGCAGCTTCGAGTTTTCGCTGGCGCAGAAGAGGAAGCGGAAACAGCCACAGGACACACCAGAACCAGCACCAGAACCAGCCACAGCCACAACAACAGGCTTCATCAAGTGCTGTTCGATCGGTGGAGAGTTCTCTGATGCCCTGTAAGCCCTGCAATTGGCAGTAGATTGGGCTTGAGAGTCAGGTGGTTGGTCGGGTGGTGGTAGATATTTGTAGGCATCTATAGCCGTCTATATCTTCCAGAAATATACCCTCTTATAGTGTGGGGTTTAGAAATGATTTAACTTAGAGGATCTCGAGTTAAACAAGTCATATTTTGCTAATAAATCACCTTTAAAATCTCAAAATATGAACATTTAAAAGATTGTGAAAATTCTTATGTCGAACCTATACATTTTTCATATATCTATCAAGTCTTTCTGTAATATTTAGTAACTGTAGAGAAATGACTCTATATTCTGTATCTGATGGGTATCTCCCATTCGACTATGTTCCTCTTTTTTTCGTAATTCCCTTTGTTTTTTTTGCCTCCTCGAGTTTGTCGCCTTGCGGGTCCAAATTATAAAACAAAAGCTGTAAAATGTATGAAAATGGAAAAACAAACAGTGGAAAGACAACCCCCAACCCCAACCCCCAACATTCCACTGCCGTTCCAGCCTCCTTTCGGGGCACCACCACCACTGCTGTTGTTGCCGCTGCTGCTGCTGCTGCATAAATATTGTCAACGACTACAGCAACAGCAACAGTAGGACCAGCAGTCTGGGGCCCCTGGCCACAGCCCAAACCCCATCCCCATCCCCAGATGTAGATCCCCACCCCACCTCCCCCCCTCCCCCACAGCTGAGACCATTCTCTGCTCACGTTTTTTACTTTTGTTGCCAACAATTTTGTGCTCATCTCAGCGAAAAATCTGTTGACGCAATTGTCACGTGCTCTGTTCTTCTGTCTGTTTCGTGTCCTGCCAAAAGGATGTGGCACGCTCACTTTTTCCTATAGTTTTATCCACACATACAGCCACACAGACACGCTTAAGTGTGTGTAGATATATGGAATGTCTTGCCTCGTGCCACTTTGTCCGTGCCCCTTGTCTGCTGCCGCTTGGGTCTTGGTCTTGGTCTTGGCTTGAGCTCCTCGTTAAGTGCAATGCGACGGCGTACAAGTGGCGACGGTAATCAGATTTATATCCTGGAGAAAAGGACACTATACTAAGGGGCATATGGGGGGGTTAGTGGGCGGGGAAATGGGTTGGCTATTACAAGATATGATAGGATCGACGAGGAGATCATGGAAATGTAAGAGATTATTCGAAATGGAAGGAAGTTATATATTCAGATACTGAGAACCGATCCGATCCTCTTGAGAAATATTAAACCTACACTTCTTTGTGGAGTGTACACCTAATTGAATGTTCCAATGGCCATCCAGGGTCAATAAACTCTAAGAACACAATATTTTTCATTGAAATTTCCTTGGCAATTTCGTGGGTTCTTTGTTCAGATAGATTCCCGTCACTCTTTGATGTAGCCACACGGCAACCACCAAACTAATTAAAGAAATCTCTGGCTCTATGTGTGCTTTGCCCCTGCCCCCCCAGCAGTAATCAAGGGGGGTTTAATGGTAAAAAACCTATGGAATACACTGGGAATAGGACCGCACAGCTACCCGCCAGGCTTGCACAC
Organism: Drosophila lowei; assembly: GCA_008121275.1. Taxonomy (NCBI): domain Eukaryota; kingdom Metazoa; phylum Arthropoda; class Insecta; order Diptera; family Drosophilidae; genus Drosophila; species Drosophila lowei. Next base: position 22,761,261 of record CM017779.1, on the reverse strand, counting down.
GCCCTGCTCTACCTTTTTGCCAATTTCTTCGATATTCAAACAGGCGGACACACCCCATCAAAAAAACGGAAAACGAAACCGAAACCATAACCAAAGAATAAATATATTTATATGAACATAACGTATTTATGGGATTTGTTAGGAGAGTGCGGAGAGCGATAGTTTTCACATGTTTTGTTCGGGCATTAATTCCGTTTAAATGATTCCGGCAATCGGAGTGGAGAGAACTCGAAACAGGACTCGAAAGCAAACAGATTTGAGCTTTGCATGTAATCAAGTGGAAATGAATTTGACCAACACAAGAGGTTTTTATGCATCATTTTCTTTCATTTATATACTTGCTGTGGTGCCTGCCCCATTAGGTTGATTGTTTCGAACCGCAGCTCCGCTCCGCGCCGCTCCGAGCCGCTCCGAGCCGCTTCAGGGCCACTGAGCCGTGAACAGGATTCTGCAAATAAAAACCTCGCAGATGGAAACACACAGAAAACACACAGAAACTTGAGATTAGTTGACATCCATATCGTGACTGTGACTGTGACCAAACAACGCGACAGGATACACAGGATCTCTAGAGGTGTGTGGAACTCCCATCTACTGAAGGTCGTTGTATGGCCACAATTCTGCGTTAGAGATCCAGGGTTCAATGCCAAAGTTTTCGAAATGTCTACGGTTAACCAGGAGAGGCCAAAATATCCCATTTACTCTGGCCACACATCGCCGTCGTGTAGTCAAGGACACGGCCCTGTCCAAGGACACTGCCGCCTCAAGGCAGTGCAACAGCAGCTGAGTTTTTGGCCTGCTTGTTGTCGTCGGGCCTGTCACCAGGGCCTCGCACCCACAGCGGGTGCATGAGGTCCTTTTCGGGGCACACACACACACACACACACAGATACAATCAATCTATGGCGTACTCGAGCCTCATCATCTCTGGAACGGGACACGATGGGACGCAGAGCATCCTGCCGCGTGCGTCTCTCGCTGCGGATCTCCCCAGCAGCCTCCCTGCCGGTGCGCTGCTGGTGCAAATCGCCGACATTTAACACTAACCTTCCGATCTATGGTGTCCTTTGCTGCAGGCAGCAGGCGACGCGACACAAACGGACAACAGAATCTTGATTTCAATTCAAACAACACCTGAGGATGTCCATCCCAGAAACTCCTTTGACTGCACTGAGAGGATGGACATGCTATAAAGTCGGAAGACAATGAGCTGCCAAACAGGAATCATAGATACAAAATCTCTTCTCTCTTCTCCAAGTTTTTTCCAAGTGTACGGAAAACTATTTCTTGGGCTTACCTAACCCTCAAGGATCCAACCCTCGTCTCCTCCATCCTTCCCTTTCCCCCAAGACACGTCGGCCTGTTTCGAACATATTTACACAATGATAACCAAATATTTTCGATGCCAAGACATTTTCCAATTTGAAGCAATGAAAACATACAAGTCGCTGGCGGCCTTTGATGTTGCACGTTCCGTTCGTCCTCGTCACTTTGCCACTCTGCCACTCTGCCACATGAAATTTGAGTGAGTCAGTCAGGCCTCAAGTGTATCTGTGTGTCTCTTTCTCCAAGTATATATCGATCTGTGCGTGTTGTCTGGTTTTTTTTTGTAATTAACCGACTTTCAAACACATCGGCGGCACTGCCTCCTTTTTCCTCTGGGGTCCCCCTGATGTGCCACGTCCACGCCTAAACACTTCACTTGCCGCATGTGTTTCTTCAGCCCGCTTTCCATATCTTGCCCCTGCCACTGTATCGTATTTCCTTCTCTCCAACGGCGCTCCATGGCCAAGACATTAGCTCTGAAGTTAGGCAGAGGCACAGGCGCCTCTGGAGCTCCCTCTGTCAGCGAATTTTGACCGCCTTCGCCTGTTTTTCGTGTTAATGAGAAAGTGTCACCGATTTGACGTTCCGTTCCGTGCCGCGGTCGTTGCGGTAAAACACCAAACGCATTTGCCATCTTGTCATTATGTCAACGAGGTGTGATCTGACTTCCACTCGTGGCACTGCCGTCTGGGGAGTGAGCGGGTTATCCCCGTTCTGACACACTTTCCAGGCCATGCGGTAGGAAGTCGTTTAATTGGAACTTGGCCACATGATAATGCCATTTGATGGGAAATCACATAGAACTATCTATCAAAGATTTATTGGCAGATTTTCATTAAAAAATATAAGAGTTCATAGTTGGTAATAGAGTTACCATAGTTACTACGTAAGAAATATTCTATAGGCCTCTTTAGGAAGACCTCAGCTTCATATTCCTTCTTATTTCATTGCTATAATATTCAAATCAACTATTGTTGTGGTTGGAAGATGGTTTCAATGTAGATTTATGTATTTTGGCTTGTCTCAAAGTGGAGGTTCTACCGATTCTTCATAGCTTTTTTCCAAAGAACGATAAGGTTCTGGAAGATTATTATAGCGTAGATTTTAGCTTAATTTTTCACATTTTTTGTTATATGTTTCAAGGGTTTTTTCATTCACCTTCAAATTGAAATATTCTACCGATAACTTTTTGGCATTGAGGCTGTAATACTTTTACCTCCGCCTCTTCTCAATGCGAAAATAATAGTACCTGGTTTAGTTAGTAGATTAGATTCGGTCTCTTAGGATATCAGATATCAGTATTTAGATTTACAGATGCCAAGTTCTAGATGTGGGACACTCTTCTTTCATTATGTTTGCTTTCTCTCCGATTACTGGTTAAAAGACTTGTAACAATCATCTAATCTACATTCCATAGTCTATATATTTTCCCAAGTTAAGCTGCTCTGCCATGGCAATCCCTTATTCGATCAGTACATGTAATACCAACTTAATTTCTGACCGATCCATAAACCGATCATCATCGGGGATCCTGCGATCCCATTAGACAACACATTTGCCAGCTGTTGCAAGATGTTTTTGTCCTTCTGTGTGTGTGTTGTGTGTTTCTTGTAGATCCTTTTGACATATCCTGTTGCTGCATAAATCAAACGCAAAGTCTTGCTCTTTAGCAGCCGTTGTAAAAAGTTAATTGCTGTGTTAACACGTCCAAACCGACACACAAAGGCGGCAACGGCAACGGCAACGGCCACGGCCACGGCCACGGCAACGAGCCATCGTTCGGCTGCTGCTCATTTCAATAAGGCCAAAAAGGAATCAATTTTTAAGACTATTAAAAGAACGAACGGACCCAGGCAGCAATCCGCTTATGAGGCCTCCTTCTACCTCTCTCTCTCTCTCTCTCTCTCTGTATGTGCCGTCTCTTTCGCCTCACAAATGCCTCCTTTCTGACTGTTTAATTGTGTTGTTTTGTATTTGAATCGGAATCGTTTGTTGTTGGCTTAAGATCTGGCAGGGATGCCCGCTGTTGGATGCCGCCTCAACATTTTGCACGCGCTGCGATCATTTGTGGTGATTATTTGATTCCCAGCCCTTCGATCGGTTCGGTTCGGTTCGGTTCAGTTGCTCTGTCTGATCCTTTGATTGCGTGTGCTGCTGGGATCCAGGATCAAGGATCGCCGTCGCATAAATCAAGGACTCCCGCTGAGGAGCAACGTGCACCAATGCTCAATGTTCAATGTTCAATGTTCGGAGTCATCATCAAGGCGTTGCCTGTTTCCCAAAGTCCGTCCAAGGAAAGAATGGCCTCTGATGAAATGAAACAAAAAATAATTGAGACATTTGCTGGCTTGGCGGCTGCTTTCTAGTTCTGTCCGCAATGACAATGTGATAAAATGTCTACCGGCACAAAGGCATCAAAGTCGGTCGAGCCATGTCCTTTTTCCTTTTTCCTTTTTCTTCCTGGTCGAGCGGCTGCTTCTTGCATTTTTCAGGTGACATTCTGGTTACAGCTCTATTTCCACCTTTCGGCACGTTGACAACAATACGCGTCGGTGGCTTCTTTTGGTCTGGACCCCCACCCCATTCTTCTGTAGCTCCTGCTCTTGCTCCATAGATCCTTTGGTGCGGCTGTTGTCATCTTTGCCGACGCCTTGATAATGTTGTCATTTGTTGTTGTTTGCACAAATCACAAGATTAGACGAAAATCACGACGATCATGAGGGAGATGGAGCTACCTAATAGATTTCCCTTTTGGCATCGAATCAGATTCGTCTTTATGTGGATTATGTTGTCACATTTGGCACACAATCGGAGCTAATGGGTTTTCGGGGAACCCACTGTAATCGATATGGGGAGATCAGTTGGTGGTAGATCACACGATAAGGCGATAAGGAATCGATGAAAGAAAAGTCTCCTACAGAGGTGCGAAATCACTGAACCAGCATTTGGAACAACATTTTGACAATGAGATTGGGCCTATGGAGAGGATCTTGCTAGATGATTATGATATGGAGGGCACCTGATATTAGAATTCGTATAAAATCGAAGGAAAAGTGTAGAGAAATGCTACGAATCACTTGAAAATACTGAAAAAAGGAATAATTAATAAAAAAGCATTAAAAAGTAAAATAATTCCCTCATTAATTGTTCCAATATTCACCCTTAATCTTCTTCTTAAGATCAGAACACCCCCAAATACGCCATTCCCCCTCCAATGATCTCCACATAATTTGAGCTGTCAGAACGAGCATATTCCCCCATTAAGAAGCCCCTCTCTGAAGGGCCAACACCTCTTCTCTTCAGGCGTTTAAAATGTATTTTATTTGTTTTCCATATGTGTTTAAGTTTCTCTCAAGTATCGTCTCTCCTCTCCACACATGACAGCAGCTGGGTGCCACAACCAACAGCAGAGGAACCTCCTTTTTGACAACTTAACGGCCAAGCTAGCCCAAGAAGCACATTAGTGACAGATCGTAAAACGCTCAGGACCTCTAAGGACAGCCCTGTTCGTACTAGAGTCGTTTCCCCATAGCGTTGCCTGACAACACCCACTGTAACGAGGACTGTAACCGATCGGTTCCACATAAAAAGTATTTCGCATCCTTCGGGAGGGACAGAGTGAAACTTATTGATTAAGTTGTCTATGCGGTTGCGCCATGTGCCAGACAGGATGCAAGGATGCACATATACAGATACAGATACAGATATCCCATAGAATCCCATGATCGAATTATAAAGGCAACTGGTTGCCATTCCCGATCCCAGTCCTCGTTCTTCTCGTTTTCCCATTGCCGGCAGCTTGCCAGAACTAAATTGATTCGTCACGCAGATTTCGATACATTAAATGCAATCATTTGACAACAGGACGAAAATATTTTCATCCATTGTGTCCTAACAATATGCACCAACAACACACACACACACACACACACACACACACACATCTGTATCTGTGTATCTGTATCTGGTATGCCTTTTGCAGGTTTCCATGCTGCTGGACTCCCCCCCAAAGCGTAGCAAATGCGTGATGAGGATGCTCTATACAGGATATCTCAGGGGTTTTGGCTCCGCTGACTCTCCATCTCTTTCTAAATCACTCTATTCGTCGCTCGCTCTCTCTCTCTGGGCGTGTGAAATCGTGGAACAACGCCTGGGAGCTGGCGATAATTGCTCGTTAGTAGCAGCACCATGTCCATGTCCATGTCCATGTCCCTCCATGTTCCTCTCCCACTAACGTGTGTGAGACGTCTCTCTTTGTGTGTGTCAGGATCGGTATCGGAATCGGGATAGGACTTTGTGGCAACTGTACCACATTCGAAAGGGTGGGCTCTTGTGATGTGCGAAGATTTGTTCTTTGAAAGGGGATTAATATTTATATTAATTTGTATTTTCGTGACAGCTTAATTATACAGAAAATATATAGTTTTTAATGCATATATTTCAATGAAATTTATGAAATATAGACGGTTTAATAGGCCATAGAATCCACAAGGTAAACTAAAGTTTGACAGCAATGCTCTAGGGCGTATTTTAGAATTCTTGATGTGATATTCGACCTGATAAAAGTTGCTACTAATCCTAGAAGCCCTAGTCGGAGCAACAATTGAGTCTGCCTGCACAGGAGGTCCCAAGTCGAGCGTCCCAAGGCTGAAGGGCCTTCTCCATTCTCATCCAACAAATGGACCGAATTTTCTGGCCTGTAAATGTAAATGTTTAGAGGCCACATCGGTCGAATCAGGCGGTTCATGGAGCGTCTTACTTCTCGCAAAGATTGGTGGGTTCTATACCAGTAGATCCCCTGAGATCCCCCATAGCAGGTTGCCATTTTCTCGAAGTGTCTGTATAGCTTTCTCGTAGCTTCACTATTCGGTTGTCAGTCAAAGTCTTATAAAATAATATATTTAATTCCTTTTCCACAATAGGCTGTTAAATGCCCACCTGTAGGGAGCCATAGACTTGCAAGTTTTCGGCAGCTACCTGTACAGATCCGACAGCCGTAAAAGTGAAGCGAGAGATCATAAAGGCAATATGGACTTAAATCCGGTCGGGATCGGGCTACCTAAGAAGTTAAGAAGCGGGGATTCATTCAAAATCTAGGATTGTCACAAGATTTATCAATAAACTGAGACTTACAGAGAAAATACCCAAAGAGAGGGCAAGGAGAGAGAGAGAGCCCTGATTAGTGCCAGATTAAAGCGTTTCGCAGCAATGCCCGCACTGGATGCATAAAAAATCGCTTGATTTTTGAGGCCTGAAAAGATAGATAGATAGATCGATCATGGGCATTGTTTAGGCCAAGCCAGAGGTTCGTATCCTGTCGACAGGACAGGCCCACGGGACAATTGGCCGAAAGGCAAAGTGCGAGGCGAGAAGAAGGACGACTCGCAGAGCGCGACAAATGCCGATGTCCTGCTGGTGGGCCTTCGGGCCATGTGACAATCGTCGTTGTGCAGCAGCCTGTTGACAGGGACCATCCTCATCCTCATCCTCATCCTCAGAGAAATATCGCACATTACGATCAATTATGAGACTCAATGCTGTCCAGCAGTGGAACGAAATGGGCGAAAGTTTTCAGTTTTCGGTTCTCGGTTTTCCGAAGTTGGAGGCGAAAGGAGGAGATCTTGTGGCGTTAATTGGAAATTACATGGACATTGTCTGTGGCCACGGTGTCTACTTGGAATTCGCTTATGCCATTCCTATCGTTTTCCATAGTTCTATAGTTCTATAGGTAATGAGGCAGGCGTAGCAGTCACCGTCAAGCGTGAAGCTCTCCTCGGTTTCGCCTAAGTGTGGTTTTGGCAATGAAACCATAATGTCAGCCAGCGTGGAGTCCTTGTCCTGATCACCCAATCAGCGACCACATGCTCTAGGTCTGCGCCTGCCCATCGTCCATCGTGTGTGTCCATCCATCGGACATCGGATGACTGGATTTCACAAATCAATTAGTTTTGTCGCGGCTGTCAAAATTATGCACTCACCAGGGAAAAGTCAGAGTCGGAGTCAAGCCCAGGCGGCGGTAAACCCCCTTTCATCCAACTTGCAAAAAAAGAACGAGGCGTCGCCAGGCCATGGAGAAATCCAACTCAATTAGTGAGGAAGGGAGAAAGGGAAGCCGCCGCCGCCGCACCGAAAATCGAGGCGTTCAAATCTCCATTTATCCCTCCGCTTAGACACAGAGAAAAAAAGACGGGTAGAAAGAAAGAAAAAACGAAAGAATAGATCGGAGTAACTGAACCTGCCGCCGTAACCATTGTTGGCCCTAGCCGCCGCCTACTTTTTACCATCCTCTCCCTCGCTTCGGTGTGGAGGGACCTGCTCTTCTCCTCTTTCAAGTCTGCCGAACCTCTGAGTGCATCATTATCATCGGCAATTGGACTACTGCGTCAAAAGTGCGCTGCCATTGTATTGTTCAGCGCAAAAAAAAATCCAAGTAAGAAGTAAAATTAATAGACAGTCATTTGGAACATGTGCCGGTGCTGCCGTTGCTGCCGTTGCTGCTTTGATTGTTTTGTCAAGTTGTCTAAGATATCAAAAGCATATTGCCGCCGACAAGTAATGTCTCTCCCTCTCCCTCTCACATCCATCCATCCATAATAACCCACAGCGCTGACGTCTTCATTGTCTGTACTTGACTTTCGCCCAATTTATAGCATGGGATGTACATATTTGTTCAATTGTTCTAACAAAACATGCCATAAAAACATAAAACACTGTGGAAACAAAAACCACTTGTACTTCCTTGTTATTGTAGTCGATCCGTCCAGTCGTGGTCCGATCGAAGCCCATCCCATACCAAATCCCATCCAATTCGGTAGTCTAGTGTCTGAGACGCTTCGTTTGATCTCTACTCCTTCAAAGGACACATTTTGTGACTTTCCACATGAGTTGCATGTGGCAAGGAGTCGCTTGAGTTCACTTACTACAAAATTGTCATCGCTTCAATGATATATGCAATTTTTTGTGGAATTTTAAAGGAAATATACCCAAAATTATCTAAAATATCGGCCTAAAATACTATCTAAAAGTTTTTATATTACAAGAAATTTACATGATAAAAATCGCAAAAAGAGAACTCATTTTAATATATTTTCCACCGACTTATAACATAGAAAAAGTCAAAGGATATTCAGTAATGAAAATTGGGACTTGGACTACAACTGAGTTTAAATGTCGCAATGGATCTCTAAAAAAAGGAATAATTAGGTCCATAATTTAGAGGAAACTTTCTGAATATTATAAACCAATAAAAACGGTTATATCCCTAGGATTAGTAGATATTTATACCTAGAAAACATGAATATCTTTTCTCCCAGTATCTTATCTACCTTATCCCGGTCAATCTTTTCTTTCTCTTACAATATTCCCTTAACACAGCCTCCCCTCTGATCCAAGCCTTCATTTAACTCCCAAGTAAAGTCTGCAAAACATAACTTAACTTAACTAAACCAATTTTCAACTGCTGCCCAAAGCCTGAGCACAAATATTTGCGCTGTAGAATAATCTCAAGAGATACTCGAACGGATGGCGGGAGAAGTCCGGCCAGAACTAATTCGGAGATCTGTCGCGAAACTAGAACAAATCCCGATGATTTAAGGGTTAACCCTTCAGCAGAGGACGGGGATGGATGGGATTACCTGGCAGCAGACCGCTTGAGCTCCATTGAGCTGTTGAAAATCGTGCCGTAAGCCAAGCCAAGGGATCTGCCTCAAGTAATCCAGGACGAAGACCAAAGACCCTTGAACTAGTTTGGGCGGGATTAGGTGGAATCGTTCTCTTGAAACTAATTCCACGAAATTCAAAGCCCGGCAAATGATTCGATTCACGATATTGATATTGATTAAAGTGGCAACTCCCTATCGAAAATTGTTGGTTCAATTAATGGTCAAAACAGTGGGCGCGAAAGAGACGGCTGCCAACCCCAACTGGCTGTTTGGATTGGATGTAATGGATATTTTGACGCCGAAGCAGCAAAAGACTGCAAATAAACATCCACACAACATCCAAAACATCCAAAACAAAAGCAAAGCAAAGCAAAGAGAGATGTGGAACCTGTGGAACAAAATGGTTGAGCGTCGACCAAATGGAGGGCGGAGTCTTCCGTCTACCTAAGTGGCGAGAGAGCGCGTCGCCTCTGCGTGTGTGTGTGTGTGTGTGCGCTCTCTCAGGCCTCTTTTGTGTAGACTTCCCTTTGAGCGGTGTCGAGGGGTTGCACTATAAATAGCGCTCGCCAGAGCTGTAGAGAATCAGTATTGCCCACAGCTTGCAACGTGCCACAACCACAACTCAAACAGAGCATTCCGTGTGTGTCCAACAAACCAAAGAAAAAAGACTATAATCTATAAATCGCATGAAAATGGTGAAAAGTGTTTGCGAAATGGAATTCAAGAGCAACTTCTCCATCGATGCCATTCTGGCCAAGAAACCCACAAACAAAACCACAACATCCACGCCGATCATCAAGCATGAGCCCATGGCCCTGCCACATCATCATCATCACCATCACCTGCAGCAGCAGCAGCAGCAGTATGTGCATCCGTATGGCAACTCCGATGGTGAGCTGTCGGCTTCGGAGGACTTCGACAGCCCCTCCCGCACCAGCACACCCATGAGCAGTGCCGCCGAGTCCCTGTCCTCGCAGAACAACGACAAGCTGGACGTGGAGTTCGACGACGAGGAGGATCAGCTGGAGGAGGAGGAGAGCGAGGGCGAGAGCAATCCCAGCAAGAAGCAGAAGATGAGCAGCTGCAGCAGCGACACCAAGAAGCCGCCGTACAGCTACAACGCCCTCATCATGATGGCCATCCAGGACAGCCCCGAGCAGCGCCTGACCCTCAATGGGATCTACCAGTACCTGATCAACCGCTTCCCCTACTTCAAGGCCAACAAGCGGGGCTGGCAGAACTCCATCCGCCACAACCTCAGCCTCAACAAGTGCTTCACCAAGATCCCCCGCAGCTACGACGATCCCGGCAAGGGCAACTACTGGATCCTGGACCCCTCTGCCGAGGAGGTGTTCATCGGCGAGACCACTGGCAAGCTGCGCCGCAAGAATCCCGGTGCCAGTCGCACCCGCCTCGCCGCCTACCGCCAGGCCATCTTCTCCCCCATGATGCCCAGTGGCTATGGTGCCCCCGCTCCCGGCTATGGCTACCCTGGCGTGCCCTTTGCCGGAGCTGCTGCCGCCGCCGCCGCTGCCGCTGCTGCACTCTACCAGCGCATGAATCCCGCTGCCTATCAGGCGGCACTGCACCAGCAGATGCAGTACCAGGCTGCTGCTGCTGCTCCGCCCAGCCATCAGCAGTCGCCGCATCCTGCCCAGCTGCAGGGATATGCTCCGCACATGAGCGCCGAGCTCTTCCAGCGGATGCAGTTCTTCGGCAAGTTCCCCGCCAGCTAAGGAGTGGCACCGGTGCTGCAACGCCCAGCGCTTTGGATCCACGGGACAAGGCTTTGCCAAGCCGCCGCCGCCGTCACACAGTGGGGAGTGGGCTATGTGGCAGTGCTCCTGCTGCCACCTTCCCCAATCCCATGACGTCTAAATGCTGCATTTAGCAAATTCTTTCGGCCATTTTAGAAATATTTGGTCTTCAGCGGGCCCCCATTGTCGGCCTGGAAAGTCGACAAAGAAAACCCCAGGAAAAACTTTTTGGCCCGCTTTGGTGAGGGGGCTCTTCAGCCCCGCCCTCTGGTGCCGATGGGGGCAAATCTTGTACATAATATAGAAAAATATATACCTATACAAAAAGTTTAAAAATAAATAAAAAATTTAAAAAAATCCCATCTTCTTTCTTTGCTTTTTGGCCAATTTTTTCAGAGAAATATACCTCAAAAACATGATTGAAATGTCTTAATATTTTGATGATGATTATTCATGTTTTTTCGGAAACAACAGCATCTTTTTCTCGGTCCTACATCTGCCGTCCATCTCCGTTCGTTTCACATTTATTCAGCTTCCTCTAGCGACTTTCTTTCATCCTGATGACTTAATTAGTTGTTTGCCGAGCCAGCGGCAAACATGAAAATGATTCCCAAAAAAAGGCAGCGAAACGAGGGAGTAGGAGGAGGAGTAGGAGCCAGACGTACAAGAAGTAGGTCCAAAATGAGCCATCACCCATTGACTTTACCCCAGTGGCCGCAGTGTGTTGTTGTCTCAATTTTGTTTGGGTCTTTACATGCCCAGTGACAACTCCAGCTGTGAGAGATGTGTGCTGGGCACCGCAGGTAAGATCCCATACCCAAACCCATACCAAAACCCATACGATATGGGGTCCAGCCAGGCCTTTGTCTACTAGTTCTGGACAGAGCACAGCACACTTCTCTCTGGGCAATTTTTCTTAACTTTTGTTATACAATTTCTCAAACTAATATGCCCCGGGATCTGGCAGCGCAGAGCGTCTTCGATTTTGGAAAGATGAGAACCTTAGGGAAACACTAGAAAGGGCACCGACATCCAGCAGAACATTTTGGGCCTGGGCGTTGTTTGAGAAATTTCTCAAACTGTTTTTTGGGTTTCTCTGATGGCTTCATTTCGAATATTTTCACTTGGCTGTTGGGATAGGGCACAGAAAGCGGCTTCTGATTCTTTGATCACTTGACATGTGTTTGCTGTGTGTGTGCCTGTGTATCTGTGTGTGTCTGCTTAAGTGCGCGTTGGAGTAAAAGATGTGAGAAAAAGGGAGCATCATCATCATCATTCCAATGGCATCAACAAGTTTTCCCCCGAGAAAATTCGAATAACAAGCCTTGGATAATATCATAAATACTGCGCTTTTCTCTCGCTTTTGTGCCCCAACACCGATTTGTAAACGAAATGATAATTAATATCATCGTTACTAGATTAATCCGCCTTCCCTCTCTTTCTGGGGGCTACGATCGGGCCACGATCAGTAGCAATTATCATATTTTGTGTGCCCATTTTTCTTCGTTTCAATAATTGTAAATTATTGTGTGTGTGTGCTGGGTAAATCATGTTATTGAAGCGATTAGCTGGCAGTTTTATAAGGTGTCAGATGGGGATCGATGGAGGGGAATGGGAGTGGGATTGGGAGTTGTATAACAGTTCAGAGAGTCAGCTACCTATAAAGGCCATTCGGGTGGAGATAGGGTCTTGATGTGTATTGATGTGTAGTGCAATCGTTAAACGGGTTTCGAGGTGGCTAGTTAGGAGCTAGTGGTTTACAGGGTGTAGGCGAAGAAGCTACTGCTCTTTTATGAGTATCTCCCATATCTCCATATCTTCCACTTCATATAGATATGAGAATAGTCCCTGGATTACCCATTTTGTTCCTCTGCCCAACCCATTGCTTTGTTTATCAAATACCGACACATGACAGCCACAGCATTTGCTCATTTCCGTAGCCTCTAGAGAAGAACTCTTTCCTCTTTCCCTAAAAACAAGCTCCTATACGTACGAGTATGTACATATTTGGGGCTTATGCGCAGCTTAGGGCCAGCGCAAGAGTTAAATCGCCTTTGGCCCACGCCTTAGGCCAAGCCATCGAGCAGTCCAATATTTTGCATATACTTCGGCCCATAGATGGGAAAACTTTTGTGCACAATCCCCAGATCAGGGGAACGGAACAATTCGCTGGTGGCATTGTTTTATTGGGATATAGGATGGCAGGCCTGGCTTGCTCGGTTTGCCCGGCTTAAGATGGTTCGGTTTGTTATTGAAATAGATCGGATGAGCGCATTATATACTTAACACATTTCCCAATTATACTCGTATGCTCCTGCATGGCTGCGGGTCTCGTATGCCCTGGATTCGGATTGAATTCGGCAATCCACTTACCTAAGCCCGGGCCTAGGCCGAGGGTCTAAGTCGCTAAAGCAGTCTAAGGTACGAGAGAGAGTATCCGCTCGTTCATGTGGAAGCATTATTGGTTCATGGATTGCGGCTGCCCTGGGATTTGTTTAACTGTATCACTTTAGAATAGAATTGGGATGAGGCATAGGCATAGGCATAGGAATAGAGAGAGAGCGTAGCACGCGCTCAAGCGCACAAACGTCTTAACCAGTTCTCCTTTCGAAGGATCTGCTCGTACTCGTTGTCGTTGTCTCTCCCTCTCATACTCGTACAATTGGCTTAAGTGCTCGACATGCAATTTGCAAAGATAACAAGCAGAATGGACTGTGCGGATCCCTGCCTTACTTATCTTATTACCCGGGTTAAGTGCACGGCTTACGATGAGTCGAAAGAGCAACCTTGTGGGTCTGCTGCTCTCCGGAGCTCCGGAGAACAGAGAGAAAGGCTCAAGCAGATGCCAAGGCCTGATTACCCAGCGTGCAACCATAGGCCAGGCCAGGCCAGGCCAGGCCAGGACCTACACAAGGATCGCTCTCTCTCTCCTCCGGCGTTGTGCGTGTGCCGTTTGTTACACTTCTTGTGCATTTAGACTCCTGGTTGCTCCCTGTAGCCCGTTAATGATTCAAACCCCTCAGCCGTGGCTTAGTCCTTTCCCTATCCGTATCCTATGCTGTCCCATCCCATCCTCCTGCCGTATCCTTGTGTGCTATTTGTATTTCATAAATATTTGATATATAATCGGTTAGTTCTTCGCTTTGTTTGTGCAAAGGCTTAAGGTCTGCCTAGGTTTTTTCTTTGGATTTCAGTGGCTTTGTGTTCTTCTTCTTGTCTCCTTTTTTGTGGGTATTTTCTATAGAGATCTTTGATAGGAGCAAGCAGTAGGTACATCTGTAAGTTAGGGAACTTTCTTTGGCAGATCATCAGCCGATGAAAGAGGTGTCTAAGTGGTTGGCTAGGTGTTAGGGATTCTTTTTTATAGATATTTTGCAGATGTCCCTCAACATTTTGGGGATGGGGATAGAAAAGAGCTAAAGATATAGTTCTTAAAAGATATACAGAGAAATGAGTTTTGTCTGGGGAAGATGGACAAATACTATCGAATAGTTCATGCATAGACCATATCGCTATCTATCGTCTATTTATCAGAGAGAGAGAGGTTTTCCCCATCGAGTAACACAGATATCAGCTGACACTAAGCCCGTTGCACTCTTGCAGGCAAGTTGTCATGCAAAAATATTGACATTTATCGATTGAATCCGCAATCCAGTTTGATGGCCACCACAATGGTACCATTATGGATCCCCTATACCACACCCAGTGCCCAGTCCCCAGTCCCCAGTCCGCTCTCTGCTGGGAAGCCCTCCAAGTATCGGGCGTGTCACCTAGGGAAAATTGGAACCCAAACCCCGAACGAACCCTAACCAGGCGACCCGACCCCCTTGAACCATCTAAGTGGCGACCACACAGTGACCACAAAATGTGTTTTTAATTGAAACTGATGTGGCGGCTGGCCAGTACTCGATATTACAGCTCTACGATGATGATGATGATGGTAGATGGTAGCTGGTGAGGTTCAGATGAGGGCATGCCATTCAAATATTTATTAATAAAATAATTGTTAGCCCATGGACACTGGGACACTGGGACATGGGCAGGGCGCACAACTAATCAAATAATGGCAATACAAATACAATTTGGGAAAATATTTGAAAATATTTAAGCGACAAATGCGCAAACCCCGCAATAACAATAGAAAAACCATGTGGGCAGTGGGCAGGCCATAGAGGGGGGGGGGGGGAGGGGGATTCCAGTAGTTCTCCTTAATTAGTTTCTTTCATTATCTTGGCCTCTCTGTTGACCCGAATTTCAATTAAGTTAATTTACGCCGCCAGACCTCTGCTGGACCCGACCCCACGGAACCAATTCGAATAATAAATACTCGTAAATAAATGTATGAATGAATGAATGACTGCCTAGTACTCGTACGATGCGTAGTTCTTTCAATTGAAGAAAGAGAACTGAGGAATACTCATACTTGAACAGAAATTATGAATGAGTAATTACGAATTGCACTTGAGGTCTGACTGGGCCCGCCATCCCCCTCTCTGGAACGGAAGTGAGTTCATTCCGGGCTTGGGGTTGGAGAGAGATCTGGAAAGACGGCTTGCATGATCAGTTGGCATCTGAACTTTTCAATTTTGCACTTTGAGTGGGGGAATTACGAGTATTTCTTGTGGGGCCTAAAGTTCAAGACATCTACTTGGGGGCCTGCTTAAGTCTGAGCCGGAAATGACCCCAGAAGCTGCGTTCTTCATCCTTTAATTCTTCACAAATAAGAAACTTTATGCCCTAAAGATTCCAGTTCCTTCACAGCAAAGAAAACACAATTAACCCATATGTCCCTCAGTTCTCATTACCTTCTATCTGTCCCCCACCCGAACTTCCTTCTAGATCCAGCCGATAGAAGCCCACGAACACTCTGGCTGCTTCAGATTTCACACTGATAGACACTGCTAATGGTTTCAACAGAGAGAGCACAAATCAACAAATTAAGCCGGGCCAAGGGCCAGCACTTGGACCTCAATTAAATTGATTTAGATCAGAGCAGAACTTGTGTTCTCTGGAAGCCGAGCACAGAACTGACCAATGCACTGGCATATCGAGAGGAAGTTGAGGAAGCACCAGCATAATCGCACCGATCTCTGGGCGATCGGCAAAGGCAAGGCAACCCGCAGTTGTAGAGCCTGGTTCGATGATGTTTCGGGTTCGAGGTTGTGATACATGCGCGTGGCCAGTGACTTTTGATACTCTTTCAAAGGGTAATACCATTGAGAGGAGTAGTTTGTAATGCACTAGAGAAGAGTATAGAAAAAGTAGACGAGAAAGGGAGCTAAAGAGCCATGTCCGTCCTGGACTTTTCATTAGTTTCCTTCTATGAAAACTTGTTTGTACAGAAGTCGAAATCGTCAGGGGTACAATCGTTCATAAGGCAACTCTTTAATGGAAGACGAGACCCCCAAATTTGTTACATATTTGTCCACAATTAAAGCAGAATTCGATCAAAATCGGACACATCATAGCTATAGCTTTTAGAAAGAGAATTCTTTGTTATAGAAATTCGATTCTATTTATGGCTTCAACCTTTTCATTCTTAAAGAAAATCACCACTAACCGTATCCCCATAATCCTGTGAAATTTAGTAAAGATCAGAGAACCATATCATATAGTAATGATCGATCCAGAAGGGTATTAGCCATAGCTGGGCTTTCTTTCCTTTCTTTTCGTTTTTTGTTGATGCTTGTTGTTGCTGCTGTTAATTGTTACGCAGTTCATTAACACACATCAGAGAGCAGAACATCACACCATGCCACACACCACACCACACACCGCACCACACCATGAACCATGCACCATGCCACATATTACAGTTGAGTTGAGCTCGGGGTCCGGTTGTCCCCTTGAAGTTGTGTGCCGCCACCCTCGCGTGGCACACGCGACCGCTCCCACTCCAACTCCCTCTCCCGCTCCCGTTCTCGTTCCACCAGCGCTAACGATGACATCTAAGCGGTTGCTGGTGCTGCTGCTGCCCCCCTCTTCCGCTGCTGAATCTGCCACTGCCTCCGCTTGTGCCACTGTTGCCCTTAACGATGTCGCTGACGAGTGTCGCCTCGACTTTGTCAACGTTTGTGGGTTGTTAATGTTGCTCGTGTTGTGTTGCTGTTGTTGCTGGTGTTGCTTGTTGCTGGTGTTGTTGGTGTTGGCGCTGCGTGAGTTTTGGCAATGTTTCTCTTTTCGTTTTCGTTAAATGCGTGTAAATCAGTTTATAACACATTGTCAACAATTATCAAGTGTTGCTTCGAGGGTAAGGGCGACTGCCACCCAAAAGGGGGAGTGTGCAGCTTTTTTAGGGGATATATTGATGACTGCCTTGATGCGCTACAAGACCAGCACATAATAGAATAGAACTTGGGTATAGAGAAGCAGAATATGGTTCTAGAGATGATATCATCCAGGAATATCAGGAATAATTTGCCATAGATCTGCCACAGATTATTCCACAGGCCTTAAACAGGTTTTTCATCATCTTCATAGCTATAAAATCCTCTGGGGATCCAAATAGGAAATGTTTTTACTCCGATAGTTTCCCATATTTGTACTACATTTAATTATATTCTTTATTCCCATTCCTCTACTCCAACATATGGCACACTACTATCTCCAGACGATCTCCATCCGATAATATTTCGTCTGATATAGCGCACTTATCGAACCCCAAGACTGAAGGTTTCCCTTTTTGTTTCCTCCTTGTTTCCGGCTCATCACCCTGCCTTCCCTGTTTTCCCGCCTGACCATATGCTCTGGCAGCAGCAGCATAGTCCATGGACCGATGGACCAGGGTCCACAGCTCCCTCATCCCTGCAGCGCACCCTTTGCTGTACTCGAGGCAACCTCTAGGACACTCATTTGGCTGTTTATTTGCAAAACGAAACACACGATAATAGCAACAACAGCAACGGAAACAAGTGTGTCCGAGTCCTGAAACAGTCCGTGAACGTGATTTCAACGAAATTGGGCCAATTTATAAGAGAGAGAGAAAAGCACCCTCCCCCACACACAGCCCCCTTCAAAGGGCGCGCCAGAGCGCATAGAGAAAGGAAAACTCGGATGGAAAACATACCTATATTTTGTTAACTGGTTAACACGCTTAAAACAGAATCAGATGTCACCACCAGAGGCCAGAGAGGCCAGAGAGGCCAGAGGCCAGAGGCCGAGTGCTTGAGCAGAGGTTTAACCCTTTTCCCTTTTAATCGAGACAAATCCGAAATTGAAAATATTTGCATGGCTAAGCGACGGCGATTAGAAGGAAAAGCAACGCCAAGAACACCATACATCGACATCGACAAGGACGAGGACAAGGACGTGGTCGTGTCCGAGGACACAGCTTGAGGTCCACGAAATGAGATTAATACGCGCTAAGCTAAGTCCCCTTCAGGACGCTAAATCCATACATCGATTTAATCCTTGCTTAACTCTTTCGAAACGGTAGCCGTGTGGGTAGGTACAGCCACTGCTACTGCTCTAAGGATCTAAGGATCGCTGACTGTGTGGCCATGTAAACAGACAATGTAAACAACGGAAGCGAACGGACAGGAGAACGTAGACAGGAGGACGTACCGATCCTTAACCCGTTCAGCGTTCAGCTACCTCTCCAGCCACCCACACATCCACTTAGGTAGAGATCCTGGTTCTCCTGGATTCTCGATTCTGGGACCTTGTTTGCATGCATCGCGCTGATCCGTTGGACAAACAAGCTAATCCTGCGGTTAAACTGCCATTGAGTTTATCAAAATACAGGCATTCTCGTACCCGGAAGGACGTGCACGGGCGTTCCACGGGGCGTACCAACTTTACGGCCGAACGGGTTGAGAGAATCGGGGCATCGGTATATCGGTAAAAGGGTTAGGCCATCCTTCCCGCGGATTTATTTCAGCAAATTTTCTCAAAGTGCAAATATCAAAAGTTTTTGCCCCGAACAAAACTAAATGCCTGCTATAAATCTGGCTGATTAGTAAAGTACTCTCGCCCCCCGCCCCCGACTCTCGAGCCTGGGACTCGCTCTCTGTCAATCCGCATCCGAATCCGAATCCGCATCCAAATCCCCTGGCGGATCAGACACTCACATGATGTTCGTCTCACTCTCTCACTCACTCCGATACGGTAGCCGTAGCCTCAGCAAATCTGTCGCCTTTTCAGCGTTTTAATCAATGACAAGTTGGTTTTTTCTCTGTGAATCCTTCCTTCGTTTTTCACGTACGAGTAGACGAGGTTTTTGTGGGATTTTTGTTTGTACGGGGTAATTACGGTCTGTAGTTTCCGGATTGTCGGGAAGTTCTAAGCGATACAGATTGTTTTTGGTATTGGGTTTGTGGTAAAATATTGATATTGGTAAACGCTTCATTTTTTGCTACTGAAGTGGGCCTAAGTATCTTTCATTTTTCATGAAAACGAGTACATATGGGTACAACAAAATGTTAAAAAAAATAATAAAAAAGTCATATTTTGAAAAAAAAAAAATATTTTAGTTCAATAATTATAGGGTAGCCCTATAATCAGCAAAAAAAAAATTACAATAATCGAACATACGGTTTTGAAGATATAAGAAAAAATATGACATGACGTTTGAGGTGGTTTTTTTTTTTTGCACAAGTCAAGGACTATCTATATACAAATTTTTAATCCTAATAAATTAAATATTGAGCGTTAATTTTCCAAGTTATTAAATGAAAAAACATTTTCTGTTTTTTTTGTAATAAATCCGCAGAGGCATCTGACGTTAGTTACTGGCGTTACGTTACAAAAATCGACCATTAGCCGGGATTGGGCCAATTTTTGGCATTATTTTTAGATAGTTCAATAGTTTCTAGCACATAAAGATGTTGAGGAAAAACGTGTATCAAGAATAACCTTTCTTATGCTAGAAAATGGTTAAGGAACTCATGACTATAAAAATACCACAAAAACACCGAAAAAGTGAACTTTTTTTTATTTGTTAATAGGTTTTCAAAATTATAAGCTAATTGGGTAAATTAGTTAATTTTCAATAAATGTAGAAAATAATCTCGAGAAAAAACTATATGGAAATCAGTTTTTAATGGCGGAAGAGCCCATATGTCCGTAGAGTAAAAGAGAGCCCCTAAAACTTCCTAAAATACACAACAATTACCATAATAATCAGCAATTATAAATTTTGAAACATTAACGATGTTCCCAAATATTTAAATATCTAATTTCGTGTTTTGTTACGGCTATCAATTAAAAACCTACACAATATTCCCCCCACTTGCAGTATAAATATGAAATAATAGCACAATTATACCAAAGACATGTCAAAGTTCCATATGACATCCTCTTTGCTGTAACATCTCTATAATGCATAAAGAATAAACGTACAATTTTATGAGGAACCCATAATTACAGGCTCCCCGTATAATTCCGTACAGCTGACCGACCATTCGTTTAGTTTGAATAGTTTTTCACAAGGGGAAAACGGAGAAACGGAAAAACCCCATCAAAGTTATATTCAAAGCAACCAAAACAATTACAAAACAGGGAAAAACTGGGAAAAATAACAATGATAAATAATTTAATTGAAAGACAGGGCAAACAATGGGGCAAAAAAATCAATTGAAAAATGTTCGAGGGGGCAACAATTAAAATGCCTTTGAGGTGAGGCGCCATTTTGTTTTGAACAGCAGTCCCCCGTTGATATAGGGTACCCCCTGCCCCACCCCCTCTTTGGACGGGGGGCTGCTCTCACGTTCCCATTCTCCAAGAGAGCGTTCTCTGAGAGCGCATGTCTCCACTGGTGGGGCGTCCAATAAGTTGTGGCCGCCACGCTACAAAAACACGAGTGGAGACCATACACACACACACACACACACCCACCGACACACAGATACAATTCCAACCACATTCCGTTAGGCCATCGATACGTACGGCGTACAAACATGGCGTCTTCGTCTTTGGCTTCGTCTTTCGTTTCGGCTGCACTTTTTTTATGGTTCAGGTAGAACAAGTTTTCCCTGGCCCCCTCCCCTTTGACACACAGAGGGGTCGCGTCTCCAATCATCGGGCTGGCTGGCACAACAACTGCAGACGAGTGCACGCCCCCAATTTGTGAAAACAATTATTATGATTACAGAAATGATTTCGATTTTGAGTTCGGTTCGGCTGGGTTCGGTTCGGATCGATTCGTTTGGACTCGGCTGGGGAGTGGCTGGCATGGGTTCTTTTGCCGCCGATGTGGCATGTGTGGCACATGCGAATGGCAGCAGCTGCTTTTCATTTTGCAGTTGTTCTGGAAAATTCCCTTCTCCCTTCAATTGATTGCAACAAATTACATTTAAACGTTGGCTCATATTTGATGTACTTCGTTCTACTAAGGAAATACAGAATTTGTCTCTTACTTGGAATTGTCTTTGGAGAAACTTTGAAAGACAGACACACATTTCCTTTGATTATTAAATAATTAAAGTAATTTTTAGGAATTAAATTATTTAATATGTAAATTGACACAAATTTGAGGCAATCTTTTAGGAATTTAGCAAAGTTTTAGGTTTCTAATATTTATAAGGAATTTTCGGTTTACAATCCAGGATGTGGCGATCCAATTATGGGCTGTTCCAAGTACCAGTTTTTTAGGAGTGTCTATAACATAAATAAATATGTAAAATAAGCCTATGGTTCTTTGAAATGGCATAACAATTTATAAGTACAATCCATCCATACAATATCATCACATATTTCAAGAGATTGTAAATCCCTCAACAACATGTTCCTATAATGAGCATGCGGTTCCTTCCCTCACATACCATATCTGTGACCATATTTAACTCCGATACCCCCTACCCCTACCAAATGCGATCCATAAGTTTGCAAACTGGCGAAAAATTAACGGGGGCAAACGGGCAAACAAAAATCTGGGATACAATTAATAATGGAAACTGTGTGTAACAACAAGAAATACATTAACACCAACAACGACAGCGACAGGGACACGGACACGGATACGGACACAGCAACAACCACAGAAGGAGAGCAGCAGCTGCCAATATAAAAGAGCAAAAAGGGGAGGGGAATGGGAGGAAAAAAAACCAATATTAATGCTCGTAAAACGAAAGACCTAGCGTATCAAAATGCAACCCACAATCCCAAAAAGGGTGACTACAAAGGTCTCTCTCTCGCTCGCTCTCTCTCTCTCTCCCTCTCTCTTTTTACAGTAATATGTGTGACTGTGACGGCGTCGGCGTTTGTTGTGTTCGCGTCATGTCAGGAGCAATTATCACCGAATGGAAAGAGTAAATCTGAACAGCAACAACATCCAGCAAGAGCGAACGAGAGGCAGAACGCAAAAGAGAGAGCAGGCCATACGTTCCACAGCGGCGATTGGCCGGCTGTGTACATCCCCCCGAACACCGAACTCGGAACCAGAAAGTCGTAAAGAAAACACACAGCCATCCGCCACAGTGGGCTCTCTGTCTGGGATTGGAATATTGGGAATTCTTGTTTTTAGTCTACACTAAACCCGACAGAGCAACGGACGTGAGGGATCTCAATACGACGACGAACAAAAGTCTCGTCTCGCGTCGGTAAAACTGAACGTCACGAAATCTCAGACTTAACGAAGCGCCGAGCAGAGCAGAGCAGAGCAGAGCCAATTTGAATTTGAATTGTGTACGAAAATACGAAAAATATAATGACATTGCTGTCCATTGTAGTTGGGTAAAACTGGTAGCAGCAGCAGGCTGTGCAAAAATGGTGAAGATCGTTGATGGTCTCCCCGAGATCAGCGCTCACACCCATCATCACCATACGCCCACGCTTGCGCATCATCATCCGCTCTCGCATCCGCATCCGCTACATCATTCGCATCCACATCCCGTCGGCATTAATCTCACGAATCTGATGAAAATGGCCAGAACGCCGCATCTGAAGTCCAGCTTTTCGATCAATGCCATACTGCCCGAGACGCTGGAGCATCACGACGACGAGGAGGAGGACAAAGCCGAAGAGAATCACAATCAATCGAAGTTTCTGCCCAACCACAACAACAATAATCCCGTGGCCACGCATTGGGGCAATGAGGATCACGATCACGATCACGATCACGATCCAGAAAGCGATGTGGAGTCGGACCTGGATGTGACGTCGATGTCACCGGCCCCGGCTGTCACCAACAATGAGAGCGATGTGGATGAGGTGGACGACGACGACGTGGACGAAGACGTGGACTGTGATGCCGATGGTGATGGCGAAACCACTGACGGCGATGCGGAGACCAAGTCCACCGATGGCAAGCCTGTGAAAGATAAGAAGGGCAACGAGAAGCCCCCCTACAGCTACAATGCTCTGATCATGATGGCCATTCGCCAGAGCCAGGAGAAGCGGCTGACCCTCAACGGGATCTACGAGTACATCATGACCAACCATCCCTACTACCGGGACAACAAGCAGGGCTGGCAGAACTCCATCCGGCACAATCTCAGCCTCAACAAGTGCTTCGTGAAAGTGCCCAGGCACTACGATGATCCCGGAAAGGGCAACTACTGGATGCTCGATCCCTCGGCGGAGGATGTCTTCATTGGGGGATCCACTGGGAAGCTGAGGAGGCGCACCACTGCCGCATCGCGCTCCCGCCTGGCTGCCTTCAAGCGATCGCTGATTGGACCCATGTTCCCAAGTCTGGCGGCTTATCCCCAATTCGGACAGTTCCTCACGTATCCCCCATCGGCGCCCAGTCTTCTGGCCAGCATGTACCAGCGCTACAATCCCTTTGCGCCAAAGAGCGGACCCGGCGGACTGCCCGGCATGCCACCGCCTCCGCCTGGACCAGGACCTGGTCAGGGGCTGCCACCGCCTCCTTTTGGAGTGCCTCCGACTGGCAACGAGCTCTACCAGCGACTGCAGTACCAACAGCTGTTGCATCAACATGCGGCGGCCGCCGCTCTGGCGGCACATCAAAGACAGCTCTCCGCGGCGGCGGCGGCGGCGACAGCACCGCAGCCGCATATGACACATCTGGGGCAGCCGCCCTCGTCGCCCAGTCACCTCCATGGAGGCGGCAGCAGCGGAGGAGGCGACTCGCCAGGTCCCTCACCACAGCCGCTGATCAATCCGGTCACCGTCGTCTCGCGCAACAGCTGAAGGGGCAAGCGGGCGCTAAAAATCTCTCTTGGGCTCGTGATCTGGAGTTGGTTTAGTTTAAGTTATCATTGTACATAGAAATAGCCGCGACTGAGGCGCTAGACGCTTGTATATAGAGAAACCAGGATGGGTAGAAACCAGGTATTCGGTTGAATCGAATATGACATAGCCTTTGCAGAGGTGAAGATGAGCAGGGATGTGGGCATGATATGTGGGTTGGAGAGAGGCTGTAGAGGTATTCCATTCAATAGAAAAACTTTCTTTATGATCCACAGACATAGATCTTAATGGGTCTTCATTTTGAAAGGCCAGAAAAGTGTATATTTTGATGATACTTCTCAAAAAAGATCATTCTTCTGTATGGTATATATTTGGGGGGCATTTGATGATTTCTTTTTGGTACAAAGAGGTTTGTGGGTCTTCTAAGATTCAAGAAAATCCTTTAAATATTTCAAAAATATTTTGAAAAATTCCCAAAGATTGCTCACAGTTTTAGTGATCTAAATCTATCACATTCTTCAACAAAAAATATAGGAAATATCTTTGAAACCCACATCCACCCAACCTGCTTCACATAGTATTGTAATACCTCTGCAATGGATGGCCCAAGTGAGAGTTTCGGAGCTGGTAATACTGTTGTCACATATGTATGTATCTACGATATAACACCTACGATTAACTATTGTATTAACGATACTTAAGCGCTGCAGGCAAACAACTAAGCACTATTTAATTTATATATATGTATTATTGTATATTTAGACACTGAACGAACAGAAATCGAAAACAATTAAAGATTCTATTGAAATAAAAATATACAAATCAAAAATGTATCCACAAGGAAGGAAGGGGAAGGGGCAAGGGAAGGGAGGCTTGAGATATATTTGTGCCGGCGGCGGGTGTTCAATTGAACTGCAGTGGCCGCTAAATGAATCTGTTGTCGCGACAAAGTTGTCGACAATCGGACAAACAGGAAGTCCTTAATAAGTGGGAAGCCACACACACACACACACACACACACATTGTGTGTGTGTAAGCCACTGCAAAGTGTCAAATCAAATGAAATTTTAGCGCATGTCCCACACACGACACACAGGCCCCTCAAGCCTCAGGCCTCAAACATAAATGGGGGAGAGAGCCATGGTTGGGGCTGTGCCTGTGCCTGTGCCTGTGCCTATGGCCTCTGATGAAATTGTTTTACTGACTAGCTATGGCGCCATGCCAGAGGACTGAGATATTTCGAACTAAAGAACTTTGATAGTCGAATATGAAGCTGCAGCAGAAAAATAGCAACTGGAATTCGAGAGCAGACCCAACACTCATTCATCTAATTGACACACTTCTTGGTGTCTAGCACACCTTGAATGCTGCTCAATCTTCCAGCTCGTTTCACTTGCTCCACTCATAATTCATGGATGATGATTCATTCAATCGCTGGCGAGGTTAACAAACTGCAATCTGCTAGACACTGGGGCCTCTGCACCTTTTTTGCTAGTGAGTGTCGTCCAACACGGCGTATGCGTGATATCCATCGCATCCATCTAGTTGACAATTGCCGCCTGACATTTCTCAGTTGCACATTTCAATTGAAAAGATATCTTAGACAAGGCAAGACAAGCCAAGAGCGACAACGCGACGCCAACTGAATTCTCCTGTTGAGTCAACAGTCTGCGTTCAAGAATGAGAATGAGAATGAGAATGAGATTATCCAATTCACTTAGTTAATACGAGTAGCCGTACGGTACGGGCTGGCTGAGCTGGCTGGGATGCTGCGATGCATTTATTGTTACGGTTTTCAATTGGGTTTTGCCAGCTACTCAATTCCATTCAAGTTGCCAATTATGCGACCATTATTCAATCAAACTAAATTTATTTGTTTGTCTCTTTTCCACGTAAATCTCTCCAGACGATTTCCACATACCCATACTCTCGTATCTTTCAATTTATTCGCCTTGCGCGACGGATTATTGTCTGTGTAAACATTTCAAGTGAATTATCCTATATACACGTACACGTATACGCGTACCCGTACTATTGCCTGATGTCGCAAGCAGCTCACTCAATTAACATCGTATACGACTACTACTAGGGTATTGAATCTCTGGTATGAGTCTGGTATGAGTCTGGTACTCGTATGAGTCGGTTCACAAGTTCAAGAAACTTTCAGAGCCACTGTCTCGGATTTAGATTGAATGTGGCGCCAGTTTGTTGTTTATTTTGTAATACTTAAAGCTCGGGAAGTGCCAGAATGCTGATTAGCGGGTTAGACCAGTCGTAGTTAATGTTCTAAAGTGTTTGAATGGAATATTACGGAATAATTTCGAGTATATCCTATGGAAATATTCCAAGCATTCGCCTGTTTTGGGTATTCTTATATATCCTCATTCTTATCATCCTAAAGGTTAACCTTTAAAGAACCTGGGAATACGAATATCCAAGAGCAGTTGCACTACCATCTGACGGGGTCTGACGGGGTCTCTGACGGGGTCTCTGACGGGGTCTCTGACGGCAGTGAGGAGTTCTTTTGTTTGACTTGTGGCATGGCTAAACTGTAATAATTGGATGAGGCGAGACCAAGGCAGGGCCAGGGGCAGGGGCAGGGGCCATGGGCAGAACCGATGATCATCCGCATAGTGGATGAGGACGATGATGTTGATTATGATGTGTGTGCCACGCATATGACTGACTGTGACTGGCATGAAGAAATCATTTTATTCATTTCGGAGTTCAAAATTATAGCATGCAACATCGATACACAACAAGCCGCAACTAAAGCGGCACCGACAGATGGAACAAAGCCATGGACAGGGGGATGGTATGGGGTACTAATGACCATAATTGCACACACACACACACACACAGAGTCCTCCTGCCATAAGATGCCTTGGCTCTGGGCTTCGGGCTATTCACTTAGGCCATAAACACAGACATTAACACCTGATCCGAATGGTCAGAGGAACGACACAAGTTTTTCTTTCATTTTCATGTTGTTGTTGTAGTGTTGTGGTGTTGTGCCGCCAGCTAAAGGTGTTTTCCCTGCCGCACTGCACCCCATTGTTATGGTAAATAGTCGGTGTGTCCGTGTCCCCCTCTACAGCCCTCCCCCTCCATTATAACACTCTTTCTGTTCCGCTCCGCTCTTAATTATAGTCGCAGCTTAATCTGGAGCGAGGCAGCTGTGGCACAAGTCGATGCCACATACGAGTATATGAACAATTGAACAATGGGATTGGAAATGGGGATGTGGCCTGCTGTATGGATAGATGGATAGCTTTGTAGCACCGCCAGGGGGGGCAGGCGCAGGTGGTAGGTAGCCCGTTGTTGGCCAAAAAGCGCACAAGAGTTGCCAAACAAATTCTTTTGTTATTTAATTGTAACCAAATTATTTCCACACGCTCTTTCTTCGGGGCCCACCATTGTTCCACCATGTCGACTCTTGACTGTCGACTGTCTCTCTGTTCGCTCATTGGTGGGGGACGCCATTCCTCCGTCTCCGTCTCCTTCTCCTTCTGATCTTTATCGCCTTAAGTTTACAAATTTTAGTTCCTAATGAGCGATTTTAGGCATTGTAATTCATGACGGCGTGTCCCGGTGTCCCGGGCGTCGCGTCGGTTGCCGCTTTTTATGTGGTTTTTTGTTGGAATTTCTTTGCTTCTGTTGCTGTTTTTTTTTTTTGTTTCAGTCTTTCAGTCATGCCGCCCCCATAAGTCCGACGATGACGTGCTTTTGGTGGGTGTGGTCCCTGTTGAGGGCGTGACTTGATGGTTTAGACCCCGTCGTCTGGCATAAGTCGTGTTTTGGCGCTAAATATGGAAATTCATTTGGGGGTTTTGCTGCAGTTGGCAGGAATTATGTGCAGGCAGACATCAATTACAATTTGCCTCCCATGAAGGGCCTTGAAATGTTAACAATGTGTGGGGATATATATAGAAATTATTGCAGTTAGTATTTGAGTATAATTTGGGGGTATTTGTACCCCTAAATTGATTCTTCATGGACCTGTATTTGATAGAAGTTTAGGACTTAGGAATAGAAGGTTTTGCTATTCTTAATTTCAATTAGTCTGATATTTTCTGGATCTTAAAGATCTACTGAAATGTTCCTCCGAAATCGCATTTTGCTACATTCTGTAAGACCCCTTTGCCCTCCACCCTTTTGTTAGAACCGAACACAATACTAGACTCGAAGATAATCTGATGATCTACTTTTCCATTGAAGATCTGACATATTAGACAACAATGTTTGCCTCATAATCTAGTTGCTGCCACGGCATTAGGGGCTCTGCAACAGATATCATATCGCTTACTCTCAGGGAATCTCCATTTAGGGGATAACTCACTCCTACACTGCCTGCACTGTTCAAGGATTATGCCAAAAATGGCAACAGGACGAATCCGTATCCTTTGGCTCAATGTTGCCCAATGTTTTACAATATTTATCTGTAGGACATCTGTGGTGTGGTAAGGGAAAAGGTCAAGGGATCAGTGGTAAAAGTACACCTCAAAGAGATTCGCATTACATGGTCCAGGGTTCTTGGGGCAGCTGGACCTTGCCACAAAAGTCCAGGGTAATCCGAAGCGCAAACATTTTCTTAGGCAAAACAATCGACTCCACGGAGGTTCAGAAAGATGACTTTCATTGTTTTTTCTGGTTGTTTCTGGTGTTCACTTGCAGCTGCATAAGTACATCCCATATCCTGTACGTAATTTCCTGGGAAAGCTTTCGGCTAACAATTTTCGGGCAGCCCAAACACTTGAGCACTTAAAAAGGCGCATGAACTCGATCCTGGTTTCCCACTCCGCCTCCTTTACTCCTCCTCTTGCTCTTCATATATCTCCCTCTCCCATTGTGCGTGTGTGTGAAACAAAACCGTTTGTTTCAATACGTTTCCTTGCATTTTAGGTTGTTGGGAAACAGACGAAATGGACTCATTGATTCCAATTGACTGATTTCAATTGAAGTTAAGTGTCTGCCGTTGCCACTGCCACAGCCACAGCCACAGACGCCGTCACAGCCGCACTCCCAGCCACAGTCGGAGAGCCGCTTTTGCAGCCAGGTCGAACGCCGCTCCGTTGCCTTGTTGACTCTACTTTTTGGTACTCATTGGGGACATGGTTTGGCGGGATAGGTTGTTTTCAACCAGGTCTGGGCATACAGGAGGCATAGGCGATGAAATGGTATGTGGAAATGGTATTTAAAACCTCTTTTTGGGAACCCTATATGTCTGAGATCAATTTCTGATATTGGTTGCTGTTTTATTTCATATTTTAAAGTTGTGGCATCTACTATAAAATCTTGTTTAAGATATCCAAACTTTTTCCGTGTCATGCGGCAGCGCCCCTCGGTCGGAATCTGCTCGCAAGAAGCTTCGCTGTGATGTCGCTTGAAGAAATATCGTGGGTTTAGGGCTCTAAACAATTTCCACTAGAATTATTTATATAGTTCCCAGGACATCTACGGGGTACTCTCTAGTCTTGATTCCTCAATCATATACATGGACACATACAACACTTCCTTGAGCCTTTTTTTGGCGATGGCAGCTGAACGTCGCTCACAAATTGGGGGTGACTACTGCCCTGCCCTGCTCCTGCTCCTGCTCCGCGGTCGACCTTGTCAAGTGCCTTGTTAGCTGTTGGGCAAATGTGCCACACAAGTGGCTCACATCAGCGGGATCGGAGCCGAATGAGACGTGGATCGAGAGCTTCCCAAGAAAATGCCAAGCCGCCAAGCCACCAGCGGAGTCAAAGTTGAGAAAAAGCTGCTTCCGTTTAATTGACAATTGAACTCGAACCCGACTCGGACTCCTGGGCAGCCAGAAAAACCCAGAAAGAGAGACAGAGAGAGAGGGAGAGATGTGGAGGTTCGGAGTCATCTCAAGTCCATTCCAAGTCATGCACTTAATTTCCCGTTTAAAACGCCATTCATTCAATTAAGCGAATGAATTTGTGGCACGGCAGCCGACAGCAGCCAGCCTGCAACATGAAGATCATCTGAGTATCTCTCAGCATCTCTCAGTAGGAACTCTCAGTAGATTGGAGCATGCGGGCACTGGTCCGGTCTGCCCTGCGGTCCGGTCCGATCTGATCTGATCTTTTGTCTGCCCTCCGACTGTCGACGCTGTGGGCTTTCTTCACTAATCAGACGCGGGTCAAAATATTTACCACTTGACCCTATTGATTTAATTAAATAGTTTCAAGACATTCAACTGTTTGTTGGCCGCGCAAAACAAATTTCCAGCTTCTCAAAAGAGAGAGAATTCGGGGCAGAGAGAGCTCTCCAAGTGGTTCTCTCTCCGTGTCTCTGTGTCTCTGTGTCTCCGAACTGTCAACACAGATTCGCAGTTGCTGACCAGCGAACGACGTGTTAATTAACGAGAGGGTTAACTAATTGTTGTTAGCAAAATATTTTCGTAATTTGATACTAAATTAATGTTCCGCTCGACTTGGTTGCTTGTGGGCTTTTGTGTTCAGCCGTCGGGCCCAGCCCCAAAGCGGTCTCGGAACAGTGGGTAGAGAGTATCAAAAGCAGAGTGATTTCGATCAGGATTCCATTCCAAAACAGAACAAACTTTACTCCTTAAGGGTTCCCTTTTTCGTTTCTTATATGCTTTGATTTGGGCCCACTGTTCTTCTCACTCCGATTCCTCACTGTTGCCCTGCCCATGTCGAACCATTCCGAATCATGTTGGAACCACTTCGGGGGAATTGGATACCTGGCTGAATCCCTGAATCTTTTTGTGAGCCAATGAACACGGCAGCCGCGGATTTTCATGTTTGTTTGTGCATTTCGCGCGCGCCTAAATTGAGTCCGAGACCGGGTCCAAGTCCGACTCCGAGTCCCAGGGCTTGTTCCCAAAGATGGTTAACATTCGGTGGTTGGGCGAGGCCTAAAATGTTTTATTGTTCTCCTGTTGCGAGGCGGCGCTTCATAAGATAGATTTGAAAATTGTTTTCCGCAAAATCAGGACTCCATAAATCAAATCTTATAACGTTTAAATATTCATGAGCAGGCGACAGTGAGGACAGGACAATGTGTGAACGCGAACAAGGAGCAGAAGCAGGAGCAGGACAGGAGCAGGAGGCCAGCCCAGAATGAGGTATGAAATGCGTAATGTATTAATTTCATTTATGGCCATATTTATTCTCATGACAAGGATGGGTTCGTTCGGGATGGGACGATGGTGGATGATGGGAGCGGTATGGGACGACATTGCGACATATAAATGACAAGGACACTCCCATATTTAGCACGTTTTAACATAAGGCTACACAATGGCAACTGTGGCCGGGCCGATGCCGGGGGTTCGGTTCTAATGGTGGTGCAGATCGGTGGTGGTTCCTTCCTTCCTTCCTTTCGTGGCACCCTAAAAATCACAATCGGCATCACAATTGCAGCGGCAAAGCGCGGGTTAAATGAAATGGAGAATGCCGTTCCTAATTATGTGTCAGTGTGTGTATCTATGTGTGTATATCCTGTGTGTGTGTGTGGGCACCCTTTTTCCTGTATGGCATTTAGCCAGGACTGTCGTCGCAGCCATTGTTGCCAGGCAGCCGCCGCAGCCGCAGGATGAAGGACGATACGATAGTCGTGTTTCTGCCTCGTTTGTTTCATTCGCGAACACGCTGCCGCATCCTGCTGCACAGCCGTCGTCCTTTATTTATTTGTGTTTATAATACAACAAAATCAGTAACGCTTTCACCCCCCAACCCACCCAGAGCCCCGTACCGTACCATACTATACCATCCAAGAACTGGTTGGGCTTTCGGCTCTGGGCTCTGGGCTCTCCCGGGGTATATGGGTATATGGTTCTTGTTGATTATGACTGCAACGACTGTCGACGTGATGTTTACATTTATGGATTATTGTTTCCGTATGTCCTGGGCCCTGGGCTCTGGGTTCCTTGCCAGCCCCCTGCCCCCTGCCCGCTCATAAGTTCCGCACAATCATGCTCATAGGCACTTTTTTGTTGCTTCTTCATCTGAAGAGACTCCTGGTGGCACAGTGGGCACGTATGGTCTGGCGTTTGTTTGACGAGAAAGTTAGTCTTGGTTTTTGATTGGGTGACAGATTCAAGGGGTCTGCTGGCGGAGGTGTTTGCTGAAGGTACGCGTGAGAGTGTTTTTGGAGTGGAGAAAGTGGAAAAATGTTGAAGGGTGCTCCTTATGGACTCATCGGAGAGGTGGGAGAGGGTTAATGGAGTTTAGATGAGGCATTTGAGGCATCTAATATTAATGGTTAAAAATGTGACCTAAAAAAAAAATGTTAGCTATTTTGTGGAACGTATTTCGTTATCAAATGTTGCTTTAAAAAACTTGTGCTTAAATCAAATTTAACTGCATTTTTCAGTGCCAAATTAGGTTGTTTCTGTCAACAACTGGAATAAGCATTCGAATATATTAGGGAATGAGTCAGCGACTGTAATTAATTTCCGATTTCTACTACCATCAAACGAGTATCGGTCCATGTACTTCCTTCTTCTATAACTCGTATTATTTTCATTAGAAAAGCCTACAAATTTCCACCTTAGGGAACCAACAACATATATATTTTTTGTAAGCTTTTGTCCCACTGTTACGTCTGTCAATTCCAATTTCTTAGCCACATCTCGGCCACGACAATTGGGAACTTCTCGATTGAATGCTCTACCTTTTGGCTTTGCATTCGATTTGTTAGCTCTGTCTCTGTCTCTCCTCTCTGGAATTGGGAATTATTTGCCCCTCTCTATAAGGATGGATGGCTGTGTTTTGTTTCAGTTGCTGGGCCAGCGGCATTCTGATTCAAATAAATAAAATAATATTTGCGATTTCGCACCCTAAATACCATATATACTCGTAGAGAGAGAGAGAGAGAGAGAGAGAGAGAAGGGGCTGAGGCTGAAATCCATGGATGAGGATGAAGCTGATCCGATCCATTGAGGGGTTGTGTGGCATTAGTTCGGCTTTGGAACTGTTAAGGAGACCTTGACGTTCAGGCAGTTGTTAATATTTTTCTCTTCGTTTTTTTTATGATTGTTGTTGCTGTTGTGATTCGCTACGATATTACAGGGAAATATAGAAGAAGTGGGGAAATTGGAAACATGAATACAAATTGAAATGGAAACCAGAGGCCTGCCAGCGCTTGAGGTCTTAATCTAACCGAAAAGGCAACCCCCTAGGGCCAAAGCATATGCAACTCCCAGGGCATATGTCCTGGCCATGCTCGGGCCCTCTCTTTCTATCAATATGCAGCCTCTCTCTCTCTCTCTGTGTATCTTTCTCTCTGGGAGCATTACACGGATTTATATTACGCTCTATTGACTTTTGTTGCTTGTTATTGCTGCCAAGTGGCCTTCTTTTTGGGTAGAAGTGGGCTCTGCCGTAGTCCCCATGGATGCCACAGGGGTGTTTGCCATAAACGCAGATTAAGACATTAATTTAATTGCTCGTTCCTGGGATCCCAGGAGCAAAATATAGTGAAAGTGATTGAAAGAGAAAAGGATATACCTCTGGCTCTTGTTTACCCATTTGATTAGTTCTGGTAGCTGGGGGAATGTCTTTGATTTATTCACTGTTATTCGTATATGCTGCTCCATGTGGATTTTCCCATGGCCTAGTATGAGACCAAGAGACCGAGACACCGTGAACGAGGAGTGGCACTTGATTAGCCGCTGGTGCTGCTGTTGGGAACAGGTTCCCAAGGAGTTCCACCACAGATTGACAAAGTTTTGTGAGAGGAACGACGAGACGAAGAGTTGCTGTCAGAATGTGGATAAAGGAGAAAGAAAAGGCGGTAGAGGAGAGGCTGCTAGAAGAATCTTAAACACATTTTTTGCATACCCTTGCAGTGGGAATAGATTATGATTATGAACCGATTTTCGATCATACAAAGATACATTATTCCTTCTAGAGCTAGTTTTGTATCTCTACAAGAATTCTTTTCAAGCAATAAAAAAAGAAATGTTGCAAAAAGTGAATCCAGATTGTGATCGAGAACAAAATCTGTTTAATTAATCTTAAGAGTCTCTAAAAATTATGACATTTTTCCGCTTACCATTCCCCATTACCATTTGATTTTCAGCTAATTTGTTGAACTCTTCATATTTTCTTCAGGCTTTTCATTTGGTAGATCAAATTCTTATCCACTTTCCCGCTATCGAACCAGAACCAGCCAACAGCACAAAACAGTTTACAAATTGAGACATTCATTGTGGCAGCACCCCCTGCGATACCATTTCCCTCTTGGCGAGTATCAATAACAATTTTCCACAATTTTTCAACAGTCATGGCAGTGTCCAAATGCTCTGGTCTTGATTTCGCTGTGCGGCATTAAAACTCTACAAAAAGTTGGCTTAAATGCGGTGCCTGCTTCTCGTAAATCGAGCCTGGGAGAGGAGTCGCGTCGCACTGGAGTGGAGTGGAGTGGAGTCCGTGTCCAAGTCCGAAAACCTGAGTCGGAGCGAAATGGAGAGCTTTTGGCTGGGCAAAAATGTTAATTAACTTTTCAATCCTTAAATAATGAATGATCAACGCATCCGCGGCGACATGCTGGGTTCCTTTTTATCACTGGAATGGAATGGGCAATGGAGATGGTAACTGGCGGAATGGAGACTCGGAGACTCTGAGAGTGTGTATGGGGATCGGGGTCGGCTCTCTGCTGATATTGGCTTGCATATAATTTATATTCGATCCGATAAATTTATGCGCTGTGTGAGCATGCGCATGTGCGCCCGCGTCGACTCCTGTGACTACCGACGGCAGCCACTCACTACCAACAGCCCCAGTCCCAACCCCATCCCCATGTCCCCACTGGGAGTCAGTCGTCGTCGTCTAGTTTGTCCAGGCTCCAGTCCTCCGTCGATCCCCGAGATTGCTCTTAGCTCCTCTAGCATGTGTCAGCGGGTGACCCGAGTGTTTACACGCAAATTTACACTCTCATTTGTTGCTTTGAAAATTGTGCTGTTTGCCAAATCGTTGGCTGGACAGAGATACAGATGCAGATGCAGATACGGATGCAGATGCAGATGGGGGCTCAGATACAGATACAGATACAGGATGAGGGGCTACAGATACGAGGCAGCTTGTTGCCTGCTTGCCACTGCTTTACCATAAATAAGGTTTTGTATTATGCGGCACCACCATTTGCATGGCAGCGCATCCCACAACAGATCCCGACTTCTTCGCGTAGTTGCTTGCAATTATCGCGCACTGTGCTGAGAAATTGGTTTTTGCCACTTCGCACTTTCATCATTTTCAATCACGTTCAATTTTAATTGAAAATTGAAATTCAAATGCAGCAGCACACACAAAACACGCTCCGAACATGCAACATTGTAAGTGGAATGCCCCCATTCCCCACCTCCTCCGCCAGATAAGGTTCTGCAGCTTCTGTAGAAGGTCCGGGGCTGGAGGCAGGGCATGTGGCAAGGATTGATCGTAAATTATAACTCTTTGTATTGACTAATCAGGGAATATAAGTGGAACCATTATTTGTGGCTTTGGATTGGCTTCGTTTTGGCCTGATTTAAAAAATATATTTTTCATCTTTGAAATATTTTGATTAATATTTGTACGGTATCTTAGCTCTTTTTTAATGGTTTATCCATATTTTATAAATATTTAAAATATATTTTATTTTTATTTTTTTCATTTTTTGAAATATTTCATACTTAATTTAATAGATATTCTATTAGAGATACACATGTTTTTTTGCCCATATATTTACCTCATAGATCACATTCAAAATATCAAATATTTTTAAACAAATCATTCTTATTCTTTTATAAATTCTAGCAAAGACTTTTCCATTGTTTGTGATGAAACATAATATATCATAAGGTTTGGTTTCAGTCGATCAAACAAGTCTGAGGATCTTGATAAGCCTTTTCTCTTCTCTAGTTCTCCCTCTCTCTCATACACTATATTTGTGGCCCTCTCTAACACTTTCCCATTTGAAATTTGCATAGTTTTGCCTACAACAATTAAGCTTGCTGACCGCATAGCCCTGGCCAGGGCTCTCACACTACCCCAAACACACACGAAAACCCTATAAGAGAGAGCCAACCCGATAGCCGATTATAAAACATAATACCGCCGGGGATCAGAGGCAGGGGAGGGAGGGGAGGGTTACCTTCTTGTACGAGTTGGTTCTTGTTTGTTTGCCGCCATTCCATGGGCAATAGTATGTAAAAATGTATCAGGTTACGATCGGATCGGAGATAAGCTGATGGGCAAATACATATATAATATTTATACGCAAACTTGTTCAAACAAGCCCAGCGTGTGTCGTGTCGGTAGGTTCGGTTCGGTTTGGTTCGGTTCTCTAGCAGACAAATGTGCAAAATAACAATAAAAGAAAATGCGAATCAACTCACAGACACACACACACACACACACACACACGGGGAATTGTAATTTGTAACGATTTTCGTATTTTCCAAGCAAACAACCCTCCCGATCCGATCCGATCCCATCCCATCCCAGGAGTGGAACTCTCGAATTCGGCTTCAGATTCAGACTCTGATTATGTTGTTCCTTCCAGAGGATATCTGTTGAAATCGCTACAACAAACAGAGAACGATAGAGAGCGAGTCCTGGCTGCCTGGAGGTGACAGGAGGAGGAGGAACAAATTGTAACAAAATGCGGATTACTAGCTCGAATCGATTCCCGCCCCTTGGTCCTTGGTCCTGTGTACACATTAATGAGAATATTGTTAAATTAGTAGGCTTTGAAATGTGATATGACCAACCACAAGGAGCAAAAGAGATGGTAGATGGCAGACGATGGACCTGGACCTGGACCTGGACCCTCTGCTTGACTTTTTGTCCCAAAAGGCGAACAGCTGTGTCACCCGATCAGAAGGGTTTCCTTCCGAGCGAACATATTTGCACTTTCTGATTGTAAATGTCATAAAAATGTGTCCCGTTCCCGTTCTCATTGCTTACTTATTTTTTATAGCTTCCC
Source organism: Drosophila lowei (assembly GCA_008121275.1). Classification (NCBI taxonomy): domain Eukaryota; kingdom Metazoa; phylum Arthropoda; class Insecta; order Diptera; family Drosophilidae; genus Drosophila; species Drosophila lowei. Next base: position 22,724,486 of record CM017779.1, on the reverse strand, counting down.
TGGAGATACAGATACAGTGGGCGGGGGGGGAGTGATGGTAGCTATAGGATTATTTAAGGGTCTGGGTCTGGGGCTACGGCTTCCCCACCAAAAAGCTTCTTTAATAGGCTTATGATAAACATGACACTTGACTTTTACCCTGTGTGCTCCATGTACCACTGCCACTGCTGCCCAAATTGCCAGTTGACACTCAATTTGACACATGAGCCCCGCAAAATGCTCATGTCTTGGTCTTTGACTCCGTCTTGGGCCTCATGCGGCTCGTGCGGCAACCTCAAGTGTGCTCCATGGTTACTCGGCTAATGATGTGCTCTGTTGCCCCACAGAACAGAACAGAACAGAACCGAACAGGAACAAGACCCCTTCGGGCTATACGCTTACGTTACACTTCTTGAAAAGGGAGCCAACACCCCGATGGTGGGGAGGGGGGGTGCTCAGACATATGAATAGCTAAACATTCGTCATTATGGCAACGTCTCAGTGCCAATTCAAAGGCTACCCAGGCGGCCCACTCGACAGCAGTTACAGTTACGGTTACAATTACAATTACCATTGGAGTTACAGCTGTTTGGGCGACCTCAAGGGTGGCTTTTGGGGGTGCCATAAGCTCTAAAGCTGTGTGTGGCCAAAGTTTTAGTTGAAGTTTAATTGGAGTGGAGTGGAGTGGAAATACCTTTAGCAAAGGAATATCTAATTGATGTGGGACCTTTTGAATAGTTGGAAACTCACTCTTACCTACGCTGAAATTCAGTGTATCATAACACGACTAAATATTCCCTAGAACTATTAAGGTTCCAATATCATTTCTTATGATCGATTCCTACCATTTTATTGAACATAAAATCGATCTCCAGTTCGGTATTCGTATCATTAAATTCCACCAAACTTTTATAGCACTCATTTCTACTCAATCAGAGATCACATCACCCACCTGATACGAAAATCACTCTTTCTCTTGTATGTGGTGTATTCCCCAACCAAAATCCATCCGATAAGCCCTTTATTGTAACCGTTTAAGCCCTCAAAAGGTCTGTCTGTCTGTCATCAAGCAAAATCCCGCTCCACATTGCCCGAGAACCTAAGCCCCAAGCCCGAAACCGAACAAAAAGACCAAACGGCACCTCATCAACACATCAGCATTATCATTATGATTCCGTTCAGAGCAATAAAATTTAGGCAGAATGCATTTGGAGCCCCTCCATTTCCAGCTCAACAACACTATTTCAAATACTAATAATAATAATAACGAGGGGCAACGTTGTGAGTCGCAGCTACGGCCGCGACTCTACATTTATACCCGATACTCAGTCAGAGGGCGCATACTGCACGATGAGGGTCAGCTCTTTTACAGACAGACATGGCTATATCGACTCGGCTATTGATTCTGATCAAGAATATATATAATTTAAGGGGTCGGAAAAGATTGCTTTCGCACAAATCTAATACACCCATATACTCTTTTTGAGTATCGGGTTTGAAAATCAAGTGCATATGCTCTTATAATCATTGGAAAGAAAAGAAAAGTATAAACAGTAGGTAACAACATAATTTCTAGCGCCTCTTTTCTCACTTACCCATAATCTTGTCCGATTCTTACGATTCGTCAGCGTACTACGAGTTGCGAAGTTACGACAAAACCGCGCTAAAACCGCAATAGAAACGCACAAAATGATTTCCAATAAGAGCACAAATTTTATGCATATTAATTTAAGGTGAGGCAATAGAGGGCGAAAGTTCGCATAAGCACGCTAAGCAAGAGAGAGTCAGATAGCAGTATTGGGAATGCCTCACCCTTTTATAAACTTCACTTGAAACGAGAGCACTCTTTCCTTGTTGATTCTCTTCTTCACTGCATCCCACTCCTACTCGCGAGTAATGGGAGTGGGAAAGGGACAAAACTTGACGAATTTTCAAGCACGCACACACACACATAGCTGGAACTCACGTGATCAAACGAAAAAAAAGGAGCACCACATCGCAGCAATAACGCATTTTAGATTTTGGGACATGAAAAAAAAGAAATTTTGCAAAAATAATATGTTTTTCTACATATGTATGTATATATCAAATATATGAGACACATATGAATATATCACACATTGATGCACTTTTCCTTCGACGAGCTGCATTTTTGCCGCCATTTTGCCTTTTCTGCGCCCCCGCCCTTGATCAAACACATTATTGTTCATTAAAACACATTTTTTTGCACAAAAACACTTGTTTTTTTACACCAAACTTCACTACACTCCCGCGCGACATTTTACCAGTCGAATTTTCCACTATTTTCCGGATTTTCCCGGATTGAAACGCGGAGCTGACTTGCGAACGCGCGCTTTGACCGGTGAAAAAATGTAAGTGAGAGCGGCACCAATGCGTTCATTCTATGCTCTCCTTCTCCTCTTCCTATTTACTCTCTCTCCCACGCACTCTTCACGAACTTTCGCTTATGACGAAAAAGGTGGTCCGCTAACTCTTTTTCGGTTCTTTTATTAAGCTCAGAACTACTGAGAGCGTTTGATATTTGTCCTGAGCAATATAAGACCCGAAAAGACCCGAATTCAATTAAAATAATTGATCTCTCTTTGTAGCAGCAAAAGGAGAAGACAAGGAGCAGACATAAGCGCTTAGCAAAAGTAGCTTAACAGAGCGAGTGGGGGAGAGAGCAAATAGGAAGAGGAGAAGGAGAAGGAGAGCATAGAATGAACGCATTTGCACCGTTCTCACTCAAATTTTTTCACCCGGTCAAAGCGTGCGTTTGCAAGTCAGCTCCGTGTTTCAATCCGTGAAAATCCGGAAAATGGTGACAAATTCAACTGGTAAAATATCGCCCAGGTGTGTAGTGAAGTTGAGTATAGTGATTTGATCATCAAATGTACAAAAAAATGTGTTTTATTGCAAGAAAATGTATTGAACCAAGGGCGGTGGCGCAGAAGGAGGCGGCAGTGGGTGATATTTATGTGCAATAAGTAGATAAACATAATATGTTTGCATAATTTCTGTTTTTTCATGTGCCAAAATCTAAAATGTGTTATTGTTGCGTTGTGTGGCTTTTTTTCGTTTGATCACGTGAGTTCCTGCTATGTTGTGTGTGTGCTTGAAAATTCGTCAAGTTTTGTCTCTTTCCCACTCCATGATGTAATAGGGCAGTGAAGAAGAGAATCAAAAAGGAATGAGTGCTCTCGTTTCAAGTGAAGTTCAGAATAGGGTGAGGCAGTATGTACTGCTAATCTGACTCTCTCTTGTTTAGTGTGTTTACACGAACTTCCGTCCTCTATTGTCTCACCTTTAATTAATATGCCTAAAATTTGTGCTCTTGTTGAAAATCATTTTGTGCGTTTCGCTTGCGGTTTCGGCGCGGTTCTGTCGTAACTTTGCAACTTGTAGCTGACTCTCTTCATCAGAATCGTAAGAACCGGACAAGTTTATGAATAAGTGAGAAAAGAGACGAGAAAGATTATATTGTTCTTTACAAATTATACTTATATTTTCTTTGTAATTATATTGATGCTGATCAATAATATATATACATTATGGGGTCGGGAACGCATTCTTCTAATATACCCCTAGACTAAAAATGAGTACAGGGTATACAAATTTCAAACCTTTTGGGACATAAAAAGATCAGAGCGGAAAACAACAAAAAATAATATAAAACACAAAACTGCGCTCAGGAGAGTGGGATCTGGGGTCGTCTTCTGGTCTCCATTTGTTATGAGGTACAAAAATATTTATGATTATGAGAAATACACAGCCAGGCTTATTATAAAATACAGCAACTTTTCCGATATCAAAAGAAAACTCAAGGCAATGCCGACGACGACACACAAGCCACAAAAGTCTCGCTCTTTCCACTCTCTTGGCCTGTGGGACACGTTTATTTAAATACGACTCGACTATGTGATGATGATGATGATGACTATTGGGATTGGGAATGGGAAAGGGTATATGGTTATATTGGTTATTGGTATGGGGGTATCGTATGTGTCCCCGCCTCTTAAGGGTTCTCTTAAGTAGCCTCGAAAGCATTCGTTTGGTGCGGCCCCGGCCGTATCGACAGGTAGCCCAAATATTTATAGTGTTCAATAATTGAGATACACATTAATGAGTCGCTGAGTTGGCATCGCAGTCTCGGAGCTGATGCTGCCTTTTGGGATAGGCTTTCTGGGGTCGGAGGTTGACTCAGAATGGTACGTAGTAGCGACCATTATTTGAATGTTGAATAGAATTGAAATGTGGTGGATAGATGGAAAATTTGAACTGTATTTGAATGCCCTTACCCTTAAATACTCTCAATCAAATGGTAATGTATCCTGTATCTGTATCATCTCTTCAAGAAGAGTCTTAAAATACGCATTGTGTCCTGTATCTGTATCATCTCTTCAAGAAGAGTCTTAAAATACGCATTGCTTCTAGGATTACGAGTACTATACCCCCTCTTATTGCTTCTCAGTTATTTTTTGGTCTCTAAGATAATTATTTTCATTTTTGTTTGCAGATCGCTTGAAGAGTAAACCTTTTAAGATCCTTATGATAAATAAATGAGGAATAAAACCCTTGCACTTCTTTATATTTCGATTTCCTTCCTGTTTCACGTTGGAGATAGAGAATTCCCTCGTCGTGGCTTTTCTTTGGGTGATTTCCCCTGCTGTCTTTCCCCCCGTCTTGTTTTCCTTTCGAGCTCTGGCTGTCGCTGTAAATTTAAATAATAATTTCTTCCACAGCTTCCCAGCATCTGCTTACCAAAGACCCTGTTGTTGTGTCTTTTTTTGGCTGCGTTTTCTCACTTGGCCCACGTATAGGCCTGCTGCGGCCCCTGTCTTTTGTCGGCATTGATCAGCTTTGATTGCTATGCAACTTATTAGTTGTTGTTATTTGTTTGACTAGACACAGTCGTATATATCCGAAAGGAGAAGCGTTTTTATTGTAATGCTGATCTGTAGAGCTGTAGATCTGTAGATCGGTAGAGGTAGCAGTTTACCCTTTTGCCAGTTGGAAGCCGCTGCTGTCTGTGGTGATAATGGGACAAAATGTCGGGACGAGAAATAACCAGGCTTAATCTTCAGGTGTCTCTCTGTCTCTGGGTCTCTGTGTGTCTGGGTGTGTAATCATTTGTGCCCTTTTCTTGGCCGTTGTCAACATATCTGGCTTATGTGAGTCAGAATTATGTGACGATCGTTTCGGCGGCGAAACGTTTTTGAGGTTCGACTCTCTGCCACTGCCACTGCCCCAGAACCGAGTTGTCCGGCTGGTAGCTGCTGCATCTTGGCCACATGTTGTTGCCACGGCTTTAATAAAGACATCAGCCGCGCATAATTATGGATTTGTAGTAGCCGGCAGTTGCTCTTCTCTCTCTCTCTCTCTCTGTATCTCAATTCTCACACAAATGCAATTCGTTCAGCTTCGTTTTTCAGTTCCATCTCTGGAGCTCTGCAGCTCGGCAGCTCTGTGTCCGTGTCTGTCTTTCTTTTCCATAAGTCGTAGATTGGCATTATTGTCATCGTGGGGCAATCTTACGACAATCCCCTTTTGGCCATATCTTAATTCTATTGCTCTCTGGGACGGCATGGCATTCCTGAATCAGACTTCCAGCTGGGTGCCACATGCAAATGAGCCTCAATTAAATTTATATCAAAATGTTTTCCATTTATTTTAAGTTTTAGTTTTCGTTTTAGTTATATGCGTTTTCTCGTAGCTACTGGATCGTGACTGGATCTGTTAGTTGGCTGGCTTTTAAAATCAAATAAAAAACTGTTCAGTTTTCTTGAGCTAACAGTTAGAGCACTCCCCAAGATAAGCTTTCCTTTCCAGAGAGAGATTTTCTGGCTGAAAGACTTTTTCTGTCTGTTTTTATAGTCCGCAATTGAGTCGCAGCCAGAGAGCAGCTAGAGCTCTTCTTGGGAATCTCAGATAGGCAGATGTCCTGCTGAGTGTTTCATAATAATACTAAAAGGTAATCCCAATCCCATACCGAACCCGTTGACAATCCGCCAGTCCCCAGTCCCCAGTCCCCGACAGACCTGTCACAAATGGCAAGCCCATCAAGCTCTAATCCCACATCTAATGGGAATGTAAACAGCAACACCTCCTCCTCAGATAAGATCTTGCCTTGCCTTGCCTTGCCTTGCCCCAAGGAGGGGCATCATCCGCAATACAGTTGGTGCAACCAAGCTGAAACCTATTCAAATTAACAAATGTGTTTTAATCTCCGACAACAAATTTGAATTGTATTTTTGTCTTTTTTTGGTGGAATTTCGTCCGTTGTTTCGGATCGCAGTCACCCGATGATCACCCGCTGCTCGGAGGCAGGTACAGGGATCCCTCCTGTGAGTGCCACTGACACGGGAATTGCTGGCTGCTACCCAGTTAAATGTGTAAATGTTTCAGAAACATACTCTGGCCGCTCTGGCTCTGTGGCATTGTTGGAACAGGTCGATCGATCTATGACAGATGAGATCATGTTGACTTGGCACAAAAGGCGCACACCATGCCCCCGAAACAGCTCCGACTCCGACTCCGACTCTGTCTGTGACTCTCGAGTCCTGTTGCTTTCGATGATGTATCGTTTTGGCTCGGACTTGGACTTGGAGTTGGGCTTGGGACTGGGCCTTCATTTGCCATTTGGCTTCACGCTACGCTACGTCGTCGTCGTCATCGTCATCGTCATCTCTTGTACAAAATTCATATTCAAAGTGACATTTATGCCATGCTCTACACATTCCAGGCGATATGATTTGACTGCCTTCAGGCGAATGCCTCCTTTCGTGGCTACAACGAACCTTTTTGTGTGTGTGTTTTCCCTGGATGGCTCCCTTTTTCCTTTTTCCCTTCTTGATGAGGATGATGGCTCCTCACTCACTCGATCTGTGCACGACAATAGCCTGGTTATTATTGCTGATTTGTGTTTTATTTGTTGACAGTTTAGGGTTTTTGGCTTATGAATCGTCTCACATAATCCTACTGTAGGAATTTGCATTGAGAAAATATGCACTGAGAGAATTTTGAGCGGAACTCTTTGCAGGCAAATGTTTGAATATTGATTCTTTAAGGAAAGTAGAGAATTTTAAGAAAGAAATCTGTATTTTCATGCATTGAGATAAAGTATCAATAACGTGAGCTCTTCCCTACTTCTGTAAACCATTTGGATACTGCCCCTAACCCAGAATCTCTCATTTAAGTCATGATTTCTCTCAGTGTGCAATGCAAAGCCCCTCTTCAGGGGATTAACACGCACACACATACGACTGCAGGGAGTGTCTCTATTTTTCAGATGGGCCTTTTCCGTATGCCATTTAGTCGGACATTGCCTCCCATTGTGGCTTCCGCAGTAGCAGGAGGCCGAGTATCCGAGGAGGACGGACCCCTGGACACAAGACACAGGACACAGGACTCGAGATACAGGACATATCCAGCTGACAAAAACAACTGCAATCGAGTTGTTCCATTTCCTTAGGGTCTGCTCTTCTGTCATTTGCCTCTCCTTTTCATGCTTGCAACAGCAACTGCCATTTTGTTGACTGCAACTGCAACTGCCACGCCACTACCCCCCTCCCTAGCCATCCTTGACTGCAATTGTGGGCCAGTTTGACGTATGCTCTGTCCTGCCCATCTCCGCTTATTGTTTTGTTTTGGCCAAATCGTGTTGACAGGCCGTGCAAGACAGCCGGACAGGCCCTGGCCTCTCCGAGGATCGGTGGCTGCAATCAATCATTGGGCTAGCCCCTGTTTCCGTGTAACTGGAATGACTTTGTATGGGACCCATGGGGAATTTCAACTCGATCGCTTACTTGCTTCGATCCGCCTCCTGTCCCAGTCGGGGGGCCAGTCCCAGTCGCCGCATCTGGTAACCGCATTCGTCGTAATCAATTGTTTAGGCCACACTCCAGTCCATGGGGAGAGGCACGCGTTTTGGAACAAAAGAATTCTAACGGTGCCACAACAACTGCCGCCGACTCGTTGCTGCAGCTCCAACGCGCTCTCCATACACCAGTACCATGAGTAATTACAATTTAATCTAAGAGAAACGTGAAAGGAAAGGTTGACTTTTAAGTGCCGAAGGTTTTGATACCCTCTTCCATGAAGAGTCATGATTTCTATGGCGTCTAAACGAATCCAGACCTCTTCTCCATATCTTAAATACCCTCTTCGGCGAAGGGTATACAAACTATTGACTCCCCCTTTTGGCCACAATCTGTGGTGCGGTGGAGAAAAGAACAGCAACTCATATGTGAGACGCGCCAAGCCGCTTTGATCACAGCAACAATGCTTGCCACAACAAAACAACTTCTTTGGCTTTGTTGCTGGCCCAAAAGAAAAATCTCTCTCTCCCTCTCTCTCTCTCAAGACTGAAAGAAAGAAATCCATCTTCATGGCCGCCTTGACGATGATCACAGATACACACACAAACACACAGATACACAGACACAACCCAATTTCGTTGAATGCCGCGGAGCTCCACAGTGGATGTTTGAGGGGGGGATTTGCCTTGGAGAAACATTTTCGTATTGACGCTACTACTTGAATCACGATTTGTAAACATATACAACACCCCAAGATCGGGAGAGGAACAGCGACAACTACAACGAGAACAACGAGAAGGAGAATCCAGAATCCAGAATCCAGAACCCAGAACAACGCTGTTTGTACCGCAAGTGCGATTGCCGTTCGATTCCACGCCAGCGCGTAATCGCAATGGTATGTACAGTGGGGCAAGTGAGTGGAAAAGTGGTTTAGCATATTTCTAGAACGAGAGAGAAGCGTTTCGTGGGGAATATAAACATAATGAAAACATAGATAATTTTTGGGATAATTTACAAATAATTCTGATGAGTTTATAAAGCATTAACCATACTTTTACCCTGGATAGTCTTATGTAATATAGTACATATATTATGTATGTATTATATTATAGATATTAGAGTTATAAGTAAATCTACTAGCTTTTAAAGCTAAAAAATTGTTTTTCCTAGCCTTAAGTCTCCCGTTTCTATATTTTTTATCAGGCCTAAAAAAAAAACAAAGTAATTTTTGTTACCTTAAGTTTTTTGAAAATGGTTATTCTGTTACATCTTGAAAATTTCACTGAACTAAATTCTGAAAAATACGATGAAAAATATGCCGTTTCTATTATTTTTTCCATGACTGTATATTTTAAAAATAGGAAATACTTCACCAAGTAAAAAGTTATAGTTGTCAGAGACAAAACCAGAATGACTATCGGATCATAATGAAGAAAATAAGTTAACCAGGGTTTTCAGGGATGGTGGCATTCCGACATTCAATTGCCAAATATGCCAATATGCCAAAGGCATAGAAACGATTACCTGTACAGTGCCAGTTTATATAGAACTACTAGCCCAATTTATTAAGACCTAATCTACAGACTTCATATATTTCCATATCTACTCCACTGTAACGTCCAATCCCCTCTCGATTCCACTGTGCGTCTGCCACAGGCATATGAGCTATATGGCTCCCAAGTGCTTTGGCCCAAACAATTCAATAATACAATAACAACAATCATAATAATAACACAAAAAACACACCAACACCAACAACAACAACAACGGCCACAATGAGAAGGGTATTACAACAACGAAAAGCGCAAGAACCCACCCGCTCCCCCACCCGCACCCGTACCCGTACCCGCACCATCCGAACACCCCATAGAATACCATATAAACATACATCATAACGCGCCGCAAAGCGGCCGAACCAGAGAGGACCGACGACCGACGACTGACGACTGACGAACGACCTTATTCCACTCACAATCAGTCAAAATTGAAAATTTATTGAATAACCCACGAACGAACGGAACGAACGGAACGAACGAACAGGGGAACAAAAAATAAAGTTTAAATATCACGAGTGAATGCGAGTGTGTGTTTGTGTAAAGATCAACAAAAGGATTTCTTACCAAAATAGCTCGTGTCAAAAGACTTTGATCCATTAATCAATATGCCGCAGCCTCTGACACAGTCTCTGGCTGTGGGCTCTGGGCTCTGCTGGGCTCTCCCTATCCATCTCCCTCGGAGAAGGAACCCATGGAAGCCTCGTCTTGGGCTGTAAGACGACCCCCAGCTCCCAGGTCCCACAATCTCAGAGAGATCTCAGATCTCAGAGATCCCCTACAGTACAAAAGGCCAGATCTGACCGAGCCACGAACCACAGCTGGGGTATTTACCCGTTTTGTGCTCAGTCAAGATCATGATGAGGCTGTTATTTGACGGCGATGACGATGACGCTGAAGATGAAGATGATGTTGTGGCCCGGTCTGGCCCAGGTCCATTGCCGGGGCACGGCCTCCTCTGGTCATATTTTATTGTCTTCCGTAATGCCTCGAAGAGCATGTGACATGTGTAAGTGATAGCGTTAATGCCGCTTTTAAGTAGTAATTATGTCTTCAATTGGGCATTGAACATTGAGCAGCGAGCTTTACAGAGAAAGAGTTGTGTCTTGTAATGACTGCAATGGTGGGGGTTCCTTCGCTTCAGACGCGTGCTTCAGTTTTGGGGTCTGAGTCTGCCAGATAATGGAAAGCTTTACAGACTTGATGATGCGAGACCTCAATATGGGTCTGTTTTAATGGAATCAGGAAAATTACTAAGAGCTAATTCTCATACGAAAAGTGTAGACGACTTCTGCATTAGGACTTCGTCTTCATTATAGTACTCCCAAGAAGAACGAGTAAGATCGACCGTTATGTCGACACGTACTCACAGATGAGTAACGCCCATACATTTTTTTGGTACACGGTGGCTCCAGGCTTTCCTAAATGTCTGTTGAAAAGCCACTCTCTCGTGCTCAAACGCCACTCCACTTTTTCTTTGCTCATTCGCACTTTATTAAAATTTGAAGATCATCCTTTTCTTTCCCTCTATATAACTATGTTTACCATCTATTGGCATAACCCTCTAGCCATAACAGACGCCTCAATTCCCAGTAAGGACATTCTATACGACGGCGCCTGCCCGTCCGAACGCCCAGTGGCCCCGACATTTGCTTTTGTCAAAACAACTCCGCCTGTGGAGTGGCCCCCACATCTCCAACACACACACATCTCTCTGCTGGTCGTGTGAAGCAGTAATTGCCCCCTAATCTTGGAGACTCTAGAGCCCAGACCAGAGTTCAGTAGAGAATCCACCGTCTGCACCGATCTTTGGCATTGTTTTAGTAAATTAAGGATTTGCTTGCTTTTATTGTTGTCATAATTATTGTTTAGTGGCGCATCCTTGTTTGTCCCGAGGCCGGATGGTGTGCCCCCGAGCCCGTACACCTCTGCAGAGCCACTCTGATGTCCCTGGCCGATCTGTAAGCACAAATACAAATGTACTACATAAATCGCGCGCACAAACGAATGGCTGGCGATTGGGATGCCGGGGATTAAAGAGCAAAGATATCGAATTACACACCTGACGACGGGCCCCAAAGACCTGAAGATCTGAAAGGGAACAGTGCGACTAAAGGGGGAACGACAGAGCCAGACAAAAGCTAAGCCATCGTATTTTATGTGAACTTTCTTTGGGAGTTTTCTGCTGAGTTTCGGCTGCTGTTGCCATCAGGAAAGACTCGAAGCTGGAGCCTGGAACCTGGAACCGGGAACCTGGAACCCGGGGGAACTGCATCCCGCGCTGCATACTTTATGGGCATTAAAAATTCAAGTGGCAGCAATTTTTCGTTGGCAACTTCAAATGGAAGCCGCAGAAATCAGAAATCAGGCGGACGGCTCCAGTCCAGTCTCCTCGCCTCGGCCATAATCCCCGCCAAACTGCAGCGCGTCTCGGCCCTGCAGCCTGCTGCCAATTTAATGTGTCGGCGTGTTTATCGGCTAATGAAGTTGACAACACGCGGATTAGCGCATTTAGTTGGCCAACTGTTGGCCACTGGCACAGACGACTTTCAGCAGAACGGACGGACGAAGGGGGATCCAGCATCCGAATGGAATGGAGTGGAGTGGTCCTGTCCTCTCCTGGGCATTAGCGGAAAGCAACATAACTTAATAACGATAACGATGAATATTATTTTAATGCTGAAATGGCAAGCGATCCAAAGTTGAAGGAAGAGCAGGAGAGAGATGCTCTTCTAGCGGTAGATGTGGATCCCTGATGCGACGGCACATCCCGCTCTCCCAATGGAATATGGTAATTTGTTGCTTCTGGCGGGGTTGTGACACAGCGAGTTATACGATGTGATAAGACAATAAATATTTTTACCATTTACAGTTCAATTATGGCTTCGCCACGGCCTTATCGGGCCACATCAATTTGTCTATTGGAAAACCTGTCCAATTTATGAACTTGTTTCCATCGCCATCCCCATCATCATCATCATCGTCTTTCGGTTGGGACTACTGGACTACCACTTCTTATAGCAGCTATTTATAGCCAACTAATTGTGTTCAGATTAGTGGCTCCTGCTACCAGAGTGATCCGATCTGATCTGATCTGCTCTTGATGGCGGGGTGTGCGCTGACACAGATTTTATAAGCAGAAAGATGTCGTAAAATACAGTACAAAAATATTTAGAATAGTTTTTAAAGTGGTTCACATGTTGAACAGGATTTGCCAATACATTTTTATGGCATTTCTCTTTTAATTTGTATGAAGATTCACATTCGGATGCCTGCGAAAGATCGTTCTTGAACTTGTCTTTAACCATCCAAGAGAACATCTTTTATCAAAGATATATATATACTTTGTCCATCTTTATTAAGGACTTGAGTACTGTATCTTCAAATCTTTAAGAAAAGAACTCAATCGATCTGTCGCTTGAGTTTTTTTTTGCTGCAAAACTCTGTCAATCTTTGGCAAATATTTATGATAATTATAGATGTTCCCTGATTGAAAATAAAATCATTTCAAGCGGAAACGAATCGGAATTTTGTGTACAAACATGCGACAATGAAAGCCAACTTTGTGGAAAACAAAAGTCGTGTGTGTTGGCCAGAGAACAGGACGTGTATTGATAGTCTATAATTATAGCCTTTTCCTTCCGGCCTCCCCCCTCTATGGCTGTCTCTCTCAAGGATGAGTGTCCACCGTTAAAGAAGAGCTACTGGGGCGGGGGAGTGCTTTATAATTCATGGTTCTCCAACCTGATATTATATGGAAATTGCGCGGGAACCGAACAAGCGGCAGCAAATGCCCTCCCACTCGGGAAGGAGGGGAGTGGGAGTGGGGGTATGTGGGGGATGTACGGGTGTGGAAGGCTATGTAATTTGAGTAAAGTTTTCGAAAATTGTTAAGTGCCCAATTGTGCGTGTGAATGTGTGTGTAATAGACCGTCACCCGAAGGACGCCCGTCCCGGGACACCTGTCCGCGTTCGCATCGGGTCGGGTGTTTGGGGTTGGGATGTCCCGACGTCCTGTCCTGGTATCAGGTGCTTTGGTGCTTTGGCTTGTTAAATAATTTGTTCAACGTGCCTTTTCCAATCACAGCAATTCCATTTGGGGGGAGGATAAGTGGGTTGCCCTGGCATCCAGTTTTTGGGGGACCACTCTCTATCATCCACCATCTATCCACTTTGATTGACAAATTAATTCAGTTCTATAACTCAACACACAATGCTGTCAAAATATTGAATTTTTTCTACGTCAAACCAAAGAGAAAGACATCGAGACATCAGAGAAGCGGCGGCAAAATTCGCATCATCTTCAGAGTTTTTTTTTTTTTTTTTGTGTTTTTTGCAGAAGCCAAAGGTTGTCTCTGGGGAGGGGATGTCGCTTGAGCACAGCTTTAGCAACGACCATTCCCATAAAGACAATAAATTTTCAATTTTATTTTTGCCGCCGCCGCGCCGTCACAGAAGAGGACTGGAAAGAGCTTATGGCATTTTTATTACGAATGGGTGAAAACAAAATAAGCAGTAAAATTAATCGCCGACTTAGCCGGCGATTAACTGAAATATCAAAGACGGCATCCATTTTGGCCCGTTCAATATACTCAAATTTTAAAAGTGATTCGATTCGAAGAAGAGGTTTGAATGTTTCGAATGGTTTAACCCAAGATGAGCAGCAGCCCTAGATGGCAGTGAAATCGTTTGATGTCTTCTGCCATCCCAGGGTTTAGCGAATCGAATCTGTAGAGTTTTTGGCTATCTTTATGGCCTAAAACGAAGCAAAACGTTGGGTTTTATAGAGTTTTTAGATCGTAGCATGTAGAAATGTGGGTTTAAGAAATATAATCGAAAAGTATTTGGTATAAAGGGGATCTGTGAAGAAATAGCAAAGTATACCATCCTGATTGGGCTTTCCAAGATTCATTAGAGATGTCAGATATCAACTACAATTAGTTCAAGGGATCATAGAGGAATCCTCTTTCATTTGAGCTGCTGCCATCCACTGAATAGAGATCCTTTCAGATCAAACTCCATTCTGTTGAGGCCACTCCCCAGATCTATACGAAAACCCCTTTCTCCATTGCGCAACACATGGCCCGCCTGCGCCTCCTCCTCCTTTGATCAGGATTAGATGGTGAAAACCATATGTGCCACGCTATAATCTTTTGTTGATTGAATAATGAACGTGGGGATAGGCTGCAGCAGCAGCAGTAGCAGCAGATCGGCTCGATTTCTTCGTCTTCAGAGAGACAGAGGCGCTCTGTCGCACACCTTGATGGTGTAAATTGAGCTCTAATCAAGGCGAGCCGATCGCAAATCCTTTTCAAGCCATCTCATGTTTACCAAAAGGTGCCGAAAGCAAACAACTAGTGAAAGGATTCAAAGCACACACATGTTTGCGAGTCCTGAATGGAGAGACTCTCCCCAAATTAGTTGTATTCCCTATCCGGCGAACCCTATTCCATTCTCGGATTGTGCATTGTGCAAGCAACAAATTAATTGCATTTATTCGAGAAATTCGATATTTTTTTTTGGCAGGCTACCGAATAGCGGGTGTGGGTGTGGATTCCCTGAAATCCCAAAACTTGAGCAGCCATCCTTCTGGCACTGACGCTGCTGCTCCTTGATTAATAATTAATAATATTTAATAAACAAGCGGCGCGCTTATCGCACACCAAAGTATAATAATCTGCAGATGAGAGACCGAGACCGAGACCCTAAACTACTCCGCCTCCTCCGGCCCACACAAGCGCATTTTGGGCCGTATCTTTATGATCTCCAGAGATCATCAGAGCCAGCAGAGTGCCACTGCACCGCATCGTGGACCAATGACAAAACACAGGCTACAGGCTGCAGGCTACAGACCACAGGCTACAGGCTATAGGCACACACAAACAACAAACACGTTAAGCAATCCCAAAGATGAAGATAAGTTCATCATCATCTTGATGCAGTCATCATCCTACCAGCCAGTCCCAGTCCCAGGGCCCAGGGCCCAGCACCAGCAGCAGCAGCAGTCCATGGTGTTGACGTCTTGTAGGCGGTGCCCGTTGCCCGTCGCCCAGGCCAGTGCCTCGAGTGCCGTTTAAACGCCGCCGCCACAACTTATCGACAGATTCATATCGTCCACCATTATACGAGTATTCCTCTGCCCCTCTGCCGGCCCTTCTGTGTGGGTTCTCTTCAGTGCAGTCTTTCTGGTCTGGTCTCTGCAGTGCTTTGAGTTTTTTGAGTTGGTTGCCGCAGGATCTGCGATAAATCACTTTGTACTGCTGTGCAGCCATCAAAATCAATAAAGACCGCAGCGACCGCCTCGTACCTACAGCCGCCTGGAAGGTGTATAAAATTGAGATGTTGATGGCTTCATCATTGGCCAACTGCGGCATTTGATCAGAGCATTCGTTCCGCTCATGTAGGTCGTCTGGCTGCAGGGCCTCTTTCTAAGGGAAAGGACTAGTTTAGGTAAAAACCAGGTGCTTGATTTATGTCAAGCTGTTTGATGGCCATTAAATATGCTAGCACTGAACACGAGACTTGATTGGGTTTTATTAAGGTGTTAATTTTAGGGTTTTTTAAGACTCGAACCATTTCATTTGATGGATATAATATGTATATATATACAATTTAAAATTTATAACAGCATCAGAAGTAGATTTTGGATCAAATGGTTAACTTTTATAAAACAGAACTAAGATTCTCAAATTCAAACTCTTAAAAACACCCGCTCAAACACTAACAAATGATGGGTAGCACTGTGTTGCGCACTCGATGTATCGTAACAAAAAACATTCCGCTTGCCGATAATAAAAATAGTAGGTGGCGTATTTATATTAACCCATGTTGAACCATTTTAAAATATACCCACGAAAGGAAGAATTTTAGCACAGGTCAGGTGAAAGATATTGTGATTTGTTATATTTTTATAAGTATTGAGGAAGGATAAACCTGCAATGAGAATGTACAAACAGTAGTTTTTGCAGTTCAGGCCGTTCATATGTTTATAATATACGACTTTCAATGGTGGATTAAGAGGGCTAAAGTGAACTTCGTTCACTGCACTCGTTTTTTGTCGGTTCGTTCGAGACGAACCAATAGTTCTTTTTTTTGTTCATGAACGACCCAACACTATTTTAAAATAAATTCCAAATAAACAAAAAACAGGTCTAGGATTTAAGCAAACACCTACATCTAGTGCTCGTGTAAAGTGCTGTATATAGACTTTTGGTGTACATTAATTTTAAGCAAAATTATTTGTGTGCATATGAAAGTGCAGAAGGTAAGCAAAAGCTGGACAGCGACCAACTCACACACATGCACTGCCTACACCATACGTGTGAATACACAAGTGCACACATGTGCAAAAAGCCGGCTGCGATGAAGAACTTTGCGCGCCATTGATATTTTTGAATTCCGAAACCCAAAAGAGGAGGAAGCAGCAGATAGCAGCGCGTTGATTGAATATTGAAGGCGAAAGTCAGCAGATTTTTGTTTTATTTTCGTACCGCGAGACGAGCCAGGCATTAATTTTGTTGTTGGCAATCTGTTGATCGATTGGCAATCGATCGATCGTCTGCGCTGCTGCTGGCTGTCCCAGCGATAAAGTGTGCCCCGCATCCGTGCCACTGCCACCGTGATGATCTTGGGGCTGTGCCATGTCGAAAATAGCCAGCCATTGACACGCCGCCTCGCGCACACACAGCCACAGTGGTGAAGTAATACCACCCCGATCCATACCCATTCACAGCCACCTTGAACACACATCACATCGCCATCAAATTATTCAGTTGCTGGCAGCCCCGCCGCCAAGCAAAACTTTGGAGCAGCCCCACACACTAACCGAATCGATCGCATTCCATCCAACCATCCGTTCCGTTGCAGTTATCAAAATTCCCTTGAATCCGAGAAATGGCTCAGATATCCGAGAAGAGAACGACAACAGGTCGAACAGCAGCAGGGGCCACTAAGGAGAATATGTCGCGCGGCATTCAGCAGCCGGCGACGCGCGGCAAAGGCATCGAGATCCTCGACTTTCACGAGTCCTGGCTGGAGGAGGTGGAGCTCTACAAGGACAAAATGGTCATGTGCAAGCAGCTGGGCCATCAAAACCGTCACACAAGCGGCGCCGGCGGCGGTGGCGTGGCGGTGGCGGTGGCGGCGGCTTTAGCGGACATCCCAAACAACGTAGCTCCGCCGGCACCAGCTCCATCTCCGGCATCGGCACGTTCAATGCCAGCATCAATGGTTCTGTAACTGTATCCTCGGCCTCGTCGCAGAAACCGAGAACGTCACCGCCATCGGCACGGCGCCGTCAGCCCGCAGAGAAGGGTTCGACGTCGGCGTCAGCTTCCTCAGCCGCAGCAAAGACAACGCAACGCATTGTGATGCATGGCACATCCGCGACCAAGGGAACAACCGTGCCCATGGCCTCGGGCGTGCTCCAGTCGGAGCCGTACAAAAAAGTGCAGGTGAGTGTGAGGCTCCTCTCAGCTGCTCCCCTTTAGAGACTTCCGCCCTTAAACCCGCCTCTAACTCCTGCCAATCCCCTGCATGCTTCCTGTTGTTTGTTGTGTTGGGTTCCTTTCGTGTTCGATGTTCCATGTTCTGCGATGGCCTCTCGCTTTTACTAACCACATAGATGCTTTTGAAGCGTGCACGAGACGAAGCTTTTGCCAAACACGTTGCCAACAAGAACAGCAAAGGCAACAGCCACTCCTCTGCGGCCGGCGGCGCCAATTCCGCGAAGCGATCGAGCATCAGTCCAACCACACCCGAAAAGAGTGGAGAACTGGGTGTTAGCCATGCCATCACGAGCATGTCCTGCCCGAGCGTGCAAACCCTGCAGCCCGGCAGAAAGATTGTTGTTAATACGTTCCATGGCAGCAGCCTGCTTGCCCAGCAGCATGACGACAAGAGCAAGATTCTAACACAAAATGGTCTAACCAAATCTGCAGCCACGGCCCTGGAGACCAGTCTGTACGCCTCCCTCTATGCCCACTCGCCGCTTAACTCCGGCACCCCGTACAGCAGCCTCACAGCCAGGATGATGTCTGGCGGTGTCGACCATGCGACATATGCGGGCGTTTCGCTAAATAAGGGAAACCACGACCACGTCCGACTACACGAGGATGATCCCTGTGCAGGTGATTGATAGATGATATGATTGATTGATTGAAGAATATACAAACTCAGCTGGGGTCTCTTTTTATTTGCAGCCATCGATGACATTAACAACTACGATGACTCCGATTCGGAGGAGGAGTATGTGGGCACGCCCTTCTTCCTGGATGAGGATGCCACCGAGACGCATCAGAGTCGTCACACGCGCCTGCTGCCCGAGAAGAGATCCTCCAAGGAGTCGATGGCCACCGTAGACTCTGAGGCCTCGGTTTACTTTAGGCCAGATGCCATACTCTCCCCGAGCCTGTTTCCCAATGTGCCGCCGTACCTGAACTTTACCTCGCATGCGGACAAGGGACCCCCAATGCCGGCTGCCCTGCACCGTGTGCTAAAATGGAAGCTAAGTCCCGTCATGCCAAAGATTGTGAAACGTGTGGTCCTTAATTCCGGATTTCGCATTATCAAAAGTGGGGTTTTAGTCGAGGTTCTTTCCATTCTCAGTCTTATATACAATTTTCTATCCTATCCAGACACCACCGACTGGATGGCTGTGTGGGAGAAGCACATGAAGAGTCCTGGATTCCGTACCATACGCTCGCATCAGAAGTACAATCACATACCCGGCTCATTCCGCATTGGACGCAAGGACACCATGTGGCGCAGCATCTACCAAAATTTGAAAAAGTTTGGCAAAAAGGAATTCGGTTTTATGCAAAAGTGAGAACAACATCTCTGAAATCTCTGTAGTTTCTTCAATTATCAAATCTTCTACCTTAGATCGTATATAATGCCCGATGATCTGGAGAATCTGCGACAGGTCTGGCCAAAGAACGCCTCAAAGCTGACCAAATGGATTGTCAAGCCGCCGGCCAGTGCTCGAGGCACAGGCATTCGCATTGTCAACAAATGGAGTCAGTTCCCCAAAGATCGTCCCTTGGTAGTGCAGAAGTATGACACCAACCACCAACCAGACTCCCAGCAAACAACCTTTTAACGACCTTGCTCCCTCCATAGATACATTGAACGTCCCCTGCTGATCAATGACAACAAGTTCGATATGCGTCTGTATGTGGTGCTGACCTCCATCAATCCTTTGCGCATCTACATGTACAAGGATGGACTGGCGCGCTTTGCCTCCGTCAAGTACAGCTCTGAGCTGAGCAACCTGGACGAGCGTTGCATGCACTTGACCAACTACAGCATCAACAAGTTCTCGCAGAACTATGCCAAGAATGAGGATTTCAATGCCTGCCAGGGACACAAGTGGACGCTGCAGTCGCTCTGGTCCTGCCTCGAGAATCGTGGCGTGAACACCAAGCGCCTGTGGGCTACGCTGCGCAATCTGGTGATCAAAGGCATCGTCAGCGGAGAGTCGGGCCTGAATCGTATGTACCGGCAGAACGTGAACTTTCGGTACAACTGCTTTGAGCTGTTCGGCTTCGATGTGCTGCTGGATGAGAACCTGGTGCCTTGGCTGCTGGAGATCAACATATCGCCTTCGCTGCATTCGGAACTGCCGCTGGATCTACATGTAAAGGGGCCTCTGATACAGGCCGTGCTCAATACGGCCCTGTATCAGGTGCCGCCCAAGCTGAACGAACGCCAGCAGCAGGAGATACTCGAGGAGTTGAACATGAAGGGGCCGCTGTGCCACGACAAGCGTATCTTCACCACCTGCCTAACTGCGGAGGAGGTGCGCAAGCACAACCAGTTCACCAATCGCAGCATTGAGTTCCGCGAGGAGTACGTGGACACCATACTGGACAATCTGCTGCCCGACGATGTGCGCTGCCTGATCGTTGCCGAGGACGAGCAGTCCCGCTGCAGGCCCCTCGAACGTATCTTTCCCACATCCGGCACGCACATCTACCTGCGTTACATCGAGAACGCGCGCTACTATAACCGCCTGCTGGACGCCTGGGAGACCAAGTACGCCAAAAACCGTGACGTGGGTGTAGCTTTGCTGTCCCGCTTCTGCAAGGAGAGGTACCACTTGCAGGTCTCCGATGCCGCCATGGAAAAGGTGGGTTTTGTTTTCTTTGAGTTTACCTTTACCCGTTTTAATAATATGGTTTGTCGATTTTAGGAACCGAACGTGGCTCTCACTGAGATTGATATGCTGCATGTGAAAAAGGATGATGCACTGGATGGAATCACGACTCTTGCTAGACTCAATCTTGTGCCCACTGAAGCCAGCGAGCCGGTGCCTGTGGCCAGGAGCCCGGAGGCATGCATAGAAATTAAATCTTGAGACTGAACGAGCAAGAATTAACGAATTTCGGTTTCTGAATGTTTTTTATCAAACAGAAATACGCCTGCAATACCAATACCAATACCTTCAAAATCACGTTGAGATCCTTTCCAAATAAAGTTACATTTTTCCGGTCGTCTTTCAGCCTGTACACATTTTTTAATTTAATTTGCAAGCCTAATTTACATTTTTAAATTGTACTAGTAAGTGATTTCATCATGGAAGTCACCTTTTTAGTGAATTCACCCTGCCCCTTGCAACGGACGATCGAAGTAAGAACAAAGCAGAAAGGTGTGTGACCTAGAGAGGGGTGGGGTGGGTGCCGGGGTGTAGCAGCAGCCAGCTTGCGCCAGTGATGCTTAATATTCCATGTGAATCGAGTTCGAAATACATTAATTTTAATTAAGAAACTTCGATTCACGACTTTTCTTTCTTTATATAATATTATAAAATATTATATTAGTTATATTATAAGAAGTGGAGTAATAAGAAATTTACAGCATGCGTAAATCAATTTCCTAGTCTAGTCATCTAGTCAATTTTCTAGATTCTATCTTAAAACAAGTCTTGATTTTTGCTTAGAAACATTAACTGGTCTAGAACTTTCGGCTTAAGGCGAGTAAGACGATCAGAAAAAAACTAAAAACTAAACATCGATGTTTCGGCAAAAACCATCGATGTTTAAATAGTGGAAAAAACATCGTGCATCAATGGCAGCATCGATGTTTTTCCACCTCTATTGTAGAACTAGAGCTGTCAGGCCATCGATAGTGGCGTCACTCGATAGTTTTTAATGGAATGATTTAAAACATCGATACTATCGATAGTGCCCTCGATGGTTTGACACCTCTATCTAGAACGAAAAACGCAAATTTTATTCTCTTGAAAACAATGGACCTGGACCGCATAATTTGCGAACAAATGCTCACCCACACATGAGCAAGTGCGTGTGATTCGCAAACAATACGTAAGATAAAAGCACGGCTAGCTGAGTGGCGTCACGTAGGCGACGGTCCTAGCTGATCAATATTCACACACGTACACACACACAACCATCCCGCAAAAACACTCTGTAGTACGGGGGGCAAACACACACCGCCATGGAAAACACATTAGGTGGAGGCGAAAATAATGTAGAACCCGCCGCGGCCACCCCGGCCCCGGCCGCTGCCGTCGCAAACGTTGCCGCAGTTGAATTGTTGGAGATGGGTGTCAGTTGCAAGGGCAATGGGGCGGCGATAAGCAAAGATTCGACACCGCCAACAACAATGGAGACGTCGCCGATGATGATTTTGATGCCGCAACAAATCGAATCAGTAAACAAAACGGCGTCGGTGGAAAACAACGCAGAAGAC
Organism: Drosophila lowei; assembly: GCA_008121275.1. Taxonomy (NCBI): domain Eukaryota; kingdom Metazoa; phylum Arthropoda; class Insecta; order Diptera; family Drosophilidae; genus Drosophila; species Drosophila lowei. The sequence continues at coordinate 22,702,426 of CM017779.1, read as the reverse complement.
AACACCCGCGGAAATGCCAATGCGCCACTAGCCGCTAGCACAAATACAGACGCAGAGGCCGCACCAATACAGCAGCAGCAGCAACAACAAGAACAACAACAGCAGCAGCCACAAGAGACGCCACAGCTAGAGCCAGAATTGCTGTCAGGCGATGGGAATGAAAATGCCACAGAAACAGCAGCAGAAGCAGCAGCAGCCACAGTATTACCAACGGATGACAAAACAGGTAAAAGGGAAAGAATTTCATTGCCGATGCCAACTAATGCCCCACATATATACATATATATATATATCTACTCTATCAAGCAGAGCGCAATCACAAAAAGAAGAAAAAAGATAAGGAACGCGAACGGGATGAAGATAAGAGTCGTCGCAATAGCAGCAGTAACAGCATCAGCAATAGCAACAGTTCCAGCAGCGGCAGCAAGGATCGTGATCGGGATCGTAGGCGTGAAGGCGAAAGCAGCTTGAAATCAGACTCCTCTTCCACTAACGATCACAAATCCGGCTCTTCACGTAGCAAGGACAAAAAGTATCATAGAAGCGATCGGGATCGAGATCGGGACAGGGACAGAGAGCGGGACCGAGACAGGGAGAAGGTACTTTAATGTAGTTCACTTGCCAGCTATGAAAACAGTTTTACCTGCAAGTTTTTCTGAGAAGTTTGCACAGCTGTTTTGAACGTTTGAATCTGAAATTAATTCCCAACTATTTTTTGTGTCATGCATCTTGAATGTGTGTAGGTCCCATCATCATCATCCAGTTCCTCGTCACATTCGCACCGACGCCGCAGCTCGGACAGCAGTCGCAGCAGCAATACCAGTTCCAGCAAGATACCGAAAGATCAGGACGCGGTGCTTCAGCAGGCCGTTGTGGCCGTTCTAGAGCAGCAAATCAACGTGGAGCCACCAATCAAAGCGGAGGAAGGCATAAAGCAAATCAAAGTGGAGCCAGTCGTAGCATCAGAAGCAGGAGTGGCAGCGGCTCCTCCCAAGGCAGAGCCAGTACTTAGTAGCCACATCAAAAACGAATTGGATATCAAAAAGGAGGCCAGCAGTGTTAAAGTGAAGCCATTGATGAATGGCGATGCAACAGCGACTAAAACACGTGAAGAGATCACACGGCAGCTGAACTTTAGCGCCAGCAGCAAGCCCTGGAAGAGCTCCTCCTCCTCTTCCGTACTGATGCCTTCGCCGGCGGCCAAGACCTCATCCTCATCGACCAACAGCAGCAGCAGCAGCAATAATCATTCCTCAAGCCTTAACAGCAGCCGCAAATCGTCCTCTTCCTACTCCTCCTCGTCTTCTTCCAGCAGTAACCATCACAAAAGCTCGTCTTCGTCGTCATCCTCCTCATCCTCCCGTCATTCATCCTCGTCTTCGCGCGACTGTTCCAAGTGCTACAAGCGCTCCAAAATACGTCGCACAAGCGTTGGCGTACAATGTGTGCCGCAGGCGCCAGCTGCTGGACCCTGGCAGACGGTCCAGAGCCTGCCACCGACGCCCAATCGCAAAGCACCTGCTGGCTTGGAAAATCTCAAATACGGCTGCTACTTTCAGGTGGAGCAATACCCGAACGGTGGCGCCTCCATTGTCCATCTGTATCAGCACGAAATCGATGATCTCTCGCCGAACGAAATGGAGGAGCTGGTGGATGAGTTCTTTAGTGTTTGCTTCGCCGAGGATGAGCAGGGATATGCGCATCATGTGATGGGCATTGTGCACGATGCTGCACGGTATATACCCGATCTGCTAGAGCATATGGCTGAGAACTATTCCACGCTGACAGTAAAGGCGGGCGTCTTGGGACGCAATTCGGACATTGAGACCTGCACGATGGCACAGTACAATGAACAGGTGTGTGGAAGCAGTAAGATCTCCCATTTAGAAGAAAATTATTCAACTGGCATTCCTTTCTTCACCTTTCAGGTGGTTCGTAACTATTGCCAAGGCACTTTCCGCTATGGACCGCTGCATCAGATCAGTCTTGTGGGCAAAGTTCATGAGGAGGTCGGCGGCTATTTTCCTGATCTTCTGGGACGCATCGAAATGAATCCATTTCTGCGAAAGGTTAATTGAATCTCGATCTCTCTTTATAGCTAAAACCCCTCTTAACTCCTGCTTTGTTTCTTTTTTAGACCATGCCCTGGGCTTGTAATTCCATACTGCAAACGGATCCGCGTCAGTCGAACGATGGACCCATTCTATGGGTACGCGCTGGAGAGCAGTTGGTGCCCACAGCGGAACTGAACAGCAAGACGCCTTTAAAGAGACAGAGGTGAAGCTCTTTAAGAAATGTTTTCCTATGTGTTTTTATAATCTTGAATCTCCATTTAGGACGCGCATCAATGAGTTGCGAAACTTGCAGTATCTTCCACGTTTGTCGGAGGCGCGTGAGACCATGATTGAGGATCGGACCAAGGCGCATGCCGATCATGTGGGACATGGACACGAGCGTATCACAACTGCAGCTGTTGGTAAGCTCCCTTTGGATCCCTCTTTCTATATAGATTGTATTTTATTTCGTATTTTTAGGCATTCTAAAAGCCGTTCACTGTGGACAATCCTATACACAGAATCGCATCACAAAGGATGTGGTTGCCTTTGCCGCTCAGGACTTCAACACAATGGTGGAGATGCTGCAGTTGGATCTGCACGAGCCGCCCATCTCGCAGTGCGTGCAGTGGATCGAGGATGCGAAGTTGAATCAGTTGCGACGCGAGGGCATTCGCTATGCTCGCATCCAGCTCTGCGACAATGACATCTACTTTCTGCCGCGCAACATAATCCATCAGTTCCGCACGGTGACGGCCGTGACAAGCGTTGGTGAGTGCAGGAATCCACTATAGTACCATCAAAAGGTATTCCCAAACTATTTAAATTTCAATTTTTAGCTTGGCATCTGCGCCTCCGTCAGTATTATCCCGGCCAGGAGGTAATCAACGAACAAAATAATCCTGTGCTAGCCGAGACACCGCATTACAAGGAGAAACAAACCATTTTGCCCCATCCCATTGGTCACGACGATTGTGGCAAGAAGACCCCGTCGAAGCGTGGCCACGATGGCGGCAAAATGGCCAAGAAAAAGCTAATCGATCTGGATGGCAAGGAGCGTCGCTCAAGTGAGAGCAGCATGGATGACGCTGGCAATGCCTCGCCACGACAGAGCCACCAGGATAACAGCAGCAACAGCAGCAGCCCGAATATCAACAGCAGCGGCAGTGGCAGTGGCAGTAACACGCCCAAAAAGAAACCCAGCAAAGATGACTCCAAGATAGACATGAGGAAAATGGTCTTGGAGCACAAATACAAGCTCACAAAGGCGGCCGCCACAGTACTCGAGGCGAGTCAGGACAAAGAGAAGCCCAAAAAGGACAAGGAAAAGGCGTCCAGCAAGTCGTACAAGGAGAAGGACAAAGATAAGGAGAAGGAAAAGGAAAAAGAAAAAGAGAAGGAGCGACGCAGTGAGCACACAACCAAAAAGCAACACCAATCATCGTCGCCAACGTCTTCGCCGACACCAGCTAAAATGCCTCGACTGACCAGCACCAATACAGCTCCAACTGCTGCAGCTCCCGTTCCTGCTGCCACTCCTGCCCCATCTCTGCCTTCAAATGCCATTGTGGCAGGACTGCCGCCGCCACTAGTGCCTCAGACACCCTTCATCCATCGCGAAGCCTACGTCAACAGCCTGAATCAAAAGGAACCCGAGATCAAAATCGAAGTGAAAATTGTTTCGGACGAGCCAACGACCAGTCGAAGTGATATGATCATCAATAGCAGTACCTCCTCCAGTGTGCCGCCGCCGCCGCTGCCTGTACTTCTTCCAACAGATTCCACAGATCCTGTGGAGAATGTGGGCAATGAGTTGATTGTCGAGAGCACACCCCAATTGGTGGTCGATCACGAGGAGGAGGTAACGGAGGTGTGTGCAGAGGAAATTGTGGAAATGGATATAACCGTGCCTGAAGAATCTGCTCCACCCGCTCCCAATCTAATTGCTGCTATGCCATCGCTTGTAGTAGCTCCAATTATCCCTCCTGCTTCAGCTCCTGCTTCTGCTGCTGGTATACCGCCACTCAAAGTTGCTCCAGCAAGTAATCTTAATCCTGCTGCTGCTATGCCGCCACTAAAAGCTGCTCCAGCAACTAATCTTAATTCAACGCCTACTCCTATTCCCACACCACTTGCTGTTACGCTGCCACCACTAACAGCTGGTCCACCACTTCCCACCCTGAGTCCAGCGCCCACTGGTCCTCCACTTCCCACCCTGAGCCTAGCACCCACTGGTCCTCCACTTCCCACCCTGAGCCTAGCACCCACTGGTCCTCCACTTCCCACCCTGAGTCCAGCACCCACTGGTCCTCCACTTCCCACCCTGAGTCCAGCGCCCAGTGCTCCTCAAATTGTTAAAGTCGTTATACCCGCCACACTGGCGCCTTTCGGCAGGATGTCGGTGGTTTTGCCCACGTTAACAGCAGCACCGCCATTGCCTCCAATGCCACCCCTACGGGCAGCTGTACCACCGCCGCCTCCACCCACCAGCACCACAGGAACAGCAGTTGGAACAGCAGTGGGAACAGCAACAGCAACCCCGATGAAGACCACCTACAAGACTTTCAGTCTGCCCTCACACAAAATCATCATTGCAGGGCCCGCCACTGGGCACAGTCGGGTGGCCACAAACCACAAGGGGATGGCCAAGACACCCGTGGATCTGCTGGGCTCCATAATGGCCAGCATGGACAAGCCGGCAGCCGGGGGCAGCTCCTCCGTCAGCATCAATCCATCTTCATCATCCCTGCCCTCATCGACATCCACAACATCCTCATCGGCAACAACGAATAGCTCGCTCTCCTCCTACACCACTTCGAGCAGCAGCAGCAGCCACAGCTATTGAGTGCGTGTCGGTGTGGGAGCAGAGCGGGTGAGCTGAGAAGAGGCTCCTACTTGGACTTTCTTTAGTGTACATTTTCGATATTTGCCTCGGGACTCCGTCTAACGGAATCCGAGCGGAACATTTTTTTTTTTGTGTGCTGTTTTTTAAATTCGGGGAATTCTCTACCGAATCCGATTCCCCCACCTTGTATATAGCAAAAGGCTTCAAAATACAAACACATACAATACACCCTATATTTGATAATGAAAAAAAAAACAACAACCAGTAGAATTAAGCTCAAAATGCGACACTTGAGATAGAGATGTAGTTTTCTAATTTATTTACACCACACGCATGCACTCTTTAGATACAACAATTGAACAGTTTTTAAAGGCAGGACAGGAGGGTACCTTCAAATGTTATATGGTAAAGATTGTATGGCACACATGCCCCCTTATATACAATATATACATATATATATATCATGTGCACACAGTAATCGTTAAAAGTGAGCCACCGCCAAGTGCGTGGCAGAGAGATCCCAGTTTCATTTCCTTCTGAACAACTTTTTTGAAAAGTGTTTTGAACGTGCGTAGAACAATACACACATTGATAATTATGATATATTCATACATACATATATATACACCATATATAACTCTAGACCTTAAGCCAGCTTACACGTTGATGAAACAATAAAGATTCGGATCGTACAAAAACAAAACAAAACACACAAAAAACCATTTGGAATGTTTTCTGTTTTACAGAGGGAGAGCCAGGCACAGTGGGTAAAGTCAATTAAATTTTCGATACAGTGATCTGGCAGCCTGGAGGAGTGCTTTAGGTTTGGCTGTTCGGAATAGATTCCTCCTCCGACCTTGTTTTCCAGCTTCGATCCATCTGTGAAGATGTTGGTATCTGTGTACCCCCTTGGAGTGCTTCATAGGGCGGCAGTTCTCTGAACTTTGCCCATTTGTTTGGTGATTGTCCTTTTTGATAGGGCCGGCCACCACACTGTAATTCCGTAGAGTAGTATAGGTGTGACTATTGCCAGATATATAAATTGGACTATGCTTGGTCTCATGCCATTTTAAGCAAATAGCTTTTATAACATGTGTAGAGCGCTGTCGTTGCCTTCTTCACTCTTTCTTTGACGCTCAGATTCCAATTAAGCTTCTTGTCAATTACCAACCACAAGTAACTGGTACTGTCGCTGAAGGAGAGCCTGCATTCATTTAATATTGGCGGGGTTGAGAGGCGGAACCTTGTATTTATTTGTGAATAGCACGAGTTCCCGAGGATTAACTCCCAGTCCGCACGATTTTGCTTATTTTTGTTTGAGGGTAATTCCCCGAGAAGATAATGGTAACGTCGTTCTCGTACGCTATCTTACCAGCTCATCAGACCAGTAATTGGTGCTTTAAAGGTATAACAATTTTAATCTCTAGAAAATAATACAAATCGTACAAAAAGCGGTTTGGATAAATCCATAAAATCTAGCTTCAACAGATCCAAAGCCGAAAATAAATTGCAAAACACAAAAGACAAACAAACGACGGAATGTAGACAATCGCGCCACCATTCGAATGGATGTCTTACAACTTGGAGCGCAGTTCCTCGATGCGGCCTTGAGCAGAGCGCTGCAAGTCCATCAGTTTCATGGCAAAGCCCATGTTGCCCTGGATCTTGATCTTGCCCTGGAAGAAGGCCTTCTGCGGCGGCAGCTTGCCCGTCAGCAGTTCGAACACATCCTCATCGCTGATGATGAAGGTGACATCACATTTTTCTACAACCAAAAGCGGGGGGAAAATTAATTAGCAGGCCAAAAGGTAATTAAGTTCAGTAATGAATTCAACTTACGTGTGCCATTGAAAATGATCTTGCCTTTGCCCTGCTTGGCATCGATGACCCAGAAGCCAGTCTGTCCTTGGGGTCCATTGTTCACCTTGAAGCCATAGATAGCGCGAACCTTTTCGATCAGACCATCCTTGTCCTCCTGCATGGCCTGTTCGAGGACCTTCAGTAGAGGCGCCACCTTGAAGCCATCCTCGCTGGTGGCCGCTTTGGCAGCAGCCGTAAGATTGTGCACCACATTGTTCGCCGCTGGGAAGCCCAGGCGGTACAGAGCCACCACTACAGCGCCGCCAAGACCAAGATTATGTTGCAGGGCGAGCTGCACATTGGGCACCTGTCGCTTCTCAGCCAGGCCACGCAGCTGCCAGCACAACTCAGCGCACTGGGCCAGGCCAGTAGCTCCCAGAGGATGGCCCTTCGAGATGAGGCCGCCGCTGGGGTTCACCACGAACTTGCCGCCGTATGTGTTGTCTCCGCGATCGATGAACTCGCCAGCCTTACCCTCGCCGCACAATCCCAGGGCCTCGTAGGTCACCAGCTCGTTGGCGGAGAAGCAATCGTGCAGCTCCACCACCTGCACATCCTGGGGCTTGTAGCCGCTCTTGGCAAAGAGACGCTGACTAGCCAGAGCTGTCATATCGTAGCCGGCGATCTTCATCAGACTCTTGTCCGCGAAGGTAGATGCTGGATCGCTGGCCATTTCCATGCCCACGATCTCCACAGCCTGCTTCTCCAAGCCATGGCGACGCACGAACTGTTCGGAGGCCAGAATAGCAGCACCAGAGCCATCAGAGGTGGGGCAGCACTGCAGTTTGGTCAGCACTCCCTCGACCACCTGCGGCGACTTCATAATCTGCTCTAAAGTGTATTCATCGCGGAACTGCGAGTAGCTGCGAGATTAGATTAAAAATATAAATACAAAATGACTGCAAAGGGCTCCGAGAGTACATACGGATTATTGACGGAGTGCTTGTGGTTCTTCCAGGCGATCTTGCCAAAGTGTTCGGGCTTGGTACCGTACTTCTTCATGTGCTCCTTGCCAGCATTGCCGAAGATCTGGGCAGCCATGGGTCCAGGTCCAATTTCGGTAAGCTCTCCCATCTCGGTGATGTGACGCTCCATGGGGTTGGTGCGGTCAAAGTACTGTTGGTATATGAACACAGGAGATAAGTAGATTCGTATAAGTTGAATTACAAACAGAAGGAGTTTCCTACCTTTGCCCCCAGGGAGCCACGCTCCATCTTCTCGAAGCCCAGGGCCAGCACACAGTCGGAGGTTCCAGACTCGATGATCTGCTTGGCCAGGTAGAGGGCGCTAGATCCTGTGGAGCAGTTGTTGTTCACATTGTAGACGGGAATGCCGGTCATTCCGACCTCATAGACAGCGCGCTGGCCGCAGGTGGAGTCTCCATAGACGTAACCGGTCACCGCCTGCTGCACCTCCTCGTACTTGATATTGGCGTCTTGTAGAGCCTTGGTGATGGCCTCCTTGGCAAAGTCCGGATAGCAAACATCAGCACGACGGCCGGGCTTCTCGAACTGCAGGCAAAAGAAGAGACATAACACCCATAAGCAACAGGTTTGAAAATAAATAATCCCCTTAACGACTGCTAAAACCAGTACCGAGAGCAAGAATGGAATAATTCTAATCGGACCACTTCAGTGGGGGGCAAAGGCAATGCGATAATGATATATATGCACCCGACCATTCGAGAGCAGTCAGATTAGTGACCGAAGTGCACCCCAGATCAAAGTCCAGGAGCTATTAACATCATTATTGCTCAATTTTCACTTGAAAAAAGTCTTTGCAGCTTTTCATTCCACAACCACTTTCTTTTATGTATTTTGTTCACACACCTTTGTCATTCCCACACCGACGACATACACACGGGTCTTGGTCATCTTGGATATGCAGGTACAAGTGCTGAGTGGAAATTAGCAAATCAGGTAAGACCGCTACTAGCGCTTTAAGTCGAATGATTAAAATGTCGTTGTTTAATGTAAATAAACAGCGGTGTGACCTTTGATAAAATATACCGTCCGACCCTCAGAAATATACCGTCTCATTTTAAAAATATACCGTAAATATACTGTCGAATTCAAGTTCTATTATACATATTCCCCGTTTTTGATTTTCCGTCAAATATTACTAGCTTGATAAAACCCTCAGCCATGCCCACATAATTTTATCCAATTAATGAACTTATTTTCTACTTGACTGGCTTATTTTAAATACTTGCATTGTTTTCCTGCTACGGCGATTGCTTGATTGTTTTTGCCTCAATTTCGGTTCCTCAACAACAATATAGCCCCTCGTATGATGAAAAAACGAATTTAGCCCACTTAAGCCTCTTCTATTCAAACATGATAACAGCTTGAGTTAAACCGCGGAAAATAATACTAATATAATATATTATTTATGTTAAAATTCTGTTTCCAAGCTCATTTGAAACTTTCTTTATAATGACCTTTTCTCAGATTGATTTGTTTTTTCTAAGAATACCTATTCTTGGTTTCTGTAAGAACATAAACGTTGAGATATCTTTAAAGCAGAGACTGACTAGTTACTGCATTAATTGGAGCCTGGGATGACAAACATTTCCACAATTATACATATATGTATAGACAGATTCCTCAAGATATATAGATTGGCGGTTGATTTTTGAAATAGCGCTCTCCTATCCCCCACTGATTGTAAATATGATGGTCCTTATACAAATAGCGTGATTGAAAAACATTATTTTGTCTTAATATTTATGTATGTATTACCTAAAAATCGTTTTTATAATTTTGTATCCATTTTTCGGTAAATAATCAAAATTTGCTTTGCTTATTAAAAAGTTCCATGGAACGTCTATAAGTGTATAAACATTAGATTTCTATTGTGAAATGTAGTTTATGGATAAAACAGGAGTGTCATCCATCATTCAGTCGCTATCACTCTCGGAGGCATCATCGGAGGAGCTCTCAACGCGGGCTCCGCGTCGACCGCGACCACCACGACGGCTGGTGGTCCTGCCAGCAGTAGCAGCAGGGCGACCCCCCTTCTTCGTTCGGTTGCCGGCGGCCTTGGTTCTGTTGGCCGAACGCGTTTCGTCAGCCTGGTTCTGGCTGCTGTCGGCTCCATCGGCGGTGGGATCTTTGACTGCCAGGCACTCGGCGAGGCGCGTCTCGAACTCGGTGACGGTGGCCTTCAGCTCGGGCTTGGCCAGCTTGTTGGTGTTGCTGATGATCAGGCGGAAGGACGCGTAGACCTCGTCGTTCTGCACCTTGTCGCGGTAGTGCTGCATGTTGTCCATCAACTTATTGATTGAACGCTCGTTGTAGCTCAGGAGGCTGAGGCAGTAGGCGATGTCGCGCCACTGCCGCTCGACACGGGCCAAGGGGAAACGCAGGCAGAGCTTCTCCACCAGCGACTCGATCTGGCGGTCCTTCTGGATGAGACCCAAAATGTAGGACATGATGATTTGGTACTTGTGCTCCTCGAGACGCAGATTGGTGTCGCCCAGACGCGAAATGATGTCGGGGAGCACGTTGTACAGGATGTTTGACTTATTGGCTGTCTCCTTGAAGAACTCCTTGGTGATGCTCTGTATCTCCTCGTTTTCGTCGATAATGCATAGTGCCATGTCCGAGATCTGGCCCTTCACGCGTATCATCTCGTTCAGAAGCAGATGCGACAGCATCTTGACAGCCGTCAGCCGCAGCTCCGTATTAGTCTCGTGCAGCTGCGCGTAAAAGTGCCCCGTCCACGGCTCAATGATGTTCGGGAAGCGGAAGGTGAGATCGGACAGGCCCACCACCGTGTTGCACTTGATCTTGATGTTTGTGGTCACATTGAGGATATTCATCAGGAAGGACATGTTTGACTCGCAGAACCGCGACGAGACGGTCATCAGGCGGGCCAATGTGAGGGTCGCTGCCTGCTGAAGCTTCGGATCCCGGTACTCGCCCGGCTTCTTGCAGATATCAATGATTACGGGCGTCAGCCAGTGGAGCAGGCCGTTCGGATCGTACATCAGCATGTCCTCGCATATGACATGGATCTCATCGGCAATGCTATCCTCTGCTGTGGCCCCCACCAAATCCTCGTCCGGCTCCTGTTGCGGCTCTGCGGCCGAGTTGGACAAACGCTTACGCACCTCCATCGCCGAGACGTTCATGGTGCGTCGCAACAGCTGCTGCTGGGCGGCCTTCCTGCCAGCCTCTTGCGTGCGTGTATCCCTCTCCTGCTGGGCTGTGAGCTCCTCGCGGTACTTCATGTTATTGTAGACATCCATGTCCAGGAATATCATCTCCTTGATGGTCATGTAACCGATGCAGAACAGAAATCGCGACACCGTAAATACGGGCATACGACGCCCGGGCGGTGGTCCCCCTGGGCTCTGGCTGCCCTCCGTCTGTGTCTGTGGAATGGACAGAGGCTGGGTGTACGCAATCTCAGTCGGCTGCGACTCCAGTGCCAGTTCGTTTTCCTTGTCGGCATCCGCATCTGCAGCCTCAATCGCGTCAGCATTCGCATTCACTGAAGCGGCGGCGGCGACCAGCCATTGTTTGTAGAATCGCCTGTTTAGCTCCTTGAGGAGGTCCTGGGCCAGCACATCGGGGGACTGGCACATGCGGTAGATGTACTCAAACACGCTTGTGGCCATGCCATCAAAGTCCTTGAGCTCCTGGTGGAAGAAGCAGTCGAAAAAGAAGCGTTTCACCTCCAGCACGAACTTGTCATCGGTGTTGTGGCGCTTGTAGTACTTGGCGTTGTTGTTGGCATCGATGCTATTGACCAGTAGACGCAGGCAGCCGGCGAAGAGGCGCGGTTCGCGTCGTGCGCGCTGCCCCACGGCAATGTCCTCGATGATGGCCGTGTTGGCGGTGACAATGCTGTTCTTAGCCTTCGATGCCATGATCAGCAGCTCGAGGGCGAGTCGTGCCTCGGTGCTTGTGGTGCCCTCCAGCTTCAGGGTGAAGCGCTCGAACAGCACCTGAATGACGAGGGCATCTATCTCCCCGACGTTCACCCACTCGGCTACCAGCGTCTCCAGCGACAAGTAGTGTCCATAATCGATTTCGCTGAGAAATTTCGAAAGATTTTGCACGACCCTTATGGCATGCGCGCGTGCCTGCAGCTCTGTGGTAAAGAGCACCCGGCGATAGGCCTCGGAGACGGCATCGCGCTTCTCCTTGTCCGACGACCACACCAGCATTAGCATTTTCCGCATACCGGCATCTGTCCCGGCGATGCCGAACATGTAGCCGGTAGTGAAAAGATTCACTGCCTCCAGGACATCTGTGTTTGTCTTGGACATGAGCAGGTCCTGCAGCTTGGGATAGGAACCCGTCACAATGGTGGTGTAATCGATGCTGTCCTTGAGGAATTGCACCGTCTTGATCTGTCGCAGCATCTCCTCGCTCTAAAATAGAGAAAGCTTAGCAAAATGATTCGATCTCTGCGCTGAAATAGAACCTACGCTTTGCTTGAGGCCTGCGGCCAGCAGATGGTAGGTCTTAAGCAGGGCCAAAACATAGACGACCTTCTCCTCGAACTTCAGCAGGGAACTAAAACGAAAGGATTAATCAGAGCTCAAATAAAGAAAAATAAAAGGAATCTGGTGAGACTAACATAATTTCGTGATTTCCTGCCAGGAAGTCGATTTTGCGTACCAAAACAATGGCCTTCTTGTAGTCCTTGTCACGCATGAGCGGCAATATCTTCTCCAGTAGTTCTGTGTCGCTCTCCTCCTTGTCGAAATCCAAATCGGGAACTGCAATGCCAATGAATGGATAATATTCGAAAGAAGGCGAAAGAAAATATGATTGAAGCCTTACATTCGGTTAAATGCTCTTCGATTTGAGGCAATATCTCGATCGCCCTTTCGCCCCATTGCTGATTGAGCTGTTCCTCCTCCTTGCGCTCCGCCTCCAGCACTTCGTTGAGCTTCTCCATGATTTCTACCTCATTCTGGTGCTTGTGGAGGAGCTCCTCCAGCGATAGCTTGCTCGAGAATGGATTGCTTTCGAGCGTCGATTTGATCAACTGCATGGCCGCCTTGCGCACCAGCGAGCTCTTGTCCTCTAGCCGCCCCACAGCCGCGGCCAGTACCTTTGTGAGATAGTTGAGCGGTACGGCATGTTCGGTCTTCAGGTGCACCCAAATGTTCAGGGCCTTGGTGCGCACGTGGGCGGAAACGTCCAGGATGTGGTCGTACAGATGGTCGAGGAACTCGTTGCGCACCTCCTTCATTTCATCGCTGAGATCCTCGGCGGTCAGCTCACTGATCACGGCATCGGCTAAGATCTGGAGAACGGTGTTGCGTAACGTGTGCGACTGGCAGTCGAGCAGTTCCTCGCTGAGCTTTGACAGATGCGGAATGATGAGCCCCGGGGCGATGCTCGAGAACTCAGACAGAAAGGCGGAGAAGTGCTTAGACACCGTCGTGTCCGCGCTATCCAGCTGGAGGGCCTCCACAATGCTCTTGAGCAGAATTTCGAAGACCGTCGAAATGCCGTACTCCTCGTGCAACGTCAGTATGCCGTTGGCCACCGCTGCGGCGGCGTGCTCAGTGCCGCGCAGGATCTGCAGTATGCGGACCGGGAAGGTCATGGCGTGGTTGAAGCGCTTAATGCATGTGCCCAAAATCTGAAACAGGGTATCGAACACATGCCGGTTGTCGTGGCGCATCGGCGTGAGCTCCAAAGTGCGATAGCAAATGTCACAGAGCATTCTGTAAGGCAACAAGTAGGTGGAACTGAACAACTGATCTGATCGGATCGTAATGGGTGTCTAATGCTCACGTTATAAAGTCCTCTTCAGCTATGGGTGGAGCCCAGAGCCGCTCCAGCGGCAACTGGAGGATATTGAAGAGCTGAACGAGGAATTTGCCGCGCTTTACATCCCAATCGGGGTACTGCTCGAGGGCCTCCGGCTGCTTACCGCGTTTCTTCTGCACGTTCATCTGCTGGTCGCGCATCGCACGTTGAATCACACTGTCGATCTTCCTGACGACGTTTACCTGCAGGTAGAGTGTCATCTTGGTGAGATTCAAATGGCGGATGCGGTTAGTGGGCGGCTCCTTGTCGGCGAAAGTCTCTGTGAGGCTCTGGCCTAGCTTTTCGACAGTCACGTACAGCAGGTCGAAGGAACGCATCAGGTTCCGAATGGAGGCCCCATCCGTGCCGTTCGACTCGATGACGGAGTAGTACGTGTCGAAGGTATCCAATATGTAGAAGGCATCCCTGTCCTGGTTCACTTTGCGCTTGCACTCTGCAAAAAGTCGGGAGTGTTAATCCAAGGGGCCTCTGTACTTCGGTTTGAACGCGTCGGACGCGCCAACTACCACCGCTTACCCAGCAGTTTTTCGGGTATTTCTTTGCTGCTGTACACCTCCTTGACGTAGTAGTGGTCGCCGCTGGAGTTGACCAGATCCTCGGAATTCAGTGGTAATATGAACTGAAAGTCATGTGTCTCCTCCATTGCACAGAAAATTATTAAACAATATTTTTTTGCCGCGAAACAAAAAGCAAGCGTCGCAATTCTATAGTGATGGGAGTGTCAACAGTCGATACATGCAATACATATCGGCAGCGATAGATGAATACCAAATAATATATCGCAGCGTTAGATATGGTGGCAGTTGTCTTTTTGAAATGGGAAAAAAATAAATATTAAAAGACACAGATTGTCTAAATAGAAATTGATTTATTATGTACTTATTATACTATAATACACATTATAATTATCATAAAAAATTATGTGTTGAAATGAAACGACTTTATGTGGGGCAATGGGGGATCTGATGGATAAGATGAGGATAAGCGATTCGCAGTAAAATTGTTAATTTTATGAGGTGGTGGCTGGTCAGCAGAATCATGTTTTTAACACTAGTTCTTTCATTCGAAGAAACATTTATGGATTTCAAAGCTTTTTTTCAAGGATATGTTCTCCATTCTTAATTGGGTATTCTCCACGCGTAGGCACTCAGCCTCTGCTTGCAGCTCATTGTTTCTTTGTTGCAAAAACAAAATTAATGATGATTCGGATTGAGAATGGCTGGCTTCTTCCATGCTATCGGACAACTGGTCTTCAATGATATATCCATCATTGTCATGACTTTCGGAATGTGTGGTTTGCTCCCCGCTATCGGACATTTCGTCTTCAACGATATATTTCTCAAATTCTGCATCTGCGGCTTGTTCCAATTGCGCCAAGCTCTCAGCGGACAACGTATTTTCAATATTCAAGCTTTCGGACAAGGGCGGTTTTACTGTAATATCACTTTCTTTTTTCAGTTCCGGCTTTATGCGGCGTCGATATCGCTTTTGCCATCTGCTAAACACAGGTCTATGCATTGGTTCGTGACCTAAAATAAAATAAATTCAATTAATATTTGTTCTTTTATTTACAAATAGCACATACCCAAGTTTTCAGTGGGAAGACTTCCTATCCGAAGCTTTCCATTCACAAAGCATTCATCTAGGAAGTGTTTTACGCATACCTTGGCGCGCGTAGGCGCCCCACTTATTCTAAGATTCGCGAACCAATGTTGTCGATTTCCTTTGTGGACAAAGTATGTGCGCTCATGGCTTGAGCAGCCTTTTACCAAACACTTTACAATTGGTCTAAAATTAAAAAATAATATTTCAATGTTACATCTGTACAAAATCATATGCCATGTATTATTTCTGATTGCCAGAATTGCATATCATAAATCCAATGAAACTTATTTGCACGCAGCAGAAGTGGCGACGGGTCTTGTTTTCTATTTTTGTTTTTACATATTTATAATAACAAGAATGAAAGATCAGTTCGGCACGCCGAACGAACGCTGACACAATCTGACGGACGGACAAACTTGGCTGTGTAATTACACCTACACATACAGGTATGCCTGTATGGAATTACTGTTTCACGTACCTTACCCACTCCATTTCAAATGGATTATTTTCTATTAAACATTACTCTCTTAATAATTATAGTTTGTATTTGCACTTTTTCCCTAGACATACGATTTTGTTTAGTTTATTTATTTACTGAAAAATTGTTCCTGTGTGTGTGCACTTAAGGAACAGGGTTGATTCGGTGTCGATAGTTATACCGCGCCGTCATATCAGTGAAATACACGAAATAAAAATACCAACATTTAATACCGCAATTTATATACATATATTGAAACGGCCGCTAAATTTTAATGTTCTATTATTGTATTCAAATATATTATTTACATGTACATATGTATTCTATAAGTAATAATATATCACAATTATCTTAATACAAATTATGGTACATATATAATTCATTGCCGATAAATCCGTTATGCCATGGAGGATATTTTTCATTATTCGAACAAACATTTATGGATTTCAAAGCTTCGTTTCAAAGAAATGTTCTCCATTCTTAATTGAGAATTTTCTAAACGTAGGCATTCAGCCTCTGCTTGCAGCTCATTATTTCTTTGCTTCAAATACAAATTTATTGATTGTAATGTTGATTCCGACTGTGAATGATCTTCAATGACATATCCATCCTTTTCGGAATGCGTGGACTGTTCCGCGCTATCGGACTGGGGATCTTCAACGATATATTTATCAAATTCGGATATATCCTCTTGGTCCCATCCATCAGCAGATGGATCTTCAATCTGCTTTTCCTCTTCTTGGAGCTTAGCTTTAGCTTTTTTTATGCTTCTTCTTTGATGTCTGCTAAACTTCGGTAAATACACTGGCTCACGGCCTAAAATTAAAAGAAAACATATTAAACATAATTAATATATGTATGGAAATTCATTTAATACTGTTCATAAAAGAACTTACCTAAATTTTCAGTCGGAACACTGCCCATCCTAAGACGATGATCCAACGACAAGCATTCCGCCAGGAAATGTTTTGCGCATACCCTAGAGCGCCTTCGCGCTACCTTTATTCCAAGATTAGCGTACCAATATTTGCAATTTACTAGCGGGATCTGGTATGAGCGGTTATGCCCTGAGCAGTCTTTTACTAAACATGGCCACATTTCTCTGAAATTTTAAGAATCAATTAAAAGTTAAATTAAACATAAACATACATGTACATACATACAAATGCAAGCATATGTTTTTTCTGTTCAAAAATACCATAAATTATATGTATGAAACTTACTTGCGTACTGGTGAAGCTCCGACGGGGTTGTTAGCATTATTTGAATCCATTTTTTTGTTTTTATTTATAACAAAAAGCGATGATCCGATCAGTTCGGTGGCCGCGGCTGAAGGTACTTCTGCCGAATGATGGCAACCAGACTTACGGACCGACAGACTGGCTAATTCTTCTATTTATTCAAGTTGTTATTGCTTTTTCCCTATTTAAACTATTTACATAAAATATTTTTGCTTGCTAATTTCGTACACTTGCTTTGTGTTTACAAAAATAACAGGGTTGATTCGGCATCGATAGCTGGGCTGCCATATCATAAAAATACCAAAATGTAGAACATAACTATTTTAATACTATACATATTTGCCAGGCGGTAGAAGGCGCCAAATTAAAAATATTTCGAGAACACACATAATAAATGATCTCAATAGAAATATGAATATTAATTATGTACCTGTATTTATATATACTAGAATCCCTGGGATCCATATAGAATCTCAGACTAGGATCCGTCAGGCAAGGCTAAGAAGCGTTTTGCATTAACAATTTCCTTTATTAGGTGTAGACCGATCCGATCTTTCTTTTACTCGAACAAACATTTATGGATTTCAAAGCTTCTTTTCAAAGATATGTTCTCCCTTCTTAGATGAGTATTCTCTACGCGTAGGCATTCAGCCTCTGCTAGCAGCTCATTGTTTCTTTGTTGCAAATACAAAACTAATGATGATTCTGTTTGTGAATGCGTGTCGTGTTCCTCCATGCTACCAGATACCGGATCTTCAATGATATATTTATCCAATTCGGATCTTTCCTCTTGTTCCAAGCTATCAGCGGACATCGGATCTTTGATCTTCATCCTTTTTATTTGTTCTATGTTTCGCTGTTGATGTTTGCTGAACTCTGGTTGATACAATGCCTCACGGCCTTAAATGAATATAAAAAACCTACAGTTAGTATATTTTCCATTAATTATATTTATGCTATAGCTCACCTAGGTTTTCAGTAGGAAGACTTCCTAAACGAAGCTTTCCACGATTTAAAAAGCACTCCTCTCGGAAGTGCTTTGCGCACACTCTTTGGCGACTATGCACAAAAAGTATTCCAATGTTTGCGAGCCAAAATTTGCGATTTCCTACGGGGACCTGATATGAACGCTCATGGCTTGAGCAGCCTTTAATCAAACACGGCCACATTTGACTAAAATAAATACATGAAACAAATGGTTATAGTAAGATTGAGACAACTTGTACATATTGAAATATACATAAAAGCTTGACGTGATGTTCTGAAACTTACTTGGCTGTATTATTTATATATGTATTTATAGCGAAAGAAAGTAAGGTCAGTTCGGTGGCCGTGGTTGTAGGTACCCTTGCCGAATGATGGAACACAGACGGACGGACAGACTGACGGGCTGTGCAATAACATACATATGTGTGTGTTCCAGATTAATGCACTGTACAGTTTTCTCCTTTTAATTATTCTACTTTGTTATTTCTTTTTCCCTTCCTAACTATTCACATAAAATATTTTTGTTTGCTAATTTCGTACACTTGCTTTGTGTGGGACCAAAATAACAGGGTTGATTCGGCGTCGATAACGGGGCTGCCACATCATACAAATTAGCGGCATAAAAAATACCAAAATGTAATACATAAATATTTCAATATTCACTGATTAATGCAATGTGTTTATTAATATTGTATTATTCAAAACATTTAATCATAAAATAATGCAACGACAGCATGGGCAGCAAAGCAAGTTTCAACTTTCTAGCTCCATTAACGGGGCCGGCGTCAGCTGTTCGTTATCAGGCGGAGAAAGAAGTAACCGGTTGGATCCACCGTGAGGGTATATAAAGAAGAATCCGATTGGATCCACCGCAATTTATTTCAGCGGCTTCGTAAGCAGAAAGACACACAGCAAACATGACCAAGACTAGGGTTTACGTTATCGGCGTGGGCATGACCAAGGTACGGCCGCTGAAGTTTGACCTTTGTGCTGTCTTTCATTTTAACATTATTCTGGTGTATCTCTTCTTAGTTCGAGAAGCCCGGCCGTCGTGCTGATGTCTGCTATCCGGACTTTGCCAAGGAGGCCATCACCAAGGCTCTTCAGGACGCCAACATCAAGTACGAGGAGGTGCAGCAGGCGGTGGCCGGTTACGTCTATGGAGACTCCACCTGCGGCCAGCGCGCTGTCTATGAGGTCGGAATGACCGGCATTCCCGTCTACAATGTGAACAACAACTGCTCCACAGGATCTAGCGCCCTCTACCTGGCCAAGCAGATCATCGAGTCTGGAACCTCCGACTGTGTGCTGGCCCTGGGCTTCGAGAAGATGGAGCGTGGCTCTCTGGCGTCAAAGGTAGGAAATCCTTCTGCTTGTAATTATGCTTAAACGAATCTGGTCATCTCCTTTGTTCATATACCAACAGTACTTTGACCGCGCCAACCCCATGGAGCGTCACATCACGGAGATGGGGGAGCTTACCGAAATTGGAGCTGGACCCATGGCTGCCCAGATCTTCGGAAATGCTGGCAAGGAGCACATGAAGAAGTACGGTACCAAGCCCGAACACTTTGGCAAGATCGCCTGGAAGAACCACAAGCACTCCGTCAATAATCCGTAAGTTCAGTCGAAAGTTCACTTGCCACCAGCTTATCTTATCGCCGAGAGCCTCCGACTATCATCATCAGTCCACTCCATTGCCTGCATTCAGTCGGGAGACCGACCTATACACGCGTTTGTTTTATCTGTCGGTCTTTATTGGTTCCAGCTACTCGCAGTTCCGCGATGAATACACTCTGGAGCAGATTATGAAGTCGCCGCAGGTGGTCGAGGGAGTGCTGACCAAACTGCAGTGCTGCCCCACCTCTGATGGCTCTGGTGCTGCTATTCTGGCCTCCGAACAGTTCGTGCGTCGCCATGGCTTGGAGAAGCAGGCTGTGGAGATCGTGGGCATGGAAATGGCCAGCGATCCAGCATCTACCTTCGCGGACAAGAGTCTGATGAAGATCGCCGGCTACGATATGACGGCTCTAGCTAGTCAGCGTCTCTTTGCCAAGAGCGGCTACAAGCCCCAGGATGTGCAGGTGGTGGAGCTGCACGATTGCTTCTCCGCCAACGAGCTGGTGACCTACGAGGCCCTGGGCTTGTGCGGCGAAGGCAAGGCTGGCGAGTTCATCGATCGCGGAGACAACACATACGGCGGCAAGTTCGTGGTGAACCCCAGCGGCGGCCTCATCTCGAAGGGCCATCCTCTGGGAGCTACTGGCCTGGCCCAGTGCGCTGAGTTGTGCTGGCAGCTACGTGGCCTGGCTGAGAAGCGACAGGTGGATGGTGCCAAGCTGGCGCTGCAGCACAATCTGGGTCTGGGCGGCGCTGTAGTGGTGGCTCTTTATCGCCTTGGCTTCCCGGGAGCAGCCAATGCAAAGTTGTAAATGGGATTGGATTTTGTACATATTTACTATTAAACGTGAACTCTTTTATAATCCTACAATCTTTTTCCAATCTCCAGTCTACTCGTAGATTAGATTGTACACTGGTTTCACTTGCGTTTCAGCTTGGTGGCTGCCTGACGCTTTCCACCTCTGCAAATCCGGCGTAATCCTACGCAGGCAATGAACAGGAGAAGTAGGACAGAGATTGCCACCAAGTAGACATCCAGAGAGTAGTAGACAAACCGGGAAAGATGCACGGCGCTAGGTTGGATGAGAGGTGCTCCTTTGGTCTCGGCGACATGCTCCACCCACCAGATAGCTGTTTCCAGAGGAGGCTGCATGCGGGTGTTATACGCGGAGGCCACGGCCAGTGCCTTGGCTTTGAAGGAGGGATCCAGCGCTTTCGTGAGTGTCTCATAGACTGTCTTCTCGCTGAGCTTATAAAAGTCCAGACGCAGGGCCATGCCCCGCTGAACCAGAGATTCGATGTTCAGTGACTGATCGCCATACATGGGCATTCCCACAATGGGTATGCCGCTGGACACAGCCTCCGAGGTGCCCATGAGGCCGCCGTGCGACAGAAATAGCTTAACATTGGGATGGGCGAATATGTCGCGCTGTGGCAGCCACTTCCTGATGTGCAGATTGTCGGGCTTGTTGGGCAGCGTGTCGTTCTCCCACTTCCAGATGACCTGCTGCTCCAGACGGGCAATGGCACGTACCATGCCATCTCTCTTCGCTTCGGACAAGGAACTGGCACGCAGCTGAGAGCCCCAACTGATGAGGATTACACCATTGGTGGCCTTATCAAGCAGCTGCTGGAGATCATCGGGCAAGGGCTGGGCGGGCTTCAGGTGCACTCCGCCCACTTCAATGATGTTCGGAGGCAGAGGTTTGGGTCCACTCAGCGAGAAGTGCTGGTTGACGAGCATAATGGAGGTATTCCTCACCATCGCTTGGGTAGAAGGCAGTCCAGGACCGAATTTCTGGCGTATCAAGGCATCGGCAGCGGAAAAACTGAACATTCGGTAGAGCATATTAATCGAATGCACTGTGATCCAATTACCCAAGCGACCGGCAAATGACATCTCCTGCGACTGACCCATGAAGAGGGCCGAGATATACGAGGGGATCAACGGAGCACCCATTCTCTCATAGTGCCAGGGCATCAGAGCACAGCTGCTCATGCCAATCACCGGCGCCTGCAGCACATGCGCCACACTCATCAGGCAGTCCGTGTTGAAGTGCTCCATCAGGATCACATCATAGTAGCCAGGAGGATGCTTAAGGATCGTTGCCAATGCCTCACTGTTCAGGGTGGTGTTGCAGGCCTCTTTGCCGAAGACGTAGAGCATGTAGAACTCTGCGTAGTGCATCAGAAATGGTAACGGCCGCTCGAATTCCTATAGAAAGTGCATACCATTAGTATAATTGAATTGCAATGACATTTGACCTACCGTCAGTGGAATGACATCCGACAAGTTGGAAGATGGCAGCACATAGTCCGTATATCCAGAGGGAGGTTCCTTATCCGGAAAGGGACTCAAAACATCCACACTGTGGCCCGCCTCGGCCAGTCCCCGCATAATCGGGTGAAAGAATTTGAAGTGGCTCATTGATGGATGGGCAAACATGCCTAAAATCTTTAGAGAGCTGGCCGTACCAGCTAGTGATATCACCGCCAACAGGGATAGCCACTTGTAGACCTGATTTTTAATCATTTTAGCTGTGGTGGCGACAGAATGGATTTGTGATTATCATCATTATTAAGTATAAATGTGCTTTTGTAAAGTGCAATTATTAGTGTGTGTGTGTGTGTGTCAGATAATCATCTAAAATTACCAATTGCACATTGCCACCTTTCTTTTTACATATGAAATTAGAAAATAACACAAATATACTCACAGGCTTTGTTTTTAGACCTCTCGGGGACCGATCCGTCGCTGGCAAAAGATGAGCGTCAACTGAGGAATGAGTCCCCATAAAGGGAACCCCAAAAAGAGAACTTTACAAAATGCAAAGAGTTCACTAGCCTATACCTGTTTCTCTCTTTACCTAATTGATGGGCAGAGAGTTAATGTTCAAAAAATATTTTTTGTTATACTCGTGGCATAGGCGTAGGGGTCTCTTTAGAGGGGGTTATGATTAAGTAAACTATCTACATCTATGGTATGTTTAGATTTTTATTTTTTACGACCATGTGGTAGAGCTACTAACATTACTATTCCAAGGCAATTAAGGGACATTAAGCCAAACTATCAGCGGGTCAGCTTTCCTTTTATAAAGATATATCCAAACTGTTTTCATTTTTGATCGGTGATAGCCTGGACCACTTTTCTACAACTAGTACTCGTACTATACTATATGCCATGGTGTATATATAGAGAGGATCATAGAGGAATTCACCCTTCACTGACTAGCCACACTGGGAGAGAGCACATTAGTAGAACTGGGTATACAAATACACGATACGATCCATATATATACTCGTATGATCCGATCGTATATCGCTTATATATCTACTTTATCTTAATGTTTTGTACAAATAATGAAGCCTAAAAGTATAATACAGCAGCTAATGCGAAGCAGAAGTTATTAATAAGTATAGTATAGGGAGATATATTCCAATTTTATTAAACATTTAATTTGTTTTTAGTCCGATCTACGATTACAACTACGATTGAAATCCTTGGTCAGGAAGCGTCTGTACACAAAAAAGTTTCTTACACAAGAACATATAAAATATCACATACACAACAAACGATGACAGATTCCCCCATTAGTCCCTCTTTGGCTTGGCGGCAGATTTGGAGCCGCAGCAGCGTCGAATGAGGGCCAGCCAACTACCGATGATAATGGCCAGGATAAGAGCCACGACCGCATAGCAGTCGAGGGAGTAGTAAACGAAGCGGGACATATGCACGGCGCTGGGCTGCAGCAGGGGAGCACCGCCAGTGTGAGCCACATGCTCCACCCACCACATGGCCGTCTGCAGAGCCTGCTGCGGGCGATGGTTGTACGAGTGGGAGACGGCCTTGGCGGCATCGTAATATCTAAGAAAGGATAAGGAGAAATCCAGTTAGGAATGATGATACTCCCAGAGACACAGAGATAGTCCATAGTGTCCATACGCACTTTTTGTCCAATGCCTTTTTCAGGGCACGCATCACGCTGTTCTCCCCGATCTCCTCGTAGTTCAAGATCGTGGCCATTCCACGCTGAACCAAGGCGGCGGTGTTCACAAACTGATCGCCATACATGGGTGTGGCCACCACGGGTACACCGCAGTAGGCCGCCTCCGAGGTGCCCATGAGACCGCCATGGGACATAAAGACTTTGACATTGGGATGGCACAGGATATCGCGCTGTGGCAGCCACTTCATGATGTGCATGTTGGCGGGTTTGTTCGGCAGCGTCTCGTCCTCCCACTTCCAGATGACCTGATGCTTCAGGCGTGCGGCGGCCCGTACGATGCCATCCCGCTTGGCAGCGGACAGGGAATTGGCGCGTATCATGGAGCCCCAACTAATGAGGATTACCCCATGCTCGGCGTTGTCCAGGAGTCGCTGCAGATCCGCGGGCAAGGGCTTCGACTTTTGTATGTGTATGCCGCCCAGCTCGATCACGTTGGGGGGCAGTGGCTTGGGTCCACTCAGAGAGTAGTGCTGGTTCACGAAGAATAAAGAGGTATTCTTGGCCAGTTCACCCACGGAGGGGAGCGTGTGGCCAAACTTGTATTGCACCATCTTATCGGCAGCGGGTACGGAGAGTAATCTGAAAGGTGGAGTGGAGTGTAGTGGAGTTTTAGAAATACTTTCTCAGATAAAGACGTGGGGTATCATCCTACTTGTACATCCAGTTGAGGGCATGGAAACTGAACCAATTGGCCAGCCGTCCCCCAAAATCCATGTCCTGCGACTGGGCCATGAACAAGTTCGGTATGTGGGAGGGTATTATCGGTGCACCCATTCTCTCATAGTGCCAGGGCATCATGACGCAGCTGCTCAAAGCTATCACCGGCGCCTGCAGCTGGTGGACCACTCCCATCATGCAGTCCGTGTTGAACTGCTCCATTATGATCACATCAAAGTAGCCCTGCCTCCGCTTGAGGATCTGCTGCAGTGCGTCCGAGCGGAGAGTAATGTTGCAGGCCTGCCTTCCCCAATCGTACAGTAGGAAGAACTCTTGGAAGTGACTGTAGAAAGTGCGTTTCTCAAACATCTAAAGGAGGAAACCCCGATGATCAATGAATTCCATACTTCTTCGACGGCCTTACCCTTAGATCCACGCTGTTTGTGAGCTTGTCAATCCCTGTTAGAGGGTAATCCTTGTAGCGTACGGCCGGATGTTTGTCCGGAAAGTGTGAGACCACACTGACATCATGTCCCGCCTCGGCCAGACCCCGCATGATGGGATGAAAGAAGTGGAAGTGGCTGACTCCGGGATGGGGAAAGAGACCCAATATCTTCAGCGGGGGACCGGCATTGACCTCGACCCCGTTATGGGCCAGGGTCATCCCCAGCAACACTAAGGTGAGCAGCGACGACCACATGCTTCTACGAGTAATTCAAAAAAACGGAACAGTTTTAGATATCGACACTTGTTGCCTTTGGGGGCCTCTCTGTTCTGTATTTTCGTCTGACCTTGGGGTTAGGCACACTTAGCGCATGACATAAATACGAATACAAACTGTTTGTTGTAAAGAAAATTATGTAAAGAATGCACGGGGAAAGCACAAAAAAAGAAAACACAACAAAAGCCATGGCGCATTGCATCACAGTTTCTGGCTGCCTGTGTGGGACGTTAATTGAATTTGTTACACGATTTGCAAGTTTTATTTATGGCAGCAGGGAACTTTTCTTCCAAAATCAATCACTATTCACTGGGTACACAGACACACTGCCACATACACACACCGAAGGTGCATGCCGCATGGAAGCTCCTTGAAGCTCCCGTTCCTCTTCTGAGAGATCAATGCTTACTTGTTGGGATGTCGGCGAGCGACTGACAGAACGGGAAGCAATGCAGTGCAGCCGATGGGGACTGGGGATGGGGAAGCCAAAACGAAAGCTCGGTCAATGCACGAAAAGCAAACGAAAAATTTGCTCTGTGAGCGATCCGAACCGATTATTGTGCGTCGTCGTCGTTGTCTTTGGCGGAAGCTCTCTTTCTCTCTCTCTCTTTGCCTCTCTATCATTGCAGGAAAGAGCATGCGACCAGGAGAGCTTGGAAGTTGAATGCCGAACCCAATGAGAGAGAACGGGAGCAGGCAGAGCACCTTGAGCACGAGACTAACCGACAGTAGAAAGCTAATTAAACGCTACATCATTGAAGTTCGTCTGACGATCGTTTATCAGTCATTGCTCACATGTTCGTTGCCAGACCCTCTCAATGATTACGTTTGAATGTTTACACTTAATTAAGATTGGATTGTTTGTCACGTAACGCTGGAGAGAAGGAGAGCTTAGTAACTGGAGGACATATGCATGTATGCGTATAAAGTAGAAGTTCTTTGACTATGGTCGGATATTGAAAGTAGTTCAGGGTTCGGATTTTGGAAATCTGGAGAGATAGGAGCTGAAAAGTTCTAAAAGGTTCTATTTATAGTGAATCTATAATTGAATCGATGAATCATATTGATGACCGAAATTTGGGATACAATTATTTTCGGAAGAAGCTTTTTTTCTGCACAAGAAACTCTTCTATATCTTCGTATGTACATAAAATTTCATTTTCATTTCAAGGGTTCACATTGGTTCATTAAAATATTAGGAAACTAGATCAATGACCTTTTCTCATTGTCATTGTATTTTGTGTAAAGCTTGAAAATTCGAATCTATTTATTCTCAATATCAATTGTTGGACTTTAAAGTTGTTAAATATTCAATGCGGAAGCTTTGTTCTTTTGTTTTGTTGTTTTCGTGTATTTTTAGCTACTCTAAAATATCAAATTTGGGTTATACATATATAGTGCCTAACAATTTTAAAGATCAAGAAAGAGAGAAAGAAGAGATTGGATGATGGATTTACCTTTCGATTAAAAAGTGAAAGTTTTTGTTTTGTGATTTGTTTTGTCACGTTTTTGGATAATAAGTGTTTTATAGATCATTGATATTTCTTGCAAATACATATTAGACGAGGTTATACTCGTTCCAAAGATAGGAAGATGGAATTATCAATGAATTTTCAATAAAGGTTGCTTAAATTTCACCTAAAATGAGAGAGTGCCTATCATATACTATATACGAGTAGTAGGTATGAATAATTTGTTTTCATTAATTGATTTTATTGAACCTTTGTTTTCTTGTTTTTCAAGACTTTCAATATACCCCAAGTTCGCCGTAAAAGTCTAACCAGCTGCCAGACGGTGATTAGGGGAATGGCAATGATTGCCAAACAGATCAGGTAAACATCGATGGAGTTGTAGACGAACCAATTGATATGCCTGGCCCTGCCTTCGAGGAGTAGTCCGCCACGTGTATCGATGACATGTTCGATCCACCAAATGGCCAGCTCCAGGGGGGACTGGGGTCGTTCCCGGAACGCCTTTGCCGAGCGTCGAACATTATCGGAGAATCTGTAAATATTTATGGAAATGGAGACTAGGATTACTGGCGGAGAATGGGAATACGAGACCAAGGAGTTTCTGGTTACCCTTTATCGAGTATGGTTTGGAGTCCCCTGGTTATGTGATTCTCATCGAAGTCGCCAAAGTCAACAATGACACCGAAGCCGCGCTGTGCCAAGGCACCGGCATTGAGAAACTGATCGCCGTAGAAGGGCGTCACCAGCATCGGAACGCCACAGTGCACCGCCTCGGTGGCGCCCAGGAGTCCGGCGTGCGAGATGAATGCCTTGACCCGGGGATGGCACAGCAGGTCACGTTGCGGCAGCCAATCGAAGGTGAACAGATTGCCGGGCTTGTCGTGTGGCAAAGGTTTTCCACTCTTCCAGCGCATCAAAAAGGTGTAGTCCTTCATGTGGGCAATGCTTTTGAATAGAGCTCGACGCTTCTGATCCGGCAGCGAGCTTGGATCGACCATGGAACCCCAACTGATGTATATGACACCGGACAGAGAATCCTCCATGATCTTGTTCAGGGCCTGAAAGAAGCGAATGGTAGATGAGGAATCTTTGGGTGGCTTTACGCACCGGTGTCAGGGGTTTCTTGGGACCTATGTGCAATCCGCTCACTTCCACAACATTGGGAGCATACGGACGCAGACCAGTCAGGGCGTAATGCTGGTTAATCAGCATCAGGCTGGTGTTCTTCACAATCTCATTGACGGGCGGCAGTCCGAAGCCGAATCTCTGGCTTATCATCTCATCTGTGACTGGTTGGGTAATCCATCTGAGAGAGAGAGAGGGAGAGAGAGAGAAAGTAGAGATAACTGGAAGCTGTAGGTTTCTAGGTCAGGGTGGGGATTCGCTACTCACTCGTACAAAATGTTGACTGTGTGGAAATGGATGAAATTATTCAGACGATCGACCAGCCCCATCTCATCCGTGTAGGTCAGAAAGTTCATGGGCATAATCGGGTTGATATGGGGTGTACCCATGCGCTTGTAGTGCCAGGGCATGATGGCACAGCTGCTGAGAGCGATCACTGGTGCATTCAGCAGATGCGCCACTGCGGTCATGCAGTCATTAGCGAAATGCTCCAGGATGATCAGATCGTAGCGCAGCGGAGAACTGAGTAGATCGGCGATCAGAGACGAGTTTAGGGCCGCATCGCAGAAGCGCATGCCCCAATTGTGGAGCATGAAGTAGGTGGGTATCTTGTAGGGCAGACCCAAGGGCTTCCACTCCGTTTTTCAAATTCCTTCAGGGCAAAACTATGTAGTTTCTCTTTGATCCTCTCCTCTCTACACTCGTACCTACCATCAGATCAATGATGTCCGTCAGCAATGCCGATCCCTTAAAGACATAGTCCGTATAGTTGGCCATCGGTTGATCCAGCGGGAAGTAGCTATACATGCTGATGTTGTGGCCACGTCTGGCCAGATCCATGAATATCGGTCGAAAGAACTCAAAGTGACTCTTGCCCGGATGTGCAAACAGGCCCAGTATTTCAGCGGCTTCGCTGGGTATCGCAGGCACCAACAGCAGCACCCCCAGAAATGCCATCGTGGTCCGGCTGAACCTGAAGCCCCACAAAAGATCAAAGTTAACTGAGTGGAAACAAAGGCCTGGAGATACATTTGTATCTGCAGTGGCAGCAGCGTCGCTGTCTGACTGCACTTGCAGCTTAAATGCCTTTGTCGAAGTATATATGCTAAGATCGTGACCGGAATTTAGCTGGCAATTGTTTTTGGCTAGACCTAGACCGCTTGGCAGTGGATTTTCTCGACACAAGCGTTTGCCACAAAACGTTGCGACCATTAAGAGGTGTCCACCCAAACGATATAATTATGGGTTTCAAAATGTTCTCCTAGACCATTTGTCAGCGAAGTTGTATGGCAATCTATCTCTATCTTGTAATGGATCTTTATTGTCTATGGTAATAGGTCTTTGATTTATATGTTCCAGATATTTCAATATCTAATATGGAAAAACATAGAGTTGGAAGGAATGGAGTTGGAATTTGGAAGCACTCCCTATTGATACCCAGAAAAGTGTAAGATATCTGTATCTATCTGTATATTCTCTTTTGCATGATCAGGTCTTGCCACACCCGATAGTTTCTTTCGATGATTCCTTCAACTTTTTATATTTCTTGATTTAAAACTTGATACAGCAATTGCACATCGAGTTTGTGGATTGAAATGTGACTTAGATTTATGTCCCTGATGATTTTACGACACTTCAGGTATCACTTGGTACTGACATCTCCGAGTTCCTTTTTCTATCCATGATTATAGAAGTTCAACTTGTTAAAGCCACGATCCGCGAGCAACTGAAAGCAAAAAAACGTTGCAACTGCAACGGCTAGAGCCATGGCTCGGGCGCGAATCAGAGGCTGCTGCTGCCCTGTTGCAGTTTCGCATTTCCAACGGCAACAGAGCCTCATATGAGCACACATATGCACAAATGAGCCCGACCTCACCTAACCGTTCCAACAGATCGTACTATATGCCGTCGGTGCCATGCCAGTCATGAGCAATTTGCGGTGCGCTATTAGATTGCCCAATCGGGTACTTGGATGCGGCCAAAGGGAGAGTTAAAGACTGATGAATATGCAAATTATATAAACGAAAATATAAACACGATGATAGAGTAGGTCTGCCTGCAACTTAAATAAATACAACAATAAGTAATAGTAATGGTAATAGGAGGAAAGAACAATGGAAAATATTCATTAGAAGTTTATACAGAATTTACTGTTGATCAATAATCTATAATGAATGATCGTTAATGAAATGGTATTGGTATGGGTTCCAATCTTAGCCCAAGGTAGATCATATACTATAACAATTCGTTCTAGAATATGTACTAAAAGAATGTGAATTAAAAGGTAAAAATAGTGATCTCTATCATGTAGATGTAGATACATTATGCGCCCTTCTGATGTAAAATGTAAAGTCTTGTTCGTTGTCAAAGAATTCTACATGTATAATCTACATTTACCTGTCGATCATGTAATTCTACATATTTGATCATGTAGTTAGCATGGCATACTTTTAGACGTCGCGTCATACACTGGAGTCCCAAATATTGGAACAGCAAAGGCACTTTTTCTTTAAAATAAAGTATAAAGAACTAGCTACTGATTTAGACAGTTATTTGTAACTAAACTGTTACTAAATGTTGATCTTCATGTTAATAAATAATTGTCTAAATGGATCTTGGCGTGTAAAATATGATATATTTTTCCTATGTTATTTGTTCCCTATCAAAGACTTATATTTATTTGCCAACAGCAATCAGGAACTGCTTTTGAAAGTTCCATAAAGTATACCAAAAGGACACCACTCCTCACTCCGATTGTCGTCGAAGATTCGACATGCCTTGGGACTCTGACTCTCCATCTCCATCTCCACCGTCACTCCGTTTGAGTACTTTGAGTTTTGCTAATTAAAATTCACTTCTGACAATAATCGTAATTTCTGAGATACTAATTTCAAAATGTTGCACCATATAAAATATCTTCCAAATGGTTTCCGTCGTTAAAATTTAGGGAAAATAATAAGCAAAAATTTTCACGTCTCGCCTAATTAGCGCAGCAGTCACAACAGAGAAACAGAAACGGAAAGAACTTTTCCGACTTTTCCGACTGGACGCTGGCTGGGCTCACGTCAACAGCTGTCGTTGCTGGAAACAGGGGGGCACGATGAGGGGGTTGAAAGTCCATGTCCGCTCCGAAGGAGCGTGTGTTTTAATATTTGCGTCACGTCATTAAAAGTGTGACTTAATTGTGAACAATTCACAAGTGAAAAGCGAAAAGTGAAAATTTACGACAGATTATCAAATCAAGTGTGAAGAAAGACTAGAAAAAGTTGCTGGGGACTTGGAGACGTTTCCCAATTTTCCGGGCAGCATCAACAGATGTGTTTCCCTCTCCATTTTCAAGGTGTTGCCATTGGCGAAATCGATAAGCATCGAGGGAGTTGGGGCTCACTTTGAAACAAGAAATATAGGAAAGAACTGAAGACCGATGTTCTAGATACTCTTGTCCTACGTCTGTCCTAAGGTTTCGGATAGATATTGAAACTGAAAGGATATACTACTCGTACATGCCGTCGATTATGGATGTGGATTGAAAGTGCTTATTCCTCTGCATTGAAAATCCTTTGGCAAAAATCATATACCCCTCTGCAAGAGTACACCAGCTCTTTCTTTTCTAAAAAGAAATAACATTTTCCGGTATCAATTTATTTTAACGTCTTGACATTTAAGCTCTGGCCCTGGCCCTGGCCGCACCTCCTTTCACTCTCTTTTGGCCATTTATTTCGATGGCAATAAAATGGAATTTAAAATGATAGGAAATCTTATTGAAAATTCACAGATAAGCGCTCCCAAAAAAGGGTTACCGAATGCGGCGCGTGTCCGTTTCGAATTGGGGGCGGGGCGGGGCGTGGCGCCCTGGCCAATGGCATTTTCCAGTCATTTACATTTAATAGAAGCGCATGAAAAAGATAAGCGAAAGGAAAGGAGAGCGCATGCGAATGTGTGAAATTTATAACAAATCAATAAAATGACAATAGGTGCAAACTTTATCGACACGACACGACCCCATCGGAGGGCGGGACTGGCGTCGTTCCATTGATAGTCGTACGGATTGGGATTTGTCGGAAGAGGAAGAACTACGGACCACGGACCACGGACTGCGGACTACGAGTGGAAGAGGTCGACACCAAATCAAAATGAAAACTTTTCGATAAGCAATTTTTCGCACGGAAGTGCAATTTGAAGTGAATGCCTCGTATCCCTTTCGACTTGGGGCAAATGCGGAAATTATACAAAGAAAGTTTCTAATACATTTGTTACCGCTTTGCCAGTCAATCGCTCTCTGTCGCTGGTCCTATGGGCATAAGGGGCTTTGTTGTGGGGCTTTTGAGGGGGACTTTGTAGGACTTTGGCGTCAGATAGTTGAGCGGAAGTGTGGAAGGGTTTTGTCTGACGAGAAACACAAGAAAGTTGAGGTTTGGTGAAGAATAAAGGGGCATTTGACTCGCGAATCTTGGGAAGTTTTTGTGGAGTAAGCTGCAGGATAACGTAAGCAGAAAAATAGTAAAATTTGCTCTCTTATCAATAATATGTATTACAGTACTTAAATCCTTCGTGAACATATGAACATCTCTCTCAATTTACACCCTTAACCGCTTTCACGCACGAATTAAAGGTGCGAACAATGGGGTGCGTGTTTGTCTACCAGAATAACGTCTACATTGCCATACGCCACACATTTTCCTCTTCCTCATATCACTCTTAAGCCTGGCTCTTACATACAGGTGTCTTTAATTGACAGGGCCAAACTATTTATGGCCAAGTCACGTGATCTATAAACGTGAGACGGCAAGTGGAAGACAGGAAGTGATACGAACACCTCTCCAATCACAGTCACCCTTGGCCCCACCACAGCCCACTCCCTTTTGGCTGTGATTTAAGCCGCTTTACGGGTCCTGAGACTTCGCCTTCGCCTTTCGACTAAAGCTTTAGCCGCCAGGTGTCGCGCGTCTTCGTGTATTGTGAATATATCGATTAACAAAGTTTGGAGCACAGAACCCTTGGCTCTGTGTGTGTGTGTGTGTGGGGAGTACAGTCATGGGTTGCTTTAGCTATTTCCGTGACAGTAATCAATTTATTTTTGGCAGTGCGCCGATTGCGTTTCCGCTTCAAGAACATGGAACGTCTGCTCCTGTTGCAACTTTTGCCCCATCTCTCTGCCTCTCTCTCTCTTTCACTCTGTGTGTCTCCCCTCTCTCTCAATCTTTCGCTCTTGTCTGCTTTGGAAACGTTTCATTTCGTTTTGGCTTTTGGCATAGCGATTTCCGCCCGAAAACGTCGATAAATCATCAAAACGAAGCAGCAGAAGGAAGGCTGATAGAGAGAGAAAGAGAGCGGTATAGGTAGATGCAGATCCTTTCAGGATGTTGGCGTGATAGATAAGTTGACAGCACAATTGAAGGGGTTAGCCCTGGGACTCTGGGATTCTGTCTCTTAATCAATCTTCTTGGGCTTCTTCTTTTCGGCTCTGGCAATTAATTAATTTGCAGGAAAATAAAGTCGACGGCACGTGACCAGGACATGCCATATAAAGGATATCTCCTTTAAAAATTTCACTCTAAAAGTCCACTATCGGCAGAAGAGCACTTTGTACGCGGCTGGAAGTCGAGTTCCTTTTGGGGTCAAGTGCTGGAATTGATGTTTCGTTTATGATTTATCGTCACTTACTGCCCCGTCATCGTCCCTTCCTCGCTCCCCCTCCCACTCGACCCCTAATGGTCGTCATATTGCACAATGCAAAAACAAAAACTAAATTAGACATTATACATCCGATAGAGAGAGAGGGAGGGAGAGGGAGAGTGTCCGAGGGGTTCCATTCCGTTTCGGAGTTGTCCTCGTCGTCATGCTGTCATAATCATCACAAGACAGCATCCATCCATCGCCCGTTTTGCAACGCCCACATGTGGCACCACCACCACCACCACCCAGTCCCCCCCTTGCCGTCCCCTGTATCCCTGCCTGGCATTTACTGATGTAATAACCATGTTTTCAGCTTGTAATGCGGCAGGGGAACACTTTGCGGGGGTGAAAGTAAAAGTCAAGTTCCCAAGTTCTTGGATGAGCGAATGGATAGATGGGATGGGGGTGGCATGGCTGGCAGCGGGTGAGAGTTTGGGTCATGGGTCGAGGGTCGAGGGTGGTCCGAGGGTTGCCTTTTGTGTGCTGCGCTACTTTTCAATTGTTTTTGATGTTAAATGTGTGATAATTTAATGACTGTCGACGCCCGACGACAACCGACGACGGACGACCCACCCGAGCGACAGGATCTTCCCCGTCTAAAACGGAGTGTCCTACGGCTCAATCCACTTTTGAAACGCTCAGCGTTTAATTTAGTGGAATAATAAAAATGTTTTTGGGGCATAAAAATCTGTGGCTGGCGATGATTTGTGCGCTTTCGATGTAACAGATTGTCTTTTAATGCTTCCAATTCGCAATTTCCGTCCCACGGTGGGTGGGGTGGGGTGGGGTGTCGTGTCTGCCACTTATTATCCGGTTTTCGGGGGGGTGGCTTCTCCATGATTCGGGTCTTTCCGGTCTGTGGGAATTTTCATCTGCCTGCGGGGCCTGGGCCTGGGCCTGGCAACAGTTTAGTCATCCATCGCTTCTGTTCCAAACTATCTTAATGATCCAACAGCTGATCTTCCAACGGACCCCCCTTGGAAACCAGTTCAGATCAGTGCCTACTCTTTTATTTGCATACCCGTCCAGCGATTATCATAAATTGCTGGGCCAGTGCTCAGGTGTTTGGGAGGTTTTCTTCCTCTTTGGAATTTATAGGTGGCAAGAGTTCTCTGTGGAACCATTCGTCGGGGGAATGCCTCAAAGATACAGATGGTATACAAGTTGGGAAGTTCCAAGACATCTTTATCATTAAAGATATACAATTTCCCTCTCGACAGATTACGTAGAAACGTAGATACGAAACATGCAACGCTTTGATTAATCTTTTTCAAAAGAAAATATATATTTTCTTTAACTCATGGAATGATAGTTTAAGGCAAACGACTCTCTATAAAAGCTCTGATACTCTCACTAGATATGTAATCTCCCATTAGATATATCTGAGTACATTGACTTGTATTCAATAAGATTTAATTTATTCAATAATTCCCACCAAACCCCTGATGCATGTGCACTTTTCAAACAGAATGACCCAATGACCGACTTTATGCAATTCCTTCCCTGCTCTAAAACTATATAAACTTCATGATTAGATGACCTTAAACTTTCGCTATGCTTTCAGCTTCTAGAAAACACATTTTCTTGGCAGAACATTCAATTCTTTAGTTCCAGAGTACGCCCAGTCCAAAGTCTACATGCCAGGGCTCAAACCCACCCAAAACCTAATGAAGATTTATGCAAATGTTAAAGCTTTTGATTTGGAGCTAATGTGAAAATATGGCGCATGAATGGAAAAAAACCGAATATCAAATGTGCGAAATATAATCGTCCAAATCCAACGAAACATTTGCATGTGACAAAGTGAGGCAGACAGACGACAGCCAGCCGCAAACAATGAAAAATGACGACGACGGCGACGACGACGAAGGCTTAGGCGCGGGGCGGCCTGGTGCGGCCTGGTGTGGCGCCTCGCCATGTAATTCAATTTGGCAAAAACGGAAAATCTGCAATAAATACGAGGGTATTTTCCAGCAGGACACGTGACTGCGATTTATGAAACGGAACGCAATTAATTTTTTGTGCAAATTTGTATAAATTTATTGCATTATTTATAGCAAATGTTGGCCAAATGATTGGTCTCTCCGCATCCGTCAGCAGAAGTGCAGGGCATTGAACTGCTCCCGATTGTTGCTGATCATATTGTTGTACTTGAAGGCCGCCGCCGCCTGGTGTCCGCTCCGGGAGGAGCTGTGGACAGTGAGCCTGCTGCTGCTGTTGTTGGTGTTGTTGTGGCGCAGGAAACTGTCCGCCGGACTGCTGGAAATGGCATACTTTCCGCCCAGAGTGTCCACGTTTCGCATGGGGCTCAGGTGCTTGGCTGGGATGGCCTTGCTGGGTGTACGAGTCTGATGAACCATCTTGTCTAGGGGGTTTTTCTTTCAAAGATTCAAATTGGAGCTGAGATGAGCTGGTCTTTTAGCAGGGATTCAGGGCACACTGGATAGGCGAGTGAGCACGGAGAATTCCAGACAATTGCCGCAGTTGCTAGTGCGAGAGCCGCCTTTCTTGGAAGACAGATGTTTGGAGAGACTACAAGAAGAAATAGAGAAGAGGAGTAGTTATAGTTTAAAGAGGATCTTCATGGCTTTCTCTCAAGGTCTCACCTAATATTATTAAGTAGCTTCGCTTTGGTGTCCGGTGTCTTCATTGACACATCTGTTGCTGCACGTTTGGGTGAATTTTGGTTAAGATCTCTGTAAAGATTCGACTGCGAAAGCTCCACGAATTGGTGTGTTCGAAAGCGACGTGTCTGCTCCGCTTTTATACTCGATCGATATACGTTTGAGATCATCACGCGGCCGGAGCGTGCTACCGAAACTAGTTTCGACCGTCAGACAAATGATGCGAAATCTCTGGCCAGACATGCGCCAAATATCTTGTTTACGCGAGAAGAGTTTTGCGTCAATGAAACGGGCTCACTTGCCACGCGGTCAGACACCATAGAGACACCCATTGATGGCCCAAACCATAAACAAATCAAAAGCCGACAAACAATAACAAATAAAATACGGGGGACTTCCACATAGCAGGGTACTTTCCCCAAAGGATAAACAGGGGGAGTTCCATGGCAAGATATTTGTTTATTCCTTTGAAACATTCGCCACAAAATGCCCATCTTCCACGTCGGCTAAGCCTTATATAAACTTTCAACAGGGATCTTTGAACGTCTTTCTAATGCGATCTCTGAAACCTGTCTTTTTGCTTTCTTTCTGAACGTCTGGCCAGGTTTTTTAATTAGTTAGCCATGTGTCTGGCGCATTTGCTTAATGCAGTCAACGGAATATTTTTCGGCAGACATATAAATTCGATTCAGGTGCAACGTTTGACATTTAAAGGTGCCGGCTTAGACGGTCAAAGTCCGCATAATTGGGATACACATATAGGGGATATATAATGATTGTTGTTGGCTGTCTGGATCCTAGCTGGTTGGACTTGTTTTAGAGTTATTTTGAGAGATGAAGATGGGAGAGAGGAATGATGAGACTTTTGGGAATATGTAAGAAAATATAATCCGAAAGGACTTTTAAAAGGGAGTGTAGATCGTCCTCTATCCTATCCGAGTGCCCAATTTCCTTCTACCATTCTTTTCCTTGTTCTTGCTCCCTCCCAAACATCATATAGCTTCCAGCATAACTCAGATCGGCTGTCTATATAGGTAAACAACAACAGATTAAAATACTATAAAAACTGGCAACTGGCTTTGGAGCTGTTTTCTTGCTCTCAAATTGGCTGATGCAATGCAGGGAAGACTTTTCATCAGAAATTTGTCTGGCGCATGATATAGTGATCAGCCGATCTACATATTCATTATACATATATTTATATGCAGATATCTACATGGAAACGCCAGACAGGATAGGTCAAACCCTCTACAAAGATCTGTTCTGTTAAGGACAGAACCTTCAGAGGGAACGACCTTTGAGACCCGCCGATGTGTTGACCGAAAAAGGTGGTTCACTAGCCGGCCGGTCTCAATGATACAGATACAGATAGCGCTGATGATCGTTGTGTTCGAGGAGAGCAAACAGAGGGGCAGATACTACGTGAGGAGTAGCAGGTTCGGGGCTTTTGGGTTGTCTTTTGATACCCATTGAATCGGAGAGGTGTGATGGAAAGACAGTTCTTGAGGTCAACTAGCTGCTAGGTTTTACTAAGTTAAGAGGTAGCTGACTGTCGTGTTCCCCTGGCTGAGTTCAGGTGACTTGTTTGCGAATGTTTCGCTGATAAAACCAGTCTGGTTGATAACTCTCATTTGCATTGTCGTCGGAACGACGAACGGGTTCGGGCCGCCAGACTGAGGTCACCAGATGGGTGCTTTTTGGGGGAGGGAGAGTGGCCTGCAGCTGCCACTGCGACGGCGGCTACTCAGAACACAGTGACGCAGTTCCTCCAGCAGACATTGCACTCACACCGATCGATCTCATGTTGGTTCGCGGATCGTATTTAAACCAGTTGTAGTTCGCGCTCGAGTCTCAGTAGAAAGTCCAACAGCAAGACGAGCGGTGCAGTTTTTTGTGTGTGTGGAGCAGCGGCAAAATTTCTTTCCTTTCCTTCCCAATGTGCAAGTTGCAAAAGTTTTGTGTCAATGCCAAAAATTACTAGAACGGATTCCAAACAGAAATTGTTCAAACAATCCAGGTAACTAGCATTCGAATGAAACGGCTTGAGGATCATTGGGGAACATTGTCATTGAGGCCTTAACTTCTCGTCCACAGATTAGGCAAGTGTCTGTCGTCCAGGAAGGGATCTCGAACGGGCAATTCGGCCAACAACAAGGAACTCAAAGTACTCACCCTGCTACAGTCTGTGCCGTGAATTAGGAGCCATCCCTCCATCCAACCCTCAATTTCTACGCATTTAGAAGCGCACATTTGGCAGGAATCTTCGAAAATGGTCTACACCGAACGTACCGACAAGTGCACCGCCAGCGCCAAGGATAACCACTCCAGCAAGGAGTCCCGCTCTCGCTCTTCGTCTCAATCACAGGGCAGCCACAAGCCCAGCCACAGCTCGGGCGCCTGGAGCAGTCAGGCCTCCAGTTCGGACAAATGGAAGTACAACGATATGGTCCAGAACGATCGGGAGCAGTTCAATGGAATGCACTTCTCCTAAGCAGGGGGAGGGCTTAGAGGGGACCTGCCAGGGGAGCGAGGCAGCTTGTTATGGATTAGTTGTAGTACAATTTTAATGGACTTAAGTATTGCTATGTGATACGTGAAAAAATAGGAAACAGATATTCTAAATTCCAATTGGAGAACAAAAATTAAAAAAAGAAGAAAAGATGCGCAAGAAAAGGACACAAGTTTCTTAAATTCAGGAAGCCACCTTTCCCACACACACATTCCATCCATCCATCCATCCATCAATAGCCCACACCGCAGTTGACCTTGCCACTTGACTTATGCCATCGCATATATTAGTGTCTATAACATTTGCATGAATTGCGGCTATTAGCGTGATTGGGCCAACTTCTGACAGGAGCTGCCAGCCAACCACCCTCTCTATAAGGCCGAAGGGAGAGCCTGGAAGGGAGTGCACTTAATACACATTAGCCACGCTTATTTGACAGCCTCAATATGCGCCCTCGTTCTCGGGCTCGTCAGCGACCAACCGAGGAAGGACCTTTGCAATATTGATGATGTCTGGCGTCTCGCCCGGCGGACGCGTGTCCTGCGATGGGAACAAGTGTATCTCTGAGTGCAGGACCACAGGACGACGTCCGGTTTTCGTTACGGAGTGCGAAATTTTTATAATTTTTCAATTGTATTGTTTGGCAGGACCAAGAAGGAAGTTCCCTTTTTGGGGTTACGCAGTGGAAACGATGCTGCGGTTGTCCTTTGCCTTGACACACGACTGAGCAGGACACGTGGCGGCGCTGGCTATTAGGAAAAACGATTTCCTTGACGGTGCTAATAGAATTCTTTCTTTCTTTCTTTCTTGCCAAATCTCTACCATCCCTTGGGCCATCCAACCATATCCTTTTGGCTGTGAGTGTTGTGGCGTTTTCGGGATCCTGGAGCTGTCAATGTGCGACACTTGATGTCTGTGTTCTGCGCTCCATCTAATTTAAGTCCTGGCCTCTCCCTGTGCTGCTGTGGGTGAGGGTGGGCTGTCTGTGTGTTCGGCCTTGTAATTACTTTGTTTCCTAGCGCCAGGCGGTCCTTGTGCCCCGCAAGATTCCTTGTCACTTTTGGTGTGCGATGCAATTAAAACCGCACGGCAGGTGTCCTTTGAACTTTGCTATAAAATGTCTCCCTCTCTCTCTCTCTCTCTCTCTCTGTATATGGAATGTGTCACTTGCAAGGCTTCCCGAAACGGGACAACGCTCCTTCTGATCTATCCCGGCGACAGAAGCAATTATCACGTCATTATCACAGAAAACCCACAAAAATGTTCGCTTTCCTTTGGGTTTTGTTTTCCTTTTTCCCTTTCCCTCGACAGCACGTGCCCTGCCCTCTCTAGCTTATGATGATATGATGGTCAAGGCAGAGACTTGGCCTGGCACTCTATCAGGCAGCCAGAAAAACTGATTTCCGCTGAAAGACAACCCTCATGAACCCTCCTCCTTCTTCTCCCTTTGCGCTGCGGCATCTGATGGCATATGTCACAGTGGCACGTTGGAAAATTATGAATAATATCCGTAACTTCGGGCGACACACACACACACACACAGACACAGAGATGTTGAGATATTCCAAGCAGCTTGCAGTGAAAAATCGAGGCGGCACTCCACTCCCTCCACTCCACTCTCCTCTAAGTTGATTGCTGTGTGGGGCGTGCCGTCAGATACAACTTCCGACGACATCCGACAGATGTTTCTACTGAGGCTGGAAGGGAGAGAGAGGGCAGAGGGCAGGGCAGGGGCAGAGGCAGGGGCAGGGACAGGGGCTCACAGGAGTTGCGCCCGCTTGCAAAACAATTGTCGGCAAATTTCACGTCGCGGATGTCTCCGCCAGCAAACAGCATTCGAATTATATTTGAATGTACTCGAACCCTGTGTAGAACGACGACGATGAGGACGAGGATGACGATGATAATGTACGGGCGTTGACATTTGCCAAAAGGTGTTTTGGTGTTTTTGGGTTCCTGTTTGGCACATGACAATGTCATTGCCACATGGCAGACACAGATCTGCGCTCCTGGGCTGTTGAGTTGAGTCTGTGGCAAGGTGTGACACTGAAATTGATTGCCATGGGTGAGGGCGGGCAATGGAAGGGAGTTCAATGCATGATATTTGATCATATTGAATGAAAAGACGATATGTGGGTAGATACAAAGTGAATGGTATTCAATAATAAGCAAAATATTCTATCCAAAGTGAATAAATGAAGGATCAATGATCATCAAATGAAACATCGATCAGTACTGAACCCATTTGCATGATTTTTAGTAGTAGTACTTCTGTCATATCCAGAAATCGCTGTGAGTTGAGTATAGAATATAGGGTTTTCTATAGAATATTTGAGTTTAATCTTCATCTTATAAAGATCTTCAAACATATTCCTAAATAAACTTAAGTACTAATCAAAAAGCCTTATTGATCCTTTAAAATGTTCGTTAAGTTGGTAGTGAGATCGGTCGATTTGTAGGAGGATCGATCTCCCACTGCATGGAGACGTAAATAAGATTGCCCTTAAGCAGTGGTTGGGGTGCTTCGAATGAGATTTTCCTACAATCAATTTAGTCCACAAGAGAATCCATATTATATCTAGAGTCTGTTTGAGGACTCTTTTATTAAAGTGAAGTAAAGATTTGAGTGGATTGTCTGGTCTTGTAAATATCATAATCATATCACTATCATTCCTGATTTTGTGTTTGAATAAATATTCTTCTATTAATATTTAGATATGATATTCGATCACCCTTTAGTGGATGGTTGTGGGCAGATATACAGACCTCTCGAACCCATATCATGTCAATCAAGTGCTCTTCTACTCATAGTCCTCGTTTTCCCATCCAAGCATTATACATCCCATATACAGCATTATTATTAGAGATTTGCATACATCATATTTCATACTTCTTATATCGGATAACCTTCCATAAACATATGCAAATTCCGCCATCAAATCCAAATCTATCACGGGGGAATATAATTTACAAAATATGCCAAACATTTGACCAAACAAAAGGTGGCAATTACACAAAAAACACAGAACGGAGAAGAGCGAACAGAAAAGTACCATTCAATCTGGGAGGGAGAGAGAGATCTGGCGAAGAGGGAGATTTGTAAAATTGTGAATCAAAAGCAACCAACTCCCCTCTCTCTCTCTCTCTCCTCCCTCCTCCTCCCTCCTCCCTCCTCCTTCTCCTCAGTATTGTTGTGGAAACTGAACAAACATTTTTCAGCCGCCATTTCTGGCCGACCTCTGATCGACAGCTGTCATGAATGACAATTGGATTGGCAGAAGCGGGACGGGACGGTACGGGACGGGGTCCCGGGGTCCGGAGTGCTGCTGCCGCTGTTCCTCCATCGGATTCGGATTCAGATTCAGATTCTTATAAAATATGCAATAAAAATATGAAACCCCCGTAATGATTGCCAGTATTTATAGATTTCCAGAATGCTACGGCTGCTGCGGCGGCGAGGTCATCAAAATGAAAACAACCAAATCGACATGGAAATTGAAACAATGGCGAGGCGAGTCGCAATCGATGCCCCCGGGGGAGATGGAGGATGGGGGGGGGAACTCAGCTCAAGTGGAGTGTGGAATATGGAGTGCATGGAGTGTGTGTGTGGAAGGCCCTTGAGTAAAACGCAGAAATGCGGTTGCTTTTTTGTGGGTCGTCTGTGGAGAGACAGAAGAGAATGGAGAAGGAGAGGGAAGGGGAGAGGGAGAGGGAGCCGGGGATGAAGTGAGTGTGGGGAAAGTGTGCATCAAGAGGAGCAAGGGCAGCTAAGTAATAGTTGCTCTACAGATTATCTGAAATTTTAAGGAACAAAATTTACATGAAATTAGAAGAAAGTCTGTGGGCTGCGATACCAATTCTGACGCTTTAATT
The DNA here is from genome assembly GCA_008121275.1 of Drosophila lowei. NCBI lineage: Eukaryota > Metazoa > Arthropoda > Insecta > Diptera > Drosophilidae > Drosophila > Drosophila lowei. The sequence goes on along the minus strand of CM017779.1, from coordinate 22,660,272 downwards.
TAATTTCGTATAAAATATATGGCAAAGGTTATACAAATCATGAGATTAAATATATACTGCCACAACTTTCTGTTTGTTTCTCTATAAAGCCTATAAAAAGTTTCTATAGAGTATACACTTTGTATATATTTTATTTGGTAGTTATTATTATTCCTTTTAAGGAAATCTATGTTCACGGTCATTCCAGTAAATGGTAGATCTAAGATCTAATTTTTTTAGCATCGGAAATCATTCCTCCAATAATTTCCAAATATTCCAAAACACCGATCTCTCTTAGGTGATTCATCGAGCCTCTATGGCTGCACCCAAACTCCATCTCCATCGCCGACTCTCCCATCGATGGCTGCTGTCGTTTGTGAACCACATTTTGCATGTTTTCATACACACGGAACCACATGTCGAGAGTGGAGTGGGGGTCAGGCAGTGAGGCGGGGAATGGGAGAGGAGAGGAGTGCAAAACCTTTAAATGCAATTATGGTTCATGTGCACGGAGCTCGTCACAAAACGCCAATGATATGCTTTCGAGTGTCTTTTGTTGTGGCTTAAATACATAACCAGGGTAGGTAGCTCCTGGCCCACTCCTCCTGCCTCCTCCTGCCTTCTGCCCATTCAGCGCGCCAAAAAAAAGCTGTGACGAAGCTTTCCATTCGTCGAATCGGGTGGTGCAGAGTGCAGATGGGTGTGTGTTGTATGTGTGCCCTTGTGGCATATGCATCGCTCCACAATCGCATCATTTTGAGCAATTAAGTGTGTATTATCCGTTGCCGTAGCCACTGTCAAAGGGCCTTGAAAGCAACTTCAAAAACCCGAACCAGGCGACCCATCAGAGAGGTCCTGGCCTGCCACTGCCACCGGAAGTACATTGAATATACCTATGTATATGTATGTACATACATATGCATCTGGATGAGTGCGTGTGGCATGTATTGCCACCTCCCTCTCCTCCCGTGCTTTTCATCCGCAAATTGTGCATTTATGTCGACAATGGCAAGCCATCAACAAAGCATCGGGATGGGCTACAGAATGGGATATAGGATATGCCATATACTCTCGTACTCGCCTCGCACATGGGATGCACTGAGTCGCCGAGTCCTCACAGTTCGTATTGTGATGCCTACTTTTACTTTTGTTCTCCTCCATGTCGGTCCTCCTGCCAGGAGGCTGGCTAGAGGCGTACTGCTGTCAAGTCTATGGTGAGAGTAGGACCCTCCAGGGGTTGACCCCGCTCTGGTATGGGTAAACGGAGATGGAGGTGATTTCTAGGGAGTCGGGAGTGCCACTGTACTGCTGCATATCGCTGCAGTTTACTTCTTGAGGGTTCCAAGGGAAAAGTCTGAGAAAAACTCTGCAAACTGGGGCCCACTACGGAGATACGGAGAAAGAAATATATATACATGGAGGAAATATGGTACGTTCCAAACAGCTACTAAAACTCCAACGAATCTCTACCACTTAGAGTAAAATAATCTTTATTTTCAGGTATATATTTTCTGTGCAAAACTTTTTAGACTAATTTTAAACTTCTCCTTGGCTTTGGCCCCAATGATTTTTCATTCACTTTATTGCCCTGTCCCTTGGGCTGTCACAAACAAGTGCGGCTAGCCAGTACCACGCCCACTAGAAGCCAAGTTTTGCCCCCACTCTATTTCCATTTCCACACTTTCCACAAAGTCTCCTGGCAATGTCTCCTGGCCGCTGTCGCTGGCCAATTTAAAATTCAATTTAATTTCAATTGATATTGGAAAATCTTTTCAACACCACTTCCTCCAGGTCCTGCCATGTAGGAATCCTCTCACACGCAGCGGGGAAGCCCCATTAACATTGGAGAGTTGGGGAAAAACTCTCTCGCTCGGACCCTCGACTTTGTGGTTGCCATTTGGCAGAAAAGGCGACAAAAGTAACAGCCAGAGCCACTCGGTGGAAAGGTGGAAAACTCAAAAGCAATTACATAACAGATTTCCTACTTTTTCTGTGCTCTCGCTCTCAAAGAGCAAGAAACTTTGTTGACAAATGGAATGCGGGGGCTTCTGAAACCAGACAGAGAGTCCAAAGAACAATAAATTATGCACAGGACATGAAAGACAGCAACCTGAACAGCAACCATAACAACACCACTTTGGATGTTGGATGGGAACAAACCGAATCCGAATCCGAATCCCAACCCTCCTGCGATAACACTAATTGCCCCGAAGGGCAAGGCGGTTGGTCCTGTCCTGAAAGTGTCCTGAGGCAGCAGATTGTTTTCCCCGTAGATCCGCAAGTGTTTTCTTAGCAACGTCGTTACCCCAGCCGGGGGCCAGACACTAGACCAGATTTCCTACACGTTCCGGCAATCTCATAAATAAAAGCAAAATTTCATTAAGACAAATTATTGTCTATCAATATGTTGCCACGCACACAACCTGATGAACGATGCGAACAATCAGAGAGAAAGAGAGAGAGAGAGAGAGAGCTCGAACTCTCGAAATGTTGCTCATTTGCTGGGCTGTGTTGGGCCCTTCCCCCCCCCCCTGGATTCGTATTTGTATGTTGATGTAATAATATTTGCGGCTCATAATTGCATAAATTTTTAAAGCGAAACGCGTTCCCGGGCCTTGTGCCTTGTGCAACCTGCTGCAATCCCTCTCATTGTTCTCTGCCCTTCAGTTCCGTTCAGTTTAGTTCGGGTTGCGGTTCAGTTTGGTTTGGTTTTGGGTTAAATACGTAGAAATTAAATTAAATATGCCCGCGGTTAAATGTGCTGGTTGGTACACAAAAGGATTCCCAGACTAGGCCTAGGCTTTAAATCCAATTAGGATGTTCCATCGGGGGACGTGCCCCCGCAGGTGGTAAGTATGTGTGTTTTCAAGGCGCGTGCTTAGGGTCCATGGTCCCCGTTCCCCGGTCCTGGGAAAGGAAATTGTAGGCTAGATAATCGCTAGAAAGAGAGAAAGATTTCTCTTTCAAGCTAATTGTTATGAGCGCATAAATTAACATTTTTCCAACTATGCGGCTGTCAGAGAGTTCATCGATTTTCTCGCTTCGAAATCAAAGAAATTTCTCCCCCACACCCAGAACTTCTTCGGGAATAGAACAAATCGAGTGTGAAATTCGATAAGTGGCATTGTCTGAGAGCGGAGCCCGAACACGAACTTCCACTTCGGTGTCGATGGCGGCGGCAGAGTCTCTTGTGTTTATGGACCCCAACCCCGGACCCCGGACCCCGGGACCCCAAAAACGAAATACGAAAACTATTACGCAAGAATTATGAATCGCGCTTCACTTTATGTGACTTTTACGATGGCAATTGAAATTTGTTTCTTGTTCTCATAAAACGAAAGTCGCTAAAGTTTTGATTCATGTGCGTTAAGTGGCTGGGGAGGACAGTTTTTCAGAGCCCCTGCACTTGACAGTCGCTTGGGTGTGGTCTCTATTATAATTATAAGTATTTTGTAAATATTCGATAAGCATGCGATGAGTATGGGATTATTGGAAGATTTTTCTGTATTTTTTTATTTGGTTTTCTATCCTAGGACTACAAGATGTACTTATATTTGAGGCACTAGTCACACAAACGATGTCAATCCTATAAATATATATATTTATATATATTTACTTAAATATTTCGTGATAGATTTATTTTATATTATATTTTAGAAGTACTGGGAATGCCTCACCCTATTATGAACTTCACTTGGAACGAGAAGCACTCATTTCTTTTTGAATCTCTTCTTCACTGCCCTATTACATCATGGAGTGGGAATGAGACAAAACTTGACGAATTTTCAAGCACACACACACACATAGCTGGAACTCACGTGATCAAACGAGAAAAAAGCGGTACAACGCAGCAATAACGCATTTTAGATTTTGGCACATGAAAAAAAGAAATTATGCAAAAATAATATGTTTGTCTACTTATATATCAAACATTGCACATAAATATCACCCACTGCCGCACTTTTCCTTCGTCGAGCTGCATTTTTGTCGCCATTTTGCCTCTTTTTGCGGTCCCGCTCTTGCTTTCATACATTTTCTTGCAATAAAACACATTTTTTTGTACAATTATATCTTATCACTATACTAAACATCACTGCACACCTGCGCGACAATTTATTCGTTGGATTTTTCCTCATTTTCCGCATTTTCAGGGAATAAAACGCGGAGCTGACTTACGAACGCACGCTTTGACCGGGTGAAAAAATTTGAGTGAGAGCGGTGCAGATGCGTTCATTCTTTGATCTCCTTCTCCTCTTCCTATTTGCTCTCTCTCCCACTCTCTCTGTTAAGCTACTTTTGCTGAACGCTTTGTCAGCGCCTTGTCTTTTCCTTCTGCTACTACAAAGAGAGATCAATTAATTTAATTAAATTAAGAAATTTCCCCAAGCGCTGCACCTACACCGCGCACTGTAACTCTCCCACCAGTCACTCCATCTCACTCCCACTCCCACACTCTTTTGATCTCTCTTTGCAGTAGCAGAGGAAGAAGACAAGGAGCATGATGAAATTACAAGGTGGTCCGCTAAATCTCTTTCGAGTCTTTTATTAAGATCAGCACTACTGAGAGCGTTTGATATTTGTACTGAGCAATATAAGACCCGAAAAGACCCGAATTCAATTAAATTAATTGATCTCTCTTTGTAGTAGCAGAATAAGAAGACAAGGAGCAGACATAGGCGTTTAGCAAAAGTAGCTTAACAGAGAGAGTGGGAGAGAGAGCAAATAGGAAGAGGAGAAGGAGATCAAAGAATGAACGCATCTGCACCGCTCTCACTCAAATTTTTTCACCCGGTCAAAGCGTGCGTTCGTAAGTCAGCTCCGCGTTTTATTTCCTGAAAATGCGGAAAATGAGGAAAAATCCAACGAATAAATTGTCGCGCAGGTGTGCAGTGATGTTTAGTATAGTGATTAGATATATTTGTACAAAAAAATGTGTTTTATTGCAAGAAAATGTATTGAACCAAGGGCGGGGGCGCAGAAAGAGGAAAAATGGCGACAAAAATGCAGCTCGACGAAGGAAAAGTATGGCAGTGGGTGATATTTATGTGCAATGTTTGATATATAAGTTGAAAAGCATATTATATTTGCAAATTTCCGTTTTTTTCATGTGCCAAAATCTAAAATGTGTTATTGTTGCGTTGTGCCGCTTTTTTCTCGTTTGATCACGTGAGCTCCTGCTATGTGTGTGTGTGTGCTTGAAAATTCGTCAAGTTTTGTCCCTTTCCCACTCCCATTACTCGCGAGTAGGAGTGGGATGCAGTAAAGAAGAGAATCAAAAAGGAATGAGTGCTCTCGTTTCAAGTGAAGTTTATAAAAGGGTGAGGCATTCCCAATACTGCTGATCTGACTCTCTCTTGTTTAGTGTGTTTACACGAACTTCCGCCCTCTATTGCCTCACCTTAAATCAATATGCCTAAAATTTGTGCTCTTATTGGAAATCATTTTGTGCGTTTCGCTTGCGGTTTCGTTGCGGTTTTGTCGTAACTTCGCAACTCGTAGCTGACTTTCTTCATCAGAATCGTAAGAATCGGACAAGATTATGGGTAAGTGAGAAAAGAGATGAAAGAAAATATGTTGTTACTCACTGTTTATATATTACTTTTCTTACCAATGATTATAAGAGCATATGCACTTGATTTTCAAGCCCGTTACTCAAAGAGAGCATATTTGTGTACTAGATTTGTACGGAAGCAAGCTTTTCCGACCCCTTAAATTATATATATTCGTGATCAGCATCAATAGCCGAGTCGATATAGCCCTCTGGTTAATGGGATTCATACTGACAGAGTATCGGGTATATGTTAAATGTATTTTCTCTGGAATATTGGAAAACTCTGCGAATTGTAACTTCCGTCACGGACTGGAAGTCGGACTTTCCCATTTCTGTCTATGCATGCAATTAGTTGAAAAATATTCCAAATTGTTCCTTGAATTAGCAGAATAGTAGAATTCCAATTATCATCAGAAGATTAATGCTTAATGGACGAACATTTTGATTTCTGAAATCATAGATACATATAATAATTTCAAGATATTAGCTCTAATTTACAGGAATTTCCCTTTCGGCTGGTCCCCACTCCTTCGAAGGAATGATTTACATGAAATAACCATTTTCCCAGGGCCAACCACTTGACTTATGACTGCCACGCGGGCACATGGGGCACTCACCCGCCACCCCCAGCTAAATCGCTACTAAGTATTATACTATATAGATTATATGGTCAGCTACGCACACACACAGTCCGACGATAGAGTAGAGCACCACTAAAGACACTAAGCACGACAAAAAGACATTAAACACGACAACGAAATAAAAAAAACATTGAAGTTCCTTATCAGCATTTCCGCTTTTCGTGACCAATGTCTTGGAGTGTGCACACAAATACACACACAACATACGTATACATATAATACTATATATACGATATACTATACATACAGTTACTATATATCTTTATGGCAGTATGTGTGTGTAGTATGTGCTCTTGGAGTATCAGTTTCGGCACACTCTTCGAGATCTCAGATGGCATGCAAAGGTTATAGAAATGGAAAAGTCAAAACCTCAACCTCAACCCTCGTATCTGCCCCGTACTCGCACTCGTGCTCTGCCTCTTGGTCCCTGGTTAGACTTAATTTCTGGACATGCTTTTGGGGCCGCCACACTGGTTATCCTTCATTATTCATAAATATGCAAATGCCTTGGCTTGGCTTGGCTTGGCTTGGCTTGGTAATAAATTCTTGATGCATGGCCAAAGGCTTCGGGTCAATCTTGAGCTTGAGCATGAGCGTGAGCTTCAGCAGCAGCAATTTGGGGCAAGAGTGGTGTTGGGTGGTTGGTGTTGCATGGTAATCGGCCAGGCATGTTTAGCACTCAATCTGAGGTTACTCCCAGGCTATGGCTTTGGCTATGGATGTGGATGTGGCGACGGCGGTGGCGGTGGCTCCTTGGAATTGGTGGCATATGCCACATTACCTCCGAAACAAATTAAATGGTTTCGCATTTGGATGGGAAACTCAACTCAACTCAAGTCAGAGCGCTCTCTGGTTCTGGTTCTGGTTCGGGTTCGTTTCAGTTCTGTTCAGGTTGGTCCTGTTTCGGGACTATTTCTGCTCGTTAGGGGCGGTTGCATGTGGTGGGCGTTGCCACACACACACACATCCCACATTCATACATATGTTCATTCAATTGTGTGTGTAATCTGTGGAAACCACACACATGCACACGCCACAGGACAAGGACGAGGAGAGATATTGCAGGACAGAGATGCGGGCGTGACTCACGAGTGGGATAGAATGACTCTAAATGATTGATTTTGATGGGATATTTCCAAGGGGAGTAATCCGACTGGAAATCTCCTGAATGGCTATATCATTTGCTTCTTACTTCTATTTTTCTATCAATAAATATTCTATCTATCATTCCTCTATCTATTATTCCATCTCTCTTACTCAGTTCTTCTCTTATGATGTCTGGGACTTTTCCAGGACTTCTTGATAACCAATAAATATGATATACAGTCATTATATACAGTCACACTGCTCTTAACTGCATAACGATACTCACGATTGTCGACACTCACGCGCTCATCTCTTTCTAAGCAAACGATGCCTTGGGAAATTTTTGTCGAAGCCAGCGCCGAGCGCTTCCCAGGATGATTGTCCTCTGGTCTGGTCTGGACTTGGATTTAAAACAACATAAATCATAAATTTTTTTTGCACTAGCAAAAGGGATAGCAACCCCCAACCCCCACACACCACACACCGCACACCACACACCCACTGCTGCCCCACCCACCTTCCAAGCAGACTGTGTATAATGCGCACAATCGCAGGCAGGACACGAAATCGGAAGGAAAGGAAGTCCTAATGTGTGTGTGTGTGTGTGTGGTGGGGAGTCAGTCGGGGGTGGGGTTTTGAGGGGGAGAGAAATGTTTGCGCAGCACAAAAATGAATTTTCTTTTCTTTGGGGGACCCGCTGCTCGTGTCCTGCCCGTTGAACCTTTGTCTGGCAGCAGGACATTCATCGCTATCGTTACATCGTCCTGCCACTGACTCCGACTCCAACGCCGACTTCAACTGCGACTCTCGGAGTTCGTCTTGGACTTGAGCTCGAGCTTGAGTTGGCTGAGCAAACAAGCGTATAAATTGAGTTATAATTTGTTTCAGGACTGTGCTCGTGCTCCCTTTGTGCCGCTCCCGGAAGTTGGCTTCTCCGTTATTTAAATGAATCCTATCCTCCCTGGCAGTCCTTGGGTAGTCCTCTCCTCTGATAAGAGTGCTCGGGCCCTGAGACATGTGGCAATTGGTTGTCCTTTCTGGTCGTTTGGTTTTCGGGTTTTCCATTTGCCACAATCATTTCAAGCATATTTGCTACGGTTTGTAGGAGTTCTCTATAGAAAGGAAAACATTATTACATTGTGGGTTCTCGGAGAGAAACGGATGTGTGGCTTGCTTTTGATTGTAGAGCCAGGAGGCAGGAAGAGGAGTTCCTGCTTACCGTAGATCCAATGATGATTGAAGGAATTCCCGGGGTCATAATGTGCTTTTGATTATAGAGAGTTGATTCGAGGGCTAAAGTGGACTCTTGCACTCCCCCAAGTTTCCTCTAATTACCACTGAGGACTCGCCAAGGACTTCCTGCATTTACACCCTTTTTCTGGACTTACTTCAAATGTTGCAAAATTTGTGCTTTTGCTTGTTAACAAAATATTGTTTTTAAGAATTAATCCGACCAGAACTAATACATTTTAATTAAGCCAATTTGCAGGCCATAGGACAAGGGACAGAGAAGCAACCAAGCGGCCAAGTGGAGGACCAACCGGGAGCCCTATCACCGGTCCAAAAGCCACTAAGGGCGGCAGCAACCACCCACCAAAGAGCGACGCCCCACGGCCCCCGCGCCCGATTAACATGCGTACAATAAAATTGTGATTTCTTGCACATACAATTCGAGAGTTTTTTATTTTTTATTTTTCATGTACCTTTTCATCGTCTTTTTTTCCTGCATTTTTAATGCTTGAAATGGCAAAATGGTAAAATGGTAAAATGGCAGTTTACGCTCGTTTCACATTTTGTCCATGCTGCCCCTGCCACCGCCGCCGCCTGGCTTGCCACATTGAGTGGCATACTCGAGCATGTCTTTACATCTCTTTACGCTTGGCTATGGCCCCGGCAGAAAGCGGGGGCACTGGAGGCAGCCCTGGGGGGTGCGGTGGGGGCTGCTCTGGTAAAATGGCTGCCGCAGATATGCATGAATTTTTACTAGAAATATCATTATCATAGAGTGTCCAACACATGAGTAATTGTGGATTAATGTCAGAATTCAATTTACGAGTATTTCTGGCCTCTGATAAAACTGCCATTCAAAGATAACCCACAGACAAAGCCGAAGAGTAGGGCCAGAGCAGGGCCAGAGCAGGGCCCTTCTGCCTTCACACACACACACACGCACACACACATTGTATCTTTCGGTTTGTGGTTCTTCGGGTTTCCGTATTCTTAGGCATTTATCAGCGAACCAAACGAGCAACCATCCATCCCTCAACATCTCCCACGAATAAACAAACAAACAAACAAACACTTAAACATCTTAAACTTTTGTTTTCTCAACTCTGCCCGTCTCACACTCTCTCTCTCTCTCTCTCTCTCCCTTTCGTTTTGTATCTGTTGCATGTATCTTTTTTTATGCACCCGCATGGATCTGTTGGATCTGGCCTGAAAATCGATCTCAAGTCCCAGCCAGCAAAGCGAAAAAATGCGCAAAAGTCACGTAGTCAGCGAAACAGACAAACCCAAGCCCATAATGTGCACCATATAGACAACGATTTGCGAGAATATATCAGAGCAGGAGTAGTAGGGGGGGTATGGTAGGGTCTGGCAGTGGGGAAAGCAGAGCAGAGAGACCCTCGACTGCACGTGGCATTGATCTGTGGCCCCTTGAGGAGGAGGTGGGTGCTGTAAGTCGAAGAAATGGGTACACTTTGGGATACACTGAGAGGAATTGGTGTGCAGAGGATAAGTGTGGATCGAATTGAATATTGGAGCTATTGCTTGAAGGTTGAAATGGGGTACATTAGTGTATCTCAGGGGGAACACTCATATATTGATGTATTTATTGTTTTAAATGGTCTTGGGCAGTACCTCTCAAGTTCACTCCCTTCCTCCCTCTTCTGGCTCTTCTCTTTCTCTCAGTGTAGGCCCAACACAACCCCAAATGGGCAATTAAAGTGTCACAAGTTCGGGACATGCAATATTTCATGACGCAATGCCTAAGATTATGAATATAAATGCAAATTAGTCTTGGGCTCATAGTTCCCGTTCCACTCCACCTTCCACACCGAAAGGACCTCCTCTTCCACCTGTCTGTTGTGGTCAGCGGCTAGAGAGGGACACTCGACAGGGGCTAGGGCGAGAGGAGGGGAGGGGAAGGGGGTTGAGAAATCGGGAGCGTGACAATCATTAAAAGTCAACCAACGGCGACGACGACAACGTGGAAACGTCCAACGTTGAACAATCACTGAAAATGACTAACGGTAACCACGATAGCTTACATCCGGACCAAAAGTCCTGGCCACCACACACACACACACACACCCATACCCATACCAAAAAAAATCAACCAAGAAAAGCTCTTTCGGGGGAAAGCCCGTGCACGTTGAAAGAAAATTACGCTCTTATCTCGCTTCCTGTCGTGACACAATTTTCTATCATAGTAGAAGCCACTCTAGTCCTCGACTCCTCGACTCCTCGACTCCTGATGGTGTTTTGGCTGTAGCTTAGGTCAAATACATAAAGTTATTATTGCCCTTACTGTACTTTTTGGTAGGGGACTGTGGGGGGCCGGTCTGGAGGTAACCCTTGATAAATGTGCCACGCTCACGTTTTCCCAGCTCTGAGCTTGGGAGCAGCGACTAACGTCATAATTTTAGTCAAGAATTGATTTTCATGCTAGTCTCTGAAGAGGGATTATGGAGAGGTCTTAACAGCAACACTATTTGGGGCTAAACAATACGGAAGTCTCCTCTTGATGATGCGATCTCCTTCATTCCAGTATGGGTTCTGGTCTTCTCTTCGAAAACTATGAATTAGATCTATAGTACACCTCATTAAAGCATTATCCCATTCAAAATATGACATTCTGGATGAAATTTCTATCAATATGTGTGCCTAAAAGTCTTCTTCTGTAATTTTTGCCCCAAATAATCACTGAACCGTGGCCCTAAGGCGATTGAAAGTAATCCCATATTCCATAAAGTACTCATAAAAGAGACCTCCACTAAAAGGAATAAACCCCAACACCTATACTCCGTACTACATAAATATATCTTAACCCAGAAACATTGTTTCTGGCGTCTAAAAGTAATGGCCAACTAATGCATAATTAGATTGACTAAGCACATGCAACGCCCAAGCAAAGGACTCCAACAATTCCCCACTAGAGGGGGGGACATATGAATTTCATAAATACTAATTAAGTGGGTCGCTGTCCAAGCTCAAGAACGGCTTAAGCCAAAGTACCCTAAGAGACTTCTGTGGGACTCATTTCAAGTATCTTTTTCCCTGTAACTCTCTGTTTCTATCGGGGTCTGTCAGTGCCTTTTCGGAGTGGAGACACAGCCTCGTAATGAGATGAAAATTGAACAAATCCAGCGTACGTGACAAATTGAAAAAAAGCGCATCAGTGGAGCGAAGTTAACTAGTGAGACCTGTGTGGAATCAACCATACAATATTGGACAACAGCGACAACGCTTTTCTGATGACTTGACCACCAGAAACAACAACAGCAACCAGAGGAACGACAGCGACAGCGACAACGACAGCGACAGCTACTGTGACTGACTTTTACGAGTACCAGTAAAAAAAAGAAAATAAACCAATATCTCAGAACGTCACCCGAACGATGTGCAGTAACTGGAGTGCAGCAGCAGCAGCGGCAGCAGCAGCAGCGGTTCTTGGTGTAGTACGTACTCGTAATACTATCTAGACACGTGAAATGAGTTATCAACGCAACGTGTTGTTGCTGCACCTGCACTGTGGAAAGAAAGGCGGCCACCATATGCGTGTACGGGTACTGAGGTGAGTCTTTGGGATTCATAGAATTCAATAGGAGAAAAGCGTTTGGCATTGAAACTTTTGAAAAAAAAACCATTAATCATGTGAAAAATAATACAAACACTTGTCTATGTATCAACAAAAGCTTTATAAAATGACTATTTTGAGTAATTTTAAGTGATCTTAACTTGTTTCAGTTGGTTGACATTTCCACATTCTTTAAAGTAAAAAAGTGATAAAATGATAAACTGTAGGCTGTGAAAAACACTAGGGACACACACAAAAAACATATTATATTTTGTAAAAAATAGTGCGTTTAAGTATTATAAGTAATTTTAGATATAAAAACATCCATAAAATAAAGTTGAAATATTCAGAATAAGAAGAGGAGTGCATGAAGTGCCTACAATAATGGATTTTGTACTGAAAGTACACATTTTGGAGTACAATTCATGACAGATTTATTTTTTTTAATTTTCTTTTCTTTCTTTCTTTTAGGCGGTTTCTTGAGTAACAATCCTAAAAATGTAGTTTGATTGCCAAAATTCTCCTTTTTTGGATTCAAGAAGGTTGTTGAATCCTATAAAACTGGTTATGAAATACATACCATAATTTCTATATAAAATCTTACACAAACTTTGAATTTAGTTTTATATATCTTGCAAAGAGCTATACCACAATTCCTAGTTTGAAATAATAGTAATAACAGGAGTTTAATGATCAATTTTTGCACATTTTTCAGTAGAAAAATTTGTATTGCCATCCACTGTGCAGTCACTGTCTCGCCCACAGCTGTAAACTTAGGATCTGCACATGCCTCGAAACTGATTACCATGACGCAGATCAGAGTAAAGTACAAGTATTGTAGGGGGGTATGGTATCCACAGAGGGGCTGGTGGGGAAACAGGAGTATAGGATTGTGGCATTGTCAACCGTCAGTCCAATTACCGCACAGATGGATGGGGATGGGGGGAAGTGATGGCTGCTGTGGTCAGGCTTGTGCTCCTCTTATTCTCTTCCTCTCATTCTTTTTTCCTGTTCTCCTGCTTCTGCTGCTTCTCCTGCAGCTACGGCCCATAACTTTTTCAGTTAATGAAGACATAAAACCCAGTGGTGTGGCTGCCACGGCAGCTGGAGGCCATAAAGGCGGCAGCACCAGAAACAACAACGAAGGAGCCTGCCTGCCTGCCACACACTGCTGCTGCTGCTGTTGCTGCTGCTGTGGCAAGGTTTTTGTTTGTTCTTATTTCGCGGCGATTTTTTGTTTATTTTTGCAGCCACAAGAAAGTTGCCACAGCCACAAAGTGAGAGAGAGAGAGACAGAGTGAGAAAAGGAAGTTATCTAAGTGAGTGATAAGAAGAATGAAAGCTAACGTTGGGTACAACGAAGATGGTAATACCCTTAAAGATCTATTCGATGTACGTATGGACCATATCGAGTAGTAGTATCTGAAATGCCTCTAAAAATATAATAATACCCTCTAGAAGGGTATCAAAAAGGGTATCAGGTGGGGTATGGGTGAATGGTGGGAGGGCACCACCCCACCAGCACCTCTCCATCTCGCTCTGTATATACCAGAAAACGCCATTTTGCTAAAAGTTGTTGTTCCCTCTGCTGATGTCTCTGCTTCTGTCGCTGTCACTGTCTCTGCCGCGTCGCTGCCGCTGCCGCTGTCTCTGCCCAGTGTCGTTGTCGCTATCAGCGCACATCAATGGACCAAACGAACGACATTCGTGGCGACACATTTCGGCGCACATTACGTATACGTATGTATACGTGTGTATTCGTATGCGTGTGCCGTTGGTCAAAGCGAAAGAGCAGCAGACGAAAGAGCGAATGGCAACAGCAGCAGCAGCAGCAGCAGAGACAGCAGCAGCGACAGCAACAGATGAGCGTGCGAGCGAGATAGCCACAGGCGGGAGATAGAGAGCGAACGCCAAATGAGCAGCGACTGAGAGATAGATATGATAACGAGGAGAGGCAGCAGCGGCAGCAGCGGCAGAATCAGCAACGGCGACAAATGTTGGCCACGCCTACGCGTTGTCTTCTGGACAGAAGCGAAAAGCGAAAAAGAAGCGAGAGAAGAGAAGACAAAGAAGAGAGTAGAGTAAAAGGCAGCCAGAGTAAAAGTTTTTACTGTTTTAACCTCCAGTCAAGGACCTCTCCAGGCATTGTCCTTGGTAGACCGCCAGTCCCGTTGTTGGTGGCCTCTTAACACAGTTCATTAATCAAATGCCAAAAGGCAGCAACAGCCACAGCCACACAGCCACAGAAGCCCTCTCTCTCTCTCTCTCTCTTACTCTCTTAGCCATAATAAAATAAGGTGCAACAAGCCAGACGACCAGACGAATTCGTCGCGGCGAATATGGCCCGCCAGATTCTGGCTCGGCTCTCTCTCGCTTTCTGGACAAAGCTCCACCCCAAGCACACGAAAGCGCAGACGCAACAGAGAGGGAGAGCGAGGAGAGATGGAGAGCGAGGAGAGGCATGGCAGAGAAGAGAGCACCCTGCTGCTGCTGCTGCTGTTGCGACGCTAGCAAGCGTTTTACGATGACAAACGAATGACAGACAAACTCTCTCCTCGTTCTTCACTGTGTGACTGTGTGACTGTGTGCTGTGTGCCATGGGGCTGGGGCTGGGGCTGGGGTTGGGGCTGGATGGGGGAGAGAGAGAGATAATAACAAAGAGATAAGGGAGACGACAGCAGAAGGCCAAAAGCAGCGATGGCTCCCATTGAATGCCCGCCAGTCAGAAGCGTTCGTTCGTTCTCGTTCGTTCGTTCGTGCTGTTGTTCGTGTGGCCACCCTGCCCCCTGCCGCCTGCCGCCCCCCTCGCTTGCTGTTGCGCGCGTGTGTGTGCGAGAACTGTTGCATGTGTAAGTGCACAGTGGGGCAGATGATGTTGTAGCTGTTGTGGGGGGACTCTGGATGTATCTGGGGGCTGGACGGTGACAGTGGGTGGAGTGCGGGCGGTAGGTGGTGGCTGCGACTGCAGGGGGTGCCTTGGGGAGGGAATTTCTGCTGCACGATTACCTCATACTGGAAATTGCATCTCTCCTATATATAAAATGAATGTTTCCCCTATTCTTTCCCCTCTTTTTACCTCTCTTTCTCTGTCTTTCTCCCTCTCTCTGTCTCTCTATATATGGCCAGTTTTATATATATTTTTGAGAGTGTTTGTAATTTCCTGATAATTAAATGAGCGCCTGAAATTATTGTATTTTCCTCTGGACCCCGCACTCGTCCACTCTCCACTCTCTCAACCCCCCTTTAGGGGTGAGGGGGTGCTGTGTCTGGGAAATAAATGGGAAACTCGTAGGTTGGATAATGAAAATGGTTTTCGCAGACACTTTTCACCATAACTTTTTTTTATGACCACAATTTTGGGTTTTAAGCTCTTAATTAGAGAGAGGAAGTTTCAGGAAAATTGGGTCAGGATATGGCTAAGAATAATATGTATTAGAACTCTACGAAAATCATAGAAAATTAACTCGAGTGGAATGTGATAGTATTTTATAGATAATAAATAATAAACACTAGCCAGAGCCCACTTATCATCAGCCCCAACCTTTCATGTCTGAGAACATGGAACTAGGTCGATAGATATCCCACCCACTGGAACATTATATAATTTCCTTTCGCGGAAGCTCCTATGTGGATGTCAGAGTATTATTTTTAGCACAGATTTCAGCCTTGAATTCTGTGGGAAATATCTCAAAAGTTATGGCTATACACAAGTCTGTAATCCTATATTCCCGCTGCAAGATCAAGAGCGACCATAAATAGAACAATGGACTTTCACACAGCCACCCCCACCCCCTTCACCCGAATGGCAGCCCCCTCTGCCACCTCTATCATTCAGTCGTGTGTGGCGCCCCATTGACGTGCATAGAGTTAGATAAACAACAATAAGAACTGCAATAATACGCCACAGCGCATTTGGGATGCCAAGATCCATCCGTTTTGGCCAATTATACGTTCCATAAAGCTGACCCAAAACGGCTACAGAAACACAGCCACACAGCCATCATAAAAGACTGAAAAATCTTCGCATATTTTACGAGATGGAACAAAAACAAATGTTTTTCCCTCGGTTGACTTACTTTTATTATGAGTTTTCCACCCACTCGCACGGGTCTCTGGGTCTCTGGTCTCTGCTCTCTCTGTGTTTTCCAGTGGTCTGGTAATAAGGAGAAAAATGCGAGCAATGCGCTGGAATTGGAACGCAACTAAAGGCGAAAATATTATGCAGACTGGTGGAGAGGGGAGGGGAGGGCAGGGTACAGGTGGTAGGATCTTGGGAATGAGGCAGAAGTCTCGTCTGGAGCTAGGGGTTGGGAGTGGGAGTGGGAGTGGGAGTACACTTCTACCAGCATGAATAATTAATGTAAGCAAAATATTGATTGCATGTACTTGAAAAGAGTTCCAGCCGACAGCCAGGATGACGACGACGACGACGCCGACTACGACGACGACAACGTCCGACATTGTCGGGCCTATGACAAACGACTGACACGCGGACTGAGCAGTGCGACAAATGCAACCCCCACCACCACCACCACACCTACACCCACAGACAGTCCCACCCCATCCATGGCCCATACTCCCCCACGGACCGCGCTTGACCGGGGGAGGCCTTTTGCCTGCCCATTGGCTAGAGGGTGGTCCTATGGGATAATAGTGTGGGTGTTGCATAAATTTAGCCTCTGTGCCGAGGAGAACATAGTTGGCATGTGCATGGCCTGTTGGGCTTTAATAACAGCCATATAGATAGATGGCTGAGATAACAAGGTTAAGCGAAGGACTTTTCGGTGACTTCCAGAAGGGAGGGGTGCTCCCTAGGAGGTTGTAAAGCGACTGGATATCTATACAATGTTGGGAAACACAAGGAGTTTGGAAAATTTTGGATTTGGGATTAGTTCCGAATAAGGCAGCAAATCTTTGATAATTTAGTTTACTCTTCTAATGGCTAATGATCTACAAAGGATCAATGGATATATGGATAAATATTCCTAGGCAAAGAGGCCTCTCTTCTATAATCATACGAGTATCCACCTTTTCTAGTGCCTGAAACATTGTCATTTCCCATTGTATCCGTTGGAAGAATATCCCCAATGACAGCCCGAAACTATCCACCAACCCCAGACACTGCTCCGCCCTGCTCTTCGGGCCCCAAATTCCATCCTGGTGAATGCCTATTGGATGGGCAGTCCTTATTTGGAGCCACGGCCCGTGTCTCCCTGCAGAAGGGGCTGTGGGGATGGTGGAGGGTGGATGGGGGGACGGGGACTAGGAAACTTGCGTGACTTCATTTGCATGAATTACGTTGCGTTTTTTGTGCCGTTGCTGGAGTTGTCGTTAGTGTCCTTTCGCTGCCCGCACCCATACACTCGCCCAGACATTCACACAGATACTCGTGCACCAACACTCGTGCCTCAGGCACCTCAGGGGCACCTGTGAGTGCGGCGTGTGGTTGGTGGTTGGGCTTTGCAGGGTCCAGGGTTCTTTTTTTTTTGGGTGCTCCACTCGTTCCTCCATAATTGCCACCTCCTCCGTCAGTGCCCACCGTCGTCGCGTAGTCAGTCTCCGTTGAGCGCCGCGCTTTTTCTCCTAAAAGAAAAACTTTTTTTCGTGCATATGAAAAAAGGAAAACGGGGAATGGGGCTGGCTGGTGGACAGGTGGGTTGGAGGTGGGCCTGGGTCTGGGTCTGGGTCTGGGTCTGGAGAGAAAATAAAACTATAACGCGGCAGGCAACATCGCATAGACGAAATAGTCGGCATAGTCTGGTCGCTCCATTCCGTTCCGTTGTCGTCGGGCCCGGTAGTCGTCGTCAGTCGCGTCTGAGGAGCTTCGACGGGCAGGTGTGTGCCAAGAAGAGTTCCAGTTCCAGTTCCCGTAGCGCTCTCTGCCACAGGCACAGGCCACAGTGGCACGAGCAATAGTACGAGGCGAGGCAGCAGCAGCAGCAACAGCAGCAGCAATACGTGCAACAGTACGTGGCAGTAGTACGAAAAGTTCTTGCAGTTTGAGTGGAAAGTGGCCTGCTCCGGAGAGTGCCTTAAACCGTGTGTTTTCTTGCCGCACAGATCTCCCCAAAAACAAAAACAACTCCACTCTGCCGTCGGAGTGCTCGGGGAGTCTTCGGGAATCGGAAACGGAGACGAAATCGGAGTCTTCGGAGTGCCATAAGTGTTTTGTTTGATTTTTCTCGATACGCCCGCCCCCGCGAGTGCAAAAAAGGACAACAAAAGGAAGAAAGGGAAACATTGCCAAGATTTTTTGCCACATTCTAAAGACCCCCCGAAACACCCCCCGAACCAGGACTGTATGCAAATGAAATTGTGTCGGTTGTCCACCCCGAACCCTGGACTTTCCTGTACTTCCTTTGTGTGTTCTTGATTTGCAAAGTGATTTCTAATTGTTTCGACTTCCACGGGGATACGTTTCGAGTGTGAGAGAGAGAGAAACAGTGCGAAGGAGAGGGAGTGCGAGTGCGATGCTATGTGAGGCCGATGTTTACTCGTAGCACCGTCCCGTCCCTGGGAGTATGTCAATGTCAATGTGGGCCCATGTGGGCTTGAACATAACTCGAAAGGATTTCAATTTCAATTCCCTGGGTGTTCGATTTCTGGCCATGGATATGCAGCAACTCTAGATTAATGACGTCACTGCTGGAGATTATCATGCGATCCAAAGCGATTGCTAGGAAATATAAACAGGGTGAGTAGGGGAATAGTTGTGAGGGGATCGTGAAGCAAAAGAAGAAGAATATCTTTCAAAAACAATTTCGATGAGTAGATTTATTATTTATATTTTTCTGCATTTTTCATATAATTTGTTTCATTCGATTGTTACATATTTTTTTAATCGATTTTAAATATAAAGGGTGATAATGATTTATAGAATTAAATTTGATAGCTGATACTGGATTGGAGCTTGAACATTATCGTTTATTATTGTTGATGATCAATCGTTGGATGCATTATAATGTGTATGTATCGATAATTATCGATAGCACTCAGATAACTGGCACTATTTATAGCCCTGTCGATAGCCCAACTTATTTAATTGGTCCTCCGACCTAATTTTTTTTTTTTTTTTTTTTACTGTTGATTATTTTGTTTATACTAAAATTATGTTTATGTTCTTTACAGTAATGTTAACAAAAAAAAGTAAATACAAATCTAGTTTCTTTCACTTGCCACTTTCACTTTCTGCTTCGTGTTTTGTTGCATCATATTGAGAATTATTAAGGAATAAAACATAATGTAGACTTTTAAACGGGTATATAAAAGGTATATATATACGATAATTAATTCAACATAGCTTACACTTGAACACAAACTCTCTTTCGACTCGACAATTTAATATATGAATATATGAATTTAGGACTGGACGTCAACGGACGAACGTCTGCAACATAACCAAAAAAAAACAAAAAAAACTGTGGACAGTGTAGTGTGGTGTTGTGTGGTGTGGTGTGGTGTGGTGTGGTGTGGTGTGGTGTGGTATGGTGTGGTATGGTATGGTATGGTATGGTATGGTGTGGTCTGGGGGCTGTGTGGCATCTCCTAATCACTGCTGTTCCCCAGGGTCAGCGATGATCTGCGTGGCTGCTGCCCATTGCTATTGACGATCGGCGAATCATCAATAGGGGGCCTACTCTCGCGGTACTTGCTGAACAGGCCGCGCATCTTGTTGAGTGGCGTTTGGAATGACTGCGAGACGGTTGCCGCTGCGGCCGCTGCAAATGCCGGCATTGGGGACACGGCTGATGCGATTATCTCGACTGGCGTGCTCACTGGAACATCCTTCGGTACGCTCACATCTATGCCATTCGACTGGCCGGGGGTACGTGGCAAACGCGCTGGCTTTGGCGGCGTCGATGGTGCCGCTGCCGGGCCAGAGCCACGACGTCCGAACGATGACACCGCATTGAGTTTGGGTGTAGAAAACAGGCGTTTGGGATGAATCGAGCTTTGGCTGTGTTTAGTGCTAATGGTGCCGCTGCCCTCCGAAGGCTTGGAGGGGCCGGAGCCGGTCCACAGAATGGGCTTGTGCGTCTTCTGAACCTTTGTTGGCGATGGGAAAAGATCCATTTCAACTCTGGAATAGGACTCCATGACCGTCTTCCAGGCGTGCACATGCGGCAGTGTCTCCTTCTCCACATCCACATGGAAAATGGCATTGAGGAGATCCAAATCGCGCTTGGTTGGCTCGTTACCAAAGATAAAGAGTTTGTAGTGTAGGCTTGTAGGCTCCGGAGAGATGGATGTACGCGGTGACATGCGCTCCGGCGGAGTGCGAAACAGCTCCTCGTCCTCGCTACTGCTGTCCATCTGCTGCACATCACTGCAATCGTAAAAGAAAGACTCCACATTGTCGTCCTCATCGTCGTCGTTGTCGCTATTTGGGCGGCTGCGGCGTGTACGACTTTGCCAGGGCCATTCCTGGACTTTGGAACGCAAAACGTTGGCAGCCGCTGCCGCTGTGGCTGTGGCTGTGGCTGTTGGAGAACCCGGTGCTGGGGAGTCCTGGGCCTGGGAGGCCTGGGCTGCACGCTTCATCGATTCCGTGCGCTTTCGTCGACTGGTCTTTCGACTGAGATTCGCATCCCAAATACAGGGGCACGATTGCTCCGTATTCCAGGCGGCCGAACAAAGACTTTCGGTCTTGAGGGCATCGGGCAGCTGGGCGGCATGGACCGGAGCCTGTTCGAGCATCAGAACCAGGCTGCCACAGACGCAGCCCAGATGATCGCGACGGTCGACGTGCAGTTGGAGGAGACGGCGCAGCATCTGGAGCAGCTGAATGAGAATGGCTACATTGACCTCCTGCGAATTGGCCACATAGCTGGCCACCAGATGGGCAATGCGGGAGTGGACCTTGGTGAAGTTAACACTGATGAATCGGGCATCGTCCTTGAAGCTGACGATCAGCGATTTCAGTCTTTTAAGCTCACAGAGCAGGGTGTCGTTGATCGACACCATGTTGCCGATGTTGTTCATGAGTGTCTTGGTGATGCGCTTGGCGAACACCTGCAGAGAATTCTCCACGCACGTGTAGGGCGTCATTACCTGGGTGGTGGGGCTGGCACCAGAGCCAGAACCAGCAGCGGATGCCGCCACAGCCTGGCCCTTGCGATGCCTTTGATGCTGATGCTGATGATGATCCGCGATTACCATATCCAAATACTCGTCAATCTGTGCCTCAAAATTCATAGGATCGGACCTCTCGGCCTGGGCCTGCTCCGCCTTCTGCTGCAGATAGCCCTCCAGTTGCTGCAGGCCACTCTCGCTGGAGATGTCAACGAACGCGTCGAGAAAGTCCCAGTACTCGCGCCACTCGAGATTCTCCTGGCGTGCCAGCTGTCTGCCCACCACCTCTAGGCCCTTCTCGATGTCCGAGTTCTTGATGTGACGCTCACGGAAGCTATCGTTCAGCTGGGACCCCGTCGACACGTTCATGCTCATGTTCAAGCTCATACTCATCTCACCCTTCTCGTTGTGACGCTCACGTAAGCTATCGTTCATGCATGACTGCGAGCTCATATCCATGTCGATGTCTACGTCGCCGACCCATGTGCTGTCACAGGGCGAGGACTGGGAGTCCCCGCGATAGGCCAAAAATAGATCCGGTCTCATCACACGCATCGGTGTCACTGGTACCTCAATCGGTGCCCCCATCGGCTTGCTGTTGTAGTTATTGTTGTTCTCGCAATCTTTGCCGTTCAGGAACAAAGGCTTCGGCGAACTGCTGGCCGCTGCCTTCGGACTGAAGAGCGCACGTCGCCCCGCGGGTGTCGATACCAGACACAAATCTGCTCCCAAATTGCCATTCGAGCTGCGATTGAAGATGGACTTGTTAGGCGTCACCTTCACCGGCGATGCAAACGGCGAGATGGCCAACGGACTCATATTATTACTGCCAATGCGAGGCGGCGTCTTCCAGCGACGATAGAAATGCATGGCCTTTTCGCGGGGCATGGGTCCGGCCAATGCGCTGATGGTCAGGTCCATGGTGAGGCCCTCGCAGTCCCTTGTCTTTTGCTTCAAGTTCGGCGGTTCGTTGGGCGTAAAGGGCTGGCCCACCTGTGGCGGCACCTCATTTGCGACGGACCTCAGCACGGGCACATAGTGTGGATCTCCCAATAACAGCTCCAGCTTCTTGACAACCGCGGGCGAGGCGTGCGGTGCGCGCAAACAAATGATTTCTTTGGGCTCTTTGCCCTCAAAGTTGGGCAGCGATTTGCATTGTGGATACGAAATGAGGACCTCAACGACGGCCACGTGGCCATTCTTCACCGCAAAATGTAAGGGCGTTTCACCGCGCGCCTTGTCGGGCATATTCAAATAGTAGTCGAGCAGGTTGTCGTTCAGCGTGGCGCACATCTCCCCGTTGGCCTTCTTGCCGGCATATTGAAAAGTAAACTCGCGATTGGTGAGTATCTTTAGGATCGCTTCGGCTGCGCGCGCCTGATTGAACTGCGCACAAATGTGCATGGCATTGTAGCGACAGCCCTCCTTCAGGCTGGTGGGGGTGTCCCCGTTGCTGATGAGAAAGCGGGGGTTCTCCCAGACAATTCGCTGCACCCGCTCGATGTTCCCAGTCTCGATTTGTTTACGGAACTCGACAAGCTCCTGCTTGCTGGGTGCCCGGAATGGTGGACGCTCACTGCTGATACCGCTGGCTCCTGCTGTCTCGTGCTTGGCCCCAGTCGCAGTCCCAGTGCTGCTGCCGCTGTTTGTGGCAGTGCTGCTTCCGCTGACACTGCCGTTGATCGACACACTGGTGGCACTTTTGTTGCTGCTTATGTTGATGGCAATGCTGGGTAGCGCCGATATTGGAGGATTCACAATCAGCAGATTCGACATGGAGGCGGCCAGGCTGCTGATGCAGCTGCTGCCGCTGCCGCTGCCGCTGCCGCTGCTGCTGCTGCTGCTGCTGGCGGTGGCGGTGGGCGAGGTTGAGTACGGACCGTCCGTCGATCCCGATGACGACGGCTTAAAGTTGTTGCTCATCGCCATGGGCTTGCTCACTGGCTTGGCCCAGCCAAATCGGTTCAGCGACTCGATGCTCTCGAATCCAAACTGCACGTAACTTTCTGCCTGCTCGCGATTGGGGAACTCACGCAGGCGGGCATCCTTGTAGTGTCGCAGCACATCCAACGCCCTGGCTTTTTCGGTAAAGATCAGCCACAGGGGCGAGTCGGGTGGATATTCGGGATCGTCATAGTTGTCCACATTGAGATTATCTGTTGCGCTTGACGATACTGCTGCCGCTGTGGCTGTCGTGCTGTTGTTGGTGGCCGACGACGACTCTGGGCCTGGCTTGATATTCACCGCCGCTATGGAGCCCGCACACTGCGCAGCGGTGCCCTCGAAGCCAGCCTTGGACGGCGGAATGTAGACGCCGAAGTAGGACATCTGTAATTTTAGGGTAGCACCGGCTGCCGATGATGCTTTAACAGGACTGTTTGTGAAATTGCATTCAGTTTCTTAGCGACAGTTTCTCGACACGGGGTTTACGGGGTTTTACAATTTACAAACAAGATTTTAGCTATTTTGATATAATCTGAAAATAAATCAAGTAAATTCTTGGATCAAGTCGGCTATTGAATTCACAGACATACATTCACAGACATTCCATGATTCATAAATGACTCAGCTTGGAAATTTCCCAAAAATAAATCATACAGAAAATAAAGATATCATTTGATTCAATATTTGTATTGCATTTGAGTAAGTTGAATCATTATTCCCAATGAAACGAGCTAATCAAAAATACCAAATATATGTTGAAATGTCCCCCTGGAGGCCCATAAGCAGAGCCATTTCCTGGCCGCCCTGGATCCCTGGAGACGCGACGCGATCTTGTATAACTCAAAAAGCAGACCATTGCCATTGCGGAGCCGTTTAACCAGCTCTCGTGCCCGTGCCCGTGCCCGTGCCCGTGCCCGTCTAACTAATCTCCAAATATCTCCCTACATCTGTTTCAATTAGTTGTGTGGCAGTTGACTGGCTTTTAGCTTTTAGCTTTTTCCGTTTCGCTTTTGTTTTTGTGTTTTTTGGGGAAACAAACGCGAACTTGTTCTCCATTCTTCGCAGTTCCCTTGTGCCCCAGATAAAGCATTTTATTTGGTCTGTATTTTAAGCAGATGCAGAGCGGGCAGCAGCAGCAGGGAGCAGGGAGCAGGCAGCCAGAGTGGGGTTTATCAGTCGAAAGTTTCGAAACACACATTTAGCAAACGGGCCAGAGATGTGGATGCGGGATGGGGCTGGATCTGCTGTAATCAACTGACATTGAAAAACGTCCGAGTAGTTCCCAGCCTGCTGATGCTGATTAGCCTATTACGAGCCCAACGAAATGACATATTGCGAAACATTCAGATATTTCAAATTAGTACAACAACTGCGCTTCGGATTGTAAGAGCCTCTGCGAAGAGAAACATTCGGTGGAAAAGGGTTTTAAAAAGGTTTGAAAGGGGACAAGAGGTTGTTGTTTCTTTAAAGACTTCCATAGATGTTAAAAGTCTTGGATCTCCCAGTCTTTGCTTAGTCTTATCTTCGACTTAAAGTAAGTATAAAATTCAGAATTATCTGTACCTTTTTGTTAAGGCTGGAAAGAGGACCACGAGTTCTATAGAGTTTTCGAAAGTTTGAGCAAGGTTCAAGGTACCCTAGATATATGGCATTCCCACATAAACTGTATCTTATATCCACTCAGTGGGCTTCCCCTTTCTGCAGACTCTTCTCTTAACACTTAATGCTAAAATTCCCCTGTTTATAGAATTCTGATCGCTTCCCTAAGGCGAGCGATCTGTCGATGACGCTTCTTCCGCATCCCATTGATTAACCATTCGCCGGATTTCCTAATGCCATTTTCTATATCGTTATTTTCCTGTGAGGCCTCTGATTTCCCAGAACTGCGATACAATCTCTGAAGATTCAATTCCTGTGGGTCAATTCAATGGGGTTGACTCCAGTACATATCTTGGATTTCTTGGAAAAGCAATAATCGAAATATTTATAAATATATTGGATACGTTCAATGTAGTGTATGCACTGGATGGGCACTCAAGAGAAGCTTGATTCCGCCTGCTCTATTTATATGTAGATATTCTTGGGGCAAAGGCAGATAGAAGCTGGCCTCCACGATTGGAGACAAAGGCAATGCCGGGTGATAGAAGGCATAGTTGAGTCAGGGAAACCAGCAGAAGGAATACATAGTTGGAATTTAGATCAGGGAATCAGGAATCGTTACTCAAGTCAGAGAAAAGGTTCCATACCGATCAAAATGTATTTAGAACGCATAAGTTTCTATCAACGCTTCAACCGGACATGACATTACCCAAAAAATACAAGAAAAATAATTGCAAAATTCCCCCCCTTAATCGCGGGTCTCCGGGCGGCGATAGCCGAAAGTTTCGCACAATCGGGGGACCATCATCAGCATTATTATTACCATTACCATCACAGCAATCATAGCTGTAGCCATCATGATCCGCTACTCAAGTCAGTTGGCGTCGACTCTGGCCGATAGCTCTGCTGGGGCGGTAAAATCGCTATCGGTATCAGCATTTTTACGACCTGAGAATCGATTGTATTAAGAGCTATTAAAATATTTTCTAAAACCCGCTATCATATCATTCAATTAGGCAAGAAACGGCTATATATAGGATCATAAAACAGCATTCGGTCGCCTGATAATGGAAGACTCGAAGACCAATCATTCTCTGCTCTCTGCTCTCTTTCTCAACACATTAGAGCCTCATAAATACATCAAAATAAAAGTGTCGCACTTGGGGAATTTACGGCACGCTGGCAGATAGTGGAAAGAAGACTTGAATTGGGTCTAAACTTGGTCAGATCGCTCGCCACAGATACAGATACAGATACAGATACACGCTTTTGCAGTAGACAAAGGTTTTTTGGGTGCCCCTTCGATTCCTTTCGCACAGAGAGAGAGAGAAAGATTAACGCCAGATAAGCAATGGGATCAAGATTAGGCAGTGGTTGTTCTGTGGTGCTCTGTGGTGTTCTGTGGTGCTCTGTGGTGTTCTGTGGTGCTCCTGCGGTGTACTGGGTTATCAGTGGCTATGTGGTTTATAGCAGGTGCCATTGGATACTCTATAAAGCAATAATTTATGAAGTTCCCTGTGCTACTTGACTTTTGTTTTCATTTTCATCTGCGAGAGAGTTGGCAATGTCTCCCAATACCCCGATGTGGGTTAGGCACACAACCCCCCATCCCCCACCCACTCTTCGTGTGTGTGTGCGTTTCCTGATGATATCATCTATCAGTGGGAACACGTCCCACTCTAGTTTTATTGTGCACTTCGCTTCGCTTATGCTCGTATTCCCTCTCTTCTTTATTTCGGATTGCGTTGCTTCATCGACAAATTATCATCATCGAGGTAGACGGAGAGAGGGGGCACAAGTCGAAGACGGCACATGCATCGCACCTGATATTTTTATGGATTTACAACACCCGAATTATTCTTCCAATTTCGACAATTTATTACCAAATACACACACGTTGGACATTTATTTGCTCGTTTCAATACGGGGCTCCATTCCATTCCACTCCATTCCATCGATTCTATTTCACTCACCAGCGACGCTTTACTGTCCGAAAAGCAAAAGTGTTTTCTTGTTCTTGTTTCTGTCGCCTCGATTGCAGACAAATAACCAGCCCGGTAAGACCTTGTTGTCTAGATAGAAGGCAGTGATAGGCAATGAGCCCTGGGCCAAGTCATACCAGGCGTATACATTATATTGCCATGACAAGGCGCTAGGACAGGGTGCCGAAGGGGGGGGAACACTCTTTTGTGTGGGGTTGAAGGATCTTTGGGGTATCAAGCATTTCACGGTTAACATATGTCTCTGAAGATGAAGGAACACCTAGAGAATAAAGCTGTTATCTACGCCCCTTTCTGGGCTCTCTTCCATGATCCAACGACTTGTTTCAAACCTTCATTCAGTGTCCAATTCGAAGGCATATTCCATGCGAATCAGCTACAAAGTGGAGTCCCTTCCTGGGTGGTTTCCAAGCAGCCTAATCTGAACGACCCAGTAGTCGCGTTTTGTCTTTTGTTTACAGCATTACGTCAAGGCAAGGCTTCTCTTTCTGATTACTCCCACAGAGACAGTGTCAACATATCGTTTATTTAGAATACGGTACTAGTATTTGTGCTGTCTGGCAGGGGGGGGCGGAGGGGTCTGGTCTGTCTCTGATCGTGGTATATGAGCGGGCTTGGCTTTATCGTCGTGGCTGTCAGTATCTTGTCACTGTTCTATTGTTTATGAGTGTGGCACTTGTCTTACAATTATATTTATGCTTTCGATAAATACTCGATGCGGGAGAAATGATATTCTGTATACATGTGTCTAAGATATCCCCAGAAAGTATACTTTCAGTGGAATAATCTTCGAAAGCAGGGGTTTCCTGGGAATACTGCCACATGTGGTGTTTGGCAGGGAGTGTGGTATGCATTTCAACAAAATGGTTGATACTAGTACAGGAAACTTGATTGGCTTTAGGGCTAAGATCTATTAGCCACATTTGATATACATTTCCTTCACAGTCAAAGTCCAAATCGCATTAGATAATGCCATAAACATTAACTATGATTGTTGCTTATTAGTCAGACGATAAGACGTTGTAAAGATAGTATAAATTGAACGATATGTAGTCTTCGGTTACCCATTCATTCAGTGATAGATGAGGTAAGGTGTCATAAAGGCACAGAGCCACCTTCCCTGCTTTTCTCTCAGTGTTCATTGGGGTTTCATTGTTTCTCTATTGGAGAATAGATAGTAGGTTTGCTCCAGATATCAGGGCCGAGTGCATAGTACATTATAGTACTAGTATTTCCATGTAGATCGCCGGCGATCGAGGCCCAAGTTCTCGGCTTTTATGGAGCTCCGTCTGCTCCGAACGACTATACGTTTCGATCGCTTCTGCGGCTCGACTTCGACTTCGACTCCGACTGTTGTCGGGGAACATCGATCGACTGCACTGCCGACGACGGCTACGAATACACACTCGTACTCATGCTCGGGGGACTGGGGGGTGTGCTCGTGGGCACTTTAGATTCGGTTTGCTTTTTTTGGAGGTCTCTTCTGAGTCTCAGCGGCTATTTCTATTATTTATGTATTGTCACCCAAATGAAACGCGTCCGCTCTCTCTTTGAAGTCTTGATATATAGAGAATATATATAATATACGAGCGTATGCGAGTGTAGGCGCCAGAGCTCCCTCCAGTAGAGGCTGAGAAAGGCAATCAATTGAGGAGAAGCCAGCGAAAGGCTTAGTCTGTGACAATCTGTTCTGTTCTGTTCTGCTGGTTCTGTGTGGCGTCGGCAAAATGCAGTCCAGTCCCCGAGTACGTGATAAATGAAAATCCCGCTCCCCCCCTTTCCCTCATCAAAATGTTGGAAAAATTGAACGCAAAAATGTGCAAAAAGAAGTTATAAAGAATATTTCTCACGCTAATTAAAAAAGTGAAGTGCCAAAAGATTAATAATTAAAACTTACCTGAGGATCTTCAAGGCGAACATTTGGTGCGAAAAACCCGCAGGAAAAAGGGTTTCAAGTGAGTGACATTTTCCAATTAGTTGCAGGATAAAATGTATGGATTTTTGAGGTCACCACCACCCTGCACCGACGGCAGATGTACTCGAAAGTGTGCCAGGACAGGAAGCCCAAAGAACTAAAGGATACGTCTGCTTCCGCTGCACATTGCAGATTGCATTCGAGCAGGGGATTCCCCCTTGAGGGCGCGTGCTGCAGAGATATATGAGAGATCCTTGCAGCTTTGGCTCATATTAAGTTACGCTGTCTGTTCACGCCCTTGCCACATTCCTCCGTGTGTCTGTGTCCGTGTATCTGTGCATCGTCATCTGGCAATCTTAACGGTTTGACCTTGCCATAATTATAGGCCTGACCCTAGCCCTCTGTCTCGTTGCGTTTGACTTGAGCGACTTGCCCCTGGCTTCTGTTCTGTTCTGTTTTCGGGGGTTTCTTTTCGAGAAGAGCGACTTCCGCTCCGCCTCGAGAATCGCGGAACAATGGAACAGCCGAACAGTCGGATTCGGAATGGGAATCGCAATCGCAGTCCTGGAGTGTTCTGGCATGTCAATAAGACACACATACAATGGAAATCGCAAGGTTTACAAGATCAGCATCAGCATATACTCATACTCGTACTCGTACTCGTATGCATGCCAGGAGTAGGTTCTGTTATGGCACTCGAGACCCCGAGACTCCGCGAACAATGGCTGGCGGACGGACGGACGGACGGACGGACGGACGGACGGGGAAGACTTTTGATTTTGATTCCTTCGGGAACTTTTCTGCTCTGCTCTGCTCTGCTCTGCCGAGTGTTCTTGTTCTGTTCCCTTCTTGTAAAAAGCCATACACAAAAGCCCTGTGCAGCCAGCCTCTTTGTCCCTAGTTTGCCAGACAGTTAGAGTCAAAGATCAGCCATCCAGCTGAGTTAATTACAGCCGACAGAACTTCCACAGAGACAAACCGGAGTCACTGACTCTGAATGGAACTCCATTGGAGTTGAGTTCCATCGCCGAAACACGAAACAGCCGACGATAGGAGGAAGTCTACCAGCCAGATTCGAGGGGCCGAGCAGGGGTGTGGGCAGTGCCTGAGGACATTCAGCTGACGATTGAAAGATCTCAAGTATTGAAAGATCATTGTACGTTTCTGTGTGTGTTTTTGGCGCGCTGGCATTCAAATTTCAGCAGTTGGAAGAGAAGTCTTGAGCCCTTCTCGAAGGGATTGAAGGCCTTTAAGTCTAAAAGAAACTTTAAAGGAATGAGGCTGCTTTAGTTGGCTTGGTAGTTTAATATTAGCTTTGTTTGGGTAGTAGATACGAACTACTGGTGTAGTAGAGGTTGAACAATCAACTAAAGGGCGAAGGAATGCTGCAAATACATTCCCACACCGATTCTGCATCAAATATTCCAAACGTTAGCCCAACATTACACTCCAGGATCTTCTACAAAGCTTGGGCAATGCAACAATGAATCATAAATCCCAAATAGAGAAGAAAGGCTATAAAGCTATACCTAAAAGCTAGCCCAGAGATCTAGAGAAACGACTTTCTAGCATATAATACAAGGTCTGGATGATATTCATTCTTTTTAAAATTTTTAGACGTTTTTTAAACCGTCCCAAATGAAATTAGAGTTCATAATCGCAGTCTTAGGACTATATTTTGATATTTTTATACTGACATATTTTCTATATATTACAATGATATATTTTTGAAAGGGTCTTCTCTAGTTTCGATAAAATTTCTCTTCCCATTGACCTGTAAATGCAGATACAGCTTCAGATATCTTTCGGATCCCTTTTGCTCTCACTTCAATAAAATATTCAAGGATAAGTCCATAAATTTCGAAACTACAATAATTCGAACATCTTTTTATTGCCTTTTTTCATGCAATTAATTCCGTGTAATATTGTCTGTTTCGATTATTCATGGTTATGCCTGGAGGAACCCAGAGGAAGGTTCCGCCCCTTTTTCCAATTTTTGACTCTTTTCGGTGAGGCGTGTTTGGCTAATGAATTATGAGATATCATATGCAGAACAAACCAGACACAAAACCAAAGCGAAATGCAAATAAAAAAGATACAAGCCTTTTTCTATCTTTCGGGTGCGCAATGCCATGTTAAATTATGTGACAGCGGGGAAGGGGCAAGGGGAGGGGGCAGGGAAAGAGTGACTCGTTGTCGATTATGTTGTTTTAATTTAACGCTATTAGCAGAGTCACAGACCCTGCCACGAAGCGGCGGCAACGGCAACGGCAACAAACCCCTTGCAACCCTTAAGCGTCCCTTGGATGATGACATTATAGCGACTCCGAGGGCGACTCGCACCCGTATATGGCCTGAGGTCCTAATTGAGTCCTGCTGCTGTTTGACAAACGCAAACAGATACGAATACAGAGATACAGATACACTCAACATACACGGCCTTACAGATAGGACGACTCTCTCGCTGACACTTTCCATCGAATTGATATTTTATGAGGCGCCCCTCATCCACAATGTTTCCTTCGGAATGGCATTATTAGGGGGCCAGGGCCAGGGCCAACCCTCAAGTGGCGTTTTCCTCATGCAAATAAATAACAAGTGAACGAATTTATGACCCAATCACAATGCATTGACAGCGCCAAGCATATGTAAGCCAAAGGGGGGAGTTCGGTGTCGGTTTGAACACTTAATTTATTTGGTTAGACCGATACGATACGATATGGTGGGAACGGAATTGGGCCAAGGAGCAGTAAGAAGGAGTCTGGGTCTGGCATTAGTGGCTGGATTCTCTCTTTTGCAAGTCAAAGTCTCACTGGGAGAGAGCCACTCAGGAGACAGAGAGAGAGAGAGCATTGGGATAATAATCCCTGTAAATTATATATAATTTTGGTATCAATTAATAAGAATTAAAATATTACTTCTTGTTAATCTTCTCGTTATAATTCCACTCTTTATATAGAATGAAGATAAAATGCACAGAAAAGATATACAGCACAAGAAAAGATATTTTTATAAATTCATACAAATGATATACTCATATCTGTCGTTCATACGGATACGTGACCAAAATTGATTTCATTTTTATTTAAAAATTGAAACCCTTTAATCGCTAAGGAAAGAAATAATAGATAATAAATAAAAGAACGAAGTAGAATGAATAGAATTCCTTCACTGAATTCGTTTACTCACTTTAGCCATCAAAAGTCTTACTCAATGGCCAGTCATCTATGGAGCCTCTTCCCCTTCTGCCTGTACCCTTAAGTAGCGGCTTATTCACAGCCAAAAACCACACAAATTCCTGGGGCCTGGCGCCAGAGTAAAAACAACAACCAAAAAAGAACCCCCAAAAAACTTTAACGACAGATAGAAAATTAAGTTGCAAACAAAAACCCAAAAAGCCCATGTACTTGTCAGCACCTCACCCCCACCCACACACCCCACCGCAACACACACAAATACAGCCATAGCCCTACCCCCCACACACACACACACAGGCAAACAGACAGAAAAACGGAAAAAAGAGCAACAGAAACGAAAGGCGGAGGAAAAGCGGAGGAAAGCAGCCACGGCGGCACACTTTGCGGCAGAGCCGCAGGGCTAAAAGTCGTCGTCGCTTTCAATTATAGCCCGCACACACACATCCACAGGAAGGCTATGCACACACCCACACAGAGCCATTAGCCTAATGTGTGCTTATTGCGCACGCTTTGGAACAGACGTCGGTTGGTTGGGAGGAGGGGGAGAAGAGAGCCAGCGAGAGAGGGAGAGAGGAGCAGAAGGGACCCAAAGGTAACCCACTGAACCCCACAGAGCCCCACCGAGAAAGCCCGAACCACATCAAAATGGATGCTAAGGATACGGCAACCGCAAGCCAGAAACTTGCCACTGTCTGACGGCTGGGAGTGGCGGGAGACTGAAGAAGGGGAGTGCGGCAAGAGTGTAGTGGGAGTGGGGGTGGGAGGTGGGGCAAACCGCAAACAAACAAACAAACATATTGGCTGCCGAAGAGAGACAGAAATCCGAGTAGAACAGCAATAGCAGAGCACCAGCACCAGCATCTGCATCTGTATCTCTCGCTTTTGTATCTAACAGTATGTACGGGAATATATACCGTATCTATATATATATAGTTCTATATATATACTCCTATAGATGTGCATAATGAATGCGAAGATGTGCCCGCCCTATTATCCTGACTCTGGTTTCAGTTTGCTGCTGCTGCTGGTGCTGTTGCTGCGTGGCTCCTCCCTCAACTTCACAACTGTCTGTGTATCTCAAAGATACATAGAGCAGCAGCAGCAGCGGCAGCAGAAGCAGAAGCAGCAGCATTCTGATAGGAAAAATTGAGCAGCAACAGCGACATGAGGGTAAATAAGGTATGCCCTCTCTCCCTTGCTCTCTCTTAACAGCTGTCTCCCTCTCTCTCGCTCTCTCTCTCTCTGTGGAGTATCCTTTTCTGTGGCAAGAACTGAGAAGAACTGCCCTCAGGAGCTGCAATTCGAATCAGAATAACCAAGTTCTGAGATAATAATAATGATTGTGGTCCTCTACGAAACTGACACAGATTCCCAGCGAGAGAGAGCGAGTGAGAGAGTGCAGAGAGAGAGAGAGAGCGAGAGAGAGGGAATCATCTCCGAGAGAGAGGGTAAAGTACTCTCTCTCTTTGCGGCTGCTGTTGCGCTCTCCTTTTCATCCCCTGCTGTTTGCTATGGGAAGATACACAGATACACAGTCATCATCGGTCCTCCCGATCATGGGATGAGATGATGAGGACGACGAGGACGATGCTGATGATGAGGGAACCACCACCACCACCACCACCACCACCACCACCGGCAGCCCAACGCAACACAAAACAACCAACCCAAAAAGAGATGCTCGCCGTAGACTCCCTGCCATTTACACGAAAATTCCCATTTGTCCGGAACCAGAGACGAGACCAGACCCCGGACACACTCGTCAGTCGTCAGAGCTCATACCCATCATCACCTCTAGTCAATTCAGTTCGTTGCGGAGCTCGCTCGCAATCGGAATCACAGTCCCAGAGTCCCAGTCACAGTCTCAGTCTCTGTCGTCGTCGTCGCTGTCGCAGTTGCTGTCGCAGTTGCCGTCGCAGTCGTTGCCGTTGCCGTCGCAGTCAACGTTTGAGTTTCCATCCGTGCGAGTAGGTTTTTTTCGCGCTATCCGTTGCGTATCCGTTCGGGGTACTCAGTATTGCGGAGACAACCGGCAGATAAAGACGACACCCAAATCAAACCATAATCCATAAGAAAACCGAAAGGAAAACCTCAATATAAACCTGAGTTTATTGGGAAAAGAAAACCTCCCAGTTCCCAGCTCCCAGCTCCCACCTCCCAACGGCGTCTCCGGTGTGTGTGTGGGCCATGTCGCGACGTGTGTTATGAAAAAGTATTGTTGATATTGTGATAATTACAAAGTGAAATCTACGAGTATAAACGGAATCATGCTGTTCGATCGATATGTCATATCAGGTTGGTCCCACGATTCCAGCAGCCAGCTGTATCTGGTAGCCGGGACTTAAAGGGAAAAAGGCATTTACCTTTACGGCGATTCAGTCTGTGAATTCCGGCCAAAGTCTGAGCAACAATTGGGAATCGAATAAAGTGATTCAGATCTGAGTGGCAGGAAGACTATCTATTGTGTGAATCGAATGAGGAACAATCGCCGATGAGTAAACAGCCAAGTGCCAAGTGCCTAGGGCCTAATAGATGTCCAATAGATTGATTCATTCGTGGACTTTCTCTTTCCGAATAAAAGCCCGGACCAGATAAGGAAAATACCAAAGAACATCTTCGGCTCGTGGCAGCCCTTCGGAGGGCATTACCTCCAAGTTAAATCCATTACAAACTTGCGCACCGTACCCCTTAGAATCCTAGCCCTACCTGCTTATCAAGTCGCAGTTGCAATTAACCATTTATGGCCAGGTTTTATCAGCCAAATGTGATTACCTAAACAAGCAAATTAGCCCAGGGACGACGGAACCCTAGAGAACAAAAGGGAAAACACTTGTGCTTAAGTAAAAGTGAATAATTGAATGGCAACCCACCCAAAAAAGAAGCAAACTAATCATCGAACACAACCAAAGCAGAGCAAAGCAATGCTGGATGGGTGGGCAAGGGACTCGAGACTCGGGACTCAGATCCAGAGATGAGTAGGTCCCTGGAGTAGGTGCGAGGACAGACAGGCGCGGATGGAGGGCGCGGCTCTCGAGGGCCACTTCAAAAGCATTTCGCTGGACGGTGTGATTCCTCTAGGATGCTGTTCAAACAGAGTGTGCCACAGGATACTTGAGGATGTGCGAAATGTGCGGCACCGCACCGCACCGCTTGACCAATGATCAGATCATTGTGGCTCATTGTATTCCACCGAACTGTTTGCTATTCCCTGGCCTGTGGGTTATTTATATGGCCGATACTTATCTGCATTGCTGGCTGTTGACCATTGACTGGGCCCTAACACCGGGCCGACCAGTAATGTGGTCGTATCGTGGTCGGCTGTCGGTTCTCGGTTCTGGGTTCTGTTTGTTATCGCTCGGACGCGTTGTCATATTTTGTCTAACAGCTCAAATTACGATTTAGTTTCAAGTGTTCGAACAAGGCGGATGGACAAGACAAGAACCTTAACAGCAAACACCACCCCAGATACCCACCCAGATACCCAGATACAGATACAGAACAAGTAGTAAAACAAATATCAATAATCGACGGGTAATTTGTGCGTTCGGTTGGGAATTTATATACATGGCTTGATGCGATACCCTTACACTCAGATACCCTTGAATTAGCTGTCATTCGATTGTCTCTAGCTCCCCTTCGCTTGGATTTCCCATCTAGTAAGCCTTGACTTTACATTCATTGGATGTTCTCCATCTAGGCCATTGGCCAAGCTTTTCCATCCATATAGAATATATCTATTCAATCGGCAAATGTCAGGCACTGTCATCGATTAATTGTTATTAATTTCATAGCAGAAATATTTGTGTAATTTCATATCAAAGAGGAAACTTCTGTTTGCAATATTTGGAATACTTTCGACTGATATTTATCCAGATGCTATTTGCTCAAGTTGCTGTGTAATCGGAGATGTTTCAGGTGAATGTTGTGGCTACCTTAGAACACGCTTCGATAGGCCCAGGCCCAGGCCCAGGCCCCTTCCAGTGCTTGGAGATAGTAGTGCTCCGCGATGGATGATAGGCATTGAATGAGTGATAGGCCTGTGCTTGTGCCACTTGTCTCGCTTTCTGCGTGAGGCTGTCAATCAATGTTTGGGCATTGGACTGGGGACTGGTGACTGGGGACTGCTCTGTGGGGCCAATTGCAAAATCACCCAAGAGATAGATAGAAACGGGACTGGAAAATTGAAACGATTGTCATCGCAACTTGAGGGTGCCTCCGTATCCGTATCTATTCTATTTCGGGCTGACATGACAGGCATTTGCTGATTAGGATTACTGCTGCTGCTGCTGCTGCTGCTGCTCGTTCGAGGGCTGTCTGGAAAGTCACTTCTAATCTGTATCTCTATCTCTCCACGCACAGGCTCTAACGGCGACGACTACGATCCGAGTGTTGTGCGCCACCTTCACCACCATCATCACCATCACCTGGATCTCAGCACGCGGGCACCGGCCTTCGGTCCCCTGCCGGATCACACGCAGCTTCCCGCCGAGGACTCCTCCGCGTTTGCCACCCGCCACCACCTGCCGCCACAGACTCCTGGCACCGCCTCGGCAGCCGCCTCGCCGCCACTGGAGTCGCAGCCACAGCTGCAGCACCAGCCACAAGATCTGCATCTGCAGCACCACCAGCAGCAGCACCAGCACCAGCTTCAACAGCAGCGGCAGCAGCCACCGCCTCCCACGTTGCCGCTGGCCGGCTCCTCAGCCGCCTCCAGCATGGAGCACTTCTTCAACGACCAGGCCCAGGCGGAGCAGCTCCTCCAGGAGTGGGCCCGCCGGCGCGAACCTGTCTGTGATCTGGATATCCGTGATAGTGGCGTCTACGCCAAGACGCATCTGCAGCGTGGCACCCGCTACGGGCCCTTCCCCGTGAAGCTCTGCCATCAGCCCAACGATCCTCAGCTGGCATGGAAGGTGAGTGTGCCCCCAGATATCTTCTTTCCTACAGACTGTTCTCGAAAGGAGGCATCTAAGGAGATCTAAGACTTGTATTTGTGTGAGAAAATACCGCTCTGTTAGCTGCTGTTTTATACCCAAATTCAAATCAAATTCTCTGCAAATTCCACCCAAAAATGCATTCGTTTCCACCACAAAAGTGTCCTTTCGCAAAACCAATGCCTGGCAAAACGGACCTTAAGCCTTTCACATGTGTTCGCATTTGGGCCTTCTCGAATTTCCGTTTTTCCTCATGACATCTTTTTTTTGGGCTGTTTCGGGGGAAATTTAATCCCATCAGAGCCCATTTTTATGTGCGAAAATTGCACAAAAACTGCAACCGAAATGAATATCATCTACTCTCGCATTTTTTTTGGGTGCTTTTCTATAGAAAATCAAACGATTGGAAAAAGATTTGATTAGAGCGAAGGGAAACGGCATTGGGCTGGTATCAATTGTCAGTCAAATGGGCCTAATCCCTGGCCAGAGCTAATTTAGCTTCCTTGCTTCCGCGCCCGGGGCTAGGACGCGACGAGGCATGCAACCAGGACGAAAATCCACAAAGTGTACCCCAAATGAGGCTTAAGTTGAGGCCGGCTGATGATTCCAATTAGGCCTCACGAGTCCCTGTCCCTGTCGATGTCCCTGTCCCTGTCCTGGTCCTCACGATGAACCCTTCGATTGATTGTCAGTCAGTCAGTCAACTGACACTTTTGCGCCCCTGATCCCCTCCCTCCTCTCTGTACATCTCTCTGCCTGACAGACAATCCAATCAAATTATCGCGCCTAGTCCTGTTGACAATTTGTAGCCGAAAAAGGGATCTCTCGCCTACCTCCGCGAGGAGTCCTGTCATTCAGGTATTTGCCACTCGAGCCACTGGAAATTGCAAAAATAAACCAAACCAAACCAAACCAAAAGAACTGAAACGGAATTGTACTGATCTCTGGCGGTCCCTTCGTTCGAGCAGCCTTTTATTTCTGGATGATCCTCAAATCAAGCGCACTTTTCCCGTTCACATTTCCGTTTTGACAGATACATTGGCCGTGTCTCTCTCTCTGTCTGTTTATCTGCTACCGTTTCCATTCCCGATCCTCGATCCTCTATCCTCACAGATCTCTGGCAATTCGAAGCCAGTTCTCTGTCCTCTCTGTCCTCTCTCTCTGCGATCTGTGCGGTGTGTGAACCCAACACTTTGAGATTATCTCTGGCGCGTAAATATTTTTCTTGCCCATTGACTGTGTCATGTTTTGCTGCCTCTACTCCTCGGAGGCTGTGGCCTCCTTTTTAATAAAGTTATGAATAGCCAGGGAGGACATGTGTGATGCCTGCGCCGGGGATTATAGCCGAACAAACGCCCGGCAACTGTGGAACTGTGTTTGTCTAAGCCCCAGACAGAGCGATTGTCAGCAATCATTGGCACAGTCCTGTTATGGATCCTGTGTATATCCTGATCGTATCTTTTTTAGTGACTGTCTCGCGTTGCAGTTTCCGTTGGAACGGACATGTGAGTTTGCCTAAAGATTGAACATTTACTTCAGTCTTGAGACGATCTCACATATCTGATTTGTATCTTTTCTCCGCGGATGCTTGGGCTGAAGCAGCTGTTGTAGAACTTTTCAAGGATACTTGTCAATGAGAACTTGGTGGAGAAGTAGATTGGCAGAGGAAGAAGTAGGTTTTTGAGGTGTAAAACCATAAATGGATGAACCTGAGGGAGAACTATTTACTGTATGTAAAAAGCAAAGACAGGACTTCTTCACTCCTTCCCGGAATGTGGAAAAATAGGAGGAAGTAAAGAGATAACTATAGAGAACCTTTTAGGGAAGTCCCTCAACTTCGAATAGATCTTCTTTCATTCGAAATACTCATAAAACTCATCTTCTTTTAGCTGATTCGAATGTTTAAAAAATCTAAGTTTAAAACTCATTTCAAAGCACCTTTTCTCCAGCTGGCTTTAATCGTAGCCCTTCTACGAGTATAACCTCTTTACGCTCCTATTTCTATATCTCCTTGGCACCTAGTTTTTCATCCTTGAAGTATCTGCTGCCTCCTCCTAGGGCCTGCCCAACAAATCCTCCAGCCCTCCCGCCCAACCCTTCCAATTATTTATTTTTATTTTTGCAACTATAACTTGTGTCCTTCTGCAACATCAAACGCAGACGGTGGCAACCTACTTGTTTGAGGAACCTCTTGAGGTCTGCCCCGCCCACACCCCATCCCCTTTGGCAGGACCGCATCTCCTTCAAATATAAAGTTTATTTCTATATTAATTTGTTGTTGCTGGTACATATATATTTCCCCTGCATATGCCACGGCGCAAGGGGCCTCTTGAAACGTTGTTAACTTAATTTTTGGAGCGTGCACCACATACATATGGCAGCAGGCTCTCTTGATGTACGCCATGCTCTCTGCTCTCCTCTCCTCTCCTCTCTGGTACACACACTCCAGACTCTCCCACTCATCGAGGCACACACACACACAGAGATGCACACACACACACATATACCACTTAATAATAAACTGTAAAATGCCGTTTTTCCAAATGACTTGATAGACAAGAGGCTGACGGCGGCGGCTGTGGCTGCTCTGCTGGTGCTTCTGCGACGCCGACGTCGACGGCGGCTGCTGCAGCGACGGCTTCAACGTTGCGCATACGCAAAGTCATTCAGTCAACAACAATTGTGGTTTTCGGTTTGATTTACATACTCTTTTTTGGGTGAGGGTATTACGACCTAAGATGGGATTTTAGACTTCAATAAAAAGAAGTCAAAAATAACATTAATTCCTGATTAGACTTTTCAGCACTATCAATGTTGCCATCAATCTATCTCAAAGCTTTTTTGTTGAGACTTTGCATAGTTCCTTCTATTTCCTTCTACTGACATATCGCTATTGCTGGGATTGTATCAGAATCGGTGGCAGTCAAGAACTCAAAATCAACCAAAACTCATATATCTGTGAAATCCTTTCTAATTTCTATATCAGATACATTTATTCCCCTTTCGAATCGATTTACCTCAAGTGCAATCGAGAACAGGCCTGTGCATATGCAAAAATATATCTTTAACATATTCAGACTTACTAAATGGAGTTTATACTAATATTTCTTTGTACAAAAACTCATTTATTTCCTAAGAAAATTAAACAAAACTCCACAAGCTCTAAGGTTAAAATATGGCATGTTTTTACTCCCTTCAGCAAAGGGGGATCGACCATATCTTTCGGGCCTGCAAGTGTATCTTCACCATCGACTTTCAAAGCCAGCCTTTTCTGCTTGTTCGATTTTGATTTTGATGTGTGTGGTGTGGTTTCTGTTGTTATTTTTCCCCCCAAACTTTCGGCGTCACAGCGTCTAAGGCAGTTTTCTCATTGGCAGCCGAGCCGCCGCCGCCGCCGCTGCCGTCGAGCCGCAGTTAACGATTTGTTTAAATTATGCGTATTTTAGCTGCCTTTTTTTTTTGCTTTGCTGCAGTTGGCGCCGCTGCTTTTATTTTGTACACAAAAACCGTCGGCGGTTTTTTTTTCTGTTTTTGTTTTTGTTATGTGGCTGCAGTTCCCCCTCCCCTTCATGCTGTGCAGTAATTGACCTTGATGTTGTGGGCAGACTTGAGGGCGGCAAAGTCGTTGAAAACGTCTTGCTGCGTTGCCTTTAAATGTGGATAATGGGTCGTAAAAGATGGTTAAACGGCGAGTGGTCTACAATGGGGGCTGAAATGCAGTACAAGTTATTGAATGAAGGATATTAGAATAGTTTTCAGGAGTTTTTAGTGACTAATGGTGTCTCCAGTCTATTCTTGAAGTAGTTTTAATGGTTTTCTGTAAGCCAATACATATTTATATGCGCCGCAGTACGCAGGAAACAAGCTTTCCCACTGAAAAAGGCAATTATTTTTAAAAACTATTAAAAAATGTCCATAAAACAATCGAAATTTACATTCTACATGTGAATATTTACATACATGTCAGTAACTTCTACTTTTTACGCTGTATAACATCTGAATTGGTGTGTGTCTTGGCTTAGCAAAGATAATCTATGGTAAATAGCACAGTTTGCCTAGCTACCGCAGTAGATGGCGGCAGCTGTACTCCTTACAAATTTTTGATTAAATTTTGATAAAAGACTTTAAAAATCAACAAAAATCATTAAAAAAATATATAAATTTATATTAAATGAAAAATCTTTTTTGATGCAGGCCCATGCTGGACCCAACTTTAATGGCTGGCTCGAGCCCACATCGGACGTGTCGACGTGGCTGAAGAAAATCCGATCCGTGAAGGACATCGAGTGCATCGAAGAGGCTAATTTACACAATTACATAATGGGCGGCTGTGTGAGTACCACCACAACTGCATGGACACGTGCCTGCAGGCACTCTCACTAATTTTTGGGACAATTTTTTACAATTATCAAATGCATTTTTTGTGTCGTTTTTTATCTCCCCCTTTCACACACACACAAACAGTTGTGGTACGAAACGAATCGGTATATCAATGCAGGCAGTGAAATGGTCGTCGATGGCCGTCCCAAGACTCCGTACCAGATCAATGACAACTTTATGGCCGGCGGCGGGGTCCTGGCGGCAGCAGCAGCCGCCGCAGCAGCCGCAGCAGCGGCAGCAGTCGCCTCGGGAGCCACCAGCGGCGGGGGGAGTTCATTACCCAGCGACGATCGAAGCGATCGAGATAATGGTGAGTGCTAATATATCACAGTACCCTACACCCTACACCCTATACCCCTGCCCCCGATGTGATGCTGGTGTGTCCAATAAGCAGATACGCATACAGCTGTGTGTGTGTGGTGGTGGTGCGAAGGGCAATTAACAGAGATGTCGGTCTGTGGCACGAGCGGCACGGTAGACGCAGATCCTGCAATCTGATCCCCAGCAGCACCCGACGACAGCTTATGAGGGTGCACACGCACGCACAGCTTCCCTATATTTCCACCCTATTATTGCAGCACCCCTTTGTGCTCCCTCCTGCTTCTGCTTCTGTGTTCCTGTGTGTTGCGCATGCGCCCGTGCAATATAAGGCAACCGCACATGTTTTCATTTGTTATTAAAATGTTTGATAATTTCATTAGAGATCCATCATCAAACAAAGGCTCGGATGATGTTAGCGATACGCATTGCGCGTCAAAATGGCACACGCTCAATTTAAGCCTAATCCCGTGCAGGGCTCGACGCTGCCGCTGCCACTGCCACATGCATCCCCTCTGGTTTTCGAGGCGTGTTTGATTATAAACATGTGGGATTTATGGCTATATGCCTCCTCTCTGGCCCGGCCCGGCCCGGCCTTTGTTCACACTCTTTTCCCGTTTATCGGACATTTAAATCTCATATTTTGCATTCGAAAAAGTGTTTTCATTTGCAGGAGTCAGCTTAAAATTTGAATATTTAACGAATTTAATGGACACTTCCATATGCTCCTTGTCGCTGGGCTTATCTGCAGATCATAGTTTGAATATTTTTCATTTCAATTAAACTCAAGCCCAGGCAGGGACTAAGTCACAGTCCTGTCAAAACCACTCGCCCGAACCCGAACCCGAACCCTAAACAGAGCTTGCACTCCCTGCGTTTTCCCGACGGACACCTGTGAAGGACTCCCCGTTTGACTCTACTTTTTTAACGTATTTTCTGACAAGTTTTCTCTCAGCTCATGGTCCGCTGAGCAGGCGCAGGAGCAGGGAAATTCAGGCCAGAAGACAAGGTCCTTGAGCCCACCAGATGGGTGTAGAGGCGGCGAGCGATCGTTGTGCCGCACGGGGGTGGCACCGCGACACGACAAGAGAGGTGGCAAGCAGTGATCGGAGGAGTTGTTGTGTGGTTGAAACGCTCGCAAAAGATCGCTTTGGCTTGGGAGGGTTTCTTTTCCGTCTACTTTCGACCGTTACTTTTGTTTTTGGAATTTATAATGAAGGTTCTGTGGGACTATGGGAATTTCCAGGCGGGAAAATGCAAATGTTTTGGGCGGAGTGGGATGGGCATTTTGATAGGGAAACAATTCTACAGCAAAGCATGGGAACGGAATGGAAATATATTTGCAAGAGATCTATAAAGGACTTTGTGGGATATATTTCAGGCGAAAAGATATAGAGAACTAATTTTAAAATAAAAAATATAAAGAGGTACTAAATTTTGGGAAGAAACTTAACATAAAATGGATTTTAAGATCTAAATGATTTAAACGAAAGCTTAAATTAAATTATAAATTCTCTTAAGATTCAGGATTTCAGTAAACGATTCATGCAATCAATAAAATTATATTTTATGAGCTCCTGACGTATTTCCCGCCACATCTGATAGAGAAATAGGCGATCTATAGACCTCTACAAAGATCTTATTAACGCAGAAATAGTTCCGACATTCCATGCCCACAAGACCTTAAGAAATTGTCAACGATTTCCGTGAATGATATACCTCATAAATCAAATCAATATAGAAACTTCAATTCAATGAAAACTTTTGAAACAGTTCGCCTTTTCATTTCCTTGACTCTTCAGAAAAACACAGAAGCCATTCCCCACCAACCAACCCACAAACATGTCAACTCTGACCAAACCTTGACTTCCCCTCCTTCCCAAAGAGCAGAACGAAAACCATTCCCCAAAAAATACGAGTATCCAAAGAGACTTTTGAGATGGCTTTCGGCTTTCGGCTTAAGTCGCGGCCAATCAAACAATGGAACCAGCTACAAACTATGGACACCAGGCGTCACATTTAGATACGAATGTATCTGGCAGAACACACGCCAAAGAGCACAAAACCAAGCCCATAAGCGAAATCTTAACTAACTCCGAGAGGCACAAACGGAGGGGGCACAGATTGACACATTGTCGCCAGCCAGAGCTGATGGATGATTAATGAGCCGACAACAACAGAAAACCGAAACAGAAAACAGAGTTCGAATCGAAAATCGAAAATTGAAAATATAAAAAGCCGGCTTGTCTCGTGTCGCGTCTTCGGCTAAATGATCATCGTGTGTCAATTTGGGCATCATTAGGAGTGCTACCCAGGCCTAACCCTTTTTTTTATGGGCTGTTGCTTTTTGTTGGTGCCAAATCGATTAGCAGGCGGATCTAACTCTGGATTTTGCAGCACCAACAACAGCAACAACAGCAGCGAGCAAGTTGTAAGGTGTAAATAATTCAATCAATCATTTGTCAACAGTTTTGGCTTCCGTTTAACTAGGAACGCCCCTCCTCCGCGCTCCGCGCTCCGTGCTCCGAGCCCCTGTTCAGACTTCATTTCAGGGTCAGCCGGTGGCACTTGGAAGCCAGGCAGCAGCCACTGCCAGCTTCTGTGATATGTAATTG
Source organism: Drosophila lowei (assembly GCA_008121275.1). NCBI lineage: Eukaryota > Metazoa > Arthropoda > Insecta > Diptera > Drosophilidae > Drosophila > Drosophila lowei. Next base: position 22,616,240 of record CM017779.1, on the reverse strand, counting down.
GCATGTCAAAGAGTTTTACTCCCTGCCCCAAACACCTATACGATACGATACGATACGATACTTCATCTGTTTCCTCTTTATTCCGCATCCTGAATCGCTCAGACTTAAAACCTGAAGCAGCAGCAGGCAGCCCGACAATAGATCCATTGAATTGTCAGCCGTGTTGGGCGAGTAAATCAATCTGTCCGCTTGGAGAGCGACAGCAGCTGTTTGAGGCGAGTGATAGATAGATAGAGGACTTCGACTTGGACTGGGACTTGGAACTGGAGGGAGATCGGGATCTGGTGAAAGGCGTGAAAGGATTGTTGCAGGCCCCTGTGACACGGGGGCAGGGCAATTGTTAAATGATAAGGAATTGATGATGAAAGGGTAGAGGGAGGTGGATCAGAGAGGCACTGGAATTTGATAAATTGAAGGGAGTTTCTTGGATTTTAATGGGGAAGTTGTTAAAGAACCAAAAACCTCTCCCAGAATCCCCAAACTTCTCGATTTAATTGAAGAAAAGTCTCGAAATTCGTAGCTTCGGAAAGTTCTTTCATTTCATTCAAATTTCCCAAAGAATTTCCCAAACATTCTGTGTTCCCAAAGAAACTTTTCCCAAGAACGAAGGAACCCTTCAAAGAAGGGTCTGTCGCCATCTGTCGCCGCACTGCCTACTCCTCCCCCCTGAGGGGTGTGCTCCTACCTATGCGCCCACCCCCTAGGGCTATGCCTCCTACTATCCCACGCTGCCCACCCAACAACAACAGCCATTGGGCCATAAGGTGGCCCGAAGTTCAAGTGCAGGCCGTAAGGAGAGACGCGACTACGTGGGAATCTTCTAACGACTCCGGTGTGTGTGTGCCCTCTTTGACCATATTGCACACGCTGAAAATTAACTTTTGACCCAAACAGCAATTACATCAAAGCCAGAGCATATATATCCATCATGTTGGCCAAGGGTGGGCCACCCCCGGTGACGTAGGGGGTGGAGTGTGGGCTGCCTTGAGAGGCAACACCTGTGCACCGTGCACCGTGCACCGAGCGAAAGTTTTCCATGTGTGTGTGTGTGTGTGTGTGGTGGGTAAGGTGCTATATGACTTTTGAAACGAAATCAGTCCAACGGAACCGATCTGAACGGAACGGAATGGAGAGGGAGAGGGGGGGAGAGCATTGACTAAGGGGGTGACCGGTGACCCTTTGGATGTGTTTGCATGCATAATCTTTGGTCATCGCCATCATCCCTTAGCACTGCTGCCGGTGCTGCTGCTGCTGTGTCACCTGGTGGTAGGCCCGTCCAGTGGCCAGTCCAGTGCCCACCCCATGAACTCCTCTCCTTAGCTCAACCTTTAATAGTCATTTCCCCTTGGAATTGTCATCGTGTGTCGGCCTGCCGTCAGGAGTTGGCCAAGTTAGTAGCCGTTTGGTAGCACTGCCACTGCAGAAGGGTGCTTTAGCTCTTGCCTTGGCCTGCCCTTAGACCTTACCTTACCTCGGGACATTCGGGACATTCGGGACAATTATCTGTTCAACGTCAAGCAATGCGAGTGCTATATATGAGTGCACACACGATTTGGTCTCTGTCGCTGTCTCTGTCGCTGTCTCTGCTACCAATTTTGTGTTAAGTGTTTGCGTGTTTGCCCAGGTGTGTGTGTGTTTGTGTGTGTGTGTGTCGCGGTGGGAGGGTTGGTCGGTCGGTCATATGTCAGTGCGTCCAGCAGGTCCTTCCGCAGATTGTTAGCGGCCAAACAAAACATTAGCTCGTCGGCATTATGCTCCTGCAGCGACACACTTGTTCCTGAAACGCGAAGCCGAACGGTTGTGTCAAGTGCTCCTCCCGACTCCTCCTCAAAAAAGTGTAGGATCCCAGACATAGCGAAGATCGTGTGAGTGTTCTTGTGATGTGATACGGGCTTACCTATAGGAATTCTGTGATTTATTTACTGGATATTCATTAATTCTCTTCTTTGTGTCTTCTGTTCTGCTTGCAGGCTCCCTCTACAGCGGCGACGAATTCTCCAAAGACAAGAAAAACTCATCGCTAATCAGTCAAGGCGATATTGACTTCACAGACGACGAAAACGGTTTCGACATACGCTGTGAGGTCTGTGATAAAGTCTATCCGGATTTAGAACGGTGAGTACACCCCCCCTTGCCCCCAGCCCGCCCCACTCCCCACTGATTCGCCATCTTTGTTGTGGTGGGAGAATGTCTGCATCTCTGCAAATTGCTTTGGCATTTAAGCAGCCAAACAGCCAAACAGCATCTCGGCAATAATCTAAATCAAATTTTTGAGACCCCAGACCCCCACCGCCGCCGAAAAACAAGCCACCAATTAGCTTCCAACTTACCCAAAAAGAATTATGGGTGCGCAACCAAACCAAGCCAAAAAGAGCTCTGCTGCTCATAAAATCTGTGTAGAATGAGAAACAAAATTTAGAAGAAGAAAAACAAAAACCAAAACAAAGTATTCCCAAATGTTGCTAAATGCTTGGCTCTGTGATCTACTGTATGCCGCCTGGGATGGGAGATCTTAATTAAAACTTGATGCCGATAAATAGTGCGGTGCGGCCAATAAAAGTGCCATTAAAGACCGACTCGAATCTGGCCGAAAGTGAGAGTACTCGCACGGCCAGGCTTTTGGGCTCTAATCAAAACCGAATGAAATGAAATGGTCTTGGTCTTGATTTGTGCCTGGCTTTTGGGGTCCGTTTCATGATTGGCTTTTTTTTATGGGCCCAAATGTGCAATCTGTAGGTGTTAACTGAAGTTTAATGCTGCATTCGGTTCGTTCGGGTTTTCAATTTCAAGTTGGCTTAATTTTTGGCTCGTTTTTGGTAGCTAAAGAGCCAAGAGATGGAGAAATTAAGAGACAATTTACAGGAAAAAGTGACTATGAAAATTAGAGTAGAGAAACAGCTTTTCCAAGTTCTAGAATCCCCATTTTAAGGGCCCTTTTAGAGGTACATATGTGTGGTATGAGCATGTCCTTTGTTCATCACTTGAGTGGCTCCTATCATCATTTGTGTACAATCATTTGCCCATTTAGTGGCTCTGGAACAACAACAACCACTTCCCTGAGCGGACAAGTACTTAATGCAAAAGTTTTGTTCCAATATTTACAAATGTTTTGCGTTGTAATAAATAAATGAAGTACAGCCAGCACGCAAGTGACACACACACACACACACACATTGGAGTACAGTATGTAGTATCTGTGTGTATACATCAGTAGATGGATATTTATTTAAGTTGAAGTGCTAAAAGCGAGCTTTGATTTGGGCTTTGGGCTCGAGAGACGGAGATAGAGCGGAGCGGAGGGGGGCGAAAACTGGTACGAGTTTTCCGTTTCGTTTTCCCCGTTACACCTCGCCAGTGGGAGGGAGAGTATCCCCCGTATATGTGTGATTTATTGAATTTTACATGAGGGGAGAGGAGAGAGAGAGAGCCCCGGCCCGGACCGGCCCGGCCCGGCCCGGCCCGAATGATGGAAAGGAAGCTATGCCCGCAATGTCTGCGTGTCTGTCCACGCTCGCCCTGGCTTTTGGCCGATTTATCTGATGTCGAACATGCACACAGTCTCTCTGCACTCTCCTCTCGCTGTTTTGGCCCCGACTATTGCTGTAAGCCAAACAAACGCCCACACTTCAAAAGCAGGCAGCATGGACTGTCCTGACTGTATCGTCAACTCTTCCATGACGATGACAGAAAAAAGAGAATGAAGGGAAAATAAAGAAAAAAACGAAATCGTTGCCGCCTCTTGTCGACATCGCTCCACCCACCCCCCACCCCCCACACACACACACGCAGAAACACACGCCCCATGCGATAAGGATCGCGGCAGCAAAGCTCTGCAAGGACACAGGGACACAGGGACACACTCATTGGCCACAGCTGTTCCTGGCCCAAGCCCAGATCTCTTATCATCTCTGAGCATATTAAATATTGAACATCATTTGACTAATTGACGCCCGTGGAGTCGCGGGGGCGGTACCCCCAGTTGGCCAACAAACAAAGGCGCCTCGGGGCGTGTGAACTGCCGCACATGCCGCCGACTCCGACTCCGACTCTGATTGAGAACGGCGATTGGGAAGCAGCTCTCGAAGCAAAGCAAAGCCCTCAAAATGTCACAATGCTAATTTCATTTGCTGATGACAGTTAGTCAGATAAGACGGAAACCGGGAAGGGAGAGACTTACCAAAGGAATGCCCCCCAAGGAACCCGTTCCATTTCCTTTGAGACTAATTTTATGCATCATTTTGTTGTACTTTCGATTGCAGGTTGGACGATCATCTGGTGGGCGCCCATCACTTCAAGCAGGACGAATTCCCATGCAAACTCTGTGCGCAGCGCTTCAGCCATCGTCCTTTGTTGATCAAACACGAGGCTATATCCCACAACAATATACGGAAATATTCCTGCGAGAATTGTAGCAAGGTAAGTGGTTTTTAAGGGGAAATCGTGTACATAAGTCACTGAGGAGAAACCTGTTTAAGTTAGGGACCAAAAGAGTTGATAAATACCCTCTACGATCACTTGTCTCTGCAGAACTAGATGAAAGAGGAAGCCAGCTTAAGATAATCAGAAATTCTAACAATTCTACAGATCAAAGATCAAAGATACACAATGGTATTGTTAGAGGATAGATCACATTCAATCGGTGGAGATATACCCCCACTGGCTACTGGGATCGGCAACCTTCGGAATTCGGTGTTCGGTGTTCGGTCTTCTTGAGGCTCATGCCGTACGATATCGGCCAGTCATTAATTATTGTATCAGCTCTGGTGGCTGGAAAACATAAAAAGACTTTTGATTTCTAGCAGATCAATAGCCGGAGGCGCTTCAACGGCTGCCGCCGCCGTCGCCGCTAACTTGGCTTTTAAGAAACCGTCCAAAACCCGACTCTTAGAGCCGCACGCGCTGGCCGGCTTACTTGCAATACGAAATCAGGGCGTGTACTCATCCAAAACACTTAAGACCTCTCCATGGTAATGAAGAAACTTTGTTAACCCCTCGCTCAATCGACTCTCCGATCCCCGGTGCCCGGTTCCCGATCTCCGATCTCCGATCTACATCGAAATTGAAGTTGAAGTTGAAGCTGAAGCTCTTTTATTGTGTTCATCTTCGTTGGGCTGCATTTGAATGCCAAAGCGAAATTAAAGGGCCCGGACTTGAGGCAGCCATCCATCCATCTATCCAGCCAGCCAGCCAGCCAGCCAGCCATCCGTCCAATCATCCGACCATCCATCCATCGAATCGAATCGTTTCATGCGTCGCACTTCGTCATTGTCATCGAAGACGACGACGACTCCGGCTTCGACATCTTCCAAAGATGTTTTAATGGCATGTTGATTACAATCTTGTGGTCGCATTGCTCAGCCATAGAAACAGCTCCAGCTCCAGCATCAGCTTCAGATTGGGGCCTTTTCTTTTGGCTTTTCCCTTTTTTTTTCCATTTCCAAATCGAACGGTATTTCAATCGCTGCAATGTCTTTGCCCCAGCTCTTCCCCTCCTGTTCGAGTGGGGGGCATTACAGTTAGTTTACTTAGCGCTCAGTAATTGTTTCGGTGGCATGTAAGTAGCACGCATTGTGGTGGGGTCCCCCCCCGTTTGCCTTCAGCCTTTCCCCTGGCAGCACTACTCCTACATGGACATAAACGGGAGCCACTCGGCCTAAACAAATGATGATCGATCTTTACGGTAAAGGGCATACTCGTACTTTCGCTGGGGTCCAAAACTGCGACTCCGACTCCGAATCCGGCACTCTCTTCTCGGCCATCGTCTGACAGCCCTCCCAAAAACGGGGTCTGCAGCTGTCAGCTTTGTTTGTTTTAAGCAGCAAGCTTAAAGCGTTTCAAAAGGGATTTGCCATGGATCTACAAGGTTTTGTGGCCCGAAACGCCCCAGCCAGCCAGCCAGCCAGCCAGCCGTGTGATGAGGCAGTTGATCTGTGACTCTCGGCTTATGTACTGAGGAATTCTAGGGAAAGAACTGATCTATAAGAGGGTAATCGTTACTGGGGAATGTCCTACTATAGTTCAAACATTCATTCCATTCCTGGAGCGCAATTTAGGCAGAATATCTGCCCAACTTCTGCAACTCTAGCTCGATTAAGCCTTGGAAAGACCTCTTCTTCAGGGACGTTGGTTTAGAAAACCCTAGTCTTTCATCGGGTCTCTTCTACTAAATGAAAACTCATCTTCTGGCATTAATTACGCTGCCCATATGTACCTACCTTTGCCCATGGCAGACTCTATCCAGTAGTCGTAACTCCATTAGGCTACCAGAGTGATCGCATCTTCAGGCTTTACCCCCACTGGAAACGCCCTAACTGACCCCACGTACGCTCCCAAGAGAGCTGGTTGTGGCCCCCGTTCCCCAGTCCACTCTCCGAGACAATCGCATTCCACAAGAGCAACAACAACAGCAACCGCCTGGCTCAGATCTCGTCTTGAGTGCGAGTACGGACTACTCTCGGGGTACTCCTCCTGCGACCCCGGATCGTTGCTGGGGCTGCTGCTGCCCGAATGCCAAAACACCTACACCTATCCCACCGGGGGCTTCGACTGCTTTTCATCTCTAAGTTGTGGCTCCATCGTTGTAGTTGTAGTTGTAGTCGTCGTCGTCGTCGTCGTCGTCGTCGTCGCTGTCGTTGTCGTTGTCTTTTGTGGCGTTTTTCGCCTTTTTGGAGAGTAGTTGAATCTAATCCATTTGATGTAGTTATAGCACGAGCTATTCTTGTATGTCGCCGCAGCAGCAGCCTCTCTATCTCCCTGACCCTCTCTCTCCTCTCTCCTCTCTCTCTGGTTGTCTTTTGTGTGGCTCAGTACCCGTTCCATCCAGTTCGGGGAGTCATAACCATAGACAAAAAAGGCTGCCTCGATCATCGTTTGATATGAATTCGTAGCGCATTATGACAGCATGATTAGGCATAACAGTTTCGTAAAAAGGCAGCTCCAGAGCGCGGGTGGAGGCGGCTGCTGACCGAAATCAAGTTTGAAGTGGGTACAAAAAAGAACAACAAAAACTGGATGCCTGGGCTGCCTGCCACAGTGCTCCCTCAGGCCCCGCATCCTCTTCTTCTTTGGTCCGATCTGTCATTGCGTTTTGCCCCCTGCCCCCCGTCCCCCATTCAGCCATCCAGCAATGGAAAATATGTACTTGGGGCTGGGTTCAATATTTTCGGCTATAATCTAGGGCTGGTCGAAAAGTCACGGATTTGTGTGCGTGTGCGTCACTGGAGGAGCAAGTGTCACTGTTTCTGATATTGGAGGAATCCATTCCGGGATATCATCCACTTAAATTCTATCAGAATTATCTTATAAGTAGCCAGCTATCACTTGGGGGACTATCGATCCAATTCTATTCTCTTAGATCTTTGAATAGGGGCATTTTACTCCAATTCCGACTTTTCAGAGTCGGTTAGAAATTATCCATAACCAAAAGTCATAGTCTCCATAATCACTGTCGTGCCACGATGTATTCCAGATGTTTAGGAGATCACAGTTTTCATTACCACTTCTATGCCCTATCCAACACTCAACCCCATGGCCATAGTTATCCAACACTGCACCGTGACGTGGCCACAGAATACCTTTGCCTTTTCTCCATCCCTGAGTCGCATTCGCTAGGGGCTTCAGGGGTTTAGATGGGCTCGACCTGGCCGGGCAATGACAATTGTAGCAATTGATGTTAATAATTGACGAAGGTGTTTGGCTGCTGCTGCCGCTGCCGCTGCCGCTGCCAGTGGGTGGATTGGATTGCTCTGATCTGGTTACCTTTTGCGTAATCTCGGAGAGTTTCGTCGTCGTCGTCAGGGCATTGTCTAGGCACAGCACACATCAAGATCCGTTTAGCCAGCAGCGGACCAGACCAGACCAGACCAGATGATTGATTAATTTCAGTTTCATTTCATTTGATTTCATTTGGATTGGGACTGGAAGCAGATCAATGATCAGTAGTCATAACGCTTCACTGCTAGAAACAATCGTGAAGTTTCACGCACACCTCGACCCACCACCAGGCACCTTTAAGAGTACCCGTGTAGCCATTCGATTACCATACCATTACCATAACCATAACCATTCCCCAGCCATTCCAAACACCTTTCCGAAGTCAACCAATCGTAGCTATTCATTGTCTCCGATCTGATCGTTTCTCTCTCTTTCTGTTTTGGATTTGCAGGTATTTTGTGACCCATCGAATCTACAGCGCCATATTCGCGCCTACCACGTCGGCGCTCGCTGTCATCCGTGTCCGGAGTGCGGCAAGACATTTGGGACCTCGTCGGGGCTCAAGCAGCACCAGCACATCCACTCCTCGGTGAAGCCCTTCGCCTGCGAGGTGTGCTTCAAGGCGTACACGCAGTTCTCGAATCTGTGCCGACACAAGCGGATGCACGCCACCTGCCGCATGCAGATCAAGTGCAGCAAGTGCAACCAGAGCTTCAGTACCGTCACCTCGCTCTCGAAGCACAAGAAGTTCTGCGACTCCACGGGCTCGTACCGCAACCAGCCGTTGGGGCGCCACCAGCATCCGTTATCCGCCACCTCGACATCCAGTCAGCCCCAACAGGGTAGCGACTCTCAGGGAGAATCATCATCTGCTGCTGCTGCGGCTGCTGCTGCCGCTGCCGCCATGACGACGCCACCAAATCCCTTCCTCATGTTCCGCCCAGGACCTCCGTTCTTCCCTGGATTTCCGCCGTATGGTCTGCCTGGGATCTTCCCATCGAGTCCCCTGAGGGCCGCCAACTTTCCGCTCTTCTTTCCGAAGCCACCGATGGACATGGGCTGCGGCATGCCGCCCATGACCTCGCCCAATGCCGCCTTCCGCCATCATCCCTTCGCCCTGGATCTGGAGAGACAGCAGGGCGGACAGTCGCCCCATCAGGAGCATCATCAGGCGAAGGCGGAGCGAGGCTCCACGCCCGACGAGAAGAAGCTCAAGTCGGAGCCACTCCTGCAGGTCTCCGAAGAGGACGAGGAGGAGGAGGATCTCCAGTCCAGGGATATGAAAATGGAGCACGAAGAATCCAAAACGGATCTCAAGTCTGAGGAGCGGAAGGAGCCGAAGAGGGAGAACTCGCCCGATCAGCAGCAGGCTGAAGATGATAGGGTAAGTCCACCCCAAACAGAAGCCTCTCCAAAATGGAAATAGAGACTAATCATTGTTTTCCTTTCCTTTAGAAATCTATCGACATCATTAGCACGCCACCGCCCACGGACTCGACGTCGGAGAAACCCACCTCGGAGCTGCCTCTCGATCTGTCCATTTGCCGCAAGCGTTTCGCCACCTACCGTAGTCGTACGACGTGCCCGACGCCTTCGCCGCTCATGTTTCTGCCCGACGAGGACGTGGATGCAGAGCCTCCGCTGAAGCAGAGCCGCAAGAGCCACAGCTCGGGGGAGTCCTCCACGTCGCAGCAGTCCTACAAGGGCAGCAGTCCCACGCCCAGTGCCTCGCCAGGACCCACACCATCGCCATCGCCGCCCACAAGTGCCGGGGGGGAGATGAGCAGCATGTCGGAGGGAGCTGTGGCAGCGGCCCAGGCTGCAGCAGTGGCCGCTGGAGCGGCTGAGGCTGCCACGGCGGCGGCCATGGCCTGTCCGCGGCCCCTGCATCCGCTGCTGCTGGAGGAGATCTATCGATCGCGGGCCCTGGCCGGGCTCTCACAGCGCACGTTTCCTTTTTTATGCCCAACGGGCGGACGGCCAAATATTGAGGCGATGCTGACAGCAGGAGCAGCCAACGGCAAGGGCTGCTCGACACCCTCGACCAGGCCGCTTCCGCCCGTGAATTTCCGCGAGGCGTTGCGCTATGCCACCGCCAGTGCCCGCTCACCGAGCGCCCTCAAGACCAAGGATCGCTACACCTGCAAGTTCTGCGGCAAGGTATTCCCCCGATCCGCGAACCTCACGCGCCACCTGCGCACCCACACGGGCGAGCAGCCGTACTCCTGCAAGTACTGCGACCGGGCCTTCAGCATCTCCTCGAACCTGCAGCGCCACGTCCGGAACATCCACAACAAGGAGCGGCCCTTCCGCTGCGAGCTGTGCGATCGGTGCTTTGGCCAGCAAACGAATCTCGATCGTCATGTGAAGAAGCACGAGGCGGACGCCAATGGCACGGGCGGGGGCTTTGGCGACTTCAGGGACTCCCCCAGTTCCGCGGAGGCCGAGCGGGATGAGTACTTCGATGAGATCCGCACCTTCATGAATCGCGTGTACACGCCCAACAGCCTGGGCGGTGCCGATGGCGACACGGAGGAGTATGCGGGCAGCGATGATCAGTTGTCCGTGTCCACCCGTCAGTCCGTCAACCTGGACAAGGATACCAGCAACAATAATACCAGCAACAGCAACAACAATAACAACAACAACAGCAGCACGAACGGAGGAAAGGCCATTACAGTGAGCACTTGAAGAAGTGACCGAGGAAGGAGTACAGCAGAGTAGTCCAAGTGTTGAATTGTTAGGCTAGGTCATTGAAAACTTACTTTAACTCTTACTTAAGCGTGCCTCCGAGAGGGAATCTAGTGTTTAAGTAGTCTCTATTTCCACGAAAAACTTAACCATGTAAAATTGTTCGAAAAAACACTATTCGTTAGCTATGCAATCAATGGAAAAAGACGGTGAAGCATGCAGTATATATACAGCTCTGATATTACGTATTACGGATTACGGATTAAAGGGAAAGCCACATGTTTCAGTAAACCATATACCATATACATTTGAACTATATATACGATCTATAGACACACCCACTCTACCACTAAAACCACCTTAAATTGTAGCTAATTGCCCTTTGTACATAGATATAATGAAGATCCTAACTTTAACTAATTGATCTTTGAACATTTTGATTGTGTATACATACTATACTATATATATACATACGTATATATGATACGAGTCGAGTACGAGTATATTTCGCTGTAAGTTTAACATATTTCTAGAGCTAATTATTGCAATTCTCAAACAACAAACGAAAACCAACAACAAAATCAATTTTATAACATTTACTTAACGTTTAATTATATTATTATTATTATATATATATATATGTACATGTATACCTATGGAAAACCAGGAAAAGATCGTTATGAAAAATGAAAAAATCAATAAATGAAACAATCACATCAAAGAAACATTTTGTTGGAAATACTTTCGTTCCATAGAGCTCAAACGATTTAGATCTTGGCCTTGCCTTGCACTCGCATTTCCCTATGAATGTCTTCATTTAAAAACCACATAAACCAAAACACTTTGTGGGCATAATAAAGGCATTGAAAAAGGTTGGTTCATCTGCACTCAATTACCGCATAAAACGAAGACTTTATACACCCATCAATCCTGGCCGGAGCCGGAGCCGGAGTCGGAGCGCCGAAACACTAATTGTGAACGCATTTGCCTATAAAACGACTGGCTGCCATATTATTAATCATTGGCACAGAGCAAGCAAAACCGAAACTTATAGCTTTTTAATATACCCAAGCCAAGCCATCTATCCATCCATCCATCTGTCCATCCATCCATCTATCCATCTATCTGGGTAACCAACCCAAGTCATCCATCGAACCATCCATCTCCGCTCGGCTCGGGTTCGGGTTCGGTTTTAAGATCTGTTTTCTTGGGTCTGATCTGAATGCAAAGGCGTGATCGGCAAACGCGAGTTAATTACCCTTCCGGTTTAGAGTGTGTTACGCCTTCGGCGAAATGCGGTTAAAGCTATGAGATCTACGAATCAATGGATAGTATCCATGAATACTTTTCATTTTTTGTTTTTTGCTTCTCTTGCCTCTTCGTTTCTTTGTGGGGCTTTTGTTTGGTCTTTTGTCTTTAACTGAAATTTAAATTGTATTAGCCGGGGCGCTGTATTGGCATCAATCATTTTTTGCCAGCGTCTTTTTTTTCCGCAACCTGTGCACATAACCATCGACCGTCGACCGTTACTCGTGGGGCATACAGCATACAAAAGATCTTTGAAGTATATGTATCTGCGGTTCGGTCACTTTCGATTATGCGAAATACATTTGGCAGTCGGTAGCCAAAATAATAATCTTCGGCCACAATTGGAGTCCGGAGTCAGAGTCTCCTCATCCCCCTCCCCCCTCTTCAAGAGACGGCGCGTGGTTGGCCCTGACCACAGCCAACTTCCACACAAATTGTGCCACAAATTTGAACGCAAAACTGGCCAAATTATGTTAAATTTGTGTAGAAAACAGTAGATAATTGGTAATTGGTTTCACATCCAATGTGCCTCGCCCCTGACTGTGTCTCAGCCTCCGCCTCTGCCTCTATCTCTGTGTCTGTGCCTGCCTCTGGCTATGGCTGTGGCTCCAAGAATCTGGCTAGTCGAGGCATATTAGTCGGTTATTTGGTCACAGTCTGCGACCAAAAACTGATCTCTTGGCGTTAATTGAAGAAGGCATAATTTGCAGTGGAGCAAAAGCCAAGTGGATGGACAATTTTCGTGCAACATGTTGCCCAATTACTGGGCAGACTATGAATATGAGTGTGATCATGGCATTTCAAGGGGATCGTCTTAATTGCAGATCAAAGTTTGACCTGATCTGGTTAAGGTGTTTCGAATGAGTTTAGTTCATGGATAGGATGGTAAAATTTGATTCTAAAATTAAAATTAATTAAGTTTAGATGGTAGGTGGATGATCGTCATGTTAGTATTGTTCTTCAGTTATCTTCTATTCAGTAACTTACCTAATCAAGCATATCCCCCATAAAATCAATGATGTGACTATAAATATTGCTCTCAAAGTCAATCAATGTGCCATTGATGTTGGATATCACTTTGGTGAAGGTGTGAGACGGCTTTAACGCGTAGATTTGCCTTCTCCCTCACAGTCTGAAAGTCGTTGGAATGGACAATTTTGAAGACTTCCGCCTTGAGATCCTGCGGTAAGTTCTTGAAGTAGTCGTGACGATCGTGGATTCTGATCAGTTTAGTTTGGTCGTAATCTGTGATGATTTTAGGTCTCAAATCTGCGACTTTTTTCCAAATAACTAATTCTCAAACTCTAAAATGTCGTCGCCTTCGGAATGGGGTTCTAATCCAACACACTTCCTTTCGTGTTGACAGCTCATCTTTGGAACCTTTTGGGATAGTGGCTGTTTCCCAGAGATTGCTCACCGTTGGGGGTGCCAACCCATTGCTGGCTTTCCCTACATGGAGGGTAAGCTTTACAAAGAAACTTGTTCCTGGCCACTCGACAATCCACCACGATAGGGTCATTCTCCGAAATTCTTCACCCCTTTCGCACCTCCGTGGTTGAGGTCTGTTCTAAGAAACTGCTCTGTTCCACCTCTGACAGATTAGCGATGGATTCGCTTTTAGCCACCAGGACCAGCGAATGAGTTAGCGAATCTCCCAAAAGACATTCCCCGCATGGATATATGGTATAAAATCCTTTTCCTGTGGGAGTACTGGGACGACAGCCAGCAAGAGTGTCAGCGCCCACACATTCTTTGTGTGAACAGCCTACACTTTTCACACGAAAAGGGATGTTTTTCGATGAAAGTTCAATGGCGATTCGATTAATTTTGCGTATTGAGTAATTTGGAGAAATTGATGAAAGAACGGCATGGATTAAAATGTTAATGGTTCTACCATTTTTCCAAGAAAGGCGTGTACTTAAGAAGGTAGTCTTTCCTTTGTACCTATGGAATGCTGGCCTACCCCGCTGGCTGGCCGCAGGCTATTCCAAAAAAAGAAACACATCTTTCAACTTTCAACAACCAATTAGATACAATTCTTAAAATGTTTTCTCTCAGGCACAACACCATCCATAAAGTTCATGGAATGGCATCCAACGCCCGATGGGCAGGCACTTCGAGTGGTTCGTTCGATTTGAAACTAGTTGCAACCTTTCTAACCATTTATGGCTGGAAGAAATGCTTTTTAATATGAGAGAGGATCAAGTAGCCTTTTCTGCCTTTTCTGCAACATTCTCCACTTACAGGGAGCCACAGCCACAGCCAGAGCCACAGCCAGAGCGATTTCCTGATGCCCGATTCAGATTCAGGTCACTCACACCTCACTGATTACACGGTCGCGCGGGCTTCTGATGCACATGGAAGGCACTGTTCCGCTCCGCTCCTCCCACTCCCCAATCCCTCAAATGAGCCAACACATTATGATAACGAGCATGGATAAAGGCTGGCCGAGACGGGAGGGGACGTTACTGTGGCCTGAATCGAAATGTAGAGGAACCGTAGCGTAGGAACCCATAACGCCCTGACTAAGCAACTGTTGATTATGTGCCAGTTACACAAATGGCCTTTGTTGCGCCCCAGTTACACGCCCATTCCCATCCCCATCCCATCCCCATCCCATCCCAGACCCATGGCCCAAACGGATCGCTGCCTCGGACACCAGTTCTCTGGCCTGGCTTCGGGGATCTCTTTTCGAATGTGGTCCGAGCGGTGGACCACAGGGGACCACAGAATGCGCATCAGTGCGCACATTAGGAGGGACGGGACCGTTAAATGCGACTTTCGAAAGGCAACCCAACAAAAATGGTTACCTAAACGGATGCAAATGTAGACACAAGCCAAAAAGAGGGGGAAACAAAGGGTTTACGGAGTGGAGAATGCAGCCGGGAGGGTACCGGTGCTGGTGCTGGTGCTTGTACTCCACCAATCGAGTGGAGCCAGGCCAGGCCAGAGCCAGGGCCCAGACAGCCAGCTAATGGCACAATTATAGCCAACGAAATCGGGCAAACGGAAGACGTGAAAAGCGCAGAGCAGCAAACAGAATCTAGCCGAAGGATATCACGCGTATCCCATTGATCCATGAAGACCTATATAGCCCAGGCAGCAAGGCAGCAAGGCAGCAAGGCAGCAAGGCAGGCAGGCAGTCGGCCAAAACTCCAGCTAACTGTAGTTCATAACTTGGCTGAATGATTGGGCAGACTTTTGGCTTTTTCGAATGCCCTAAGACAAGGAGTTCATTAGCTGGATGTATTGGATGTCAGATTGGTTAGGTGGCCTTTTCTTTTGACGGGTTTCTAGTGATTCTATGGTATGTAAATTTTCCATTTAGTAGGAGACTCATCCATTATTGATTTCTTTAGAATTAATGTAATTCCTTTGATCAAGAATAGTTCAATGAACTCAAATTTCAATGATACCTGAAACCAAACCCCATTTCAATGTTAAATCATGATCCTTACATTTAACCTCCTTCGAGAGAGCATCCCATTTTCGTTATACGACCCGTTAATCCTCCTCTCGTCTTGATTTGTTGTTGTTGTTGCTGCAACCAGGGGGCAATCAGTCAGCAGATGTTTTCATTTCCTACTCCGGCGATGCGGCAGCCAGCTCTGGCAGCACCCAAAGGGTACTAAAGGCGCAGATGTTTGGCACAGTTTCGTGTAGCAAATTGCGCACAGTGGGCCTAACCACCCTCTATACCCCAAACCCCATCGCCATCGCCATCCCCATCCCCGTCCCCATCCCCATCCCCATCCCACCCGGGGGCACTCTCCATGCCGCCATGCCATGCCATGCCCCTCTTCTTCTGATGGAATCAAATATTGTGCAAACTACAAGAGGCATCCAAGAGGCATCGAACGTTCAACGGGATGTTGAATGTAAGTCAGTCGGCGGCGGTACTGAGTCGGTACTGTGTATCCGAGTCGAAGTCGAAGTCGAGTCTGGATCTGGATCTGTGTGGAGCTGCTTGTGTCATGCGCCTGGCACACGGCCTGTAACTAAATCACACTAATCAAGCCTCAAGTGCTGCTCCAGACCCCGGACCCAGATCGCGTCTGAGGTTTTGCTCGTGCCGTTGTTGCCTCCGTCTTCGTCTTCGCCTTCGTCTCCATCACCAGCCTGCCTCCGACGCACTCCATGAGCATTGAAATTGGCAAATCAAAGCAATTGATACATTAAATTACAATGCCAACGATTTGTACACGACTCCACGCCTCGTCTTCAGCATCAGCATCAGCTTGAGCTTGAGCTGGAGAGTCTCCTCAGATCAGGCATCAACATCAGGCTCTGGCTCTGGCTCAGACTCAGAGTCAACCATCCACGCATGGTACAAATTTATAGCCATGTCTTTTTCAGCTGGTGATCCAAAGCCGGATCCCATAGCTGGTGTCATCGTCAACGCCGCCAATGTTGCCAAAATGCCAACAGACAGGCAGACAGAGGACACAAGACAGAGACAGAGACAGCGGACGCCAGAGACAACGGACTGTCTCTGTCTCTGGAGATGCGGCCACGCCATTCAACACCCATTACCAAAAGCTCAAGAAGCGGATGATGATGCTGGATGCTGATGCTGGAGGATGTCTCCGGTCACCTCCTCTTCCCATGTGAGGAGATCTCTCTCTCTCTCTCTCTCTCGCTCTCCTGTTGCTCTCTTGCTCTGTGGCGTGCGTGGGCTTAAATTATGTTGGAAATGTCATCGTAAGATTCAACACGACAACAAGGGATGACATAAATTTCCACCAACATGTTGGTGCCAGGCCAACGGGAGAGAGACGCCACACTTTGTGGCGACAGAGACGAGACACAGCTCCAAAAATGGTATCTGCTCAAAAAACAAAAGCCACAACAACAGCCACAGCAACGGCAACGGCAAAAAAGAAACCAACAAAGAAACTGGAGTATGCGAATCGGCCTGGGCATTGGAGCTGGAGCTGGAGCTCCACATCCAGGCTACACATCATTGCTCTATCAGTTGCGATCTCGAGGAGATTGTGGAGCCCCGGATCGCGGGCCAGGCTGCAGACAATCCGACAACCGACAACCGACAACGACGGCGATGAGCCCAGGCTGGAGGCTGGAGGAGGAGGCAGAAATCGAGCGAATATCTAGGCATATACCCGTACATATATGGGGGAGGGTGGCTTAAAGAATTCCATTTTCATTCGATGCTCATAAATCTCTGGGATACCCTTGCTGAGGATATTGCTACTTTCATTAGAAGTTTGTTACGCTCAGGTCTTTAGCTCAAGCTGAGAATTGAAGTCTTTTCTAATCTTAAGTATTTGTTGATATGATAACATGTCGTTAAGTTGTAAAGAAATCATACACAAATTGATCTTTTTTCTAGTAGGAATCACTATATTATGAATCTATCTACGAGTATGTATCCTTCTTTCCAAAACTATGAAATAAAATCAAGGTATTGCCAAAGAGGCTCAAGGGGATCTATTGCTTCGGTCATCAGATCTAAACCTTCTCTCCTTTTACTTTGATCTTCACTTAGTGAGCCTCTGCCCATCCTTTGGGAGATTCCTTTGCCTCTTCAAACTTCTCAATCAACCCACTCATCATTATCTATTAGGCCTGGATATCTAGCAACAGCAACAGCAAACTACAACTACAACTACAACCTCAACAAAGTAAAACGGATCAAAAGGCACACATATGGAGCTCCGATGCAAGAGAGCTCCAACTGTGGCATGCCTCTCCTGTACGGCCTCCCTCCTGCTGTACCTTCACCATCGCCTCCTTCTCTGTCTTCTCCACAGTGCCCCCGTCCGCTGTGGCTGTGGCTCTGGCTATGGCAGCAAAGGTGTTTTGCAATTTAGCTTGCAACGCCGTGGCAGAAAGCCCAACTTCAACTCCAGCTTTAGCCTCAGCCTCTGCCTCAGCCTTAGCTTCGTGGAGATGTGGATGCGGATCCATCTACTAGTAAGGCTCATGGCTGATGGTTGTGGGAGAGCAGAGGGTACAGGGTACGGGTGGAGGGTACCACTGCCTGTGTGAGGGCAACGGGATCTTTGGGGCTGGCTGTAGAGCTCCACTTCACATGCCACATGGCAAACATAAGTAGGCGCGTGGCATTCGTGTGTTGTTGTTACTATTATTGTTGTCGATTATTGTTGTCTTTGTTGTTGCCATTTGGTTGGATTATATGTGTTGTTGTTGTTGTTGTTGTTGTTGTTGTTGCAAGACATATAACTACAACGTAAAATGACAATAAAATGCAAGCCAGGCTGCAACAACAACGAAAGAAAGGCTAGTCTTTGATGCCACAACTATAGATACCCTTCGAAATCGTTTCTTTCGATTGATGTTTTATATGATACAGTGTTCGAATGGCCCAAAAAGTTATGAAATCTTATTCGATTATAGCCCGAAAGATGGTACAGCTTCTTCGATTCGATCCGGCCTCTACTTGGCATGGAAAAGGCCTGTTACTCGAATTTGGATGCCTGTCAAACGTCTGTTTCATAATCATAATACCCTCTATTAGAGGGTATATCGTGCAACGACCAGGCAAATCCAAATTGAATGCAAATGAAAGCCACAAACTATGCTAAATTCCTGAAATCGCATCGCATCGAATTGGCAATTTGTGCTTTCCTTTTTGTCATTGTGTGTGTGTGTGTGTGTGTGTATCTATGTATCATTTCATGTGTACCTATATTTATGTAGTCTACGATGATCTCTCTCTCTCTCTCTCTCGCTCTCTTCGCGATCTTCTCTATCTTCTCTAAGGCTGTTCTTCTTCATAGAAGACTCTGATGATTGCCCTGATCTGGCCACAAAAGAGGAAACGGACTTCGGGCTCGGAGTCGCAGTCGGAGTCGTCTTTCCTCTGCTTTTCCAGCAATTGGGTCGCACTTAAGATTCTTTTTCTCTGTGCGGTTGTATTGTGGCTGTGTTGTGTTCTCTTCTGCTCTGTTATTGGAAAGAACTAATGAACGTGGGGCCAGAGCCAGGCCAGTAAATGATTGAGGCGAAATTCGCTGTTGCCGATTGCAGCGTTTTCCTCAGGCAAATGTGGATGAAGATTATTTTGCGGATTTTGTGGATTTATGCCACATCATGTGAATAAACTTTTGGGTGGGAAGAATCCTTCAGAAAGTCAATAGAAAAGGTTAAGTTAAGACCTTGTGCTTGGTAAATTCTATCTCCTAATCGACCTTTGATTAGTCTTTCACGCTACCATGTTTTTACCATCAGAAATACCTCATATTTTGGATACTATAGGATAGTTTTTAAAGCTTAAAAAAGCTTTAACATGCCATCATCTTTCTGTGACTATTTTATGGTACTGCCACATCCTACACTACATTCCAGAAGAACTACCCACCCACACACCTACTTGATTTATGGAGATCACAAGACTTATGACTGACCACAACATCCTCCTCGACAAGTATGCAGTTTTCCCCGCTTGGAACACTGACTGACCCCTGGTCACCTTAAAAGCATCGATTTCTCATTGTCATAGGGCTGTGGCCATATGCCAGTCAGCACACATTCTCTATGCTAATTTTCGCACTGGACTGTGGACTTACAGCACCTCAGCAATTGTTAGTTCCTGCATCCGTTTGTATACGAGTAGTACTCGTGCGACAGGGTCGCCCACATCCCCGATACTGTATACTGTATATAGAGTAGGTCTCTGTCTCTGGCCCCTCATTCGCCCCATCCGGGCATGAACGCTTTCCGGCTAAACTCCCCCAACAAAAACACAATCGAAATCCAATCAATTCAGGCTGTGGAGCTGTGTGATATTTCGCACTTTACGCAAAATGATATAAATCATTTGTCGTTTGTCCGGATTCGATGTCGAAATGCCCATTAAAAATGAAACATTTTCTACATAAATAAATTGCAAAAGGCATCGAGAAAAACCAACCGAAAACAAATCCAAAGCCGGAAAAAATCAAATACAAAACAGAAATAGAAAT
Organism: Drosophila lowei; assembly: GCA_008121275.1. NCBI lineage: Eukaryota > Metazoa > Arthropoda > Insecta > Diptera > Drosophilidae > Drosophila > Drosophila lowei. The sequence continues at coordinate 22,596,582 of CM017779.1, read as the reverse complement.
AGAAGTATCGCTTCCAGTCTTACAACAAATACCGAATGGCGGCAACAACAACTCATCATTGAGCCAGGCGGTCAGCCACTAACAACGCCTAGTTGCGGATGTATTTATATATATATAAACCTATACTATATAGTATATGAATGTGTGCGGCGGCACCTAATATAGCGAAACAAATTTAATTTAAATTACAGGCGTGGTCGGTCCGATCTGAATCTGAATCTGAATCTCTGAAGCTCTGAAGCTCAGAGCTGGAGATCAATTGTGCATTTGTTGTAGTTCATAAAATATGCAATAATATGCCCCGAGAGAGAGGGGGCTCCTCCACCACTATATAGGCAAAAGTTTAGAGGTCGACTTTGACTTTCTAATTTATTTATGCGTCGTCGTCGTAGTCGACGTCGGGTTCTACTCCGTTCCGTTCTCCATGGCATCTAGAACTTGGCATCTCATGATGCGTCCCGTCCGTCCGGGGATCACAGCAGATAACAGATTATGTCTATAAAGTAGTAGCCGCTGACTTGGCATTGATAGAGCTGCCACTGCCCCACCCGATCGCCAGTCCCCAGTCCTGCCCCAGTCTACACCCAATTTCAACAATCGCAATTGCAGACTCCCCATTGCAACTGCAACACAGCAACACGGCGACCCAGCAGCACAGAAGGAGGAGGAGGGGAGGTGCAGAGACCGCCACGACCACCAGGGAACACGCCCAAACAAGTCACAGCCACAGCTGTGCCACAGATCAGCCCTGACTTGGCCGCCGGCCACAGCCATAGCCATAGTCATAGCCATGGCTATATACATACTCGTACCTCTACCAAAGCATGTCTTCCAAAGCATGGCAAAACTTTAATTCAATTTGCCTATGGTCGATGGGACAGACAACTGCTTATTAGATCGCATAAAACTTTTAATTAAAGTGCAGCCAGAAAACATTAAATTGAAAACTGAAAAAACTGCAGAAAAATATGTAACAATTGCAGACTTGGGGAAATCAAAACATGACAAAATGCTCATGAAAACAGTTTAAGATCTTACATGTGCCAAAGATACAGTCAATCCCCATTAAGAAGTACAAATGTTGTGTCAGAAATTTCGATTAAAATAGTACTAAAAATATAATTTAAAAAAATATAAATCGAAAGGTAATGCCTTAAAGAAATAGTAAACACAGAAATGTGGGAAAACAATTTAAGGACATATACAATGTGTGTCAACTTAAGACCTTAAATATTCTACGAATATGGAAACACTATAAGAGACTGTCGAAAGTTGTATTTTCCAGTGATTCATACACAATCCATCCCTAAAATTATAGAGAAGTTTTTGAGAGAATTTGTATCATAAGTATATCCTTTATTATCTATAATTTAAGGATAATCAATAAAAAAACTAATCTATTCAACGGTGCAAGAACCACTTTGTATTCCCACAGAATATGCTAATTAGCCAACATATAAATTAAGCCAAGAAACCCACAACTTTCCCACTAACAAAGCCACTAACGCAAACCTAATAGATCGCCGGAACACATGCCTATATCGTATATCATCTAATCGGCCCAGCCGATCTCAACACATCGTACAGCCCACAAAACACAAAAAAAAAGGAAAAGCGAAAACTTTATTTATCTGTTAATATTTTATTTTTTTTTTTTGTTGTTGTTGTTAGTTTCGTTTTAGCCAATTTCTGATTAAATTGTAACAAGTGCCGGCCCACATGGCGTTTTCAGCCTTTTTGTCTGCATTGAAAATTTTCGTACAAATTTATTGCTAATATTTCATGTTATATGTCATGTTGCATAAATAGAAAAGCCACAGAGCAGAGTAATATTTGATATCATGGCTCCACTGCCACAACTACTCCTCCTCCTTCTCCTCCCCCTCCTATCCTCTTCCTCCTACTGCGCCCCACTCTACTCCTTGACTTAAAAAACAATTTTCGCCCTCTTCTTAATTGCAAACTTTTGCTTTTAATACTCGAGAGACACAGAGAGCGACAGAGAGAGAGACAGAGAGAGAGAGGGAGGCAGCACTGCTTGCAGAGAGAGAGCAAAAGGCAGAACACAATGGGAGAACACTCGGAAAAGGAGAGCACAGACCACAGCAGACTCAAGATCCCAATGGAGTCCACATACCCATACACAGACACAGCGTCCACAGTGGCGCTAACGGTAATCGACAGCGCAGTCAGCAGCGCAACGCAGCAGCCAGCAGTCGGTGGCTTTGGTGGCTTACTAACAACGCCGTTATGGGCAGTAGCCTGGGCGATTGCAGGCCAGGCCGCCTGGGCGGGTGCCCACACCACACGTAGCACCACAGCAGACCGCACCACCACCATCATCATAAACGAGCTTTTGCGGTGGCTCAATTGTATCAAAGGCCGCTCGGAGCCGCTGCCGCTGCCGCAGCCGCAGCCGCTGCTGCTGCCAGCGAGAGTCCCATTCGAGTTTGTTGCCAAAGTCTTTTGTTTTTAGCATTGAGCGTGACTCGTTTCTTGTTGCTGTTTTTGGATGTGGACCGTGCACGAGACTGCCGACTGCCGACCGCTGTGCCAGCAGGCAGCGGCGCAGCTGCGACGCCACCACACCCTTGACTGGATTGCAAAAAAAATAACAGCAGCAGCAAAAAAAAAACAGCAGACCAGAGATCGCCGCAGACCATTCGGACCACTGCAGCGTGGGGCTGCACTGTGTTTCCGCACACTGACAAAAACTTGGAAAACTTGGATATTTGTAATATAAAATGATTATCTTTATACCAAAATGTCATTTCAACACTTTGAAATGCCTTAAAATCATTTCATTGTGAACTATCTATTAAATATTATTCCTATTTCAAGGCCTTGTTGCACTTCGACCATTTATTGATCTTTTGAGTGTATATTACTATATATCTAATCTATAACACAAAAATATCTAAGGTTTTTAGCCCAGAGATATTTAAAAAGTTGTAAAATCTATATTTGATAGGTTCTCTTTTCTTTCCATGGAAATGTATCCTTATTTTTCTTGGTGCATCAGCCGCTGCTCTGGCATTTGTTGCGGCGTCAATTTGCTTTTAGCCATTTCGCGCCGCAACCACCGAAGCCACCGCAGAGCATTTGCTCCTTTTGTAATTGTGCGCCTCTGCAGCAGCAGCAGCCACAGCCTTTGCTATTTTGATCAGCCTCAGTCTCCCAGTCCCAGTCCCAGTCCCAGTCTCATCTACAGTCTTAGCCAAAGCGTCACTCTCAGCCACAGCCTCAGTTTCAGCCTAGGCTTCAGCTTCAGCCCCCAAGTTTGAGCCTTTTCTGTGGTCTGTGGGCCATATCGCATCGGTCCGGTTTGGACTCTTTTCTTTTCGCTATGTTTTTGGGATCGGAGCTTGGGTTTGGGCTTGGGTTTGGGGTTTGGGTTTGGGGTTTTGTCTTTTTCTGGGGTGATTCAAGTTTCGCCTCGGATGGTCGTCGACGCTGCTGCAGTTGGCAGCTGCGGCAGCGGGGCGTTAATGTGCTTTGGCTATTTTATTTATTCATGGCAAAGCGTCTAAGCTAGTAAATTGTATTGCTCGGACTCGAAAACTCGGGCTTGGCTCTGGACATGGGACAGCGGACAGGCTGCAGTGTGTGTGTGTGTGTGTGTGTGTGTGTGGGTACTGCAGAAATGCATTGAGTGGGGCTAGAGCAGCTTTTGCTTTTCTTTGGACCACAACAACAACGACGACATCAGATTGTCATTCTTGTTTTTTTTGCTTCTTTTTTAATTGAAAGTCGCCAGGCGTAGACTTGATTATACCCTAGAAAGCGATGAGGTCCATATGACTATGATGAGATGTTTGGTAAGAGATGAAGAAATGTGTAAAGGATGGGTGTAGAGCATTATTTGAGACCAATCATTCACTTTAAAAAGTAGAGATCAGTGTGTATGAGAAGGATCTATATAGCTATGGTACACGATTATGTCATTTTTGTACAGATTTAAACCAGAAAGATCTCTACACTTGCTGCCATGAAGACTCTGATGATTCTTACGCCAAAATTGAGACTAAGATTAGTCCTTTAACTAACTCCCAAATTCCCAAAAGTTGGTCCATTTTACCGTTAGAGTATCCCATCTTCGGGCTACCTTTCTTAAGATCTCTCCCTCTCCTCTGCTCTGCTCTGTTTGCCATGCCATTAATTTGTTGCACTAATATTTTGCGCAGAAATTGGTTCGGGGGGCTCTGTGGGGCAGCTGTGACTGGGGCCTGGATTCACTTTTTAATGACTTGCGTGGTGCGGTGTCCAGCTCTCAGCTCCAGTTTCAGTTATCCTCCCCCTGGACACCTGGACACATGGACACATGGACACTGGACACTGGACCCTGCCCATGCCACCACCTTCTTCTTCCAGCTCTACGCTCGTACCGTCCCCACGGACTGGACTGGACTGACTGTCGGTTACACAATTGCGGATATGAATGAGTAATCCGTGGGCTTTGGCCTGATATATGTCCGTTATACATATTCAGATAGCCTGCCACAAAGAGTGAAAGAAAGACCGTTTGAGGGACAGACACAGACAGGGACACAGCAGGAGGAGAGCAGAGGAAGAGAGGGAGAGACATGTACAATGGGTGCACACGTGTCGTATACGTAATGCAAATTTGTTTGACGATTCTTATCGACCACGTGTTGGTGATTTCGTCTGTGCCCCCGCCGCGACTGTGTCTGTCTGTCTGACTGTCCGACTGTGACTGTGTGCTGCCGTTGGCTGTTATGTAATGGCCCAAAGAGTGAGACTCTCTGTCGACTCATTAAGCCAACTTAATTTCGTGCAAATTTTTAACAGCTTCATGCTGAGAGCCAAGTACCCAAGAGTCCCCCGTTCCCCGTCCCGTCCCAGACTCCGATGGAGACCCCGATCCATAGCCCATGCCGGAGCCCATGTCAGGCCAATCACCCACGCGTCCAGCATGCCGGATGATTCATGGTGTCACGGTGTCAGTGGCTGGCTGCTACTCCATCTATCCGTTTGGTAGGTGGCAGCCATTCATCCTCCTCCCACTTCTTCTGCACCCGCCCTCTGCCACCTCTCCTCTAAAGAGAGGAGCCTCGCTGTTGTCTTAGAATTCGGTAGTCGTTAAAATCGCAGCCACCGACCGGAGGAGCACCAGCGACAACTCCACCACCATCCAGCATCCAGCATCCAGCGATCCACAGTCGAGTGGATCGTAAAAGCGCTCCGCACAGATCTTGCACGCCCATAAAAAGCGGCCACAAAAGATCGCCCCGGCGCGCCGTTTCCAACAGCCGACGGCATTTTTAATGCCGATTTGGTTATATCTTTGTTTCCTTTGGTATGGTTTGATTTTTGTGTTTTTTGTGTGTGTGCCAGGTATGTGTGCGTGAGGTTTTAGGGCATTATGAATAGCAACTGTAACGGCGGTAGCCCGGGGCGAGAACAATCCACACACCAGCAAAAAAGTGGGTGACTCGATAAATCGAAAGTAAGTGACATAACTCTAGGGTGAATGGTTGTGGGATGCAGAAGGGGGTGTAGATGGCAGGCAGTGATTGTTAATTGAGCTGATCTGCAGGTGATCTTTTGAGGGAAAGAGAGAGAGCTCTACAGGTGAGACTTGAAAGTAATTGAAGGACAGGAGATGATCATCAAAGGTGCACAAACTGGTTGGAGAGGGAGTTGCAGATGGGAAACGTGTGATAATTGCCTTAATTCTACTTCTTTTCTAAACAACTCCTCATCCACTAAAGCACCTCCATTACTTTTAAAGCAGCACTGCCACTGCCATTAGGAGAACGCAAGCCAAAGACACACTAAAGATCCAATGGCTGAGATACGAACCGAAACAAGATATAAATTCTCTAACCAGACCATTCCATAATATTGAAATATAAAGCGATTAAATAATTAGTAAGAATTCGCCAATTGGAATGAGAATTACTCGCTGGTGCGGCACTGCGGCGGTGCGGCGGTCCGACCACTGAAGACAGGCTATCGATAAGAAGTCAGGAAGGCGGCAAAGTGTTTTATTTGTATATATATGTATGCATATAGTCGTCTGATCTAGACGCAAGCACAAGGCGGTTCAAGAAAAACCAGTGCACTTAACAAAAATAAAGCAATAAGAAAAACAGTAGAAGCGAGAAAAAATATCGTCTCGACAAAACGAAAAGTGACAATTTAATTGCGTCAAACGCAGCATTCGATTGGCGGCGATAACCAGCGAGAGAGAGAGACAGAGAAAGAGAGAGAATGAGAGATGTATCTGTAGAAACCCCGTCCAGAGACCAGACCAGACAGATACTCGTATCGTAGACGTGTATATGTTGCTGCCGTCTAGCGACACTCTGCCAGCGAGATCTGCGATGTTCGAGGCTCCGTTTAATTGAGAAGAGATCATAAAACGCGCTTATGACTTGTTTATAAGCAACACATCGAATCGGATCGTATCGTATTGGATCGGCTCGAATCAGTTGCTCTATTGAATTCGGTTAGAGCTTTGAGGGGGAGATGTCGTCTGGCTGTAAATTATAATGAGATGCCAGTTACTTTTAGATATAACCTTCTGAGGTCGCTCTGTCATGAAGTTGAATAAATATTGAAAGGTATTTGGAGATACCTAAGGTTGCTGTAGATGTGCGCTATAGAGGGACACCATATAAGGGCATCTACATTACTCGGCCTTAAGTAATTGTAAACGTAATGATTCATCAGGCTCCTGTTTTTTGTGTTTTTTTTGTTGTCTTTAACGTTTTAACAGCTCTTGATTTCATTTTCCAAATTTGTGCCACTTTTGCAGACATTTACACCCAATGAACTACTTATGGTTATACACTTTCCAAGAGTCCTACGATACTTTCTATCAAGTACTTCTTCTTGTATTGGAGTCCGTTGCTCCACAAGATTCCAGCAGGCTTACAGAACGTTTCATAGACTCTTCTTTCTTGGAGATCCTTGCTGTAAGTCCTAGTCAGGGTATGCCAGTCTTCGACGTGAGGAAGGAGCAGGCCCCTCCTTCGTGTGGCTGCTGCAAGGGTGTAAAAAGTGTTGCACGTTTTCCTCAGATGCCTTTGCATGTTGCAGCTTGTGGTGTGTGTGTTTTTATTGATTTATTTGTTGGGGAGACACAAGTTGGCATCATTAAGTGCCAACACACACCATTCTCTATTAGCCGACAAATTCTTGGCCTTCCCTGTCGTCGTCGGCCAGGCCAGGCCAGGCCACCACCACCACCAACACCACCAGCTCGGACGAACAGACGGACCGGACAGCCGGACAGGCGGACAGATAATTCTTGTTCACAATCTAAATGGCCGTCTTGACACACCTTAGAATTTGTGTGTTACAATTTGAAGTTGTCGACAATGGCTTGTTGCTGGTGGCTCAAACTGAAGCTGAAGCTGAAGCTGAGTCTGCGGCTGCGGCTGACCAGCAACTGCAGCAAAATTGTGAAAGTATCTGTTAGATACGAGCCACAAGCTCGAGTGCAGGAGGGTGGGGTCCATGGGTCTATTGGTCTATGTCTATGTCTATGGCTGTGGGTCCGAGGTGTGCTTTGTGCTGGATTGAGGCTCTCTGGCATCCCATTGAAATGGCGCATGTGCCACACGACGTATGCTTAATTACAAAAACAAGACAACAGGAAAAACAATGCCCAAAACTTTCAGAGATGGAGAGGGACTACAACGAGAAGGGGGATCCATTGAATGAAAGAAAGTCATTCCTAAAAGGATATATTTTGGATCCATCTTGGATCTCTGTACATGCAATATCCTGTCGATATGTGCAGGCGAGGGTCTCTGGTATTCCGACTCAGATGGAGACAATGCCATTGACTGCGATGGAGCCTGCGCCTGTGCCTTGTGCCCAGGCAGGCTCTCGTGAAGATTAGTCGCAGTGGGTCGCACATTTCGTTTCGCAATCGATTGCAACATGCAACATGAGGCAGCAGCAGTACCAGCAGCAACGAAACGAATGTGGCGAGCTCTGCTGCTCTAAATCAACGTTAAATAAAACTAGTTTAGGTGGGTCCAATGGATATTCTTTTACTGCTATTTTGTTGCAACTGTTGCTCCGACTTTACCTCAAGTTTTTTCTTATTTTTTTCTTCAGATTTTTTGTTGTATATTTTTGTGTGTTTTTTTTGGCGCATTCTAATGGCCGCCCAATATGACTAAGCACACTCATCGCGCACTCCTGCGTCCAACGTGTATGCAAATCGAAACCAGTTTAAGGCAGGCAGCAGCAACAGCAACAGCAACAAGAGCTAACTTTATATATAGCAGAAATATGGGTCGAGATCTGCAAAATGCAGCTGATCGAATTTTTGCATTAGGCGCAGCAGCAGGCAGCAGCCAGCCATCCGGCCAGCTTCAGTTGCAACTGCAACTGCAACTGCGGCTGCTGCTGCTGCTGCAGCCTGATTATCTCTCAAGGAAGGCATGCCACATCAGACCAGGCTGAGGCTGAGGCTGAGGCTGTGGCAGTGGCTGTGGTGGAACCCGGCTGGGGCTGCAGCCGGCACCAAGCGAATATCGAATGCTATCTATATCTAACGAAGCAGGGCCATATAGCCAACATTTTGCTATTAGCCGCAAAACAGAAATACTAAACACACATACACGGCGAGAAAAACAGGATGTCCAATAGGCAAAGGATTCCAAAACAATTTGATTTACAATTTGTCCAGCAATGTTTTCATCAATCTACTTGGTATCTTGTAGTCTGGTATTTTCCCTGAAGAATACTGGATAAATATGTTCTTTATTTAGCTCAGAATTATTCTATATTTTCAATCATTCAAATAATCCCTAATAATCCCTTTTCGGAGACTCCTTTAAGCACTTTAACACTTCTTGACAAAAAGGTAAGCCCATCTGGTCCCTCTACAATTAATGGAACATCAAACCTCAATGTTTGATCAACTGTCTTAGAGGTATCTTCAAAGGTAAGCAGTACTCCAAACAGGAAACAGGAGACCCCATGGGTTTCTTGGCGCAGGATCTTCAATGCAATTCCTATCCACTGATCGCATCCTCGTTTTTACCCACCACCGCATTCCATTTCCCACTTTTCCCCAGTGCATTCATGGACATATCTATATCTGAGTATAGTCCAAGCAAACGCAAGAAACGTAACGTATAATCTAGGAGGTAAAAAAAAGCAAACAAAAAAAAATACGCGGCGGCGGCTCCGCAAAATCAAGAGTGTGTCTGCCAGTCTGCCAGCACAGTCCACAAGGCAGGCAGGCAGGCAGGAGGCAGCTGCTCTCTGGCTGCTGATGAAATTGTGAGGCATTGTGAGGCTCCACCACCGCCACCGCCACCGCCGCCGCATCGGTTGCAGTTGCAGTTGCGGCCACAGCACGCCTTACCGCACCGTACGTGGCGTTGTTTTTGGGGCGGCAGCAGAGGCAGAGGTCCAGCTTCAGCTTCAGCTCTACTAAAAACAAAAACAAAACAAAACACCAACTAAAACTAAAGACGAAAAAATGCCCGTTCGATACGATGCGATGCGATGCGATGTGATGCTCGCTGGCCCACAGGCCACTCAACCCCAAGTCGTCGCCGTCGTCGTTTGCGACGTCGTTTTGGAGGCACAAAAAATCTACATTTGTCCAAAATACCACGATGCCAGCTTGGGGGTTGAGACAGGGACAGGGAGTGCTGTGTGGCAGGGACAGGGGCAGGCGCATAGGCAGGCTGCTGCAAACTGCGATGTTGCCTGTGTTGCATAAAAGCAACGCTCCAAATTGCTAACTGAGCGATCCAGTTTAAATTGCAATTGCTCGTTAATGGCCACTAAAACGTGCCAGTGTCGATGTGAGTGTTCCTCTCCGTGTATCCGAGTATCTACGTATCTGTGAGTGCGGCGTGTCTCTGTGTGAGTGTGCAACCAACTGCGGCGCTGCGCCGCGGCATTGCATGGTATTTTTTATGTGTTTTTATAGCTCAGTAATACGAGCCGAGATGGCTGTCGTGTGGCATGCGAGGCGTATGCGCAACGAATCCGCTCGGACAGCACTCATACGCACAGTGGGACCGCTGGGAGATTATGATCCACAGATGTGGACAGTAGCTGGAGAGTCGGTAGAAATGGAAATGAGGCAGCATGGCCGCACAATAAATGGAATAGCCGAGCGACGAATAACAATCACAATTCCCACACGGAAATCTCTAAAGGACTATGTCTGAAAGTAAGAGTAAGACTAAGACTAACAGAAACTAATCCAAGTAATGGTTTTAATTATCAAAAGAGAACACACGCAAGAGCAATGCTTCAACCCCTAGTAATTCCATTCCTTGACAACCGAAATCTTGGCTTGTAGCTCTGCTATCAATTTATCCAAGGGAACAGACGAATTCGAGAGCCCTCTTGGTATCAATAGTAATTATCTAAAATCTTAGAACAATTTGCAAATTAAATTCGATCAGTTCTCCCATTAAGCAATGATCAATGATCTCTCCTGCCTTGCCTAATTGTGGAGGAAGCCATCCTCAGAGCCAGCGAGTGCTTCCCCCGCTTGAATTAAGCCAGAAATTCCCAGTGCATGTTGCATGCTGCATGCTCCATGTGCATTCATTCGCAGATATCCTATGTGCCCCAGCTAACTGTACACACATTTGTCGCATCGCAGCAGCAACAAGTTAAAGCATAACAACATATTTTACAATTACGAAACAATTCTGCCCACAACTAAATGCAGCAAAACCTCAGGCATCGCGGCAGCTCTTCAGCAATGAACAATGGAGCACCAGGAAAGGGAAAAAAAAGATAGAAATAAACTGGTAAAAATTCAGCGGCAGCGGCAGCAGCAGCAGCAGCAGACGAATAGGCGTAGACACCAGACCAGAATCGTGTCTCCAAATGCGGCCTACTACGGCGGCATGCCACCACTCAGACGAGCAGACAGACAGATAGATAGATAGATAGATAGATGGATGGATAGATGGATAGACCGAGGGGGGTAAAGGCAAAGGAAGGAAACCCAGTCAGAACGAAACCAGATCAGAGCAGAGCCCATGGCAATAATTATGGAAACACTCGGCGTCATCGTAGTCGTAATTTTCCTGTTTCGTGCCTTAATAATCTCTGCACAAACGGCACGGCGGCCTCTAGAAATTGAAATTTCCAATAATACTAATAACAATAATAGCAACCACAGCAACAACTATTAAAAATATATCTATGTAAGACCTGACTGAGTGGCTGAGTGACTGAATGACTCCCTGACTCAATGACTGACTGACTGACTGACTGGATGGATGGTTGGTTGGTTGGTTGGTAAAGCGATCAAAAGTCGCTAAAAGCAAACGCACACTGACGGCGTTATTATTGATTTAAACATCAAGATAAATTACATTGAAGTCTGCACTGTACGCCCCGAAGAGTTGAGGTATCTAGAGGAACGTTTGCCGCAGATGAAACTGAAGCTACCATCATGTTGGGGGCGCACACTCTCGACACTGGCAGAAAAGTAGATGAACTTCTTCATGAGTACTTCAAAGAAGGTATTGCTTGAATACAATAACTTTTCACTGCAGATTTACTGCTGTCTTAAGGGCTGTTTCATTGTGATTTTATAAAGCAGAATTTAATTTATTCGATAAATGAAAAAATTATCTATAAGACTGGTTATTGGCAGGTATTGGCACGTTAAAATTATAATACTTTGGAAATCTATTAATTTTTCCTCCCTTGGAATACGTTTTCCCATCACTGGATAGGTCTCTGCTAGATTCAAGGGATCGAAAGATGTAACTTTTAAAGAATTCCAATCCATTAATCCCCATTTCTCGCCGTGTACTTGAATCTCTTTCTGGCCACTAACGAAGTTTTGTTGTAATTGTGGGTAATTGTTGTTGCTGAAGCGGTATTCTCTGTTTTTTTGGGTTTTTGGCTTTTGGGCGCTACAAATTTCCAAACCCACTAGGCACATTTGAACTGGCGCACGATCGCAAAAAGACAAAGCGCAAAAAAAGGCAGCAATTGTAACATCAACATGAGATGTGCCCTGGCTCCAAGGAGCAACGTGCCTCTGCCTCAGCCTCAGCCACAGACTCTCTGCCGGGAAGCTCTGGAGCTCGGAGCTTGGAGCTCGGATTGGAGCTGGATCGTAGTTGGAGCTACAGCTAGAGTCTGTCTCTAAGGCTGGGTCTGGGCTTGTGCCTGGTCTTTTGCTACTTTGACTTGTCGCTCGTTCCAAAACGTCGAATGCGTCTAATTTCTTGGCTTGCTTTTGGCTCTGTTTTTTTTTTTTTTTGTTTTGTTGGGAAGTTCTCCCTGCCTTTGAATGTCGTGTCTTGGTCTGGGCTCCAGCTCCAGCTCCAGCTTGGGCCTCAACTCCGTTCCGTTCCGTTTCGTTTCGATCCATTCCCCCAATGTCTGCTTGCTGGCTGCCGCGTTTGTCGTTTAAATCGTACCACCACAGGCGACATAAAAATAATGAAGTGTGCGGGTGTGGTCGACTCGCTTTTGGTCTGGTCTTCTGGTCTGGTCTGCTCTGCTCTGCTCTAGACGGGAGAGGGAATGGGAACGGGAACGGGTCTGGGGTCTGGCCTGCCCTGGCTCCGATCTCGCGTCGAGTCAGAGTCGAGAGTCTGGTGGCATGGTCTGGGTCTGGGCCTGGGCCCCGACTCCAGCTCCGACTCCGACTGGCCGCTCAGATCGAGGCGACTGTCGACTGTCGAAGTCATAGCCGCCAAGCGACGTTTGCAGATTGCCGAGTCGTGTTTCGCCCAGCGGTGTATGCGGCCCATAACCAAGTCAACATTTTGTTTGCTGAATTTTGCGGTTTTTATTTTGTTTGTGGGGAAGCTTGCAAGGTTTTCGCTGGAGGGCAAACAGAGAAAGATGTAATGGTTTAATGGCAGAAGATTCTAGAACACTAGAAAGATTCATTCTTTGAAAAAGAAACCTAGGCCTCAAAACAGTAACAACTATAAAATATTTCCAGTAAAACGGGTTCTTTTATTAGAAGAAAACCCATCAAAAAGTAATAACCATTCAATCAAAAACGAAACTTAAACAAATGTTCATAATGGAAAATATGGAACCAGAACTTTACTCCAAAGATAATCCTTCAAGCAAGGACTCAGATGTGCACAACAGTTCTGCCAGATGCTGTCTAGGAGTCTGAAATGGAGATGCTTTACCATACAATTATCTTGAGATTCGTTTAGACAATCCATGGTATTTCTCTCAGCTATAATCCTTCAAGCAAGGACACAGATATGCCATCCACTAGCTGATTGAACGGAAAGCGCTGGAACTGGAACCGGAACCGGAAGTGGCTATTGAAGATACCCCTTTTGTACATTAGAGGATCGGAACATTAGAGGATCGGAATTATTGTTTCATTCGTTCAAAATTTTCATTATACATTATTACCATTCTATTTATAGTGAAAACTCATACAAAATAGAGTAAAAAATACAGTCATTCGAGGAGTATGGCAAGGCGCACAGTGTTTTGTGGCACCCACAAATGTCTGCTGGGTTGCGGCGGTGCACACGCCCAACCAACTGCAAAAATATAACGGCATCCAAGGTTGTGCTACGCTTAAAATGTAATTGTTCGACTTAAAGAGTCAGAGCAACAACAGCAACAACAACAAATCGTACGCGATCAAGTTTGCCTCTCAGAGTCGCCTGCCTCTCCCGTCGCCGTCTAATCAAATACATACCAGACCAAGACACCAAGACACCGAGACACCAAGAGACCAAGAGACCCAGAGGTAGTGGAGCCCCAGAGAGCAACCCACCTATGTGCAATGCGCACTGCCAGGCCACAGATACAGCAGATACTTACGTACAGTGAGATACATAGATACCGAGCACTCGTATGGGCAGAGAGACACCAACGTCAGCGAAGCGCCGCACTCTGAGGAGCCCCACTCCTCCTTCTCCTCCTCCTTCCCCTTCTCCTCCTGCTGCTGCTGCTCCTCCTTCTCCAGATGCGAGTTGGAGTTGGAATGAATTTTCACTTGAATATTCGACACACTTTGAGCACAGCTGGGAGTCTGAAAGGTTTCAGGATTTTCTGGGAGGGGCGCCAAAGCCAAAGCGTTTGCTGTCGCTGCGATTCTTGGGGCTATGCATCATCATCATCATCAGAGGCAGCAGCAGCGGCAGCGGCAGCAGCGCCAGAGCCTGAGTTGGAGCAACATGGCAACATGTTGCAATATGCTAGAGCTCTGCATGCATAAAATATTATGCAACATTATGCCACAGACACAGGCCAGACAGACGACACTTGGCTGAGAGCACACTCTCTGGCCTCCTCTTTGGCCTCCTCTCTGGCCCGTGGCCCGTTGCCTGAGCCTGGTTATTAGTGCCTGTATGTTGACAGCATTTAGATCTAATTGAATTGCCTGGATCTCGGGGATCTCGCGTGGATTGGATTGGCCAGAACATTTGGCTTGGCCCGCTCCCATTCGGGCCATAACCCATAAATCTCACACACAACCGAGAAAATTTATAGAGTTCAGAGTTGCGAAACGCTGGCCAGGTAGCGCCAGTGGAAAACGCCATGAAGACAAAGCGAACCAACCTCTTGGAAAAATCTTGAAAAATTAAAATGACTAGTGCCGGGGCACGATCAAGACCAAGATGCTGCTGTTGGAGCCTCCGTCTTGCCACCCGCCAACTGGCAACAACAATGGCAGCTCCAAGCTGCTCCCAAGACTCCACCAAGAAAGATGATGCACAAGATGGAAGACCCCGGACCCGGACCCGTACCCGTACCCGACCCGCAACAGCCAACAGCCAACAGTCAGCGGTAGTCAGCATTGGGGCGTCTGCAGTTCAACGTTCAAGTGGCACAGTACGCCCTAGAAAAATGAATTGATTCGATTGTTTTTTTGCCGACTCCATGGCTCATTGTTCCCCCGTGACTGACTGTCTTCTGGCTTATCTGCAACTTCTGCACAAAATCACAGCAAACAGCAACCAGCAAGCAGCCACCGCCGAGCCGCCTAGCCGCCTAGCGCGCCCCAAAACTGATGATACAATCGCGTTTTTGACTTTGAAAAGTCAGCCCAAGTCAGCAGCTCAGCCTCAGCCTCAGCTCTGGCCCAGCTCCAGCTCCGTTCGATGCTGCGTCTCCACACCGCTCTGGCCAGTCATCCATTGTTCAATGGCCATAGACTCTGACTCCGACACTGATTGTTATGGTTTATGAGATGAAAATGCACTCGAAACAATATTTTGGGGCCGATTGCAATTTGCAGTTTTTAATCAACTCTCCTTCGAATCTACTTCGGGGGCTAACATTAGAGCGTTCCAATCCAACTGGACTCCCCTGTCTTACCCTTGTGCACCGTCCACGTTCGTCAAAGTGCGCTCCCCCCACTACACTTTTGGCCACGGTCCGTGTACCTGCCATCAAGGTCACGCGAGGAGCGTCCACATTCCTACACAGCACTTGGATCCCCATGTACTGAGATGAGTTTTGGACTCTTTTTGGGCAGAGAAAATATATAATTGTGTAATTCGGAAGGGAAGGATCTTTGAAAGGGATCTCCTAATACGAGAAGTGTTACCTATTAAGTATCATTTAATTGTCTGAGAAATAGTAGCATATCCAGAGATAAAACAATCACTAGTCCACTTCCATAATAATAATATGTATTGGGAGCGGTGATATATCTTACCCCGCGGAAGACCAGATCCGAGAGGATCAGGCGAATGTCCACGACATTAAAAGAATCAAACAAGCGGGAATCTTCTGTACCAAGACCAGGAGTTTTACAATTTTATCGAGCGATGTTTAAGAGCAATTTTAATAGATATTTAATGTTCATGGTTCTTATTAAGGAAATCCCTAGGGTTAATAATGGATCGAGGATGCAATCAAAGGTCCTCAATGCCCAACGAAGGGCAACTATGTAATTTCTCGCTGTGTAGATGCGACTCGTGCTAGCTGCATTGCTCCAGCAGCCATTGTTCAACACTGTTAAAGCCACTCAATCTCTTAATTAAATACACTACTAACTGGGGGGAAGTCGCAGTCGCAGTGGCAGCCGCAGCCGCAGCCGCAGTCGCTGCTGCTGCAGTCGGAAGAGCTTGCAGTTTAGTGTCGAAATTGTACAAGTTTTCGTTTGATTTTCCTTTTATTGTTATTGGTGCTGCTGCTGGATGGATAATCACAGCTCGCAACAAGAAATTAAATCAGCCAAGGTTATCGCATTAATAAGCAGCCCCTGGTTTTGCTCTTTGGTTTTACAGTTTCAGTTTCAGTTTGTGATTTTTGAGTTTTGATTTTGGATTCGGCTTGAGAGTTGAGAGCAGCTCTAAAAGCTGCCTAGTCAATTATTAAATTTGCAATTTCCGCAGCTGAACTTTTGGGGTCAGTAGACTGATTTAAATCAAAGCTATAATTGAGCCTTGCCTGAGACCCAGAACCGAGACGGCGCGAGACCGCAGTGCCGCGGTGCCGTGGTGCTCGAATGCCAATTTCTGGGGGTCTGAAAATTGACAAATGTTTGATGGCTTGGTTACACCCCAAACGGAGCTCCGATCTTTGCCGCCACGGACGCCCTGGCCAGAGGCAACGGATGTGTGGCAAAGCACCGAATGCCCGGCTTGGGTGAGGCTCTCGCGGAGAGCTAAGTGGCTTTCCATGACATTTTATTGACACTTTTTTTTGTCGTTGAACTGGAAGACCTGTTTTCGGTCCTCCACTTCACACATTTTGACGAAGATGTCTATGCCAGCAAATGACGTGTCATCAATGAAGCCTACGCTCCCACATAAAGATGCACAGAGCTCCGTCTCCGTCTCCAGCTCCAGCTCCAGCTCGAGCTCCAGCCTCAACCTCAACCTCCAGCCACAACCACAACCACCTCAAATCCCATCCAGCACTTGAGCTCTCAAATCTGATGTACACTGTATAGAGCTCTTGGCTCTGAGCCGTGTGTCTGTTGTGGCTGTTGTATTAATAAGCCTGACATTTGAGCAGAGCATCCACTTCGAAGCCATCACCATCAGCATCACCGCACCGCACCGCCATCGATGTTTGAGTTTGAGTTTCGTTTTCGGGCTTGTGTGTAGGCGTCAGAAATAATAATTAAAAAATCGTTTCTAATGCGGAAATCTCTCGCGTTTTTTGGCCGGGGGTGAGCTTAATGCCGAAGATGTTAGACAAATATATCAGATTTCGTTTGTTTTTTTGTTGTTGTTTGGAGTTGGTTAATCTTTGATGGGAAGAAGGTGGGAAGAGGCTGAGAAGCTTTGTGGGACATGGGTAAATGGATGGATCGATGAGGGAGCAATTGAAAGTTGAACTCCGGTTCTCAAAGAAAGATTCATTGGATGGAAGAATGGAATCTTTGATCTGTTCATGTTAAAGTGGTGTTTCGTGAATTGCTTGAGCCTAGGGATAGCAGATCTGTTGAATAAATTCAGGTAGACTATGTCTGAAATAGTTGGTGCTGACATCGGGGTCACCATAAAAGATTAAGTTTATCTGAAATTAGCCATATTACAAAAACTAGTTCAGATTCTATATCCTACAGTTTTAAATAGAAACAAATTTGTAGGCAGATTATGAGAAGTGGGTATTCTTTTATGATAGGGGTCACCAAATCGTATGGTAATAGTAGAAAAAGTGTGATTAAATGAAAGGAAGAGATCGTTCGTCAACAACTGGTACAAAATAATAGTTTAAATAGCAGACACCATTGTTTTATTAGCCACGTAATCGAGATACCTGCAAAAATAAATAGTCCTAATGGAGTATATTAGAAGAAAATGTGGTCTAAAAAGTGCATCTTTCATTGGGAGAACTCCTGTTAGTGTCCAGCAAATATCGGACCATCTTCCATGATGTTTTTTCAAGAAGAAGAATAAGAATTCCATTCAATTCTTGGTCCAGATATGCTACATCCATTACAAACCAGTACAACGTTTATCATGAACAATCCCACATGAATGCAGTTCAGGAAGGTGGTTCTGTTTATGATACCATTTCGAGTTATTTGTCTAATAGTTAACAATTAAACCAGTTATTACAAATAGAGAAGGAGATGGCTTAGTCAGCGCTGATTGAGGCCAAAGGGGCTTTCGTTGGGTTGGGTTGGGCTGGGCTGGCACAAAAGAGATTAGGCCAAGTGTCCAGGCCACCCGCCCAAGAATGCCACCATTTTGTGGGAGCCAAAGCCGAATCCAATAATTAAATATGTAAGAAGCAAGCCCCAAAGTTAATAACAGTTACTGGTGGTGGTGGTGGTGGTGCTGCTGCTGCTGCTGCCACAGAAGCCTTTTGCCAGCCAAACGCTGAAAATTTAATAATCCCCTCCGAGTATAAAGAAGCAAAAACCCCATTCAAAAGACAAAATGCATGCCTGCAACTGCGACTGCGCCGGGGTCTGCTCTGGCTCTGGACACAAGCCCAGATTCAGATAGGAGTACGAGTACGAGTACGAGGCACAGGGGCAGGCTCCTCGTCGACGGCGAGAAGGTCAGACCCCGCACGTTTCATGGCTCATAGCGCACCTATCGTATAATTAGAAACGAACGACGACAACACGACGACAACGACAGATACAGTCCGACAGTTCGGTTCGCCTTTGTATACGTATACGTATCTGTGTGTGGCCCAACGACGAGCGACCGACTCTCCGTCCAAGCGGTTGGCAGGGGTAGGGGTAGGGGTAGGGGTAGAGGTAGGTTGGTTGGCTCTCGGGCCGGGCCGGGCCGGGTCTCTACGCAGCAAACGATTCTTAAATGAGCCAATTGTGGAATGCCCAGTGTTATACATAAGCCGAGGCGGGAGATCTGCAGAAACAGATACTCGTACAAGAAGAATAACAATAAAAGCCAAACAAACATAAGGGAGAAGAATGCTTGATTTGTGGTACAGGGAACTGTGAATGCTCTACACAATATGTAGTACATATTTACACATATGGAAGAGGTAATGTTGGAACGAATATGTCAGTTAAGTTGAAAACAAATTATATAAGGGAGTATTAAGGGATAAAAGATATTAAGGGATACACATATCAGGAGTAATATAATTTAATCTAGGTAGGAGGTATATCTATAGGATGGGTTGTACTATATATATGTATATGCACCTGATTTCTAAATTATTTCTAAATCCTTAAAAAAAAAACATTTAATTGTGTATTAGAAATTAGAAAAAATATCATATTTTATTTCACAACATGGATTGGACAAATGTATTGGAATTTTGTTTTGAATACCATAATGATTTTCAGGTTTCCATCTAATAGAAATTAAGATTGCCTATAGAATTCCTTGCGTTGCCTTTGCAGGTTCCACTCGTCCATCAGTAAAATGTATGGACCTTCAAACGCCTCAAGCGTTTCAATATCCATTAATGAGGGGTCATCGCTTTCGCGCTTACCTTCCAAGTTCATAGAAATTCTTGCAATATCGGCCTCATCACGATGCACAAAAACAGACTGCGTACGAAATATGTTTACAAGAGGATGTGCCACTGCAGGCCAGAGGATCTGCCAGAGAAGTGTTGACGACAAGTCCACGCAGCCTGAGAGCATGCGCGACGGCCTGGCCACGTGGGAGAATTGGAAAGAGTGAGTACACGAGAATATAGGGGACATCGCCTTCTTACAATCAATGCCAAACGTGCAGATGGGAGAGAGGCGCTGCGAGAGACGAGACGAGACGAGACCAGACCCACGTCACCCATACGATTCCCATTCCGATGGTCGTCGTCGTAGCGTCACGTCGATTCGACCGACCGGCCATGCAAACAAGGCGAGAGAGATCTCTGAGAGAGAGAGAGAGAGAGACAGACAGACAGAGAGAGAGGGGGTAGCAACGGCAACGCGCTCTCTGATACGTCGACAACAGACAACATCAACATCGCTGGGCATCGGCTGGCTATATATACATATGCTCACTTTCGATGTATTTCATTTTTTCTTTCGTTTTCATTCGCTGTGCGATTTGAAAAACGTTTAAACAAAAACTCGACAACCAGCAACAACATCCACACGGCGGGCGGGTCTTCTGCACACACACACACACATACATGCACACTCCGACAGAGAGCGATACAAAAATACATTTTTATGATCGTTTTCGTTTCTTTCTGTTTTCGGAGGCCAATTATGTGCAACAGCTGCCGTTGAAGAGGTGTCCGAAATGGAAGATAACAGACCGACCCAGAAAGAGCGAAAGACAGTGTGAAAGAGGAGAGCGGAGAGAGGATTGAGGAGGGGAGAGGTGTTAAGGTGCTTCTAAATGTTGTCGTGTAATTGTTGTTGTTGTTGTTGTTTGCCATTTTGTTATTCGCTCCGCTCCGTTTGTTTGTTCATCTCGTTTTGCTAAAAGGCATAAGCCGTAAACTAAACGCTTATTTAGTCATTTAGTCATTTAGCGTTTTGTGTACTCGTATTCGTATTCGTATTCGCTTATGGCTAATTATATGAACACTTTAATTATGCATAATAGCGCCCGGGCATCGTGCCCCGACTTATGGGAATCGCTTTGCAATGGAATGGAATGGAATGGAATGGGATCGTTTTATGCTAATTTCCTTTAAGGCTACAAATCGGGGCTATATGTACAGTGTACACACATACCAGATGTCAGTTGGTCCGTGGCTATGCTTTATACAAAGTTAATCAGGAAATTCTTCAGAAACAGAACATGATTTATGTTGACAAGTTTCGATGGGAGAGCAAGGCAAACGATTTGCTACAGGTCGATCGATGGGAATAGCAGGGAAATCGGTATTGCAATTGCTTCATTAGGAGAGGTTCTTTAGAAAGGGGAGTTCCTTACTAACACAAACATTTTGAAGCAGAAAAAAGTGAAGTTTGTATCTATTAGGATAATGTGTATCTTTATGATATTATGGAGCTTATGTAGGAAGATGTTATCTGTGTTATCTTCAACGCTTCTTTAATTCCAACAAACTATTCCTATTTTAGACTCTAAAAATGTAAAAGAAGCAGGAATCACAATCCAAAATCATGACTTTACTTCTTTCTCTTCCTGTAATGCCAATCGCATTCAATCCCCACACACATTCCAACTTCAATCACTGTTCAATCACTTAACAAAGGATGCCCCAAGCTCCCCCATCCCAAGCTCCCATCACCTCGCAACATTCCGTTGACCAGCCTGGCATTGGTAACCCAGATTCCCCCCCCCCACTCACTAATTAATAAGAGATAATCTTCAATTGAACTCATTTGCAGCGCAGTGAGAGCAGGCAGTAATCCTTTCCATCCAACAGCCAACAGCCAACAGACTGAAGAAAACTCATATTGCAATCTCCCTCGGCACTTGGGCATTATCAAACCATCAATCAAGGCAAGACAACAAGGCGCTTCCTTGGCCAAAACAGAGAGAAGAGCTGCGGCTGCTGCTGCTGCTGGTGCTGTGGCGAGGTAAAAAGAAAAACCCATTAAGGAAAAATAGAAAAATAGTTGTGAACCCATTGACTCAAATAAATAACCAGAGCCGTGGCACGCGGCTGGCTGGCAGTGGCTGGCTGGCTGGTTGGCTGACGAGCAACAGCCAGAAGAGATCTCCTCTGAAGATGATGGCAGATCATCAGCAAGAATAACAACAGCAGAGCAGAACAGCTACAATAATAAGATGGAGCGGAAAGGAACCAAACTGAACTGAACGGAACGGAACGAAGCGCTAGATTTGTAAAAATATCTATGCCATAAAGCTGCCAAGTGTTGGATGAGATGATGTCTCCCCACAGTTTCCCCCATAATGATGACAACGACCATCACCATCATCATGATGATGGGGATGAGGATGAGAGGATGAGGAGATGCCAGTGAGGGGCCCCATAAAAAACGGACAAACGACCTGATGCATGGGGTGCATCTACATCTACTCTGGGCATCTACCTGCAGCATGCAGCATGCAGCCTGGACAGGCCTCCACCGAAACCACCGAACCACCGATCTAAGCCGAACTGAAAGACGGTCGGAATGGGGAGCTACCTTGCCGCGTAACGGTACAATTTCTACAAGGGAATGTGCTTTCATTTTGAAGTGTTGTATGTCCATGGACTTGGACTTGGACTTGGACACAAGCACCAGCACCAGCACCAGGTATGGCGAGGCCGAAAAATCAAGGCAGATACAAGAGGAGTGAGTCCGTGCTACTGTTAGACAGCAGCAGCAGCATCAGGCATCAGCGGAGGCATCAGCAAGAGGCACAGGGAACAGGGAACAGGCAACAGAGGCAACCGGCAACGGCAGCTGGCAGTTAGGCAGTTAGTCACTTCACAAAGTCATTTTTGATTTGATCGATTTCGTGCAACAGCCAACGAGGAGAGGCAGCAAGCCGAAGCCGAAGCCAACGCCATAGCCAAACCGCAGACATGAAGTGCAGCCGCAGCCGCGCGGCGCACATGACATGGACTTGAACATGGACATGGACATTGAAATGCCAGATCCCCAGATCCCCGGTCTCGTGCCAACGGCTCACTACAAGTAGGACACACAGAAGAGCACAGCCAAAGAGACCCTTCTCCTTCTCGGACGCTGACCGTATGTTAATCTGCGATCAGTGAAAGAACCCGTTGAACTTTCCCATTTCCCATTTCCATTTCCCCATGAAGACTCTTTTAATTACAATGGTCTTCAGATGGGACAGGCGGACTCCAGCCTCCAGCCTACGGACAGCTGCTGCCTGCTGCTGCTGCTGCTGCTGCTCCATCCAACATGTTGCCCCGTCCAGCTGCAGGCGGCGACTGCTCCACGCTCACTTTTCTGGGGCCCCGGCTGCTTGGACTGCTTTTGTGGATGTGGATGCCAAGTGGATGGCAAACCGCTTCGGCTTCGGCTTAAGCTTCAGCTTCGGCTTCGGCTTTGGCTTCGGCTCTGGGGCGGAAGATCTCCACCCAGTTTCGGATGCAGGCCCAGCATTTCGGAATGTTGTCTCCGAAGCTGGCCGCGACGCCGGCAGAATTTTCATTGAGTAAAACGCGGCGCAGCTGTGGCAGGATGCAGCGGCGCATCGCATCGTGGCGCGGCTTGGCTTGGCTCGCGTCGATCTTGTTTGTGCCCCTCATTTACCGTTTCGGCGTCGCGTCGCCTTGCGTTGTGGGCCGGGGCAAACCCGTCTAGGCAGCTGCTTGGATGGGAATGTATCTGTGTATCTGTGTGAGTACGCTCGCTGCCGCTGTGTGTGTGGATCGCTCTACATTAAGAAAGAAGTGTATTAGCTTCGATTTATTGCATCGTTTGCTCGGCCGCTCAGTCGCAGCCGCAGCCTCAGCCGCAGCCTAGACTTCCTCTATGCAGCGCTGCTCTGTTCGGTGTTCGGCGGTCGGCGGTCGGCGTTCGGCGCTCGGTGTGTGGATCGTGAGTTGGAGTCATCACTGGAGATCGGAGATCGGTACACCGCTCCATCGTTGTATATTCATTCAGAGCACCCATACAGCCAGAGAAGACGTCGCTGCCTAGTCGCGTCTATTTGCGTTTTTTTCTGTTTCTTCTGTTATTTTTTTTAGCTTTTTGTTATTAGGAAATCGAAAACGCTTTGGCTCTGATGCTGATGCTGAAGCTGAGGCTGCGCCAGCGACTCTGCCGCCTATCATCAGTCCGTGAGACGGTCTCAAAGCTATTGGTCGTGTTGTCGCTTGTCGGTCCGAACAACCCAGGCAGAGCCCAGGCTAGAGATCGCCAGAGAGCTGCTCCCAAGACGTCGTAATACGTCGAGCACACGAGTAGCGTAGCGTAACGGGACGAAACGAAACGAGACGAGAGAGAACGTAAGCGCGCGTTCGTACCGCGATAACGGTAACATATTCAAATGTACCGCTAAGAAAATTAGCTCGTGAAGTGATTTCGAGGATCAGGATTTCGATCCCTATCAAAATGTGAAATTCAAGAATGAAAAACGGCAACCAAATGCAATGAAATTTAATTCCTACTTCACTTTCATCCTAGACAAACAAAAAACACACTCTACCCCACAATTCCTATAGACATACTCGTACTTAACTAATGGATAAGAGTTCTTTAAAGCTGCATTCACCATTCAGCATATTCTGGGTATAAATCATAAAGCAATAATATAGTGGAATAATTCACACAAATCAATGCACAAATCGTAAAAGAACTTCTGAAAAAAGAATGCAAAGACACTGCTTTTATGGACTACGCCCCAAGTGCAGTGCACACAAACAGATGCACATCTATGGCCTATATATACAACAGATATCGGTGCTAAATCAATGATAACTACATACTTAGATCCAATTAATGCAAATTGTGACAGCGCTTAAATGCAAAGTGAAGTAAGCTGCGCGGAAATCAGCAGAATCAGCATCGGAATAGGAATATCCCCAGCAACGGGAGACCGGAGACCGGAGACCAGAGATCGGGGACCGGAGACCGCGCGGGACATGTGTACAGGTCGATGATTATGGGCAGACATTAAACAGACAATCCCATAATGAAATTATAAAATTGACAAGATTATAGCCTGTCGAGAAAACGGGAAGGTGCTGAGATTGTCTGGGACTGCACCTGAGACTGCAGAGTGGAGATTGGATCGATGTCAACCCCCAACGAGAACAGTAATTAAAGTTAATTAACTAGTAAAATATAATACAAATAATACAAATAACAAACAACAACAACCTATTCTATATAGTAGCCTGTATCATAAATCAGATAAACAGCAAAACAAACGCGAATCGAAGCAAAGTGTAGGAGTGATTGTAAAAAGTGTAAAAAGTATAGTACAGATCCATATAGTATATCTCAGAGGAGGCCAACAAAAGATCCTAAGCTACAAGAAATGTAACGCATGATAAATAATAAATTATAAATTAGTCTAAAAGAAAACTATACAAATCTTCCAACTAAATCGCCAAAAACTTTATAAAAATAACCCCAACAATTTTCAAATTTCAATTATATAAAAATTGTTTAAAAATAAAGTTTCAAGAAATTGCAAGTTGAACAACGAAATCCACTTAAAGGCATTTCCCACGCGCCGTCGGCTTCAACAACATCTAGATATATATATTTGATCGATCACAGGATGACTTACGCTCCACAACAACAACAGCAGCAACAACCACAAGCAGCCGCCAGAAGATCAAATTTGTATAGCAGCCAATGCCAGACGGGTTATCAACATCCGTAAAGGAAAAAAAATAAATAAAAAATAAAACCCAACAACGTTGCAACAGCCAAACGGTGCTCAAATGGTGATTTCTTCCTGCCAACGGCCAGCGGATATCCGTGCGGATTTTATACCAACAACAACAACAACAACAACAACAACTGCAACTGCGAGATCCACAAAACCAACAACAAGAGCCACAACAAGTTGTGCAATTAGAGCAGAGCTGCTCGATAAACTAGAAGAGGCTGGCAAATTGATGCCACCAAAGGCCGCATCTCTATCAAGCATGTAAGTATCTGCAGACAAGAGATATATTGCTCATTAGATAATAATACGATGATAAAGATACGAGAAACGATACTCTGCACAAAGAATAGTAGGGGATGGGGAAATATGGTACTGCTAATAGATGGATATACTCGTACTCTTTCAGGAATTCAGCGGTTGTGAAGGAAGCATTTACTGCCCTTTAAAGTATATAACTTCTGGATCTTGTAATCTCTGTAATTTCCCTTTGCGTGTTTCTATGCAAAGCAAGTCCTTTTATGGATCTCACTGTATTCTATAGATGCTTTATGAACGATCGGTGCCTAAATGTAATCCAAATCGGATACAAATTTCATAAAGCTACCGTGGCAATGATATATGTATCTGTAAAGTCAACCAAACGTCCCCTATGTTCTACATATTTCAACTTCCTTCCCATCAAAAGCCTCATCACAGGATCCGACATCGACTATTGGGCTACTCTTTGCCATCACCAATAATTTTATAGATCATTTTCGGTTTTATTTCTTTTATTTTCACAAAGAAAAAGAAAAAAACGATCCACACACACACACTGAGATACATTCGTATCTAACCAAGATTCAAGGCTTCCACCCGTTCCGAGACTGTATTTTTCTTGTATTGTAATTGATGAATGAATGAAATTGAAGTTCGAGTAATGACGCAGCGCTTTCGGCAGCCGCATTAGGATTTAGCCAAAAACGAAAGACGAGAGGCAAGCGAAATAAAGTTGTCCACACAAATACACAGTTACAGATACAGTCTCACACTTGGAGATACACTTTTTAATTTGCCAATCAAAAGAAAAAATAAATTATATAATTTAAGGTTCGGCTACGCCTAAATTCACGCACTTTTTACCCAAAAAAAAAAATATATTTTCATAAATCCGTTTGTTGCTTCAGCTTGAGGCCTTAGAAGAGTGTTTCTTTCTTTTTATTTTGGAAAGTGATTAATAGGTTTGACAAGTTACTTTTACGCTAATTGAGCGATCATAAATCGAATCGAATTTCGGCCAACCAATGCCGAACCGTCAGCCGGTGAAGGGTGAAAGGGTAATGATAATCCCTCTCCCAAAAGAAATAAAATTGTCCAAGACCATTTATGCGTTAAATGCACGGAAACAGTTCGAATGCCCCATATTCGAGGCACGTATCCCACAGTTGCAGATCTCGTACATTGTGGCCATAGGCATTGAAGCGATTAGTAGCGCCTTTCGATTTTTTTTTTTGGTTTTCAGAGTGAATGTTTTGGGCGCGTCCCAGGTCCCAGCAGGCCGCATGGATGGGAGGGGGCAAAAATTAAGCAGGTTAATTTAATTTT
Organism: Drosophila lowei; assembly: GCA_008121275.1. Taxonomy (NCBI): domain Eukaryota; kingdom Metazoa; phylum Arthropoda; class Insecta; order Diptera; family Drosophilidae; genus Drosophila; species Drosophila lowei. Next base: position 22,569,883 of record CM017779.1, on the reverse strand, counting down.
AAATAGAAGTAAAGTTGATGGTTTGTCCGGTCCGACTCTTTTTTCTGGGTGTGCGGTGGCAGATGGGCGTAGAAGAAGCGCCCGCAAAGCAACAGATCATTAATTAAACGTTTGGAGGTTGAGTGAGTGAATGAGTGAGTGGCCCAGTCCTCAGACCCAAGACAGGTTGATAGAGCCAGCCAGCCAGCCAGCCAGCAGCCAGCTAGCCAGTCCCCCAGTCACAGTTCCAGTCTTAGTCTTAGCCCGGTAATGAAGTCTGTTAGTAGAGATCATTAGGCGAGGAACATGAAACACATTTGGGAAGTGACGAATCGAATGTACTTCGGACAGTTCAATGAAGTTCTCAAAAAGGAGAGGTCCGAAATTAGATTGTACTCTGCTAACATTCTTTTCGTACTAAATAATGCATGCTTATTAAGAAGATTGTTTTTAATGATCATTGCGGGGATTCAAGATCAAGAATTTGATTAGTATTTGTATCTAGTTTAAGAGGCAGCTTTAAACAATCGAACAACAAACAACAAACAGACTGTCACACTTTTGTAGAATTTATGGAATCTCAAACCCTCAAAGTCTGTCTTCCAAAGTCTTCTCATCTTCTTTTCAAACATGTTCCTTAATATTTTCCAAAATATTTTCCCATCATTATCTGGGATTCACCCAAGAAACATCTTCAATCGGAAGTGCAAATTATTCTCAAGTGTACTCCAAGCAAATGCCCAAAAATTACCATAAGCCCGATTGAGCCATTGTTAAAGACCATGGAAAAACTTTCAAATAATTCGGAAAAAATTCACACACACACAAATCGCATTTTATGAGGTGGCAAGAAGAAATTATGACATTCGAGAAATTTGTTTACGGCATTAAAAAAGCAAAAAAATAAATGCCAATTACAGACAGAGTGAGCAGAAAATGGTGTTGTATTGAAGGAAAGGAAGTAAATGTAACGAAATGAAATGAAATGTTTCAGAGAGATAATCTGCGAAATGATGACCATGACTCTATATATAGAGAGAGAGGCTGCCTGGACGGGGTCCGGGTCTGGGTCTGGGTCTGGTCTACAAAGCTCTAGCACCGCACCGCACCGACAATTGCAATGCACTGGCTTTGGGGAGACACTGGCGGAGACTGCTGGCAGCTGGTGGGATCGGATGGGGATGGGGAAAGGTAGTGGTCGTAGGTAGCTCTCGGATGCCCACTGGCAGATCGGAGCAGAGCAGAGCGGAGAGCGTAATCCAAGGCAGTTAATTGCGCCTTAAACCGGAAGCGATGGCTTTGATTGCGTTACACATTTTGCTGCGCTGGAATGTGCGCTGATTTTTTCGTTGCCATCTCTTTCTAGCAGCCCAGCCTTGTATCTGTGCGCCTCTCTTTCTGTGTGTGTGTGTGTGTGGATGTTTTTCAATTTCAAACTTTATTTTCGTTTGTGATGACGACGATGACGACGGTGTTGGCGACTCCGATTTCCCCCCGGACGATAACCACAGAGGGATCGGAGCAATCTTTTGGTTAGCCTCGGAAATCTGAAAAACAAATCACTTAAGGCTATGCAGTGCACAGAGCCACAGTCAGAGCCAGAGCCAGAGCCAGAGCCAGGGCGAAGTCAGACAAAGTCTTTTATTTCTTTGGCATACACTTAATCCACATCCACATCCACGGAGAAGGCCTCGCAATGAAAGTCGAGGAATTACCGCTGCCCGAAATACGCAAATCGATTAAATGAAAAGCCTTTCCCTGCCCCTCCAAAAATGAAAAGTGCAGGGCAGAGCAGAGCAGAGCAGAGCGGAGCAGAGACGACTCTATAACAAATAGCGATGCTCGAGGCCTCGCCCCGACTTATGTAAGCCGCAATTTGCAATGCAATGCAATTTGCAAATGCAGGCCCAGGAGATGAGTTGTATTTTAATTGGAGCGACAGTCAGTCAGTCGCCCTACACAAACGACGGCAAATGCTAAACAGTTCGCCATTATATATATCTTATACATAGAGGGAAACAGAGAATATTGAGTGCTTTGCTTGGATCTACCCAGTGCTTGGAGTAGAAAGGTCGAGGAAACTTGTAATTTGAGCGAATTTGAGTGGATGTGTGATGAGAAAAGACAGCGACACTTTAGAAGTACATATAATAGGTATGGAAAGACGAGATCTCTCTTAGGGGTATCCTAATTCCAGTAATATTTTGGGATAATGTTTTATTCCCCCTATACTACAATCTCTTATCATAAATCTAGTAGCTTTTCAATCAACAGCCATCGTTCAACTCTCTTTCCACAAACGTTTCGCTTCCACCTCTATCTCTCTCTATCTAGCATAGAGATGAGATCAGAGATCATCAATTTAAATCACATTCTAAATGTGCTCAATCAGAGATCAATCAGTGGCCATGCCACACCTTAGCAATTGAACTTCTAGCAATCATCAATCCTATCGGAGGCTACCATCTCTCAATGGGCTTCTGCAACTTTGTTGCGGTGCTAAATCTCCCTCTGGGCTGCCACAGAAAATCTACTTAAACAACTTAATGATACCCCACCCATTTGTGTCCGGCAGCAGCAGCAGCAGCACCACCAGTAACGCATATTTTGAAAGCAAAAGTAAAGTGTTTTGAAAGTAAACTACACTAATTTAAAGCTGTAAATTAACCAACTGAACAACAGACAACAGACCACAAGATCTCTTAACCTTGAATGCAATGAGAGCTTTTAATTAATTATGTGTGTATGAGTGTGTGTTCCACCATTAAAAAAAAGTGTAAAGAAGAGAAGGAATGTTGAGAGAAGGAGGAAGAGTACGACGAATGGGGATTATAAAAGAATCATACACAGAAATCTATTGAAAAGAACATCCTCTCATATAAGAGATAGAAAGACCTCAACAGAATCCCAGAATGCAATAGAATGGAATGGGAGCCATTCCAGAAGGAAATTTAGAAGCAAGGCCTTAATAGATAGCTTTTAGATCTTCAGAACCATCCCATGAACGGATCATAGGAAAATTACCAAAACATCACCTTTTTTAAGCAAAGCCTTGGTCGAAACTTAAGATTTCTCAGCTTATCCGTTTGCCCTGTCCCTTGACTGGCATACTCTGCACCAAAATGGGAGCAATTTTCATGCTTGACAGATCAGATGAGATGACAAACATTCAGCAAGACATTCATATAAAGGCCTAAGGGCAAAACTGCATCATTGTCGCCGTAACTTGTACTTGAAAATGAGTTGCCCAAAAAAAAGACAGACAGACAGACACACTCGACACATCAGTAACACCAACAACAACAAGTACTACATCAATGGACTACACCAACAAGAAAAACAACAACAACAACAACAAATGTGGTTCGCCTGATGAGTAAACACACAACCGAAGCGACGAGCGTTGATTACAATAGGAAATAATCCCACAAATTGCTTTAATATTCACTGCAAATCAAATGAAGTTGTGCCGTGCCGCCTTGCCACAAGAGCAGCAGCACCGCCAGTACAGCAGCAGCAGCACCACCCTCTCTTCGGCACCACTGACCCACTCAACAAAAGCGGCACAAAAGTCGCCAAGTTTTGTGTCTCTGTCTCTTTGTCTGTCTCTGTCTGGGGGCTTCAACTTCTCTTCTTCCTCTACTCTTTTCTTGCTTTTCAGCTACATTTTCAAAGCTTTTAACCTTGGACCATAAAACTTAGCAGACAAAACCAACAACAATAAAAGATACAACAACAACAACAACAGAAACAGAAACAACAACACATAAGATGTAATCACATCGCATTGAATCTTAAACTTGTCCAGCTCCTCCCCACCGAACCCTCCTCCTCATCCTCCTCCTCATCGCATGTGTGTGAAAATTCGCATTTTTCGAGACGACAAAAAATGTATCTCGGCCTCTCTGATAATTGTATCGCATTTAGCTTTTGGCATATTGTTTAACAGACTATGATATATGGGAACCCATGCCGCATAGAGAGCAGGTGTACTACCAGCCCGTACCGTACCCGTACATGTACTCCTAACTCTTTGGACCTGCACTGGCACTGGCACTGGCACTGGCCTGTGAATTTATGCTTTGAAGACCAGCCACATTATGTACTTATAAGCATAGGAGATCTAGTCAGGCATTGTCAGATCCTAAGTGGGCTAGTTTGTGGGCAATTTTAGAAGAATTCGCGTGGTTTGGCTTTTGGCTTTTGTATTTTTTCGGCTTGAATTGTGGGTTGACATGAAAGTGCCTCGTTTGCGGTTAGGGCTTTTGGCCAGAGAGCAGATGATGAGTTGCTGGAATTAATGCTTGATTTATTCGGTAGCTTAATTGGGCCAATTTTTCTGCTGGATGCCCTTGACCAAAAGTTGGCCAAAATCTAAACGATTTGGCTGTGAATAGGATGGGATATATATTGTATGGTTTCCGGTATTTATAAGTATGGGATGCCAAAAATTTCATGGAATGCCATGAAGGGAGAAATCTTTGACTGGGAAAAGACATCTTGAGTGTTGGAGGTAGTGGAAAATGCAATGAAAATGTATATACATAGATCTGTGCTGCTCCAAAGTGGGAAATACTTCTCTTCCGCTCATTTCCTGCCATTTGTGTGTTTTTCTGTGATCGTGACTTGATTTTCCTTATATAAAACTTGATTTAATGATGAAATAAAATGTGTAAATGATCGTCTTCGATCAAAAAGTAATTTATTTACACTTGAGCATAACCATCTCCTGCCTACCGTCCTTCCTTTGACTTGTTAAGTGCCTCATAAACTGCATTCTGTGGAACCATTCTAAATGCAAATGTTGGCAAATCCCCCCTTGATTGAATCTAATTATATGTATCTATATGGAAATGCTTTCCCATTAGAGATGGAGTCGCTACGAAACCATTTTAATGCGCCCTAATGTATGCAATTTGAAATGATCGACCGACTGCATTTCGCAGGCAGCCTTGTCTTCTCACTCACTCACTGTTTTTGCCAATTAAACAGACGCCTTTTCGGTTTGGCCGGAAGGAAATCCCATTTTCGAACACGAAGACAGCTCGGCTCGCGATGCTCACTGGACTCGTGTGTGCAAAGCCGTCAATTGTGATTGCCAGCACGCTAATAGAGGCGACTCTTGGAGTCGTGGAGTCGCGGGGCAGTCACAGCAATTACTATATTCTGCATTTGTAAAAGAGGTGGGGTGAATGGAGTGTAGTCGAGTGGAGTGGAGTGGGTCTGGGTGATGAGATGGATGGAATGAGCGAACGAGGGATACAAGCCACTTGTCAGCAAGTGCGCATTGGCTGCCCCCTCCGAGGAGGAGTCAAAGCACTTGGCCGCATCCGCAGATGCAGCCGCAGATGCAGCCACAGCCTGGGTCCAGTCGCAGTCGCAGTCCCAGCCGCAGTCTCTGTCTCTGTCTCGGAATCAACATCAGCATCAGCAATTGGAGCACTTTCACTTTAGGCCGTCAAGCCACCAGCCAGATCGGTATTTGCTCAATGATTGCATTGCTGCTGGTTTTTGTTGCGCGCCGCTCGGGGATACACTTCCTTGGAGAAGACCATTGAGGATGTGCAATGGGAAGTGGCATTTCCTTGATTCCTTCATTTGAGGTGAGAGCTAATTGAATGGGGCAGGGGCACCGAGGATTGTATTTCTAACTTGATTATGGAGTAAAGAATCAAAGAATAATCTATGAATAGATTATGAGAGAGTTAATTCTCATGAAAATTATTATGAAACTTATCGAAGGAAATAAAGAACTATAGACAGAACTTGAGAGTAGAAGAGTGGAAGACTAGAGACGAGTCTGAGGTTAGATCCAATGGAATATTAGACACAGGAAGCCAATGATAACTATCTCCTTCTGATCTACCGAATCCACAATGGTAGCTCCCATATATACAACCAAGAGTATACCATCTTCGTCCATCCTTGAGCACCATAGAGGCCCCCCATTCTCTGCCGCCTTGTTATATCGTATTGTTGGTGGATGCTGCTGGATGCTGCTGCGGCCACTAGATCTGCTGGTGCTGTTGCTGTTGTTGCTGTTGTTGCTGTTGCCTTTGTGTCGGGTTGTCTGGGCGCACGTGTTTGAACGGTAGCATGTGTCAGGCAATGATAGGTTGGAGGTTCCGCGGCAATATAATTAGGCCTGCAGCGGATAGTCGTACCGTCCGACATGTGGACACTTTGGATGTGCGCAATATTTCATGCTTATGACCAAAAAATTCGTTCGTTGCCTGCCATGTTACAGTTAGGTTTTTTGTTTTTGCCTCGGTTTCTGTTTCTGGCTCTCGGGTTGTCGCGTCGCGGCATTCGGCAGGGGCTTTCCTTGTGGCCATCCATTGTTTCAACGCCCGCGTGTGGACTGGAGGCTCCTTCAAATCGAGCGATATATACGTACATGTGTATAAATGGCAATATATATATAGGTATATATGTATATGGATATCGTACTCGTCCGAGTAGAAAAAAGAGTAGAGTCTTGGCCTGGCCTGGCCACAGCACAGCACAGCACAGCACAGAAATGGCCAAGACAACTTTCTTCTTCCTCTCTCAGGTGCAAACTGGTTTACTTATGATGTGAATGTTGATATGGTTTCTTTTTATTTCTTTCTTTCTTACTTTTCGTTGGCCGAGTTGCTTCTATTTCGTTATTTTTAATAGAGCTTATATGTGTGGCGACAAAACTGGCCAGGATGGTGCTGGGGCTGGGGCTGGAGATGGGAATGGGAATGGAATGGAATGGAGTGGGGGCTGCTGCATTGGCTATCGCTTTCAACTAGAACAAGCTTAACTGGCTCTCAAAACTGAGGACCAGGTCCAGGCTCCTGGCTCCAGGCCCCTGTCTCTGACTGTCTCCGACTGCCTCCGACTGCCTCTCCGGCTGACGTCGCGCATATAAATAATTGTATCATTTGCCCCAACTGGAGTGTGTGGTAATAAATCGAAATCAAATGGGCTGCCGCGCACTCATACGCTCGTATGCGCGCACACACTCAGCAGATACAGCCGATACAGCCGATACAGCCGGCACAGCAGATACAGATACAGTTGCCGGTGGTTCAATGAAGAAATAAAAATCTAATTAATTGCATCAAAAACGCTGAGCTGTTGAAAACGTTTAGGCAATCAAATGGAGTAGTTTATTTGCAGCCACAGCCACAGCCACAGCCAGAGACAGAGCTGCTCCTCTTATTTAATTTTATTTTCGCCTGATTTGTGAACTGCTGCTGGATGGGTCTCTATTTTGGGTCTCTATTTTTGGGATCGGATCTGTTGATGAAGTCGTGAAATGTGGGCATTATTTTTGTTACTTTTCTGTTTCTGTTTCTTTCTTTTCAATTAAATATTTGAATACTTTTGGCAGCGATGAGTGTTTTTTCTTGGCCCGTTAGTCGCCTGATCATATGGGCACTTTCAAAAATTTCGCCATTCACTCGCTGGGTGAGCTGGTGGGTGGGTGGGTTGGTCGGCCGGATCGGTTCGACTCGGCTCTGTTTGGCGCTGTCGTTTTGGCAGATACACGGGGATACACATCTGGCCAGCAGCAGCCGGAGTGGAGTTGTGGGTACTCGTAGCTCTTTCTGGTTGACTTTCAATTAGTTGAGGAGCCAGCCATCATTAGGAGGGGCACGAGGCAAATGACTGGAGAAAAACATGGCTTTAAACAAACAAACAAACAAACAAACAGTTGGTGGTGAAATCCTAAACATCATATCTTTCACTGGAAATGCTCAATGATATTCTGGGTATGAATAAAAAGGCATCTTAGATATGAATTTGCATACTATTTTTACAGTAACAGAGTACATACGTATGCGCGATGCGTATACGTGATATTTCCTACGAAGTCTAGATAGAAAGCTTTTCAATGGGGAAAGCCTGCAGTTCAAGTAAATAAATTTGGTTTGGAACTAACAAATAAAACAGCATTTTCCTTATGCTATTTAGTCTATCCTGGGACTTATTTGCTATACATACTTAACCTTTATAGCTTTATAACTTATACATTCAGAGAAAAAAGGCATAATATAAAGAAAAACACACATATTTATATTATTCATATTCATATTCAAATATAATTCACTTTTATTTAAACATAAATGTATTAAAATGTCTTTTTAATACGGTGCTAATTGGTAAACATTCACTGGGCTTTTTTCTTTGGTTTTTCTTACATTCTTTTTACATCCTTTGAATCCTGATCAATCTTGATCAAGCTAGTAGCCTCATCATCTCTCTCTCTCCCTCTCTCTCTAATAAAATGATTCCCGTATCTAATTGCACCCTCTTCAAGGTGCCTCGAACACTCCATCTTCTCAACATCAACCATCAACATCAACTCTAATAAACTTCCCCTCTCTATGCACATTAAAAGTCAATTCCAAGCTCCGATAATTACCCCGCTCGGCCATCGATTATGTGAGGTGCCACCACCTCCGAAATTTCGGTTTCAATTGAGCTGTTTTCCATGCATTCCAAACATTTGCTCGGAGCTCGGTGCTCGGTGCTCGCGCGCTCAATAAAAAGAGCCCAAATCCGAATTCCCGTAAACACAAAATTTATGGGGGCCCCCATATGATCCGTCCGTCCCTCTGTCCGTCATTTACAAATGATCGGAGGAGAGCCCACAAATAGAGGGACATAAAACTGTAGCAGCAGCAGCAGCTCCGAAATTGCCCAAGACTATATAAACTGAACCAATTTTTGCACCTCAAAACGACAAAAAAAAACCAAAAAAAAAGGGGAAAAATTCCAACAAAAATTTCAATTATTTAAGCAAAGCATTTAGTTAGTAGAGTGGACTGGTCCGGATGGTTGGATCGTTGGATGGTTGGATGGCTGGATGGCTGGATCTTTGGATCGTTGGATGGTGTCGGTACTGGTGCTTGTGCTGGTGCTGGACGACGAGACGATGCTGGTTCATGTGTGTGTGTGCTAGTTATATAAAGATAAAGTAAGAAATAAAACATCGCAAACTATAACAAACAACAGGATGCAGTCAGCCAGCGGCGAGGCAGCCAACTGGTCTCTCTCCTGTGCCTCTGCCACATGCTCTCGTGGATGTGGATTGGCTTGAAATCTTTACTTTTTGGAGCATTGGGAAAGCACTTGCTGATGGGGCTGCCTAGGCCGTTTGGGGGCTGCTGTTGGCATACGTAGAAAAATTGTTTTCGATACAGTTTTCGACATTCATTCATTCAACAGACCAACGACCGAGGCTGCTGATGCTGCTGATGACGATGGCAATTGCGGCAACTTTTGCCTGGCTGCCTGGCTCTTGGCTCTTGGCTCTTGGCTAGCTGCTAGTTTGTTGGTTTCGTTTGGAAAATTGAAACAATTTCCGATGTCACTCTCACTTTTTATTTCACTTGACGACGACGACGACGACCGTACCGTCCCGTCCAGAGCCAGAGCCAGAGCTACAGAGCCAGGCCAGGCCAGTCCCGTCCCGTCCCGTCCAGAGGTACAGAGCCAGCCAATCTAGACAACCAGATATGTAACGGCGATGGACGACAACCACAACGCTCCAAAGACGTGATTTGGAGATGTGTTTGCTTTGCTCTCTGTTGCAACTGTCGCTGCTGCTGCTACACTTGTTGTGTCCAGTGAAGGAAAAAGTGGTACAGATTGCACTCCAACTGCAGCAGCAACAGCAGCCTCATCATCATCATTATCGTCGTCATCATCAGCCGACTACTCAAACGCATCCACAACAGCCCCAACATCTGTGGCTGCTGCAGAAGTTGCTCTCGTTGATGTGATGCACACAGTTTTCCTCCAACAACCTGGCCATCTTTTACTGCTACTCCTTCTGGCCATCATTTACGCTTGACTCTAGGGGGCATATTTAACGGAGGATACTCGTATCTTCAAGGAGAAGGGGCTTGTGTCGGCTGAGAAGTCTTCCGCAAACTATTGATCATCCATCGAGATATAGCCCCAAAGCTAGTCGCTGACCTTTTATTCTTTTTCTTTTGATTTATCTTACTGGGATTAGCCAAAAGAGATTTCATCTAAAAACGAACAGACCCTTTGTTCAAGTGAATGATATATAGAGATATCCCTACCAAAGATTAGTTCAATATCATGACATGAGGGGGAATTCCAGAGATTATCATGGATTAAGTAGGTCAATCAATATCTTTCCTCTGTTCTGAATTGATTTTTCTGATATCTGTGATCATTCTGAAGTGATGATCTCTCATTGAGCATAGGTCTCTCTTTAAAGTCAGTTTATGTAGGATATAAAAAGCAATTTGGTTATTCCATAACAATTCTAGGAGTGTTTTTAGGCAATAGAATTCGCAGAGCCTGCAAAAAGGAATTTCTCGTAATAATATTTCCGCATATTGAAATTCTGTTCAAGATGATTGATCTAATACTCGTAACGACTATAGCTTTTCTACTCCTCTGAGTATTAACGATTCCAGATTGTTTCGATTGAACAAAACAAGTGTTCTCCTAACTAACACTCCTTGCTTTTTTCATATATATATAGAGTTTTGATGCATTTCCCTCACTAAATTTTCCATTCAAGGCAATTCCTTATTGCTGATATTGAGTGAATGATCTTGCGAATGGGATCTTTTCTAACGCACTCGCCACAGACTTGAGCTTGAGATTGGGATTGACTGCTGTGCGTGTTTATCTATCTCTATCTCTTTCTATCTTGTCCCTCTCTTTCACTCACATCTTTCTCTCTCTTTCTTCATGCCTATCTCCCTCTCTGTTTGTTTGTTGTGACGATTTTGGTATCAGGTTGCTGCTGCTGCTGCAGCGACTATTGCCTCGTTAGAGAGTCTTGTCTTCATGTGTGTGTGTGTGTGTGTGTGTGTTTGTGCGTATGTTTGTATTAAGGTGATCCTGCCAGCAAACTTTTGTCGCCGCGGCGTTGCAAGTTGCTTTTGCTTTTGCTTTTGCTGCTTGCCACTGATGTAACGAGGTTTAATTTTCCATTTCAGTGAGCGGCTTGCTTTGGAGATTTTTACTCTCGTTTTTCATTGTGTGTAGCCGTCGCCGTCGCCGTTGCCGGCTTTGGTTTGATTTTCCTTTTAGCCTCAGTCTTAGTTTTAGCTTTAGTTTTAGTTTTAGTTGTGGTTTAGTCGCGCTTGATTATGCTGCCGCCTGCCGCCTGCTGCCTGCTGCCTGCGACGACACTCAAGCGCGACCGAAGCAGATGATTATCGTGCTTATGATGATAATTATGCAGCTGCATTTAATAATAATCATGATGCTGATGCTGATGCCTGCTCAATAATGATGGGTTGTGTTGTTGTTGTTTGGTGGATCATTTAAAAACATGACAAAATTCGCGAATCGCTATCCTCTATAACTATAACTATGCTTCAGTTCCAGTTCCACTTCCAGTTGCAGTTGCAGTTGCAGTCTCTTCCCCCGAAACTCTCTGCAACATTGTCAACATTGTCTCTTCAGCACTGGACCTGGACATTTTCCAATCTGGAGCGCCGTCGACGCTGTTATGTGTCGCTTTTCCGTCTGTCTGTCTGCCTGACTGCGTTTTTCGCGGTTTTACAACTTTTGATTTCACTTTTCTTTGCAACATGCGACGCGACGACTCTCTGGCTTTGGCCATGTTACTGGATTTGTATCTGTATCTGTATCTGTACCTTCACCGTCCGTTTCTTGAACTGTTTGCTTCATTGCTCCCGTTGTCCGTCCGTCCGTCCGTCCGTCTGTCTGTCGCTTCGCTTAAACTTTGTTACTCTTTAATTGGTTTTTTTTCTTTCTTGTTTTTGTTTTAGTTCGGGTTCGGGTCTTCTTTCTTTTCGCAGGCATCCGTTTTGGAGACTCTGATGATCATGACGATCATGACGATTGCTGGTGGCACCACTGGTGACGATCGTGCTGCGCTGCTGCTGCTGCTGATGATGATGATGCAGTGGCGTCCAGCTTAAGAGCCTGGCTATAATTGTCAACCGCTTTGGCACGTTTGCAACAAATTATAAAACACATTGGTGGCAAGGGGCTCGGGAATCGGGGATCGGGGATCGCGGTTCGGGGTGTTTGTGAAATTTTTACTTTTTTACTTTTTTTTGACAAGCAAAAGTGATATGATTGAGGTTGACGGTTGACGGTTGATGTTTCAGGTTGATTCACTCTTACTCTCTTTTCGAGGATGATTTATTTAATGATCTCATTAGGAACAACATTTTTCAGTGAGTAAATAAGTAACAAATTATACATTTGTATTGCATTTTATTCAAATAAACATTTCAGAGTGATCGTAAACAGTGATACCATTTGGATAGATCCATTTTGAAAGATGTACCTTCAAGGGGAACATGTTAAACACTTAAAAGTGATCAAAAAATGTATAATAATTCTACAGCCACTTCCAAAACGATATCAGATCTCCCACCACTGGTAGATCACTTGATTGTTCTTTAAGTGCTGCGATATCTCTCTCAAAACGTTCTCAAGCTCCAATTAGAAGTGCTGCAACAATAATTTCGACTCCATAATAACAAGAGACCACAAATCAAAGGCAGCAAATGCGGCTAATTAACTTTTTGGCAACAATTCAGCAACAGTGCAACAACAAGAACACCAACAAAAGGCAATTTGTTGCAGCCAGACGATCGCTAAATGCTGCAACAACCACGACGACAGCAACAGCGACAGCGACAGCAACCCACGAAAATGTCTCATGAAAAATTCTGTTCTAGATAGCAGAACAGAGCCCCATAGATCAACGCGCCCACCTCAAATGCAGTTTCACTAAGTATGAGGTGGTTGCTGTTGCCTGCTCGCTGTTGCTGCCACAGAGTTGGCAAATATTCGAGATGTTGTGTGTGTCTCTCGGTTCACATGAGTTGTTGGCTGTTGATGATGGGTTCTGCTGGGGATTGGGAATGGGGAATGGGGAATGGGGGATGGCCTGGCGTGCCATCTGCCAAGTGTAAGAGTTTGTTCTTGCAGCAAACGACCTACGCAGAAAATCGGTCTTGGAGTTGCACGCACCTCTAAGCGACGGCGATGCCGGAGGCGACCTCCACACGAGGTGCTACTGTGGCCCCCCTAACCCCTCTACTCCTCCCTCTATTTTCTGCAGCCTGTGTGTGTGTCTGTGTGCTTAGATGTTTGTGTGTTTGTCTTACATAATCGTCACTCTAGATACCGTTTTTCGTATTTCTAGTACATTTTTCAAGTACTTTTCCACCCTAAAACGACAGACAATAGAACAATTGTTTAAACATTTGTGTCTGAGTGTGTCTCTGCCGCTCTGTCTATCTATCCACCGTTCAGACGCTTTTGGCATTGCGCCAAAAGAACCAACACAAAAAAATGAAAAAAAAGAATAACCCATACTATTTTGGAAGAAAATTATGTTCTTTGGGTGGGGGGAAGAACAGTTGCTGCTACTATTATTAGAAGGTACTTTCTTGTAGACAGACAGGTAAAGAAGGTAAAGGTATGACGTACATGGGTATTACCCCTCAGACATATAGACCAATTCCCATTCGATCTGGGAACAGCTGCGGAAACGGGAACTCTGTGACTGGTAGTGTGGAAAATTGTCTATATTTTTATTATTTATATTCCACAAATGATGCTTCAACATGTCTTCCATTTCCTATATTCTTTCAGGTATATAATTCCTGTCTACAACTATTTGAAGACACGAAGGCAGCAGCAGTTCTGAGGAGCAGCCCGGACTATTCAGTCTATCAATCCATTGATCATTAATTTTGAAGCAAGAGCAGCCAGAGCATAGGAGGAGCGTGCAACAGGAAAGAAGCGAAGGTTGCAGTTAGCTAGCAACAGTTATGAGAGAGAAAGACCACTCACCAAGAAAGATGCTTCCTAGCCCGAAACAGGGCTGCGTTTACCCTGCCTTAGGATTAGTACCCACATCGTATATATCACACGTACCTTACGACCTGGCAGCCGCCTCGACGATATCCTCCTCCTCCTCCTCCGCCTCCTCGGCGACGACGACCACCACGACGGCGGCGGCCCGGCAGCAGCATCTGCATCCGCAGCAGCTCCATCATGGCGGCAAGGCCAAGAGGAGGAGCAGCTATGACCAGCCGCTGGATCTGCGGCTGGCCCACAAGCGGAAGACGGATCTGGATCCGTCCATGGACGGAGGTCCCATGGAGGACGAGAACAGCAACCTAATCATGTTCGCCAGCGAACTAGCCGCCGCCCAGCAGAAGGAGAAGGAGCTGAACAACAACCACATAGCCGCCTCCCTGGCGGATCTCGGCTTCGACATGAGCCGCAAGATGCTGCGAGCCCTAAGGGAGGGTGGAGCAGGCAGCGGGGCAGCTGGGCCTGCCACACCGCTGGGTGCCGTGCCGCCGCAGTGCACGGTGCCCGCAGTGCATCCCACGCTCCTCGAGGCCATGACCAAGACGCTGCCACTGCAGTACAGGAATGTCTTTGCGGGTGTGCTACCGGGAAAGGCCAGCACTGCGGCTGCCTCCACGAGCCCCACGGGCGGCGAGTTCCCCTTCCGGCATCCGCTGAAGAAATGCGAGCTGACATGGCCCCCGCCCACGGAGCAATTGCAGCTGGAACTGCCAGGAGGAGGAGGCGGTATGGGAACTCCCAGCGGCGGAAAGACGGCTCCACATCCCCAGCTGCAGGACTACCAGACGCGCCAGCATTCGCGGAAGGCCAAGGCAAGAGCTCCAGCGTCCACAGGTGCCCAGGCTGGCCCAGGAGCCGCCTCCCTGCCGCAGCGGAACAAGGATCGGTACACCTGCAAGTTCTGCGGCAAGGTGTTCCCCCGATCCGCAAACCTCACGCGCCACCTGCGCACTCACACGGGCGAGCAGCCGTACAAGTGCAAATACTGCGAACGTTCCTTCAGCATCTCCTCGAACCTGCAGCGCCACGTGCGGAACATCCACAACAAGGAGCGGCCCTTCAAGTGCGAGATCTGCGAGCGCTGCTTCGGCCAGCAGACGAATCTTGACCGGCACCTGAAGAAGCACGAATCGGACGCGGTGTCGCTGAGTGCCTTGAGCGGGGTGAGCGAACGGATGCACTGCATCCGACGCTTCTGCGAGAACCCCAGCGAGGAGTCCTACTTTGAGGAGATCCGCACCTTCATGGGGAAGGTCACCCAGCAGCAGCAGCAGCAACAGCAGCAGCATCACCAGCAGCAGCAGAACCATCATCAGTCAGTGACCACGCCCCGTAGCTCGGCCTCCAGCTCGTGCTCCTCCTCGCATACGCCCACATCCTCGCGCCACACACCCACGCAGTCGGACACATCGGAGGCCCTGGCCCAAGAGCTGCGGCGCCTGCAGGCGGAACGTATCAAAGTCGGTGAAGACAGCAATGATGCAACATCAGGAGCAGCGAGAACTGCCTCCCCAGCGGCCGAGGAGGAAGACTCCAAGCCCATCCTGGAGCTGAAGAAGACCCTGACTTCAAAGCTATTTCCCACTACCACACCGAAAGCTACGCCAGCTGCTGCTGCTGTCACCGTGAAGGAGGAGCAGCAGCCCTAATGACCAGCCACCAACAAAAAACTATCCAACAAGAAGAATTTTAACACATTTTCCTACTATATAATCGAAGAAGAAGAGAGAAACTGCAACAACTACACACAAACGAAACGAAACGAAAGAAGATCCCTAAACTATGTCTAAAGCATGTTCGTCTTTAAAGTCTAGCTGTAAATATATACCTAATATCTTTTAATGTTCAATATGTGTAAATGTAATTGTACAAAACAAAACAAGAATTGGCAAATCCATATATGTATCTATATCTACAGTATATATATATATATAGTATATGTATAATCTATGATTAGATATGTCTTAAGCATTGGTATTTTTTGTGTATATATACAAAACGACACGACACGATAGAAATGTATGGAAAAACAGGACAAGAATGAAACAAACGCAATCTCTGTTTGAAATAAAAAGTTACAAGTTTTTGAAATTTACTAACAATACGATTTTTGATGGATGTTTTTTTTGGTTTAAGGATATCAAAGATGCGCTCTATTTAAGAATCAAATTTTAAATTCAAATTTAAAAAAGCGTTGAACACACTGGCGCCTTCTGTTGGTGGTGCTTAATTCAGTTTTCTGTCGGCGTATTTTGGAACTATTTTATCTTACATGTAATATATACATTTAGAAGTTATGGATATTACATGGACGTTGCTAACAACAGCGAGGCTGGTCACACTCTGGCGTTGGAATACCGCCTTAATCGGACTTATCGATATTACCGATGAGAAAACCGAACTTAACACTCTGAGCTCCCCTCTATTTAAACAGGTAAGCAACTTGAGTTGAAGCACTAATTATACAGTATATAGATGTGCAAGTTCATACACCGAACATATCGAACATTTCTGGATTAGATCCCAGGGTCTTCGGCTCTGGTGTTCGGCAACCGCCGAGTCATCATGAGCCAGCCAGCCCCAGCCCCAGATCCAAATAGAGATTACGAGCTGTTTATTCCTTTTCTGAGAGTATATTTCATGACCTATTTCCCCGGATAAACGGCCCGATGCTTTAACCTTCACTTTTCGGTTTCCTTCGCCGCTGAGGTGATTTTCCCACTTTAAATTAGTTGGCACGCGCGCCCTCTTTTTGAACCGGGCGCCCTCAGGCGTCCCTACCCATTTCGGTGTTTGCGGATCGATGCTGCATCCACGATCGCGCGCATGACGTCAGCAGGTGGACTCTCTGGCCACAAACTGCTATGCCGCGATCTCCTCCTCTTACCCCGCCAGGTAAAGTCATTAAGTTAATATTTATTCATTTACTTTATTTAACTCTTCCTTTCATTTTAGCAGGTCGCCCCCTCCGGTAGCCAGGAATACCTCTTGCGTGCCCGCAGTCACCGATATGCCCACCATCGTTTATCAGGGGCTTCACCCTTCTGGTCTTCCGGTTCATATGCGCGAGTGTGCGTTCGATGTTCGATGGGCTGTCCTTTCCAGTCGCCTGACCGGCTGACATCGAAAACTCACCGCCGGCTCCTGCGCACGGGGCTACGATGCCGTGCGCCCTCGGGACATGATTCTGTCGCGCGAGGCTGTGGCCTTTTCCCTGGGCGACCTTTGCGTCCGGCCACTGCCATGGCCCTCTTCCTTGCGTCCCACGCTGTTGTCCCCGCCTTTCCAGTCCGCTCGACGTCGGTACCTCCTCCGCGGGCGGGTCACTGAGTCGACCATGTGGCGCCCCGTCCGCTGCAGCAGGGACGAATGATCAACCCAGATCGGCCCACAAATAGCAGAGAAAACTAAATATGTATAGTTGGGGGTTGTGGAGTCTTTAGCGAAGTATCAAGTATACTTTTCCAATTACACAAACCTACGGAACCGCCAGATTGGCCGTTTTCTATGGCTATATCTCGGCTATTTATGGGCCGATCGGCGTGCGGCATGTCTTTTCGTGATCTAGAGAGTCCTGCCAATCGACTGCCATCGTAAAAAGGGACATCCATTTTTCCACGATTTTCGCAAAAAATCATGATGGTTACATCATTAAATTTGCCAAAAATCGGCCTCATTTTCGAAGTCGAGATTTTGATGCCGTTCGACAGTCTGGACCCTCACGATTCTGGGAGAGGAGGTCCTGCACCGATCTGGCCCTATTCATCTGAGATATAGCCTTCCGAAGAGTGGTATTTGCACATCATTACAATACTGGTTTTTTCTGTAAGCTATATCTCTGCTATCCTGCAGCCGATCGGGGCGTGGCATGTCTCTCCGTGATCGGGAAAGTCCTGCCAATCGACTGCCATCGGAAAAAGGGACATCAATTTTTTCACGATTTTCGCAAAAAATCATGATGGTTACATCATTAAATTTGCCAAAAATCGGCCTCATTTTCGATGTCGACATTTTGATGCCGTTCGACAGTCTGGATCCCCACGGTCCTGGGAGAGTTGGCCCTTCGCCGATCGGCCTATAAACAGCCGAGATATAGCCTTCCGAAGATTTGGATTTGCATATCATTACTCGTAAAATACTGGTTTTTTCTGCACGCTATATCTCGGCTTCACAGCGGCCAATCGGGGTGTGGCATGTCTCTCCGTGATCGGGAGAGTCCTGGCAGTCGACTACCATCGGAAAAGAGGACATCAATTTTTTCACGATTTTCGCAAAAAATCATGATGGTTACATCATTAAATTTGCCAAAAATCGGCCTCATTTTAATAAAATGAATTATTGTTTTGATATTGATAGATAATATTGATAATAATTATTTTTGATTTTTATTGTATAATAATTATTTTTGATTTTTATTGAATAATTATTATTTTTTATTTTTATTAATAATTAATCAAATTAATTATTATTTTGACATTGATAGATAGTATTGATAATAATTATTTTTTTTTTTTTATTGTATAATTATTATTTTTGATTTTTATTGAATAATTGTTATTTTTGATTTTTATTAATAATTAATCAAATTAATTATTATTTTGATATTGATAGGTAATATTGATAATAATTATTTTTGATTTTTATTCTATAATTATTATTTTTGATTGAATAATTATTATTTTTGATTTTTATTAATAATTAATCAAATTAATTATTATTTTGACATTGATAGATAGTATTGATAATAATTATTTTTTTTGAATTGTATAATTATTATTTTTGATTTTTATTGAATAATTATTATTTTTATTTTTATTAAAATTAATCAAATTAATTATTATTTTGACATTGATAGATAATATTGATAATAATTATTTTTGATTTTTATTCTATAATTATTATTTTTGATTTTTATTGAATAATTATTATTTTTGATTTTTATTAATAATTAATCAAATTAATTATTATTTTGACATTGATAGATAGTATTGATAATAATTATTTTTGATTTTTATTGTATAATTATTATTTTTGATTTTTATTGAATAATTATTATTTTTTTTTTTTTATTAATAATTAATCAAATTAATTATTATTTTGACATTGATAGATAATATTGATAATAATTATTTTTTTTTTTATTCTATAATTATTATTTTTACTTTTATTGAATAATTATTATTTTTGATTTTTATTAATAATTAATCAAATTAATTATTATTTTGACATTGATAGATAGTATTGATAATAATTATTTTTGATTTTTATTGTATAATTATTATTTTTGATTTTTATTGAATAATTATTATTTTTTTTTTTTATTAATAATTAATCAAATTAATTATTATTTTGACATTGATAGATAATATTGATAATAATTATTTTTGATTTTTATTCTATAATTATTATTTTTGACTTTTATTGAATAATTATTATTTTTGATTTTTATTAATAATTAATCAAATTAATTATTATTTTGACATTGATAGATAGTATTGATAATAATTATTTTTGATTTTTATTGTATAATTATTATTTTTGATTTTTATTGAATAATTATTATTTTTGATTTTTATTAATAATAAATCAAATTAATTATTATTTTGACATTGATAGATAATATTGATAATAATTATTTTTTGATTTTTATTCTATAATTATTATTTTTTGACTTTTATTGAATAATTATTATTTTTGATTTTTATTAATAATTAATCAAATTAATTATTATTTTGACATTGATAGATAGTATTGATAATAATTATTTTTGATTTTTATTCTATAATTATTATTTTTGACTTTTATTGAATAATTATTATTTTTGATTTTTATTAATAATTAGTAAATTTATTATTATTTTGATATTGATAGATAATATGGATGTCCTTTTTTCTGATGGTAGTCGACTGGCAGGACTCTCCCGATCACGGAGAGACATGCCACGCCCCGATCGGCCACTGTGAAGCAGAGATATAGCGTGCAGAAAGACCAGTATTTTACGAGTGATAATATGCAAATCTTCGGAAGGCTTTATCTCGGCTGTTTATGGGCCGATCGGCGAAGGGCCAATGGGGATCCGGACTGTCGAACGGCATCAAAATGTCGACATCGAAAATGAGCCCGATTTTTGGCAAATTTAATGATGTAACCATCATGATTTTTTGCGAAAATCGTGAAAAAATTGATGTCCTCTTTTCCGATGGTAGTCGACTGCCAGGACTCTCCCGATCATTTTTTGACATGCCACACCCCGATTGGCCGCTGTGAAGCCGAGATATAGCGTGCAGAAAAAACCAGTATTTTACGAGTAATGATATGCAAATCCAAATCTTCGGAAGGCAATATCTCAGAGAAAAAGGGGAAGATATCTCCCAGGATTGTGGGGATCCGGACTGTCTAACGGCATCAAAATGTCGACATCGAAAATGAGGCCGATTTTGGCAAATTTAATGATGTAACCATCATGATTTTTGCTAAAATCGTGAAAAATTGATGTCCTCTTTTCCGATGGTAGTCGACTGCCAGGACTCTCCCGATCACGGAGAGACATGCCACGCCCCGATCGGCCGATGTTTAGCCGAGATATAGCCTACAGAAAAAACCAGTATTGTAATGATGTGCAAATCCATATTTTTCAGACAAATAGGGCCAGATCGGTGAAGGACCAACTGTCCCAGGATCGTGGGGATCCAGACTGTCGAACGGCATTAAAATCTCGACTTCGAAAATGAGGCCGATTTTTGGCAAATTTAATGATGTAACCATCATGATTTTTGCTAAAATCGAAAAAATTGATGTCCTTTTTTTCCGATGGTAGTCGACTGCCAGGACTCTCCCGATCACGGAGAGACATGCCACGCCCCGATTGGCCGCTGTGAAGCCGAGATATAGCGTGCAGAAAAACCAGTATTTTACGAGTAATGATATGCAAATCCAAATCTTCGGAAGGCTATATCTCGGCTGTTTATAGGCCGATCGGCGAAGGGCCAACTCTCCCAGGATCGTGGGGATCCGGACTGTCGAACGGCATCAAAATGTCGACATCGAAAATGAGCCCGATTTTTGGCAAATTTAATGATGTAACCATCATGATTTTTTGCGAAAATCGTGAAAAAATTGATGTCCTCTTTTCCGATGGTAGTCGACTGCCAGGACTCTCCCGATCACGGAGTGACATGCCACACCCCGATTGGCCGCTGTGAAGCCGAGATATAGCGTGCAGAAAAAACCAGTATTTTACGAGTAATGATATGCAAATCCAAATCTTCGGAAGGCAATATCTCAGAGAAAAAGGGGAAGATCGGAGAAGGGCCAACTCTCCCAGGATTGTGGGGATCCGGACTGTCTAACGGCATCAAAATGTCGACATCGAAAATGAGGCCGATTTTTGGCAAATTTAATGATGTAACCATCATGATTTTTTGCTAAAATCGTGAAAAAATTGATGTCCTCTTTTCCGATGGTAGTCGACTGCCAGGACTCTCCCGATCACGGAGAGACATGCCACGCCCCGATCGGCCGATGTTTAGCCGAGATATAGCCTACAGAAAAAACCAGTATTGTAATGATGTGCAAATCCATATCTTCTCAGACAAATAGGGCCAGATCGGTGAAGGACCAACTGTCCCAGGATCGTGGGGATCCAGACTGTCGAACGGCATCAAAATCTCGACTTCGAAAATGAGGCCGATTTTTGGCAAATTTAATGATGTAACCATCATGATTTTTTGCTAAAATCGTGAAAAAATTGATGTCCTCTTTTCCGATGGTAGTCGACTGCCAGGACTCTCCCGATCACGGAGAGACATGCCACACCCCGATTGGCCGCTGTGAAGCCGAGATATAGCGTGCAGAAAAAACCAGTATTTTACGAGTAATGATATGCAAATCCAAATCTTCGGAAGGCTATATCTCGGCTGTTTATAGGCCGATCGGCGAAGGGCCAACTCTCCCAGAACCGTGGGGATCCAGACTGTCGAACGGCATCAAAATCTCGACTTCGAAAATGAGGCCGATTTTTGGCAAATTTAATGATGTAACCATCATGATTTTTTGCGAAAATCGTGAAAAAATTTATATCCTCTTTTCGATGGTAGTCGACTGCCAGGACTCTCCCGATCACGGAGAATGCCACACCCCGATTGGCCGCTGTGAAGCCGAGATATAGCGCGCAGAAAAACCAGTATTTTACGAGTAATGATATGCAAATCCAAATCTTCGGAAGGCAATATCTCAGAGAAATAGGGGAAGATCGGCGAAGGGCCAACTCTCCCAGGATTGTGGGGATCCGGACTGTCTAACGGCATCAAAATGTCGACATCGAAAATGAGGCCGATTTTTGGCAAATTTAATGATGTAACCATCATGATTTTTTGCTAAAATCGTGAAAAAATTGATGTCCTCTTTTCCGATGGTAGTCGACTGCCAGGACTCTCCCGATCACGGAGAGACATGCCACGCCCCGATCGGCCGATGTTTAGCCGAGATATAGCCTACAAAAAAAAACCAGTATTGTAATGATGTGCAAATCCATATCTTCTCAGACAAATAGGGCCAGATCGGTGAAGGACCAACTGTCCCAGGATCGTGGGGATCCAGACTGTCGAACGGCATCAAAATCTCGACTTCGAAAATGAGGCCGATTTTTGGCAAATTTAATGATGTAACCATCATGATTTTTTGCTAAAATCGTGAAAAAATTGATGTCCTTTTTTCCGATGGTAGTCGACTGCCAGGAAACCCGATTGGCCGCTGTGAAGCCGAGATATAGCGTGCAGAAAAAACCAGTATTTTACGAGTAATGATATGCAAATCCAAATCTTCGGAAGGCTATATCTCGGCTGTTTATAGGCCGATCGGCGAAGGGCCAACTCTCCCAGAACCGTGGGGATCCAGACTGTCGAACGGCATCAAAATCTCGACTTCGAAAATGAGGCCGATTTTTGGCAAATTTAATGATGTAACCATCATGATTTTTTGCGAAAATCGTGAAAAAATTGATATCCTCTTTTCGATGGTAGTCGACTGCCAGGACTCTCCCGATCACGGAGAGACATGCCACACCCCGATTGGCCGCTGTGAAGCCGAGATATAGCGCGCAGAAAAAACCAGTATTTTACGAGTAATGATATGCAAATCCAAATCTTCGGAAGGCAATATCTCAGAGAAATAGGGGAAGATCGGCGAAGGGCCAACTCTCCCAGGATTGTGGGGATCCGGACTGTCTAACGGCATCAAAATGTCGACATCGAAAATGAGGCCGATTTTTGGCAAATTTAATGATGTAACCATCATGATTTTTTGCGAAAATCGTGGAAAAATGGATGTCCCTTTTTACGATGGCAGTCGATTGGCAGGACTCTCTAGATCACGAAAAGACATGCCGCACGCCGATCGGCCCATAAATAGCCGAGATATAGCCATAGAAAACGGCCAATCTGGCGGTTCCGTAGGTTTGTGTAATTGGAAAAGTATACTTGATACTTCGCTAAGGACTCCACAACCCCCAATCATACATATTTAGTTTTCTCTGCTATTTGTGGGCCGATCTGGGTTGATCATTCGTCCCTGCTGCAGCGGACGGGGCGCCACATGGTCGACTCAGTGACCCGCCCGCGGAGGAGGTACCGACGTCGAGCGGACTGGAAAGGCGGGGACAACAGCGTGGGACGCAAGGAAGAGGGCCATGGCAGTGGCCGGACGCAAAGGTCGCCCAGGGAAAAGGCCACAGCCTCGCGCGACAGAATCATGTCCCGAGGGCGCACGGCATCGTAGCCCCGTGCGCAGGAGCCGGCGGTGAGTTTTCGATGTCAGCCGGTCAGGCGACTGGAAAGGACAGCTCTCATCGAACGCACACTCGCGCATATGAACCGGAAGACCAGAAGGGTGAAGCCCCTGATAAACGATGGTGGGCATATCGGTGACAGCGGGCACGCAAGAGGTATTCCTGGCTACCGGAGGGGGCGACCTGGTAAAATGAAAGGAAGAGTTAAAGAAAGTAAATGAATAAATATTAACTTAATGACTTTACCTGGCGGGGTAAGAGGAGGAGATCGCGGCATAGCAGTTTGTGGCCAGAGAGTCCACCTGCTGACGTCTTGCGCGCGATCTTGGATGCAGTATCGATCCGCAAACACTGAAATGGGTAGGGACGCCTGAGGGCGCCCGGTTCAAAAAGAGGGCGCGCATGCCAACCTCAGCGGCGAAGGAAACCGAAAAGTGAAGGTTAAAGCATCGGGCCGCTTATCCGGGGAAATAGGTCATGAAATATACTCTCAGAAAAGGAATAAACAGCTCGTAATCTCTATTTGGATCTGGGGCTGGGGCTGGCTGGCTCATGATGACTCGGCGGTTGCCGAACACCAGAGCCGAAGACCCTGGGATCTAATCCAGAAAGTTTGTTTGCGACATGTTCGGGGTATGAACTGGCACGTCTATATACTGTATGGTTAGTGGTTCTTAGTTGTTTACCTGTTTAAATAGAGGGGAGCTCAAAGGGTTAAGTTCGGTTTTCTCATCGGTATATATCGATAAGTCCACTTTTGAATGAATACATTTACAAAGCTAAGATATGGCAACGGAACACAAGCTGACAAAGATTGCGGATATAGCGGATCTGAGGGCACTACAGCAGCTATATCTCATAGATTGGCCGAGGCACTGCGTGGGCTACTTCTGGCTGGACAACTATTTGAGGTGGTTGCAAGATGATCCAGAAGTCAGGCACTTGACCTTCTACACGCTGGACAATGATTGGGAGACCGATGGACTGTTTCTACTCGTGGTAGGAAATAGTTAAGGGAAACCCTTCCATTTGTTTAATCCAGTTTTCTGACATCTTTCAGCATCGCTATCAACTGTTCTTCTGCAACCTGAGTAGACGGACACCGCAGCTGAAACTGGCTCTGAGGCTGCTGGACTGGTCTGGCGGCTACAAAGTGAGTGCCATTCACGAAGAGCATCATCTGGTGTACAGGGAGCTGCTGGCAGAGCTTCAACTAGGAATGGATCGAGAGAAAAACACCCTTATGTATCGTCTATGCTGTCAGAAGGCCAAGGAGCTGGAAGTCGAGTGTCCCTCGGGCTACTACTTGGACAAAGTGCGGCTGGAGCATGCAGAACTCGTCAATGATCTGTGGTCCGCTCGTCATCCGGGCAGTCTGCATCTCATTCAACTGCTGATTTCGAATAATACAAATATAGGACTATACGAAAGGGAAACCGGGATGCTGTGTGCCTGGTGCTTGAGGTAGGAATTGGAATACTCACTAGATTACATCATTATCTAATTCATTCTCTCTAACGCAGACTGCAAAGCGGCTTCCTGGGCGCCCTGGAGGTGCGTAAATCCCATCAACGTCGCGGTCTGGGTGTTATTGTAGCCGCTGCCATATCCCAAGCAATAGCAAAGGACCTGCGGCAGGATGTGACGGCTCTAGTTAATTTAAGCAATGCAGCTGCCTGCAGGCTGTTCGAGAAGCTAAATTTTACGTTGGTGCAGGGCGAGCACTACTACTGGAGCATGAGCCTACCCAAAACGGGCGGCCAGATAGACTGGCCCAACAATGAATAAAAAGTGATGGAGATAGTGCATCCGTGCAACCGTAATGATCTATGATAAAGCTGATAAAGATCAGACCTAGACATCTATAAAATTGCACCTGTCTCTAAGTGTACCGAAAAGTAAGTAAAGGTTAGATAACATTCTCTATATAAAGCCCCAAGGGCTCTACATTTTGCGGATAGTTGGGAAAATGGTGTCCCTCCAGAAGGCGGGCCTCCAGGACCTGGAGCACCTGCAGAAACTTTACGCATGCGACCTATGCAAGTACTGTACAGAGTTCCAGTGTCTGGACAGTTTCATTGGTCTCTATACGACTCGGTCGCATCTCAAGAATGTGAAAGTTCTCACCTTCCCGAACCTTGAACTTGGACTGTTTGTGATTGTGGTAAACTCCCGACAGACTTTGGAAAATTCTTCGTATTTGTTTTTGCTCATGTGCACTTACCATTTGCCAGGATCGCTATCAGATCTTCGTCGGTTGTTTGGATACTGAGAACTCGGAGCAACTGTTGGAGCAGGCCCTACACCAGCTGGACTGGTGGGGAGGCATGCAATGCTCTTCCATACGCAGCAGATATGGTGCGGTTGTTGCCCGAGTCGTAAAAACCAAAGCGCCGCCTTTGAAGTTCGATCTGGAAACTAATTTGTACTTTCTTCCAAAAAAAGAGGCTTTGGAGTTGGACGTGGAGTGAGCAACTACCTAATGGTTGACCAGGCCACACCACAGAATTTACCTTAGATCTTACCTTTCCAGAGTACCCTCTGGGTTCTATTTGAAAGCATTGTCGCAGCAGGACGCTCACGTGGTAGACAGCTCCTGGGAATGGAGTCATTCGGGTTCGTTCTTCTTTGTTAAACGCCAGATTCTCACGAGTATCTGCGTGGGCCTGTACCAGGAAGATAACCAAGAGCTGGTTGCTTGGTGTATAAGGTAAATTATCCTAAATGATCCTAAATGATAAACAATAAGAAGATATCATTATTTTACAGAGCACAAGATGGATTTCTGGCTGCCCTCCAGGTCAAAGATTCGCACCAACGTCGCGGCTTTGGGGCTGTGGTGGTGAAAGAGTATTCCAGACGAGTTGCTCTGCTGGATTATGATATTATAGCCGAAGTTTATCCGGGAAACAAGGCTTCTTCAGGCTTGTTTCGCAAATTGGGATTCAAGGTCATCGATCAGTGCCGTTGGCTGGCGACAATGCCTTCCCAAGGAGACTTCATCTGGCCAGATGGAGAATGATAATAATTATTGATAAGAACTGCAATTAGAATATTATAAGATTACAACACAATATCTGTTCTTGGCAACTATATTACTACTGTGTGTGGGAACTGAATAAACGATTGACTTAAGAGAAAACTGGTTGACAAAGAGAGGCGAATGATAGCATATACATTTAAGAGAGGTCTGCTAAGAGGTACAATCACCCCATTCTCGGAATGGTTTATACTCATTTTCGCTTGCTTATTTGCTGAGAGAGGTTGTGTGCTGTGCTCCAACGAAATGAGTTTTAAACTAAAAGTTATTGGATTGTTAGAGCTGGAGGCATTTCAAAAGCTCTACAAACAAAACTGGCCCAAATACTGTCCGGAATACTATTGTCTCGATAATTTTATAGAATTTCTGAAGGCGGATCCACAAATCAAGAATTTGAAACTCTTTACCTTAGAGGGAGAGCAGGCCAGAGATGATGCGCTCTTTGTTGTTGTGGTTTGTAATGAGATATTATTATATAAAATATAACATTTCTTAGAAGTGCTCTTTAGGATCGCTATCAGGTTTTTGTGGGAAGTTTAAACAATACGAATGGACTTACGCAGCAGGCCCTGGATTTACTGGATTGGTCATTTGGCTTCAAGTGCAGTTCCATACCCTCCAGACACATCGAAGCGCTGGATAATGTTGTTCGGTCAAAAGAATTGAATTTGGAGTTCCGGGATGCCACTGATTTGTTTTATATGAAGGCAGAGGATGCCCTGAAGCTGAAGGTTGAGTAAGTGATTGAAATAAAGCTCATTGGTCGAGGTTATTAGTTATATATTCCTTCAGGCCTCCAGCTGGTTTCTTTTTTAAATCATTGAGTGAGGCAGATGCTCCGTTTATCAATGAGGAATGGCCCAACCATCACTTGGGTTCTCTGTACTTCATCAAAAGACAAATTCGGATGTGCGTGAATGCTGGTCTGTATACAGAGGAAACCCAGGAATTGGTGGCCTGGTGCATCAGGTGAATGAGGGGTAACAGATTATAAGTCGAAGCCATCTTATAATCATGTAAACTAATCTAAGGTTACAGGGCGGCTATTTGGGCGCACTGCAGGTGAAAGACTGCCACAAGAGACGCGGCTTCGGGAGCCTCGTAACCAGGGAGATTTCACATCGCTTAGCCACCCAGGGACACGATGTGATGGCCCTCGTAGGTACCTCCAACAAGCCATCCGCTGGGATGTTCAGCAAGTTGGGCTTTCGGATCATCGACCAGTGCGTCTGGCTGAGAACGAAGCCCACGACTGGAGAGTTTACATGGCCCGATGGCGAGTAGTTACACTTGATTACTATAGATTTATAATAAAATATTACACATATTACATACATGAATAATAAAATATTAAAACTATTTTGTATACGCATATAACTTTGGTATAAAAAAATACGCAAAGCCAAGCGGCTTTATATTCTATCTGACTAGACACGACTTCTATGCCGCCAATTGGCTGAGTAAACGCTGACAGCGTTCCATTTGAGCAGGACTCTGCTGCACACTAGAATCCTCCAGCATCAGAGTCAGCAGCTTTCGCAAGCACTCGAGATCGTATTGCACATGGTAATCGCTCATTTTATAGGTATCAAAAAGTAAAAATTTGGTGGTCGTTGAACTGTCTACGAGTGCGGCCAATCGACGTGCGGATATAAACTCTAGAAGTTCTATAAAATCGAGGTAGTTGATGCCGAAGCTGGCCCGCAGCATGGTCTGGCAGTGGGCCTCAAAGTTATCCATTTGCTGGCAATCGGAGATCTCCTTCCGTACGGCCCTTAGGTTGTTCAGGAGGTTACGCCAGACCATCAGTATATTGCAGGCATTGAACCAGTTGTGATTGATCGATATGGTGTCGGTTAGGTTCCACACCTGATGGTACCAGCCGCTGGGAACAAACACGGCCTCATTGGCCGTCTGATTGATGGTAAAGTAATGCACCTTATGCTCTTCCAGCAACTGTTCGTTAATTCTGAAGGGCAGATTTCCAAGGCGGTCGCTTAGCTTTGAGCTCCTCGCCGGGCGGCATAATCAACCACTTCTTGTGGCCCACAATGTTGGT
Organism: Drosophila lowei; assembly: GCA_008121275.1. Lineage (NCBI taxonomy): Eukaryota > Metazoa > Arthropoda > Insecta > Diptera > Drosophilidae > Drosophila > Drosophila lowei. The sequence continues at coordinate 22,541,185 of CM017779.1, read as the reverse complement.
GGACCAGCTGAACGAACCAAAGACATCCGAATGATAGGAGGTCCTAAAAACGAAAGGGAACGAAGAGTTATTCATTTGGGATAAATAGGTACTATAAGTTATATTTGTAGCTACCAAGAGTCCTTGGGTCCCATGTAAACGAAACGATAATCGTCTCGCTTCTGTCCAATCAACTGCTCGTTCAGCCAGTCGGAGGCAAAGTATTTAGGCACCTTGTAGAAATCATAGCCGGGCATTTGGGCAGCCAGATGCCAATCCTTGAGGTAGAGATTATCCGTCGTCTTCCCTGCCACGTTGCTATTTACTTCCTCCGCTTCGATCTCGATGCGGCTCTGCCAGCGGTTCAGGTAATCGTGAAAATTCAGCTCTACTTTGGCATGGCTGTTGCAGTCGGCCAGTCGGCACCGGACAGACGTCGCCAATGCGTCTCCTGAGGTAGTCAAAATTGATGTGAGCCCCCGCGAAGGCACTGTTCGTAGTCCCATTTGCATTGGCATTGTCGTCCCCGTAGCTGTTGCTGGTCCATTGCTGACATTCCCAGTTGGTGGACACATCCGTAATGATGACGGGCCAATTGTGGTGCATGTATTTCCAGTAGAACTCGTTGTAGCTTAGTTCACTCGCCCCACGGCGCAGGACATTGTCTGGCGGCGCCGGGAACAGCTCCTTGTCATCTCGGGGAGGTGATTGCAGGCCCAACAGCTCGGCGCCCGCCCTCCTCTCTGCGGCCATACGATGTGGCAATGGAGTTCGATCCTCAAGGGGGCGGCACACATGCACTGGCTGTTTTTTCAAAATTACAAAATTTCAATAAAATAAAAATATTAATTTTGCTACTAATGTGACCGCGACTGCACAACCCTCAGAAATATACCAAAGTATACCGTCAATATACCGTCAATATACCGTAAATATACTGACGAATTCAAGTTCTATTTTACATATTCCGATTTTGATCTTCCGTCGAATAATACTGGCTATATAAAACATTTAGCCATGCCCACATAATTTTATACGAGTGATGAATCAATTTCCTACTTGATTGGTTTAATTTAAATAATTGCATTTATTGGATTTCTATATAACGTTGAAAATGAAATTTAATACATTGATGAAATTGACAAAATATACCGAAATATACCAAAGTATACCGTCTCATTTTAAAAAATACCGAAACTTACCGATGAATTTTGGAATTTTGGAAGAACGTAAATCGGTGTAACCGTATTTTCGTGGATGTATCGATACAACAGCTGATTGCTATCGACTGTGTACGAGAAAATACCGATGTTCGGCTCACGCAATATGCGATGTATTATCTTGCCAGGGAGCGCCAACATTTAAAAAATTGGATATTAAAAACTGGTAATCTTTAATTCTTTTAATTGTTTTATATTACTGAATTTCAGTTGCCCTTTGAGTTTTATTTGCTAAACATTTTACCATTTTCAAGTTTTTAACTACAATTTGGTTTTACATATGCGTGTCTGTGTGTATTCCGGATACCAAAACCAAAAATATCAAACGAAAAGTAGATTAATCGTTTTGGAATTGAGATTGGAGAATTGAGATTCTGTATTATATATATGCGTGTATATGCATGTTTGTGTATGTTACTTCGGTTGAATATCTAGGCATATTCATATATGTATAAACTTTACAGATATTTATTTTGGCCACGCCTTGCAGGCGCGACCCGCGATCTATGAACTAACAACTGTCTCCGCATCAGAATCTGATCCGATACAATACTCGGATTTAGATTAAATTTTTTTTTGCTAGAAAACTATATAATGATCATACAAATGAGAGCATAGGTAAAAATGCTATTTACACATACAAAATCGTACAAAACGTAACAATAGATCTTTATGTATATATTTATATAGATTTGCATTAGTTATTATTCTTCGGTTTCGGTTTAGAAAAATGCACAATTATTGGGGTTTTTCCACTTGCAATAATTCGGTATGGTGTATGTATAATTTGTTTACTTAGGCTAGGAGCATTTCACTAGATTTTCTTTCTTTCATGTGGTTTTTCTTTAGAAGGTACAGAGACTGACAAACTGACGACAGAGCGATGTGTTCTTCGGGGAAAATGATGGAGAAATCGTGACTTCTATTGTGTACATATATTAATCCTATATTCCATATGGAATCTATGTACAATTTTCTGTGCGGTAGGCGGTGCCACGCCCACACTTACACACTTAAGAGCTAATTTAGTATTTATTACGCTATTCATTCTTTCAGTTTGAGCTCCGTCCGACTGCTGCAACTGCTTAAAAAATTTAACTAAATATTTAATTTATGTCCCGCCTGAAGCCTGGGACTAAAGTACTATATTTAAAGTTCTGTTTACATATTTGAATACAATATTTTATTTTATTTTATTCATTTAAGTGTATGCTTTCCCACTAGCAAATATTTGCATTGAATTTGAATGCACAAAATCATTTACTTTAAATATTTTTATAATCTTTTTTCTTTTGTTGTTTTTCGTTTTATTCGTTTATTTATTACATACTTTGATATGTAGTTTTCGTGTAACTTATTCGGATAATGAAAATATCTGGGGGGCTAAATGAGAAATGGGATTATTTGTTGGTCCAGCTTGGAGTTTTTGAAACAAAGATATATTATTTCTGGTTAGAAAATAACTCAACATTTACAGGGAAATATGTGGGTTTTGTGTGTAGCTTATAATATATTTTATTTAGTTTTTTTGGCAGTCTGTAGATTGTCACCAAAATCAAAAGAAATTCGCTTCGTTTACACAGGGAGGGGGAAAGAGGAAAAATATTTCTTCTGCCTTTATTTATCTATTAACTATGTATTTAAAGCTTATACAAATCTTATGTGTATCTAGACTGTGAGTATGCTAAATTTTGTATCCTCTATACATAGAAATCCAAAGTTGCTGCAGCAAAAGCAGAACTTTATTCATTCGTTGCCTGACGCCGGGTCGGGTGGACCTCTGGTACAACCTCTGATTGCTTGGGGCCGGTATTCGATTAGCTGGAGGTGCAGTTGTACGGATCGTCGGTGCGGAAGTTGGGGTGATCCTCGTACGGCTTGACTCCGGCAGTCTTTTTTGTCGTCCCTCAGCTTCTCCACCTGCTGCATGACCCGCAGAAAGTTACCGCCCGCCAACTTCGTCAACTCATCCATCGTCCAGCCGCCACCCAGAAGCTCCGCAAAGAGGGTCGGATACGAGGAGACATCCTCCAGGCCCTTGGGTGTGCTAAAACAAGATAAAAGATCGATTAGTCCGAGTTCTAGATTTCCTATCACCCCACAAACACATCAAACACACATATTTCACAACTTTCTGCACAATTTATTTCAATATTCGTTAAACCATAAACTATATATGACATACAAAATATAAATTGAATAAACAAGCCAAAGGCACAACAAAGTGAGAATCGAATGGACAGCACTCTCTATGGGTAATAAAGCAGCATTCAAGTCAAGTCACATTCACATTCAGAGAAACAAATAAATAATGAACCAACACAACACAAGCCACAGAGGAAAATAAATAATAAATATACATACTCGTGTATGTATGTACATTCTGCAGGCCCTGGCCAGGCCTGGCCGGACACTCAAGTGCTCGGTAATCATATTTTATGAACAGGCATTTATACAAATAAATAATAATTTACTTTTATATGCAGGCGTTTAGGCCAAACACGATTTAAATGACACGAACCGGAGCATTCCTCTGTGTGAAGGAGCCACAAATGTACAGAGGGTGATGCATCTTCGATTGATTTTTATGGGTGTAAGTTAAAATATTTCTAATCCGAATCGATCATCGCAATCTGGTCCTTCAAGCGAGCGGGACCGTTATTGTGCCGCGGCAAGAGACGCGGCTCTACTTTTATACACATGTAGTATCGGGTATCTGTTATCGAACAAAGATTCCTTGAAACCAGCTGAATAGTACACCAAACACACTCTATATGTACCACCATATAAATGTGCCCCCCATTCTGCATCACCCTGTATTGGTTTGTATAAAATATTTCAAGCATTCTTCAGAAATAAAACCATAACAACAGCAGAACACAAAACAATTTATGTTCTATTTCCTCTTGGATTGTTCTGGGGGTGGCTTTTGGCTTTTGGCCATTTTGGAAATTTCACTCAATTCGATGTTTGAATGCTTGGCCAAATTGTTTTGTATGGCTGGGCTTTGTCGGTGTGCCTGCCGCTGGTGCGTGTTGCCAAATTAATAGCACTCATTTGCGGCTTTTGCGGGCAGAAAACTTAAAATTCAATTCACAATATTTGTACACAATAATCAGTAAAAGTAATGGCAATTTAATTAAATAAACGAAACTCGTGGAAAAACTACTGCAGTGGACAGGGTGTCACATGCTCAATGAAGCTTTAAGGTGAATATTCATTTGGGTATACCCCCAGGATCTCTCTCTCTGTCTATCTGTCCCTCTCTCTGTTTGTCTGTCTGTCTGTGTAGAGGTGTACGTATGTGGTTTGACACGAACCGGAAACAAGACCATTTGACATTTACTAATTTCATAGAATTTTAGATTATTTATTATGTCGTGTTCATGTTTGTTCCGTTTTTGGGAGTGGGCCTGGGTGTCTCGGCAATTGCCTCATAAATATTCATTTACGCAATTTCAGTTTTCTTGTTTTTTCTACCCAATTTTTGCGGTCGCGTTGCCCAAAAACCAAAACAAAATGAAGTTCATTTCACTGGAAATTGATTTACACGAAATATATTTTGCCCATTTGCCATTTGTTGTTTTGGGGTTGAATTTCCCCCCTGCAATATGCAGTACAACAAATTGCAGGCTGCTTACAACATTCTAGGCCATCATATACTCGAAATATTTAATTCAGAATTCACGCAGAGAGAGAGAGAGAGAGAGAGAGGGGACACGTTGGTTGGTTTATCAACATTTTTGGCCAGAATATTTTGTTTGTTTTCTACATTGTGTCCCACGATGCAATGAAATGGAAATCTATGCAAATGCACTTTCGCAGCAACACGAGGAATAATTACAATGATAATGAAGAGGGATGATGTGGCTGATGATGTTCATGGGGAGCCTGAAGCAGAAACTGGGTCATATGGTGGATCATTAGGGACTTAAAGTGTTTGTATTTTTGGGTAAAAATATTAAGGAATGTTGTTTTGTTTTCAATCTAGAAAATGATGTCTAGCACTGTCTTGTTTCGGGGGTTCTAAGAATGTTACCATGCAGAATGTTCTTTGCTCATCTCAAAATAGATATGTATGGCCATGGCATTCATTACACATTCATTCTCGTAGGCAGTTCTACTGCCAATTAAGTTGTCCATCAAGAGAGAGCCTTAATGAGCGATGATTCCCTGCTTACAATTTGGTATTACCGGATTCTTTTGTTCTCAACTCGACTCTTTTTTTTTAAGCGGTTTTATGGCTGGTCCATAGGTTCAATCCGTTTACTGGTAATCTTGTATCGCCTGCCACTCATTATCCGGAGGAGCTCATTAAATTATCTTAAAACTCGCAAACAGATTGCACAGGCTGCTCTGTTGGCTGGCCTCTTGGCGGCCAGAAAAGCGGAAAAGCGAAAAAAGAAAAGTGCCCATAATGAGCGGTAAAATAATAACGGTCTATCCACATCCACATCCATCTCCCATCCCATCCCCTTGCCCCATGCTCCTTGCCCCACCGCTGGCAATATGCCAATGTTAAGTCCTCGGACTTAAATATAATCAATTAATAACTTAAAAACACACACAAAAAAAATTAAAGAGAACAAAAGAGTAAAGAAGGAAGGAACCGAACAGCGCGAAAGCACCTGCAGGACCACACAGTCCGTCCATATGAGAGAGGGGGGAGGGGAGCTATATGAAAATGTGAATTTAAGTGAAATAAATGACTTTTACTTACTAATTAATGCCGTCGTAGCCGGCGCCGAGGATAACGTGATCGATGCCAGCGACGCGCTTAATGTGATTAATATGCGCTGTGTGCCAAAGCGAGAGTCCAGTGCGAGGGTCCAGTGCGAGAGTCCAGTGCAGAAGCAGAAGGATATTGGATATCGGAAGGTCGTGGCGGGGCGGTTGCCATTAAAAGACATGCCGCACGCCGATCGGCCAATAAATAGCCGAGATATAGCCATAGAAAACGGCCAATCTGGCGGTTCCGTAGGTTTGTGTAATTGGAAAAGTATACTTGATACTTCGCTAAGGACTCCACAACCCCCAATCATACATATTTAGTTTTCTCTGCTATTTGTGGGCCGATCTGGGTTGATCATTCGTCCCTGCTGCAGCGGACGGGGCGCCACATGGTCGACTCAGTGACCCGCCCGCGGAGGAGGAGGTACCGACGTCGAGCGGACTGGAAAGGCGGGGACAACAGCGTGGGACGCAAGGAAGAGGGCCATGGCAGTGGCCGGACGCAAAGGTCGCCCAGGGAAAAGGCCACAGCCTCGCGCGACAGAATCATGTCCCGAGGGCGCACGGCATCGTAGCCCCGTGCGCAGGAGCCGGCGGTGAGTTTTCGATGTCAGCCGGTCAGGCGACTGGAAAGGACAGCCCATCGAACATCGAACGCACACTCGCGCATATGAACCGGAAGACCAGAAGGGTGAAGCCCTGATAAACGATGGTGGGCATATCGGTGACAGCGGGCACGCAAGAGGTATTCCTGGCTACCGGAGGGGGCGACCTGGTAAAATGAAAGGAAGAGTTAAAGAAAGTAAATGAATAAATATTAACTTAATGACTTTACCTGGCGGGGTAAGAGGAGGAGATCGCGGCATAGCAGTTTGTGGCCAGAGAGTCCACCTGCTGACGTCTTGCGCGCGATCTTGGATGCAGTATCGATCCGCAAACACTGAAATGGGTAGGGACGCCTGAGGGCGCCCGGTTCAAAAAGAGGGCGCGCATGCCAACCTCAGCGGCGAAGGAAACCGAAAAGTGAAGGTTAAAGCATCGGGCCGCTTATCCGGGGAAATAGGTCATGAAATATACTCTCAGAAAAGGAATAAACAGCTCGTAATCTCTATTTGGATCTGGGGCTGGGGCTGGCTGGCTCATGATGACTCGGCGGTTGCCGAACACCAGAGCCGAAGACCCTGGGATCTAATCCAGAAATGTTCGATATGTTCGGTGTATGAACTTGCACATCTATATACTGTATAATTAGTGCTTCAACTCAAGTTGTTTACCTGTTTAAATAGAGGGGAGCTCAGAGGGTTAAGTTCGGTTTTCTCATCGGTATATATCGATAAGTCCACTTTTGAATGAATACATTTACAAAGCTAAGATATGGCAACGGAACACAAGCTGACAAAGATTGCGGATATAGCGGATCTGAGGGCACTACAGCGGCTATATCTCATAGATTGGCCGAGGCACTGCGTGGGCTACTTCTGGCTGGACAACTATTTGAGGTGGTTGCAAGATGATCCAGAAGTCAGGCACTTGACCTTCTACACGCTGGACAATGATTGGGAGACCGATGGACTGTTTCTACTCGTGGTAGGAAATAGTTAAGGGAAACCCTTCCATTTGTTTAATCCAGTTTTCTGACATCTTTCAGCATCGCTATCAACTGTTCTTCTGCAACCTGAGTAGACGGACACCGCAGCTGAAACTGGCTCTGAGGCTGCTGGACTGGTCTGGCGGCTACAAAGTGAGTGCCATTCACGAAGAGCATCATCTGGTGTACAGGGAGCTGCTGGCAGAGCTTCAACTAGGAATGGATCGAGAGAAAACACCCTTATGTATCGTCTATGCTGTCAGAAGGCCAAGGAGCTGGAAGTCGAGTGTCCCTCGGGCTACTACTTGGACAAAGTGCGGCTGGAGCATGCAGAACTCGTCAATGATCTGTGGTCCGCTCGTCATCCGGGCAGTCTGCATCTCATTCAACTGCTGATTTCGAATAATACAAATATAGGACTATACGAAAGGGAAACCGGGATGCTGTGTGCCTGGTGCTTGAGGTAGGAATTGGAATACTCACTAGATTACATCATTATCTAATTCATTCTCTCTAACGCAGACTGCAAAGCGGCTTCCTGGGCGCCCTGGAGGTGCGTAAATCCCATCAACGTCGCGGTCTGGGTGTTATTGTAGCCGCTGCCATATCCCAAGCAATAGCAAAGGACCTGCGGCAGGATGTGACGGCTCTAGTTAATTTAAGCAATGCAGCTGCCTGCAGGCTGTTCGAGAAGCTAAATTTTACGTTGGTGCAGGGCGAGCACTACTACTGGAGCATGAGCCTACCCAAAACGGGCGGCCAGATAGACTGGCCCAACAATGAATAAAAAGTGATGGAGATAGTGCATCCGTGCAACCGTAATGATCTATGATAAAGCTGATAAAGATCAGACCTAGACATCTATAAAATTGCACCTGTCTCTAAGTGTACCGAAAAGTAAGTAAAGGTTAGATAACATTCTCTATATAAAGCCCCAAAGGGCTCTACATTTTGCGGATAGTTGGGAAAATGGTGTCCCTCCAGAAGGCGGGCCTCAGGACCTGGAGCACCTGCAGAAACTTTACGCATGCGACCTATGCAAGTACTGTACAGAGTTCCAGTGTCTGGACAGTTTCATTGGTCTCTATACGACTCGGTCGCATCTCAAGAATGTGAAAGTTCTCACCTTCCCGAACCTTGAACTTGGACTGTTTGTGATTGTGGTAAACTCCCGACAGACTTTGGAAAATTCTTCGTATTTGTTTTTGCTCATGTGCACTTACCATTTGCCAGGATCGCTATCAGATCTTCGTCGGTTGTTTGGATACTGAGAACTCGGAGCAACTGTTGGAGCAGGCCCTACACGAGCTGGACTGGTGGGGAGGCATGCAATGCTCCTCCATACGTAGCAGATATGGTGCGGTTGTTGCCCGAGTCGTAAAAACCAAAGTGCCATTGAAGTTCGATCTGGAAAATAATTTGTACTTTCTTCCAAAGAAAGAGGCTTTGGAGTTGGACGTGGAGTGAGCAACTACCTAATGGTTGGCCAGGCCACACCACAGAATTTACCTTAGATCTTACCTTTCCAGAGTACCCTCTGGGTTCTATTTGAAAGCATTGTCGCAGCAGGACGCTCACGTGGTAGACAGCTCCTGGGAATGGAGTCATTCGGGTTCGTTCTTCTTTGTTGAACGCCAGATTCTCACGAGTATCTGCGTGGGCCTGTACCAGGAAGATAACCAAGAGCTGGTTGCTTGGTGTATAAGGTAAATTATCCTAAATGATCCTAAATGATAAACAATAAGAAGATATCATTATTTTACAGAGCACAAGATGGATTTCTGGCTGCCCTCCAGGTCAAAGATTCGCACCAACGTCGCGGCTTTGGGGCTGTGGTGGTGAAAGAGTATTCCAGACGAGTTGCTCTGCTGGATTATGATATTATAGCCGAAGTTTATCCGGGAAACAAGGCTTCTTCAGGCTTGTTTCGCAAATTGGGCTTCAAGGTCATCGATCAGTGCCGTTGGCTGGCGACAATGCCTTCCCAAGGAGACTTCATCTGGCCAGATGGAGAATGATAATAATTATTGATAAGAACTGCAATTAGAATATTATAAGATTACAACACAATATCTGTTCTTGGCACCTATATTACTGCTGTGTGTGGGAACTAAATAAACGATTGACTTAAGAGAAAACTGGTTGATAAAGAGAGGCGAATGATAGCATATACATTTAAGAGAGGCCTGCTAAGAGGTACAATCACCCCATTCTCGGAATGGTTTATACTCATTTTCGCTTGCTTATTTGCTGAGAGAGGTTGTGTGCTGTGCTCCAACGAAATGAGTTTTAAACTAAAAGTTATTGGATTGTCAGAGCTGGAGGCGTTTCAAAAGCTCTACAAACAAAACTGGCCCAAATACTGTCCGGAATACTATTGTCTCGATAATTTTATAGAATTTCTGAAGGCGGATCCACAAATCAAGAATTTGAAACTCTTTACCTTAGAGGGAGAGCAGGCCAGAGATGATGCGCTTTTTGTTGTTGTGGTTTGTAATGAGATATTCTTATATAACGAATAACATTTCTAAGAAGTACTCTTTAGGATCGCTATCAGGTTTTTGTGGGAAGTTTAAACAACACGAATGGACTTACGGAGCAGGCCCTGGATTTACTGGATTGGTCTTTTGGCTTCAAGTGCAGTTCCATACCTTCCAGACACATCGAAGCGTTGGATAATGTTGTTCGGTCAAAAGAATTGAATTTGGAGTTCGGGATGCCACTGATTTGTTTTATATGAAGGCAGAGGATGCCCTGAAGCTGAAGGTTGAGTAAGTGATTATATATTATATTATATATTATTATTATTATTATAATATATTCCTTCAGGCCTCCACCAGGTTTCATTTTTAAATCATTGAGTGAGGCAGATGCTCCGTTTGATCAATGAGGAATGGCCCAACCATCACTTGGGTTCTCTGTACTTCATCCAAAGACAAATTCGGATGTGCGTGAATGCTGGTCTGTATACAGAGGAAACCGAGGAATTGGTGGCCTGGTGCATCAGGTGAATGATGGGAACAGATTATAAGTCGAAGCCATCTTATAATCCTGTAAACTAATCTAAGGTTACAGGGCGGCTATTTGGGCGCCCTGCAGGTGAAAGACTGCCACAAGAGACGCGGCTTCGGGAGCCTCGTAACTGGGGAGATTTCACATCGCTTAGCCACCCAGGGACACGATGTGATGGCCCTCGTAGGTACCTTCAACAAGCCATCCGCTGGGATGTTCAGCAAGTTGGGCTTTCGGATCATCGACCAGTGCGTCTGGCTGAGAACGAAGCCCACGACTGGAGAGTTTACATGGCCCGATGGCGAGTAGTTACACTTGATTACTATAGATTTATAATAAAATATTACACATATTACATACATGAATAATAAAATATTAAAACTATTTTGTATACGCATATAACTTTGTATAAAAAATACGCAAAGCCAAGCGGCTTTATATTCTATCTGACTAGACACGACTTCTATGCCGCCAATTGGCTGAGTAAACGCTGACAGCGTTCCATTTGAGCAGGACTCTGCCGCACACTAGAATCCTCCAGCATCAGAGTCAGCAGCTTTCGCAAGCACTCGAGATCGTATTGCACATGGTAATCGCTCATTTTATAGGTATCAAAAAGTAAAAATTTGGTGGTCGTTGAACTGTCTACGAGTGCGGCCAATCGACGTGCGGATATAAACTCTAGAAGTTCTATAAAATCGAGGTAGTTGATGCCGAAGCTGGCCCGCAGCATGGTCTGGCAGTGGGCCTCAAAGTTATCCATTTGCTGGCAATCGGAGATCTCCTTCCGTACGGCCCTTAGGTTGTTCAGGAGGTTACGCCAGACCATCAGTATATTGCAGGCATTAAACCAGTTGTGATTGATCGATATGGTGTCGGTTAGGTTCCACACCTGATGGTACCAGCCGCTGGGAACAAACACGGCCTCATTGGCCGTCTGATTGATGGTAAAGTAATGCACCTTATGCTCTTCCAGCAACTGTTCGTTAATTCTGAAGGGCAGATTTCCAAGGCGGTCGCTTAGCTTGAGCTCCTCGCCGGGCGGCATAATCAACCACTTCTTGTGGCCCACAATGTTGGTGGACCAGCTGAACGAACCAAAGACATCCGAATGATAGGAGGTCCTAAAAACGAAAGGGAACGAAGAGTTATTCATTTGGGATAAATAGGTACTATAAGTTATATTTGTAGCTACCAAGAGTCCTTGGGTCCCATGTAAACGAAACGATAATCGTCTCGCTTCTGTCCAATCAACTGCTCGTTCAGCCAGTCGGAGGCAAAGTATTTAGGCACCTTGTAGAAATCATAGCCGGGCATTTGGGCAGCCAGATGCCAATCCTTGAGGTAGAGATTATCCGTCGTCTTCCCTGCCACGTTGCTATTTACTTCCTCCGCTTCGATCTCGATGCGGCTCTGCCAGCGGTTCAGGTAATCGTGAAAATTCAGCTCTACTTTGGCATGGCTGTTGAAGTAGGTGGCGTTGCAGTCGGCCACCGGCACTGGACAGTCGCCAATGCGTCTCCTGAGGTAGTCAAAATTGATGTGAGCCCCCGCCAAGGCACTGTTCGTAGTCCCATTTGCATTGGCATTGTCGTCCCCGTAGCTGTTGCTGGTCCATTGCTGACATTCCCAGTTGGTGGACACATCCGTAATGATGACGGGCCAATTGTGGTGCATGTATTTCCAGTAGAACTCGTTGTAGCTTAGTTCACTCGCCCCACGGCGCAGGACATTGTCTGGCGGCGCCGGGAACAGCTCCTTGTCATCTCGGGGAGGTGATTGCAGGCCCAACAGCTCGGCGCCCGCCCTCCTCTCTGCGGCCATACGATGTGGCAATGGAGTTCGATCCTCAAGGGGGCGGCACACATGCACTGGCTGTTTTCTCAAAATTTCAAAATTCTAAATTTCAATAATAAAATTAATTTTGCTACTAGTGTGACCGCGGCTGACCCTCAGAAATATACCAGAGTATACCGTCAATATACCATCAATATACCGTCAATATACCGTAAATATACTGACGAATTCAAGTTCTATTTTACATATTCCGATTTTGATCTTCTGTCGAATATTACTAGCTATATAAAACATTTAGCCATGCCCACATAATTATATCCGATTAATTAACCTATTTTCAACTTGACTGGTTTATTTTAAACACTTGCTTTTATTGCATTTTGCGTAAAAAGAGGTTTTAGCGAAAATGGTCAAACAAAAAACAAGTAGCGAAATAGGTCAATCAAGACAAACGAAAAAGGAAATTTTTTCATATTGCTCAATTTTGATATTCCATTGAATAATGCTGACAAACTAAATCTCTCAGCGATGCCCACATAAATTTATCCCATTGATGAATAAATTTTCTACAAGATTGGGTAGTTTTAATCCTTGCTTTTATTGTATTTGTTGTAAAAAAGGATTAAACGAAAAAGTTCAACAAAAAAACAGTCGCTATGTTGCGTGTAAGCCCTAGTATAGGCCTTTGTATACCCTATTTTGTTAATTTTATATGAAAGTATATATATGATATGAAGATAAAACGTAACTAATAAAGACCTTTTCTCAAATTAACATTTTTTAGACATATTCATGTTTATTATTAGTATCTTGTATATATATATCTCGATCGTGATACCTATTCTTGGTCTCTGCAAGAAAAAAATAAGCTTCAAATATCGTTGAAATAGGTTTAAAACAGAGACGAAATTGTTTTTGCCTGGGATGGAGCCTGGGATGACAAAAATATTCACAATTCTATAATATCCTTTTCCCCAGGGTATGTGTGTGTGGAATAAGCAACATTTGTGCGTGGATTGTCGGCAACTGGTTATCACCAATAAATACTCGTTTTTGATCTTCCGTTGAATATTACTAGCAATATAGATCTCTCAGCTTTGCCCACATAATTTTATATGATTGATGAATCAATTTTGTTGATGATTAACTATTTTTAAGTACTTGCATGTGTTGTATTTTGACTAAAACAAGGCTTAAACAAAAATGTTCAACAAAAAAACAGTCGCAGTGTTGTGACGTCAGTGTTGCTGGTATTTGCAGACTCATTTCTTGTCAACCAGAGTATGGGCATTTGTATACCCTATTTCGTAAATGTTATATAAAGATACTGTTTTCCAACCTGCTTTCAAACGTAATTAGTAAAGACCTTGTCTTAGATTGCATTTTTTGGCTATTCATGCATTCGATTAGGTTCTTGTATATAAATCCTGATCCCTATACAAATTCTTGGTCTTTGTAGAGAGACGATGAGCTGCAAAATATCGTTTAAAACAGAGACTGACTAGTTTCTTCACTAATAAGAGCCTGGGATGACAAACATATTCTCAATTCTATAATATCCATTTCGCCCAGGGTATGTGTGCATGGAACTGGCAACATGTTTGTGTATGGAATGGGACTCATTGCTGCGAACCGGGTATTGCCAAAAATATCTTCCGTCGAATATTTCAAGCTGGATAGAACATTTCGCCATGCCCATTTAATTTTATCCCATTAACGAATACTTTTTCTACAAGATTAAGCAATTTTAATTACTTGCATGTATTGTATTTTGACTAAAACACGGTTTACAAATAAATGTTGCCGCAACAGTGTGCGTGGAATGCGCAACATTGTGTATGGAATGGGACTCATTGTTGTCAATCGGGCCATTACCGGGCCAAATAAATACTCAAATATACGGTCTCATTTTCAAAATATTCCTCGATTTTGATCTTCCGTCGAATAATACTGGCTATATAGAACATTTAGCCATGCCCACATAATTTTATACGATTGATGAATCAATTTCCTACTTGATTGGTTTAATTTAAATAATTGCATTTATTGGATTTCTATATAACGTTGAAAATGAAATTTAATACATTGATGAAATTGACAAAATATACCGAAATATACCAAAGTATACCGTCTCATTTTAAAAAATACCGAAACTTACCGATGAATTTTGGAATTTTGGAAGAACGTAAATCGGTGTAACCGTATTTTCGTGGATGTATCGATACAACAGCTGATTGCTATCGACTGTGTACGAGAAAATACCGATGTTCGGCTCACGCAATATGCGATGTATTATCTTGCCAGGGAGCGCCAACATTTAAAAATTGGAAATTAAACAAACTGGTAAACATTTTTTCGTTAATTGTTTTATATTACTGAATTTCAGTTGCCCTTTGAGTTTTATTTGCTAAACATTTTACCATTTTCAAGTTTTTAACTACAATTTGGTTTTACATATGCGTGTCTGTGTGTATTCCGGATACCAAAACCAAAAATATCAAACGAAAAAGTAGATTAATCGTTTTGGAATTGAGATTGGAGAATTGAGATTCTGTATTATATATATGCGTGTATATGCATGTTTGTGTATGTTACTTCGGTTGAATATCTAGGCATATTCATATATGTATAAACTTTACAGATATTTATTTGGCGGCCACGCCTTGCAGGCGCGACCCGCGATCTATGAACTAACAACTGTCTCCGCATCAGAATCTGATCCGATACAATACTCGGATTTAGATTAAATTTTTTTTTGCTAGAAAACTATATAATGATCATACAAATGAGAGCATAGGTAAAAATGCTATTTACACATACAAAATCGTACAAAAACGTAACAATAGATCTTTATGTATATATTTATATAGATTTGCATTAGTTATTATTCTTCGGTTTCGGTTTAGAAAAATGCACAATTATTGGGGTTTTTCCACTTGCAATAATTCGGTATGGTGTATGTATAATTTGTTTACTTAGGCTAGGAGCATTTCACTAGATTTTCTTTCTTTCATGTGGTTTTTCTTTAGAAGGTACAGAGAGACTGACAAACTGACGACAGAGCGATGTGTTCTTCGGGGGAAAATGATGGAGAAATCGTGACTTCTATTGTGTACATATATTAATCCTATATTCCATATGGAATCTATGTACAATTTTCTGTGCGGTAGGCGGTGCCACGCCCACACTTACACACTTAAAAGCTAATTTAGTATTTATTACGCTATTCATTCTTTCAGTTTGAGTTCCGTCCGACTGCTGCAACTGCTTAAAAATTTAACTAAATATTTAATTTATGTCCCGCCTGAAGCCTGGGACTAAAGTACTATATTTAAAGTTCTGTTTACATATTTGAATACAATATTTTATTTTATTTTATTCATTTAAGTGTATGCTTTCCCACTAGCAAATATTTGCATTGAATTTGAATGCACAAAATCATTTACTTTAAATATTTTTATAATCTTTTTCTTTTGTTGTTTTCGTTTTATTCGTTTATTTATTACATACTTTGATATGTAGTTTTCGTGTAACTTATTCGGATAATGAAAATATCTGGGGGCTAAATGAGAAATGGGATTATTTGTTGGTCCAGCTTGGAGTTTTTTGAAACAAAGATATATTATTTCTGGTTAGAAAATAACTCAACATTTACAGGGAAATATGTGGGTTTTGTGTGTAGCTTATAATATATTTTATTTAGTTTTTTTGGCAGTCTGTAGATTGTCACCAAAATCAAAAGAAATTCGCTTCGTTTACACAGGGAGGGGGAAAGAGGAAAAATATTTCTTCTGCCTTTATTTATCTATTAACTATGTATTTAAAGCTTATACAAATCTTATGTGTATCTAGACTGTGAGTATGCTAAATTTTGTATCCTCTATACATAGAAATCCAAAGTTGCTGCAGCAAAAGCAGAACTTTATTCATTCGTTGCCTGACGCCGGGTCGGGTGGATCTCTGGTACAACCTCTGATTGCTTGGGGCCGGTATTCGATTAGCTGGAGGTGCAGTTGTACGGATCGTCGGTGCGGAAGTTGGGGTGATCCTCGTACGGCTTGACTCCGGCAGTCTTTTTGTCGTCCCTCAGCTTCTCCACCTGCTGCATGACCCGCAGAAAGTTACCGCCCGCCAACTTCGTCAACTCATCCATCGTCCAGCCGCCACCCAGAAGCTCCGCAAAGAGGGTCGGATACGAGGAGACATCCTCCAGGCCCTTGGGTGTGCTAAAACAAGATAAAAGATCGATTAGTCCGAGTTCTAGATTTCCTATCACCCCACAAACACATCAAACACACATATTTCAAAACTTTCTGCACAATTTATTTCAATATTCGTTAAACCATAAACTATATATGACAAACAAAATATAAATTGAATAAACAAGCCAAAGGCACAACAAAGTGAGAATCGAATGGACAGCACTCTCTATGGGTAATAAAGCAGCATTCAAGTCAAGTCACATTCACATTCAGAGAAACAAATAAATAATGAACCAACACAACACAAGCCACAGAGGAAAATAAATAATAAATATACATACTCGTGTATGTATGTACATTCTGCAGGCCCTGGCCAGGCCAGGCCGGACGCTCAAGTGCTCGGTAATCATATTTTATGAACAGGCATTTATACAAATAAATAATAATTTACTTTTATATGCAGGCGTTTAGGCCAAACACGATTTAAATGACACGAACCGGAGCATTCCTCTGTGTGAAGGAGTCACAAATGTACAGAGGGTGATGCATCTTCGATTGATTTGTATGGATGTAAGTTAAAATATTTCTAATCCGAATCGATCATCGCAATCTGGTCCTTCAAGCGAGCGGGACCGTTGTGTGCCGCGGCAAGAGACGCGGCTCTACTTTTATACACATGTAGTATCGGGTATCTGTTACCGAACAAAGGTTCCTTGAAACCAGCTGAATAATACACTCTATATGTAGCACCATATAAATGTGCCCCGCATTCTGCATCACCCTGTATTGGTTTGTATAAAATATTTCAAGCATTCTTCAGAAATAAAACCATAACAACAGCAGAACACAAAACAATTTATGTTCTATTTCCTCTTGGATTGTTCTGGGGGTGGCTTTTGGCTTTTGGCCATTTTGGAAATTTCACTCAATTCGATGTTTGAATGCTTGGCCAAATTGTTTTTGTATGGCTGGGCTTTGTCGGTGTGCCTGCCGCTGGTGCGTGTTGCCAAATTAATAGCACTCATTTGCGGCTTTTGCGGGCAGAAAACTTAAAATTCAATTCACAATATTTGTACACAATAATCAGTAAAAGTAATGGCAATTTAATTAAATAAACGAAACTCGTGGAAAAACTACTGCAGTGGACAGGGTGTCACATGCTCAATGAAGCTTTAAGGTGAATATTCATTTGGGTATACCCCCAGAATCTCTCTCTTTGTCTATCTGTCCCTCTCTATGTTTGTCTGTCTGTTTAGAGGTGTACGTATGTGGTTTGACACGAACCGGAAACAAGACCATTTGACATTTACTAATTTCATAGAATTTTAGATTATTTATTATGTCGTGTTCATGTTTGTTCCGTTTTTGGGAGTGGGCCTGGGTGTCTCGGCAATTGCCTCATAAATATTCATTTACGCAATTTCAGTTTTCTTGTTTTTTCTACCCAATTTTTGCGGTCGCGTTGCCCAAAAACCAAAACAAAATGAAGTTCACTTCACTGGAAATTGATTTACACGAAATATTTTTTGCCCATTTGCCATTTGTTGTTTTGGGGTTGAATTTCCCCCCTGCAATATGCAGTACAACAAATTGCAGGCTGCTTACAACATTCTAGGCCATCATATACTCGAAATATTTAATTCAGAATTCACGCAGAGAGAGAGAGAGAGAGAGAGAGAGAGAGAGGGGACACGTTGGTTGGTTTATCAACATTTTTGGCCAGAATATTTTGTTTGTTTTCTACATTGTGTCCCACGATGCAATGAAATGGAAATCTATGCAAATGCACTTTCGCAGCAACACGAGGAATAATTACAATGATAATGAAGAGGGATGATGTGGCTGATGATGTTCATGGGGAGCCTGAACCAGAAACTGGGTCATATGGTGGATCATTAGGGACTTAAAGTGTTTGTATTTTGGGTAAAAATATTAAGGAATGTTGGTTTGTTTTCAATCTAGAAAATTATGTCTAGCACTGTCTTGTTTCGGGGTTCTAAGAATGTTACCATGCAGAATGTTCTTTCCTCATCTCAAAATAGATACATATCTATAAAATATTCATTCTCGTAGGCAGTTCTACTGCCAATTAAGTTGTCCATCAAGAGAGAGCTTTAATGAGCGATGATTCCCTGCTTACAATTTGGTATTACCGGATGCTTTTGTTCTCAACTCGACTCTTTTTTAAGCGGTTTATGGCTGGTCCATAGGTTCAATCCGTTTACTGGTAATCTTGTATCGCCTGCCACTCATTATCCGGAGGGAGCTCATTAAATTATCTTAAAACTCGCAAACAGATTGCACAGGCTGCTCTGTTGGCTGGCCTCTTGGCGGCCAGAAAAGCGGAAAAGCGAAAAAAGAAAAGTGCCCATAATGAGCGGTAAAATAATAACGGTCTATCCACATCCACATCCATCTCCCATCCCATCCCCTTGCCCCATGCCCCTTTCGCCACCGCTGGCAATATGCCAATGTTAAGTCCTCGGACTTAAATATAATCAATTAATAACTTAAAAACACACACACAAAAAAATCAAGAGAACAAAAGAGTAAAGAAGGAAGGAACCGAACAGCGCGAAAGCACCTGCAGGACCACACAGTCCGTCCATATGAGAGAGGGGGGAGGGGAGCTATATGAAAATGTGAATTTAAGTGAAATAAATGACTTTTACTTACTAATTAATGCCGTCGTAGCCGGCGCCGAGGCCAACGTGATCGATGCCAGCGACGCGCTTAATGTGATTAATATGCGCTGTGTGCCAAAGCGAGAGTCCAGTGCGAGGGTCCAGTGCGAGAGTCCAGTGCAGAAGCAGAAGGATATTGGATATCGGAAGGTCGGGGCGGGGCGGTTGCCATTTGTTGTTAAGTTCATTAAGGGGTCCATTGTTGAGAGAGAGCATCAGAGGAGCATCATCATAAGTCAGCGTTATTAAAATTTTCGCGAATTTGAAATGTGTCCACGGGCCAGCCAAAAACAAAGGGCCAATGACATGAAAAGATAAAGAAAAAGGGAGAGAGAGGGTGAGGGTGAACATTAGACAGGTTCATTATACTACTTATTCAAGAAGCAAAAGAGAATGGATATGTCTTCTGAGGTCGAAGCATTAGACACCCTGGCGATACCAGAGACCCGGGGTACCTAGACTTTAACTCTCTTTTGGGCCGTCGTACGCCTCATCTCGGGCATGTGCCAAGCTGTGTATTTTGTTGTTGGATTCTTCGGTGCGAAAAGTAAGTATTTTGTGGGCCTTTTCTTATTGGATTCTGGGGAGCGACTCATGTGCCCAAGGCATTGACTCACAGGCGAGGCCGAGTAGGAAGAGAAAGCATCAAACCAAATTTCTTGGGCAAACGATAATACCCTGTGTAAGAGTATACAAAAATATATATATGGAAAGCAGAAGAATAGAGGTAGCAAGACAACGGAACAGGAAGTGATTACGGGACCCATTTTGATGGCCCGTCAAAAGCAATGGCAGAAAAATCAGAATCAGAAAGAGCACAGAGCTCAGAGACATAAGAAACAGAAGGCAATAATGGACTAGCTGAAACAATAGACTGACAATCAGGACCCGCCGAAGACAATGAAGACCGAAGACCGCTACGAGGACAGCACTGTGGCTCTGATTGATTTCGCACCGATAACTCATGGAAGGGAGAAGGAGATGGAGGACAGATATGCAGTTAGGGTTTAAGTATTTCCGATAACTTACCGACTGCATCGTGCACGGTCGAGTTGTCGCTGCAGGAGAGGAATTTCGAATAGAAATTGACCATCACGAGGCCCCCGTTCTTGGCCAGCGACTGCAGGATGTCGTCCTGCACGTTGCGGCTCGTGTTGCACAGCTCGTAGGCGGAGGAGTGTGAGAATATCACAGGGGCCTCGCTCACCTCCAGGGCGTCGCGCATAGTGCCCTTGGAGACGTGCGATAGGTCGACCATCATGCCCAGCCGATTCATTTCGCGGATGATTGTCTGAAACGATCACAAGAAGAGGGGAAAGTTCGTGTGAGAGGAATGTGGCACATTACTTAGTTGCTAATTAGTGCTAAGACTCCACCTTAGAGGTGCTTAGCCTTGGGCTGTGCAAATGCCCAAAGATACTCGTATAAAACCCTAAACCACATGTCATAAAACATAAGTAATGGCCGGAGGGCATCGGCAGGCCAAAAGACATCTAAAAACAGTTTCATTATGCATGAGATTTTATTTAACCTTTGACATACCCCAAAAGTAAATTGATATTGCTGTTCTTGTATGCGTTGCATGTGTGTGTGCGTGTGTGTGTCTTTTGTGTAATTTATATTTATGCGCGGATTTATGGGGTTTCGTGGAGAGTATCTTTGTATGTGTTCCACCCCACATGAGTGAGTGTGTGTGTGTCTGTGGGAGGGGGAGGGGTTTGCTACATAATTACTAATCTGATGCAAGTCGCCTCCTCCTCCTCCTCCTGCCCTTTAGTCCGCACTCCGGAGAGCAGCTACACAAATTATGTGGGCTAAATTTATTACACTGAAAGACATTAAATTAGGGAGTTGTGATTAAGCATTCGCGGAAAGGGAACATTTGCCCGAAGAAAGTCTGCCTTTTTTGTGGATGGATTGGATTTTAAATGTCGGAGATCAGATCTTTGGAGCCTGGAGTATGAAAACCAATGGCTACTTTGTGGCGTTTATCAAATGATAGAAATGAACACAAATTCAAATGAAAAGCCATGGAGTTCTTTTAACGAATTTTCCTTCGGGGAAGAGTCCCCTCTTTCTTTTGGGGGCTAATGTCAACGAAAATGTACAGTGTATTTTATGTCCGATGCCTTCTCGCAGATAATTTTTAATTGCAGGCATATACGAGTATACAACAAGGACAATAAGTGCGTACATTCATACCCATAACAGGATACATTAATGTATGTATATATGCGTATATATAGTACATATAAGAACCGTATTGTGATGTCAAAGGAGGCGGAGGCGGTGGCAGTGGCGGCATTTTGGTTCCTCTCCAAATTCGAAATTAGCCAACAATTTGTTGTTTCTGTTTCACAGTGTGTGAGTGTGTGTGTGTTCAATTGGGCGGAGTATGTACTTAATGGGCGTGGCATTAAAGGCTAGCGTAAACATGCACGGAGAAGGCTCAACTAATTGCAACTCCATATGTGTGTGTGTGTGTGTGTGTATACAGAAGTGTAGGCGTGTATGTGTGTTGAGTCGAGAAAATGTGTATTAAATGCTTATTGTCGCTTAATTACGTACACAAAATGGCAAATAGAAAAGGGATAACGAAGGATAAGGGGGCGGCACCGATCGAAGTACTGGCAGGGCAGGGCATGCCATTAAATCTTAATTAACGGTGCATAGACACATAGAGACACTCATGCAAATTAGTTTTATGTGCACGGTGCTCATTGAACTGTTTAGCAGATGTCACAGGAGGGATTTCAGTAAATTAAAATTACCCGAAATTCATTGGGTGATTAATTACTCGGCATGCGATACAAATAGCTGCAGATCCAAATAATTTGTCGACATAATTACGAGTATATTGATATTTATGCAGGACACTCGCAGAAAAAGGGGAAGCAGTGAATGGATGCCAAAGAATAAATGGCATCCAGCTGTACTCTCATTTTTCTCAGTGCATCAGGAACAAATAATCCCTCTGCTGAACTCGTAAAATATAAACAATTATAATCAATTCAATTGAATATGTTTACATGCTGGATTTTTAATTTTTCTGAAACGCATTTAATTGCCATTTTAATTGTGTATTTTTTATTTTTCTGCTGACGCTTGAACTTCGTGAAAGGTGGAAGGTGGGCGGAAGGCCTCTCTCTGCCGTTTTTCAAACACAAATTGGTATGATTTTTATGGGCAAACATTTTCCTTTTCATGCCAGATCTGGACATCGAGTAGCGGGCTCCTGTAAAAGGGACAATCGGACAAAAGGAGCGCCGTAGGCTGTGGGCTGTGGGAATTTAACAATGACAATCAGGGATATTTTCTTTTTGGGTGACAGCGGAAAAATTGCAATGAAAACTTTTCACATTTGCTCATTAATGTCAGGCAAAGCCTCAGGCATAGAGTTATTCGCTCGCTTTTCATTCGGATATACATGTATATTGATGGGAATGGCCTGGCCTGCCACTCGAACAATGCCCAGAGATTGACGGACTGACAGAAGCACAAATTGCGGGTTCTCGGAGCCATTCTGGAGGATCTCTGCCTCTCTTTTTCTCTCTGCTTTTATTCCTTTAAATAATTCCACGCAGATTAGCCGCCGGGCTTTGTGGAATTTATATTTCTACAATTTTTGTACGTTTCTGGCAACCGGCTATTAAATTGAAATTGTTTTACGTTCAGCTAAAAATTTGTTGCCAAAAATATTTAATATGCAATTTGTGAATTGGGGAAACGAACGAATTTCCAGAGATTTGCAGCTGCAGTGGCAATTAGTTTAAGCCAAACACAAAAACAGCAAAACCATCAGGCAGCAAAGCCGCATTTAAATTGAATTTATTTGCAAATTAATTTAAAATTTTGTTCAAATCTGCGCCAGAGCCCAGACCGACCCGCCCAAAAAATGCACAGAAAAATGATAAAAGACAAACCGAAACTCTGCTCCAGCGTGAATTGTAAATAAATAAACTCGGAGCGAAATCCGCAGCAAGTTGGCAGCCCTTTGCACAAATACACATACATTTACTCGCACGAGTGTGTGTGTGTGTGGCATTAGGGGGCACAATGGAAAAACTCATTAAAAGTTTAAATTGAAATCAAAATAAAATGCATATTCCTACGAGTCCTCCCTCAAGGCAGAGTGCAGTCTAAAATCGGTTAAAAGCAAGGATCTACCCCTTAGAAATGCCCCTCCCTTGCTCTTTTTTTAGTCTGCATAATTCCGATGGGAGCAGCATCCTCTCGGCTCTGCTGACCCAGTTATCAATTATCAATTATCGGCTAGGCCAGGGCAAACAAAAGAATGCATATTCCCAATCCAATTTGTAATTCCATTACTGACCCACTCTCAGCCACTAATAACATTTGATTTATATGTGTTTGGCGAATGCGTAAATGCGAATGCATTCAGGGCAAATAGAGCCAGAGCCAGGGCCATCCCTATCCCCAGTATTCCAGGAGCAGGAGGAGGCGTGCCTGTGGCAGAGGCAGTGGCGGTGGCGGTGGGAAACCGCCATCTTCTTGGGTTCTCGAGAGGTTGTTTAAATATTTGAAAATCCATTAAGCATATTGACAATGCCGATGTGTCTGTCTGTCTGACTGTCTATCCATCTGTATTGGTATTGGCATTGGTTTGCTTGTGCATGGCTATGTCTGGGACTCGTATTTGAATATGGCCGCCCCAAAGGCTTCCTCCTCCGCACTTTTTTCCCCCTTTAGAGCGCCTCTTTTCTTTCGCCCCTGCTGAATGGATCATTAGTGCAGCTAATGGCCCAGACAATAAATGGCGGGACCACGCCTACAATTTGAATTTGAATATGAATCGAAATGGCAGGGAGTCGAAGTCGAAGTCGATGCCGAAGTCAAAGTGGCAGCAGAAGGAGGAGGAGCAGCAGCAGGGGATATACATGTATATGGGTGGTATTCGAGGGATAACCACGAACAGACGCCGCTGGCATTTCCGGCCAAGAAGGCGGCGCCAGGGCCAAGACATAAAACGGATTTATTAGGTCATTGCTGGTTTCGGCCCAAGTGGGAGGCAGAAAGCCAGAACGGAAGCCGGAGGAAAACCCCAATACAGGGCAGGGGCTGAAGGAAATGAAGTGAAGACATGCGAGGAGCAAGCAAATTTTGGGGCGTGGAGTCTCATTATTTTGGCTAATAATTTTTGCAAAATGCCAAACAACTTTGTGCTGACACTGAAAATGTTATTTTGTAAATTGAAAATGGAAAAACAACAAGAATTGATGTATGAAAATGGCCAGAGGGGGACTTGCTTTCATTTCGGTGTCAATGGACCCGAAAATCAGGCAAGGCAACAAATTTATTGGCCTCGCCATAAAGTTTCATTAAATGGAACGAAATTTGAAAGATGAAACCAATTTTAAATACTCGTAGCTTGCTTAAATAAAGTACATCTCAAAGGAGTTCTAGAGACCACAAAAAGAGACCCTTTCGCATTCCGTATCTTGCAATTGTGATGCCCGGCGGGGGCCTTTGGCCATGATTACCAATCAAATGCCAACTGAAACCAAGCAAACTATTTACTCAAAGCTCAATTGCAGAGCATACACAGCGAGGAGTTCGCTTCGGGGTACTTAAACCCCTACTTATAAGCCCTGCTCAGGCTCAGCCTCGGTCTCGGTCTCGGTCTGGGTCTCTCTTCTTACTTCATTTTCCCCGAGCTTTTTCCTCTTGCCACGCCTGAAATAGCAGAAAAATGGTTGCCTCTTTCATCAGTTGCGTGGCTCGCATTACTCGACGTCTGTCTGCCTGTCTGTCTGTCAGTCTGTCAGTCAATCAGTCCGTCTGTCAGTCTTTCCGTCTGAGTCTATAATTGAGGCGCTTACTTAAAGGGAAAACGGAGCGGAGGAGTGCCAGGAGTTAGCAATCAAAGACAGAAAAATGGGAGATAGAGTGGGAGAAGTGCAACTGAAATAACAGCCCGGGGACACTGCCTGGCACAAGGTGCATACAGCAGCGTGCAGCGTGCAACGTGCAACAGCAGCATGCTTCAGCAGCCAAAGATAAGCATCCCAGAAGCAGAAGCAGAAACAAAATGAGATATAGGAGAGATGCGATGAACTAAAGCAAACACAAACCAGTGAAAATATGCCACGAAGTAGTAGCAGCAGCAGCAGCAGCAGCATCCGAGGCATGAGGCATGAGGCAGTGGCCGTGGCAGGAGTGTAATGAAAATGTTGCAATAAATTGCTTGGCAACCAAGGTAGAAATTAATTGGATAAATATTTCAGTTATGCGCTGCCCAGCATCGCCCTTTGAGAAAGTTAATTACTAGTAGTCTCTAGTTGCGAAACATTCCCTGACCCTAACCCTTTCGCCCACCCCCTCGCTCCCTTTCTCTGAAATCACGCATACGCCATGTGCCTCATCCCTGGACTTAAACTCTATGCAGAAATGAAATTTTTGCAGTTTTTTCTCCTGCTTCCTGTCAGATCTCCTGCCTGCCTGTCTGTCTCTGATAAAAATCAATTTAAAACGCGGAAAAGCAGACTCCAGGCTCCAAAGAGTCTCCCTGCTGCACTTACAATCAAATATTTATCTTATCATTGGGCAAAACCCTTACCCTTTTCTGGTCTTTTGCCAACACATTCTCACATATCCGCCAAGCAGAAAATTCCAAATTTGAATTGCAAATTTGATAAGCAGCAAAACACGGAAAACAGAAACGAAAAGAAGAGCTGTTCATGTGCCTGGTTAGGCACAGGCCAGATCTCTCTCTGGTCTGACTCTGACCTTTTCCTAGCTGACATTTAAATGTCAAAAACTGGCAGACGAAAAGCCAAATTAAATCTTCATTTCTTGGTGAGTTCTGTGGCAGCAGTATTCTGTTTCGGGGATGTGTCAACATGTCTTTTGCTGGTCTCAATTGCAAAATTGATTGGGACATTGCGCATACGTATACGACGCCGGTTGAGCGTTGAGCGTTGAGCACACGTGCCACGTTATTTAATGCATTTTTCAACTAACATTGACTTCGATTAGCTTGCTGAAAAATTCATTAAAAACTTTTAGCTGCCAAGACAGCCAGAAGGCAGCAGGCAGCCGGCAGCCAGCCGAGGCCAGTCGGAGTCGCTGTCGCTGTCTGGCAGGCAGGTTGAATATTTTATAAACTGTCGTTAGTGAACGCCCCCGCTCCTTCTGCCACCTTCTGCAACCTTTTGCTCCTCTGCAGAGCACACAATTTGTTGCAACAGTCAAGGAAGCAAGCAAGCAAGCAGGCAAGCAGGAAAAAAGACGAGCAAAATATAAGGTAAACGTGCTACAACAAAAAAATCAGTGGGATCACGGCTTCCAGTAACCCCTGCCTGCCTGCCAGGACTGCCACCCCTGCTGCAGTCCGCCAGTTGCTGGCCAAGATTGAAGCAAAGTCTGGGAAATGGATGCCCGTGTTGATGGCGACGTCTGAGCCCAGAGGGGCCGAGGAGGTGGAAGCTGGAGCTTCTGCAGCAGCAACTAATAGACAGGGACGTGGACGTGGACGTGGCTGTTTGGGATCTTGGTCCAAGATGGATGACAAAATGTTTGGCCAAAGTATTTATGGTGCAGGGCAGGAGAAAGAGAGACAGAGAGAGATTGCAGTCCGGGGGGCCAGAGGTCACCCGGGTTGCAGAGTTGTCAGGTGCAAACGTGAGTCCGCTTAGAAAATTGCCAATGTGGAAATCAATTTCATCAATTTTCTCTTGCTTTTCTTCGCCTCCTCCCACTGGGCCATGGCATGGGGAATATTTGGCCTTAGTGTGTGTGTGTGTGTGTGTGTGTGTGTGTGTGTGTGTTTTGTGGCAGAGAGAGAGAGAGAAAAAATGGAGTTGCCACGGTAGTTTTTCAACATAGAAGCGCATCAAATCGGTTGGGGTTTGCAGTTTGAATGATTTTTGATGGTGCACTTAGAAGCTTATGTAACTGGAACTTTGATGGGATCACAGGAGAAGCTTTTCACAGGCTAAGAGAGTTTTCCGATACGGATGTAACCCAGGATTCAGTATTCCTATTGAGATAGAACTTCATCAGGTGTGATTCTGTTGGATCTTTCTTTCTCTTTCAAAGTAGAATCATAAGAGCCGCACAATTTGTCAAACATATCTCCAGGGTATGCCCCGACTCCATACTTAATCATTCCGAGCCTGATTGAAAATAAGGAAATTGTTAAATGGATTTCGGCTGCGAGAAGGCTCCTGTCTCCCATGCTTTTTGGGGGGAACATCAAAGGTGGGGCCAAATCTCTTCCAGCAGACTGAAATTGTGTCTTAAGCTCGACTCAACATGCATTAGCAACAAGCTAGGCCTTCGGAGTGTGAACGGGTCAGGAGGGAGGCCCAGCCCTCTGACGGGAGAGCCACACAAAAGCCGCTTTTGCTGTTGCTGTTGAATACAGGAAAACACTGAGAGAAGAAAAGCGAACGGCACAGAAAAAAAAGGAAAACAAAGCCGTTACACATGTGTCAAGGTAATAACGTTGCTAGGGCCTGAACCGGGAATTGCTGGCATGGTATCCCCAGTCCCCAATGCCTATTCCCCAGTCCCACAGCTACACGAGTATCTCCGCCCTCTCCGGGCGTGTGTGTCTGTCTGTCTGTCGACAGGTGTGCACAATTTCCAGCTGAATCTCGGCCAGCTTTGGAATGGCCCTAAACCAAAGCCGCTCCCTTTCCATTCCCATTCCCATTCCCTTAGTGTCACATTTTTAGCCCTTTCATACGTGCCCAGACAAAGGCGAAAGGGTCAACACTATTTCGGGGCATTACGAGGCGGTTCTAGTTGTACGCCCGCCCCCTCCCGGTGGGGTTTCCTCCACCGCTGCTTCCCACCTCTCTGTTGCTGCTTGAGCTGCTGTTGAGCTTTACTTTTGGCGCATGTTATTGGCCAGACAAAAGCTGTGTAAATAGCATTTAAATCCCAGGTATTCTCCATTTTTTTCTCCAAATCGCCTTTGCCCTGCTTCGAGATTTCTCGGAGACCCAGAGCCAAGGAGTTTATAAATATAAATTAAATGGAAGTAGAGCCTCGACTGGCTCTAAAGTTTGTTTGAAAGATTACACAGTCCGAACGAGACCGAGCACGAGAATAATTTGTAAATTGATGCCTGAAACATGGGATATCCTTTACAGACACGAAATATTCCCCACATTTCTTGCAAAACGAATTCCAATCAAATTCGAAACTCTTTCTGTGCCAAACCCACTCGATTATGCAACAATTCGGGGGTCAGGCCTACCTGGGACCGACTACAATTAAATCGGCACAAGGGACAGCACTGGGCCTGGGCCTGGGCCTGGGACTGGCACTGGAGCTGAGGGACAGGGAAACATTTTTAATTGAAAATATTTGCCACTTTGGCACTGCCATTGACCGCAAACGCCCTGTCCGAAAACTGCAATTCGAGCTCCAGAATACAAATTTCCACAACAAAAACGAGACGAGAAAAGACAAATAAATGAACAGAAAACAGAAATAAATGCAAAGCCGAATGTCTTTGCCCCCAAAGAGGGGGAGGGGTAGGGGGATGGCTGACGGGCCTTCCAGGCACAGTTTATTGATTGCGCATTTAAATATTTTATTGCATTCTCCGGAAAACCAAACTAAGTTGCAAATGGATGTCCAAATATTTTAACATATTCTATGGCATCCCTTCCACACCTACCGCCCCTTTACTGCCCCTCCTTTCAGGTTTTCTTATGGGGCAAGGTGTCAACTTGTTTTTGTCAGATATTTGAGGCAATAATTTGTTGCATTCTGCTCTCTGGGTTGCCTCAGCATTCAGTGTTTAATTAAAATTCCCATTCAGTGGCTAAATGCAATTTCCATCTTCTGTTGCAGGTATTTTTAGCATACTCTTACTCCCTCTTCTCTTTTCCCTCCCCCCTGATCCTTCGTGAACCAAACATTTTTGTCAGTTCTTTTTTACGGTGCAATTTGTTCTATTTGTAATCGAATTATGCTGCATAGGAAATTCTGCAAATTTTTTATTGTTTGCCGAAAATTCCTCTTTTCAAATGACAAAAATCCCAAAATGTATCTCACATTGAAAAATCCCAATAATGCTGCAAGTTTTTTTTAGAGAACAACAAAATGTGACGCCGTGTTCCCATGGTAATTATGTATACGCCATGTGGCACACAGGAAGTGGTTGTGGCCCTGTCAAATGGTTGTTCATTTTGGATACAAATTTTCAAAGCAAAAGTTGGTGAACGAAGAAGTACCCTTTCGTTCAATTTGAAGAGGTAGAAGAGGTTTCCGTTCAAAAAAAAAAAACTTAAACCTAGGAGAAACATTCCCCTTAAGGAACGATTAATTTATGAATCATTACACCGATTATATCAGTCTCCTCTGGTTTATATCCGCTTTATGGCTAATGTATTATTCACTTTCACCGGTAGGGGTACACATCTTTCTCCACCCAAAACTCTACTCTCCGTATACGTAATGCTGAATCATTTGACCTTTGTAGACTTGCCTTCCCCAACGGGATGGCTTTTAGGCTTCATTCACCTTTCTATGTAATTTTTAATCATTTACAAAAATAAACACTGACGGCACTTAAGCCTTTTTTGCCACCCCATTCAGAACTCTACAGAAATGCCGAATCCACAGTAATCATTTCCCGGAACGGAACACGCATACGTGTGTACATATTCTCGCCCATTCTATATGTTATATTGAATCAGACACAAAAAGCTAACCTCCTGAACCTCCTTCAACTAAACCTTTTTGCCAGCCCACGCGTTGGCTTTAAGGTAGGCGTGGCACTCGGCCCATTTGCAGACGTGGCAATTAATTAATGCTCATTAGTGGAGCCGAGGGTCCTGACAGGCTGAATGAGAGGGAGAGAGAGCGAGAGTAGCATACAGCACACACAGAGGGGCGAAGCATAAAATTTGATAAGCATTTAAGCATGTAACTCTGCACTTCCGCTTTTGGTGTCTGTCTGTCTGTCTGTATGGGTGTCGTCTGCATGTAAGTGTGTGCGTGTGTGAGAGACAGATAGGCATAAGAGAGACAGTCAACTAATGCACAGGCTGCAATGATTTATTATTAGGTGGCTAAATTATTCACGCGTCCGTCGGGAGGATGGAGGAGCAGCAGCAGCAGCAGCACCAGGGATGCTGGAGAAACGGGGGGTGCAAATAAAGATTAATGATGGCATTGCCAGAATTTTTGCACGCCCCCGACCAACCTGTCAGGCCTGTCTATTTAACTGTCTAACCCAGCCCAGGGCCCTCTCTCGTTCTCGCTCTCGTTCTGGCTGTCTCTTGTTTTTGAAAGCTCTCCTTTGTGCAGATTTCCGCATCCATCGCGGAACATACTCATATTACATTACACATACAACACACAAGTCAGCATCGTCATCACCCCAGCCAACGCCATCACCCCAGCCACTGCCATCGCCATCGGCATGGCCATCGCCATCGCCATCATTGGGAGCGCCATTCAGTTGAGCGTGAAATTTATGCATACGTGTGTAGGTAGCAGGGCTACATATACACATCCATACATATGTATATATAAAGGTATATATATAGTGCACATTGTACAGTGTATATCCATGTGCACAGCAGCTTCCATCTGGTTTTTCGCAGTTGGTTTTTTGATCCACGATATGTTTCATTTACATTTTTCCCGGGAAAACTCTCTCTCTCTGACTCGCTCTCTCTGGCGCTTCACCTTTGACGTTTTAGTCGCGGTTCATAATTCTCATTAGAGCTGAACCCGGGCAGAGGACAGGGCAGGTCCCTGGTTGGGGCTTGCGGCAGTGGCCTGCCAGGGGAAGCTGCTGGTTTTCTGAATATTTCAAAAATTCATTTAAAGATTTTAAAGTTAATTCATTGAGGGCGTTTGGATGCCAGCAGAGCGTAAATGGATTGGGAAATTGTATTAAAATTGATCAAAAAACGATTTATAGTGAAAGCCAAGGCTAAGGCAGAGTTCTCTGTCTTTTTGCTGTAACAATCTATCACTTCTATCTATGAATGCCTGCATTTCTGGCAGTTGTTAATTTCGAAACATTTTGTTTACATTCAGTTGCAATTTCCTTTACATCCTGGTCCTTATTTTAAGCAATTTCCAATTTGTTTGCTTAACCAAAACATAATTTTCTTGCATTCATTTTGTGTGTGTGTGATTATACCTTATTAGACCTTTCCCTTTTGAGCAATTTGATTGCGGGCAGGACAAGAAATTATTGAAGTACGAGTATATTGATAGTTTGATAGTCTTCCCCTCCCCCGATGCCACATCAAACAATAACAATAATTCATTGAATATTCGAATGCGAGTGGGTAAACATAATTGAATATCATTTATGTTTATTACTTGTGGCCGCCCCCAATCGGCCTTTGATTCGAGTGCTCATGATATGCTCGTACAATGAATGTCTGGGGACATTCTGGGCTCGGCTGCTTCTGTGTTCTGTTTAGTAATCGATGCCTGGAATTGCACTATGCTGCAGCAAACAGCCTACAAATACAATAAATTTCAATTAAAATCGAAAAGTGTTTTCATATCCCCAAACCAGCAAACAATAAGTGAGGCAAGCATGTTGGCAATTTGGGCCAGGACTTGGACCTGGGCTCTCCATCTCCTTGACAGCAGCTGCCAGACCTGAGCCATGGCAGAGCTTTGTAATTTTAATTAAGTGGGAGAGAGATCAGGAGCAGGACAAGGCCCAGGTCCAGGACTCCTTGGAGTGGCCATTAAATATGCAGGCAGCTGGCCGAGCCTGATGATGATGGATAGTGGCAACTGACAGCAGCAGGCCAGGTCAGGATTTGTGGCCAGTGTGATAAGTGCACAGAGCAAAAAAGAGCATATTTTTCCAAGATTTTGCGGCTTAAATAAGTCATACTCGCACATTTACAATGATATTTCAACCACAATCATTGCCTATAAAAACTCTCACTGGTACATCATTTTGTGATCATATTTGAATGTACATTCGAGAAATGTTGCATCGTTTCTCTGAGTGTGTCTGAAAGGCTAAACCAGTGCTGAAAGATTCTCGGAAATCTTCACGAAAAAGTGCTGCTAAGTAAATTTAATTAAGTGCTTATGAGTTGGTTGCCACAGCAAACATGCATGTGACACCACAAGCCAAAGGAAGCACCACTAAAAGACAAAGAGTCCTTTGTTCTTCAGTTCATTTCGAGAGCCGAAAACAGGAGTTAACAAATTTCAACAATAAACTACAAAAATGCATCAACTTCCTGCTGGTTTTGTTGTGCCTTTATAATGAGCTACCTCTCTGCGCCTCTCTTTCAGCTGTTGAACAAATTTCGTAAAGCTTTTTCGGTATGTAAAACACTCTCCACACCCTACACCCTACACCCTGCCACCTTTCGCAGATGAGACATATTTAATATGCAGCGACCTCCAACCCACTGCTGCCACTGCACCGGTACTGGCACTGGCACTGTTTACATATTTTGTTTGCCCCTTGTTCATTATGTATTTAATTACGCTTTTGTGCATTTCACAACACTCTGCCACATATACTCGTACACCCACGCATGCTTCCAAACACTAAGCCGCAAAAAAGTTGGACTAGTGGAGAAAAAGTTTCTGGAGCTGCAGCTACAGCCCCTCCTGCTTCTCCTTCCACCTAAATGTCATTAACAATTTCTGCAACGCCCCAACAACTTGAAACTTTACGTGTAAAATAATCAAATTATAGTTTAATATTTAATTAAATATTTGTGAAGCTTAGTAGTGCAGTGCAGGTTACCCCTGCTCCTGCCTCTCCGCTCCTCCTGCTCCCATCATGCTTTATGTCTGTGGTTTGAGGAGTGTGGGCTTTGGAATATCTCTCTTATATGTGCATTTATTAATTTTTGGATTATTATGGGATGGAGACACATATTAATGTACAATATAAGTACTGGGTGACTGAATCTTCAAGACTGTGGTTTAGCATTCATTTTGGTCAATGGGCTATGAGATCTCCAGATGTGTTTCTTTAGAAAAGTGTCATGATGAAGAGACAACGAAATTAAAAAAAATAATGGCTTTTAAATACTTAATTTTAAAGTTTAAAGTACTGCCAAATTAGACCGAAAAAGAGTCGTTTTTAAATAATTATGTTTTTTATGTATTCTACTTAAATTATTCTCTGATGATAATGCACATTGAAGATGGATAAATATTGCGTACAAATATAACATAAATATCTCAAAAATTTAATTCAACTATGATGGATATAAGAATTGTAGAGACACTTTAATTGTTCAAAGCCAACGAAATGATTAAACGGATACACGGATACACCAATCTACATACAATCCCTACGATCCCTACAGCACACCTTTCAATGCTTTTCCCCTGCAATCCGTGTATAATTACATTATGCCCCCCCGTTTGGGTTTGAATGCAATTTTCCAACTTCCGCTTTTCCGCTTCGCGGCAAATGTTTTGTGCGGTTTGTGCATTACATAATTAGTGCGACTAGCGACTGCTTTTGTGCATATTGTGCAGGTGCAGTATTATTCGTGGCAGATCTGGCATATGGCCATTAGGCAAATCAATAAATATTTGATTATAATTGTTGATTTACAATTATTTGGTCGCACGGAATGAATAAACAACAAATTGCCGAGCAATTTGTTCGCTCAAAAAGTACAAATAAATATCAAATAAAATTATTTACGGAAACGACAATTGAAATTGATTTATTTGAAAGCAAATTTGCAACCAAAATCGGATGAAAATTGATGTTTAATTAGTGAAATAGCATTTCTGTAAAATACCTTAAGCAAGGAGTTCACAGTAAACTCTGGACCTAAATTAGTTAAAGTGAGAAACTATTATGTTGGAAACGGTTTCAATTGCTTTCCCGCTTTGCCAGGCATTTCCTTTCTTAGCCTCAGAGATTGGGGGAATTTCCCTTAAAGCATTTTAAAAGATTCATTGGGTTCCCTGAAGAGCTTCATTCCTTGGCAAGCCATAGACTGCGAGTGTATTCCCCGAAGTAGCTGCCACTCCCTCCACATACAACAGCAATTACAGAATGCATTATTGGCCTTTGTTTGAGCCATTTTGTTGGCATGGTCGGGTCTCTCATTTGGTTTCGTTGTTTAGCCAATTCAATTATGCACCGTCTACCTTTGTTTGCTTTTGCTCCACTCCTCCTACTCCACAGACCCTTCTCCTACTCCAAGAAGAATTGCCAGTGCCAGTGCCGAAGCCAGTGCCATTGCAGTGATGCCTATTACACACCTGTATGCACTCATTTCTCGGCATTCAGTCACGCATATGGCTCCCAGTACTCCCCTACGCCTACGTGAGCATTGACGGGGCAGCGAAATGAGTTTATAATAAGAATAATAATAATAATATGCTGGTGGCATAATGCATAAACATTTTGCCATTTATAAACGCCAGTCCTTACAGCAGGAGAGCAGGAGAGAACGCAGGACATACAGGCAACGACTGGGGCACGTAATGGAAATGAGTTAAAAAGTGTTGGCCCCCCACACACACTCACAGGGAGAGAGGAACACACACACATATGCACTGCATAATTGTGTCTGGGGAAAGGAGTGTGGGGTGTGGGGTGTGGGGTCTGCGCCTGGGAGGCCTTTACATTTTCCACGTGCTTGGGGTGAAAATGAGTGGCACTAATTTGATATGACATGAAATTAAATTTAAATAATTAAACGAATGCCTTTTGTGCTACTTTTGTTCTACCGTTGTGCTGCGGGCTCTCTGCTTTTCCTAGCCCACTTTTCCCATTTTGTTTTCAATTAATTTCGAATCAACACCAGCTCTGGGCCGTCTTTAAATGTTGATTAAGGAATTACATTAGTTATTGATGAAAACAGAGCCTCAAACTGTGGAAACTGTGTGTGTCTTAAACACATTCCCCCGCTCAAATATAAATCCCATTGAGCTATCGCCCAAAACGAGCATCAACCGCAGCAAATCAGCTCGTTTAATTTGAAAGCTTTACGATATGTATCCATCGAATGCTGCTCAATGCTTTAATGGCGGCAATAAAAACAATTATGCGTATAATCAACCAGTTGTGTGCGATTATTGCCCCTTGGGGGCTTTGCATACTTTTCCGCGCTCGGTGACAATTTCCAATTAAAACAAAAGCTGGTCGCACACCCGTAAATATACGTATTTACTTAATGTGCTTTTCAATATATTTAAACAACTATGACAAGTATGTGGCCATGCATTCCATTCCCCAGAGGATACAGGACACTCACAGAGAGACAGACTTCGAGTGAGAAATAGTTAATGAAAAATTTCGAATCAAAACCAATAATTCAATAGAGAGACTACAGCAAGACAATGGCAATGGGAAGTGAAGTATTGTGCTTGTCAGGCTATAGATTTAATTAATGTTAACACGACGACTTTGACATGCACACAATACAAATAGTTGGAGCCCACACTCACACACACACACACACACACAGAAGGAGGGCGGCATTCATTCCGGCTGCACTTGGCTCTGTGGATGACTGACAAATTGAAATGGTTGCCCGTTTGACTAAGTGACTGACTTTGCCTCAGACTACAATACACTCCATACATATACAGAGTACTCCTACGCAGCAATGCATTTGTGTGCGAGTGTTCAAGCATTTGCTTAATGTCTATTGTTGTACACACACTTTTGCACACGAGTATAGATGTGCTATAGTCATGCGTATGCGTATGCGTGTGAGAGGTTGTCATGTCTGGGCTATGCAGCTGCCATTTGGTTTGTTGGCACTCTAGTTGACTGGCTGGGTTTATTGTAAACATGTGTGCTAACAACTCCAAAGCCCCAACGCAGGCTGTCGGTCCATCTCTAGACGTTCAAGACAATACCAGAGACACACTCTCTTTGCTCTCTGGGCCATTAAATAGTGATTTCGCATGTGAAGTTCTTGTTCCAGAAGTTTAGCAGCAACTAACCGGAAAATCTCTTAAAGTATACCAGATCCATCTACGACTCGTATAGATAAGCACTCAATTTAAGCAAAATGTTTAGGAAAAGTAGTTTAGTTTAGTATAAAACAAACTGGCACACTTTCAACACTGAATCCATGCAGTGTTGCAAAATATCGACTTGGCGTTGCCACATTATTTCCTAATCGAAAGATGACAACATTTTCCTCTTTACTTTCACTAAATCCCCAGTAATACGCACTTTAAGCCGGGCAAAATGTCCTTGTATCTACCACCGACTCCCATCCTTTCAATCCACCAGCCGTAAAGTTCCACTCTGCTAATCCACTGTGATTCGCTTTCATAACTTTATGTGTGTGCCATAAATTTTTCGGCAGAGCCCCTAAATTAATTGCCACTGACTTTTTAATTAACTAAAACTTAATTGTTCTCCCTGTGCCCCCTGTCCACCGCTGTCAGCCGCATCTACCCGCATCGAAAATTCTGTGTTGCTGTGGCTGCTTGCTGCTGTTTTTGTGTTGGCCACGCGCTGGCTTTTGTATTAATAGCTCGTAAATATAAATTTCCAGAAAACAAAAAACTAATTGGTTTATTTGTCTGGCGTATTTGGCATAAAATTCGGTGGCAGCAACAGAAATTTGCACGCTGCATGAGTTTTCCCCCCACAATTAAAGAGAGCGGGAAATGCTGGAAAATCCCAGCCAAAAATTCATAGCGTATGAGTAATGTGGAAAAACTTTAGCCGGTCCGATCGATTTTCGCTTTGCTTTAAATTCCCTTTGGGTCAGATTTTTCATACAATTTTTTCAATTTCATATTGCGGACTTTTCCGCAGTTTTCCACCAGTTTTCTGCTGATGTCATTGCGAGCCACGAAAGTTTTACTATTATTGCCGTTCGGTTTTATTGCTGACTAAAGCAAAGTGTGCTGTCATTTATCGATTTTATAGCAACCCCCTCTCCACTCCACTCCACTCCAGTCATCCCCCTCCACATCTTCCACCCACTCAATGGATGCCGTGCCTTATCGCAGTGCCATATCTATATGGACAACGCCTCTGTTTGATTTGCACGCATTAAACTGTAATCTGGTCAAGGTTTATATTATGGTATTGTTGCTCATGCACATGGTTCTGGCCCTCTGGCTGGATCGTTTCATCTGGATTTTGTTTACAGTACGAGTATCTCGATGCCAATCCAT
The DNA here is from genome assembly GCA_008121275.1 of Drosophila lowei. Lineage (NCBI taxonomy): Eukaryota > Metazoa > Arthropoda > Insecta > Diptera > Drosophilidae > Drosophila > Drosophila lowei. The sequence goes on along the minus strand of CM017779.1, from coordinate 22,503,867 downwards.
TTGCCAATTTCCATTCCATTCCATGCCCCCCATTCGATCTCAATTTTTAATGCGCCACGCAAAAAATTTTGATTGATATTTCGAATTTATGACTCAGCCGAGGAATGCCAATGTACGTGTACGTACAAGCGAGATCTGTATAATCTCGGATGAGGGATAGACAGTGCGTGCCATGGCTGTAAGTCAAGTAGGTACTCAGGCAAAAAATATTTTAAAATTCTCTAAGGTAGGTGCATTGAATGAGGAGAATAATCATTTGATCTATCTATTGTTGTAGAAAGATGAAAAATTATAAAAAAAAGATAGAAATATCCCATTGATCAGGTAACGAGATGGTAAAATATTGAAATATATGTACAAACATAAAATATACCAATTTACTTTTAAGCATAATTATTTTTCATGATTTTCTTTCAGAGATTTCTTTTGAATTCAATTGTTATTAAAACATTGATATATCTCCCCCTCCCATTACTCAGTTATCGTGCATGTGATTTGGAACAAGTTTTTTTCATGCAATTGTTCTACCTTTTTGAAACGAACTGTACTGAATTTTATGGCACATCCGTTTGGGTCATTGTTTATCTATGAAAATTGTTTGAAGTACTTAGTTTTTCGAACGATCCTCAAGTAATTTGGAAAATATATGTATTGAGAATACATTTTTGTGGTGAAACATTAATCATTGAAGAGCTTCCAGCGAATTTTCTCTCAGATTTCCATTAAACAGAGTACGAGTACACTTTCATTCCTTTTCCAAACATCAGCTGAAACCCAAACCGCATAGAAAACACAAAAATTCCAAGTTATTTTCATTTCGTTTCTTATTGGTTCCTTTTCTTCTCTTCTCTTCGGTTCGCTTCCATTCCATTCCAATTTTTGTGCTATATGTTTCTCTATGTATATTGGACATTGAATCGATCAAAAATACATGCTCTTTTTTGTTGTCACATTTAAAAAAATAACTCCATTACAGTTACAACAATATATGTGTGTGTTCTGTGTGTCTGTTCTAATGCATAAATGCGAAAATACAGGAAAATTATTATACAATCATATCCTTATGTATGAGTGTATGTGTGTATGTGTGTTTTCTATAAATAAATAATATATAAAGTTGGTTCTCTTCATTCATTCCCCTGAAGTTGTTCTCACTTTGGTGTTGTGTGTGTGTGTGTGTGTTGCAATAAATATTCTCTTTTTAACATGAATAAAAAATAAAGTTCCGCCAACAGTTTCCATACCGGAAAAACAATGCGTCTTCCATTTACAACAGTACATAACATTCATATATATATGTGTATATATGTATAAATAGATTCCATATATGTGTAGGTATTTGTGTAGTTAGATATATATCAACAATTGCCCAGGTAGCAAGTTCTTTAAGAGTAAACGTAATAATAATAATCTATAGATGTATAAATATAAATGGTAATCGTAATAGTTTCCACTCCTCATCACTCTCTTCTCATCACTCTCTTCTCACAACTCTCCTCTCCTCTCATATCATATCATCGTAACAACAACAACTAGGGTTTTACAAGTGGCACATACAGTTCAGATCAATAGGCGTATAGTAGGTATATATATGTAGTATATATGTATAGGATATAGTGTTTAGGTATATAGTTTCTTTGTTTTGTTTTGTTTTTGTTTTATGGTCCAGCCAGTAGTGTGGCTCGCGGACCTCTTGAAAAACCGAAAGAAAAACAAGTAAAAAGTGCACACGCTTTTCTCAGCGGGCGTGAAATTTCATTTCGATGCTCGGGAAAAGTGAGTTAACAAAATGGTTTCGATTTCGGTTTTCGGTTTCAGTTTCAGTTTCGGTTTGTGGACAACAAAATACTCAGTATTATTGCTTTAAGGCGGTGCCAAAAACCCTACGCGAAGGTGGAGGCATCAAATGTGGACCACTTGTTCAAGTATTTCATCATTGTTAACCATTAAAGCATCCTGAGCAGGGTCGCTCCTTCTGCTGCTGCTTCGATGGAGCGCCCAAAAATAACCAAAAAGTCGCGTACAACCTTTTGCGCGACCGATCAGTCCTTCTTGTTGAGAAAGTGCAGGACATAGTGCAGTACCAGATCGTAGCAGTACTTGTACTCGGTCATATTCTCCACGAGCTGCGGCCTGTGACGGCGCACCGTTTTGACGGCCTGAAAGACATCGACCTCCCCGTGCTGGATGACCTGCTCGATGCACGCATTCGCGGCACAGTAGACACCGGCCCGACTGCGACCATCGGGCGAGACAACGCAGACGGGGCCGTAGTCGACCTTGTTCCGCCAGATCTCCACCATGTTCATCAGGTACACCAGGGAGTTCGTGGAGCTGGGCACCTTGTGGCCCATCGGCCAGCAGGTGAGCTGGAACAGCTGGACGGTTCGCGTGGGGGCCTTCACGCCGGCCATCATCTCCGTGAGCGAGACGATCTTCTTGTTGATCTTGAACTCCCACTGCTTGATGTTCGTGTAGCTCTTCGACATCACATAGTGCACGGAGAACACGGGGCCGTACTTCTCCATTTTGGACTTGTTCGGCCAGAAGGAGGGATACGACTGGGACTGGGAGGGCGGCTGGCACAGCACCACCACCGCGGAGCACTCCTGATCGTATACCAGGGACCAGAACTCACCCAGGGTGTGCTTCATGGGCCACTCGGTGACGATGTACTCGCGGGGCTTTGTATATCCGTCGACGAACACCGAGTTGATGTAGTCCGTGAAGGCGTTGCCCTGGAAGGAGGTGAGGTATGGCCGGAAATTGTCCGGCGGCACGCACAGCACATCCCTGTTCTTCTCTCTGTTGTCGGCGCGATGGCCGCCAGCACAGTCCCCGATGGTGAATCTCGGTGTCTGCTTGCAGATCTGATCGTACTCCATTTGGTACTCGTTCAGCTTGGTCCCGGAATTGCGACGGGCCTTGGCCTTCAGCCGATCCGAGAGCTCGGAGACGGGGAACCAGGTCTTGCCGCAGATTATGTGCTCCTCCAGGGTGTCGTAGATGAACTTGTACTGCTCCACATTCTCCACGAGACCCTTCCGCGATTGCCTCAGTTTCTTGAGGTAGCCAAAGACATTGAAGCACTCCTCCTCCTCCGCTAGTTCCAGATTGGCATCGATGGACATGTAGACGCCAGAGCGACCACCGCCATCGCTGCAGTGGACCAGAATGGGTCCCCGCATGTCGTCCTCGTCCTTGATGATGTTACCCACGACCAGGCGCACCCTCCGGCGGAACTCCAGCAGGGCGTTGGAGAAGGGACACGAGTGGGAGTACCATTCCGTGTAGTGGAACTGCAGGATCAGCCGCTCGTCACAGACCTCTCCCTGCTCGTTCTTCTTGTACAGCCGAAAGGTGCGAATGTGGAAGTTGGCCAGCTGCTCCTCCCTCACGATATTGATGTGAATGTCGCCGTACGTTTCGTGCACCTCCATGTTGGCCGGCCAGTATTGGTGGCACATCACCTTGGCAAAGTCAAAGGTCTTGGTGAGCATCACAATGGCGCTGATGTTCTCCTGCCAGACCATGCGCCAGTAGGCGACCACTGTCTCCAGCACCGGTCCCTGGGTCACGATGTAGGCATTCGGCTTGAGCAAACTGTCCACATAGGAGGCATTCACATAGTCCGAGTCCTGCAGTCCGCCCACCTTCTCCAGCACCACCCGATTGTAGTCATATGGAATGCACTTGGGATTCTGGTTCTTCTCCTGGTTGTTCTTCTTCATCGCATGCCGACAGGTGTTCGTCTCCACTTTGGCGGCTGTCTGGAACTCCAGCTTGTAGAGCACTGGGAACTTGCGGCGCAGATCGCACAGCTTCAGGAAATGCCGTATATCGATGGGTCCGTTGGGTATCGTCTTCGAGAGGCTGTTGTTCTCGTCGCGTGCCTCCAGCTTTATCCGCTCGAACGAGAGCAGGCCGCTGTTCAGCATGCTCAGCTTTATCGTGTTGGGTATGGAGACAATGGCGCGGCTCTTGCGCTGCTGCTTTTCGACGTCATCGTACCGTGCAGATGACCTCGACCTGTGCTTGCTCTGCTTCCCTCCTGCACCCCCAGCTCCGCCTGCTGTTGTGGCTGCTGTCATGGCTGCTGCTGCTGCTGCTGCTTGTGCTGCTTCTTCGCAGTTGTTCCCTGTAGAAGCTTCTGCTGCTGCTGCTGCCTCTGCCTCTGGTGACGCTGGTGCCCCTGCCTCTGTCCCTGCCACAAGCTGCTGCGTTGTCATCATCAATCACGATGCGGTGGCGAGGGTGTGCGTGGTGGTTCGTATAGGAGGAGGAAGTAGTCGATTAGTCCACTTGGCTCTTCATTTTCTCGGTGTTAGTACGGCTGGGGTTAGTAGTAATCGTTAGCTATTTGTTCACCTTTTCGCAGTGCGTTCCCGTTCGAAATACGATAGATATTTGGCCAGCAGGAATTTCGAATTTCGTGGCTGATTTTCTTGTATTTTCCTCTGTGTATCGCTCGCTGTGTATTTTGTGTATTCGTTTCGCTTTTATTTTCCTATTCTCTGCTTCCTTCTTTCTGGCTTTTCTCTTTTCTTTGTGGTCGTTCTCCACTACACTTCACAACTGCCACGGAGGTCTAGGTACAATTCTGGCAGCTGCCTCGTTGGGGCGAATTTCGTTCGTCGACTGAACCACAGTCCCCCACAAAGACACGACCCGAGCCGCATCTCAGCCATCCGATGGCATTCCCACCACACCACGAGCCCCACTCGGAGTGGGATTTTCGGGGCGAAATCCGCCAGCGAGAGAGCGCCCAGAGCGAGGAGAGTGCGTTTTCACCATGGCCCATGTGACTAACTGTCTGTGGCGCCTCTCGGGTGGGTGGGTGCCAGCGACGGGTATTTTTAGCGAGCGCGGGCGGACACTGTCGTTAAGTGGGGACACAGTGGGCACCACATGATTGACCATCGAATGTAATGGAATGTCGGCTGCTTAAGGACTATTTTTCACTATGAATTTCCCGCAGAACACATTTACATATTTCTTGGTAAAAGATGGCCCCAACAAAAGGGATAGAAATATGATTTCGTGCCATTAGGAATTGGTATAAATTTCCCGAAATATTCCTTAAAATTATAGCATTTTCATCATCTGGAATTATCAAATTTGTTAAACTCTTTTCTTTCCTTCCTCTCCCTGTACTTATCGCTGATTCTATATCATTATTACCCTAGTCCTTAATGGTTAAGTAAATAAATAAATAAAAAATATATCTTGCCATGGTATGCCTTCCACTTTCCTTGTGCCTGGTCCCACTGTGCCATTCACCTTATAGTATGAATGAAAATTTCGATTTTCCCATTGCCTGGTCGTTTTACTGGCGCGGCGAAAGATTTCCCATTTCGATTCCACCTCTTTCGCTCTTCCTATCTCTCGCTTTTCCTCGCTCTCTCTTCCCAAATTTAGCCCCTCTCTCGGCGCCTGCGCCTGGGGAGCATTTTCACTTTTCATTTTCGTATTTTGTTCGGTGGCATCTATTGTTTTGTGAATGTGTAATTGAAAATTCCGCAGGTTAAATGAGGAAGTGACGCTGAGCTGATTTCGGGCTGTTATTTTCCATATTTAATTGGCAGGGCAGGGCAGGGCGCTAGCCCAGAAAAACAGATGACAGACGCAAACATCCCAGGAATATATCATTTCTTTTTATGCATAAACAATCAAAATATTCCCCATTTCAGGGCGGGAATGGCCTCAGTAAATTTGCATACATTTCCTGCCTCGAATCAACAGCTGCGGCAGATGGTTTTGGTTTGTTGTTCTTTAAATGTTGCACTTTTGTTGCCACAAATTGTAGGTTTTTTTCTAGTATTTGTGTGTGTGTTTGTGCACATTTTATTTCCGCATGCACTTTGTCTGTCGCTGCGTTTCACTGTAAATAGCATTTGGCACTAGCCCACAGCCAAAGAGGAAGCGGACGGCGGCCAGAGGCCCGTCAAGATGTGCCATGAAGAACACCCAAAAAAAACAAGAAAGAAGGATCGATCTGTGGAACCGAAACACGGGATACTCTTTTAGATATGTCTATCTTTAATTCTTAGAATGAATTGTGTTTCTTTGCACATTAGTTGGCTCTGTAAGCATCTATAGACATATGAATGACTCGGAATCGGTGCTCAGAATAGCTATACCCCATCGTAAGGTGAGGGCATGAAAACACACCATCGGATTGCGTTGTAATCATGTTTGAACATCATCACGACGAGGAAATTTCGAATTTCAAAATAATTACACAGCCAGAGTCTCAGAAGAGAACGGAAATATTGTAAATGCTTGTGCAGGCTGTTGTTGGGTGGAAATTCGGATCAAAATGCGTTTGTCTCGAGTGGCCTTGATGTTTGACAGAATCAAGTTTGATGACCTCCTTCTCTCGTGTAGATTGCACAGAGTTTTTCGAATGGAAATTCAAGATCAGATGCATATTTACGGCAAATAGAGCTTTTTCCCCTTCGCTCTTAATCCCATGAAATCGATGCCTGGGAGCTCTCACAAATTCTGTTTAGAGCAATTTATAATATCCATAATGGTTTCAAGTATTCCTCGGCTGGTTGGCCGCAGCTTATGGGCCATTAATTCTGGTTGGACCGCAGAAATCGCTGGTCGGTCGGACGGCTCTAATTTAATATATATGATCCTGTGCTCAGGTCACACGAAAATCCCGCAGCTAAGGCCGCCCGGCAATTGTAAACTGTAGTAGGCACCTAATTTGAGAACTGTTGAACCATTTGGAGGGCAGGGCACAAAGCACAAAGCACACGGTGCCACCCACAGAAAGGGCACTTAAGTACATAACTGCCTTGCCTAGCCTTGCCCTGGCCTCCCCCATATTTCCCCTCCTTCCCGCCCGACACACTGCACATGTTTATGGCCAGGCTAACAAAGCGTTGACTGCGGTTGACCGTAGTTACAATGAAGTTGAGCGGGGGGGCCAAAAGGACGCATCATCAGCGACCAAATCCCCGTGTAAGCCGGCGACTGACAGAGGAACGGGCCAGAGGACAGAGGACCCACGCAACACACAGGACCCTCTTCGCCGAGGACCGAGCGTTCAACTAATTAGCATTAAATCAGGTGTAACAAGAACAAGAGACGAGGCAGCACCGAGGCACCGAAAGAGACTTACCTTCCCGAAGAGGGTGAGTCCGCCATGTTTCATATTGAAGGTCGGTGCGTCCGCATAACTCGAATCGGCCCAGGGCGTGTGGCAAGTGGAGGTGAGCGTCATATAGCGCACTCCGATCGCATAGAGAGTGCGTAGAACGGCCAGAGAACCGCCCAGCGAGTGGCCGCCCTCGACGCCAGTCAGCGAGCAGACCTGTTGGTTCTTGTGGGCATCAATGATGTCTGCAAGCAAAAAAAGATGGTACGGAAAGGGATTTAAAATATTTATCTCTACATGTATTTATTATGCTCATTCGAAGTGACAGAGTTCTAGCTGGAGTTTTGCGGTTTAAAACTTGGCTCTTGCCATAAGTAACATTTGTTGTTTCTGGTTATGGTCTGGTCTGGTCTGTCGTTCGCTCGAATGCCCCCATTGAGCACTACTCACAGTGCGGATGCGGTTAGTCTTTGGTGTCAGTCTCCCAGTATCCCAGTATCCCAGCATCCCAGTGGTGCTCCGTCTGTCAGTTTATCCTTTCTGTTTTGAGGATTCTCAGTCCCAGTCCCAGCCCCAGTGCCAGTGCCCGTCCAGTAAAACAAAACATTTCGCTGTGCCATGCAATATTTACGCTTGTCTTGGCCAGAACCAAAACCAAAGACAGAGAGAGACAGGGACAGGGCCCACAAACAGCTTTGATCTGTTTCTTGACATTCTATTTTGTTGCCAAGGCACTTGTCAAAATACTTGAACATTGTTCTTCGTTCGTCCATTCATTTATTATTGTTTTTAGCCAGCAAGGCTTGAACAATGTTTGCTTAAATTTTGCTCCTTGGCCAAGTTTTATGTGTGTGTATTTTCCGAGTGGAGTGCTGGGCCAAAAGCTGCCCAGAAACTTTTAATGGCTTCAAATAATAATTTTCCTTTGACATTTTTCCAGAGCTTTTCAAGTGCATCAAAGTGTCCTTGATGAATATGAATATGTTTGGACGGCCTTCTAACCTTTTTCGAATATTAAAGAAATATTATTGGGTATGGGGATTCCATTTAGATACTCGTATCAGCATATCCATTTCGATTTATCTGCAAATAATTGGGGAAACGTGTTTTTCTCCAGAGAGAGAGAGAGAGAGCCCACTCTGGGGCTCGATTATAATTTGTTGCAGGCTATTCAAATCAAGCATTTTGTGTGCCAGCCAATTTTGATAACATTTCGAATGTGTCGCACACAAAAGGGAAATCGGGTTAATAAATTTTCCCCACATAACGAACGGGCAAACGGCAAACGGCCCTATTTCCTGTGAGACCCCAAAACGAACTGAGAAACGATAATCGGGTAAGGGGGAACGGGGGAACGGGGGCACGGGAGAACAGGCAAAGGCACTCCAAGACACAGGACGCAGGATCCGCTGGCAATAAGCAAATAAGCTCTGCAAAATCAAAAGCAATGGAGGCCAAGGAAACGGGAATTGTGCTCCAATGTTGGCTCTGGCTCGGGCTCGGGCTCTGGCTGTGGCTCTGGTTCTCCATTGTTGCTGGCAAAACCAAATACCTGCCACAAAAACCTGGTCGATGTCGGAAACGTCGTTGCCGTAAAACCCTAAAATATGGAGCAAATAAACAAATGTTCGGGCAGGACCAATACATAGGGGATGGGATGGGAGGAATCCTTCTTGCCATTTCTCTGCGATGCCACTGCTTCCACTGCTTCCACAGCCATTGCGGCACAGTCAAGGCAACAGAAAGGCAACTCAAAGGCACTAAAATGCGCCACGTGAGCTGAAGTTCAATTCTGGGGCAGGGACTAGGACTCGCTTGCTCTTTGGTGCTGCATGTAATTGTCTGTGACTGTGGCCGGAGCGGAGCGGACCGGACCGGAGTTCTGGTGACCAGGGCCGTAATGTATAATAGATGGCCCCAATGTATCGGATGCGAATTGAGGCAATACTCATAGCACACAGAGAGCAGAGAGCGGCTCCACTCCGGTCCACCAATACGTTTCAAAATGAAAATCCCAAGCAAATGCCACTTGACGCAATAAACCAAAAGCAATGGCAACAGCAGCAGCAGCAGCAGCCCCAACAGTAGTGGCAGTGGCAGAAGAAGCCTTACAAAGGGGTAACAATGAAAGGGCAGTGAATGGGAGTGGATAGTGGAAGCTTAGATACCCTGAAGAGGTTGAGGAAAAGGACTGAAGAATTGTAGATGCTAAAGCATTCATTCTGTTCTCTGCCCTTCTTACTATTAACAAAATTAACTTTTATTTGGAATGTATAATCCCTTCTGGATAGCTTCCAATATTCGGTTAATGAAGGTTCTGTTTCTGGGAAATCTTATTCCACAAAGTGAATAAAATAATACTATTTATACACAATTTCTATCTTTCATTTATAGAGGATTGCCTTTGCATGTTTTATAATCGAATCTATATACATTTTATGTATTGTGATTATCATTTTCATTATTTTCAAAATTTTTCAATATCTGTCTATGATGTTTTGAATATTTTAGCTTGGCAAATATCTTGTCGTATGAAATATTCTATATTTCATATCCTTCCTATCTTTGGCCCAATCTGTTTATTATATATTTTCTATCCAAATCGTTCTACCCTTAACATGTTCCCTAGACTACAATTTCACCACCAAAATATCCACATTCCCTACGATCTCTGCTACCCAATGAATTCCCCATACCCCATTCGGAAAGAGCATTGAAGTGTACAGCTTGATGTGACCAAATACCTCTTTCGATCCTTATTTTTCTTTCTGCTGCAGCAGAATGCAATTTTCTCAATATCCTTTTCTCGGACTCTTGATGGGGATGCTGGTGTTGTTGGAGGAGGAGGAGGTGGAGTGGCAGTGTAAATTGAGGTTTACGCTTTTGAAGGTGAAAATTGAAAATTGCAAATAAAAACGATTCTCACATTTGGAGAGTGAGCAAAGCAAAGGAGTGGAGTGTGAAGGAGGGTGAGTGTGAGTGTGAGTGAGAGGGAGAGGCAGATGTAAAGTAGCAGCAGAACGCTGGCAGGTGACAGGACAGGAAAGGACACTGCCACTAGGATATACTTCGAGGTGGAGCTTTGTGTCTCGTCTGGGAGAATGTTGTTGGGTTTATGGAGCGCGATTGTAACGCTCATTTGTTTAGTTGCCCCAACCATGAGTCGAGAGTGGGACTAGTACTTCGACCAGGACTTCAACTCCCGCTCGGACACGGACCAGTACCAGTGCCAGTACCAGGACTTGGTTTCGTATTCGGAGTGAGTGACGGGGCACGTCACTCGTCGCGTTGTGTTTCGGTTCGTTAGCTTTGCATTTTTTACAATCACATTGGCAGGGACCAGCGGCAGCCCCAGCTCCCAGAGCGGCAGCTGGAAAGGAGTACCCCGGCAGGGTATGTGTGTGGCAGTGTGGCAGTGTGGCACGCCCTGCTGCATTTGCTCAATAGTCACTTGGATTCGCATTTTATTTACACGACATGTGAGCGAGGAGGAGCCAGGAGCAGCCAGGAGGAGGACACACAACAATTTCAACTGAATTTATTTGCAGTAGTTAAAATAAAATGTTGGCTTTTATTTTATTCAACAGCAGCTGGGATTTCAAAGGAAGACGAATGCAGGTTGTTTTGTTTTCGAGCCACTTTTTATTTTCGCACTCTGTTGTACTTTCTTTACGGCGTTGGTCAGTTCTTGTTCAAAGTCAAAGGACTTTGGTTGACTTCTGTTCGGCTCTTGGGTCTTTGAACTAGAACGAGTTTGTTTTGGGGACAAAATCCCCCAAGGGGATGGCAGATATGTAGAGATTTCTATGGGGACTAGTCCAAAAATAGGTTCTGTTTAGCACATATCTACTCTGGATATCCTCTGGATATTGGTAGTGTAATGGATTGATGCTCTAATTGTCTTAAGTAAATGCAAATTTTGTTCAATCATCGAGCATAAGGAATCTGCAGATAAAAAACCCATGCCAATGCTGTCACCCCTTTCCACTTCCACTTCCATTTCCAGACACTTCCTTTATCTGTTGGCCATTTCTCTGCCATTCTTTTATGCTTCTCTCCACTGCTCTTCTTTATGGTTTTCTTTTTTTTCCCCAGACTAGTAGAGTCCTCCAATTTTAATCAAATTTATTGCTCAATTTGCCACTTCAGTCGCTTCATTCAATCCAATTTCCGTTGCGAAAAAAAAAAAAGAAAAACCGCATCAATTAAGAGAAATTTTTATGCTGACTGCGAAAGAGACATCAGACGTCCCAGAAGACTGGCAAATTGTTCACTTTTCTGTTTGCTGTCGAGTGTTTGGGGGAAAGCTGCACATTTTCTTCTGGATCTGCGCACCTTTCATCGGAGAAAAACACATGCAAATGCCATTTGATCCGCTCCCTAATCCATTCGGTCCTTTGTAGTTCTTCACTCGATTCACTGTACAATATTTTTCTGGCTAAAAGTTTTCCTGTTTTATTTTTCTTGTTGTTTTGTCTTCAGCCATGATTTATTGACATTTCCATTTACGGCTACGTAAATGTTTCAACGCAAATGCCGGAAGCGATTTGTTGGTTATGCTTTCAGTTTTCGGTTTCGTTTCCCTTTCAGTTTTCTTTTGGCCGTTTTCCTGTGTATGCAGCTGCAATACAAAAAATATGGCCAAGACTCAACTCAGACTCGAGTGAAAAATGGCCCGGGCAGAGGCAGAGGCAGAGGCAGAGGCAGAGGCAGGAGTGCAAATCAAAATGCAAAACGGAAAACAAACAGGGAAACGAAACACAAATGCTGGCCGGGGAGTCGAAGCATAAGTCAGAAGTTGCTACTTCTGCAATTTCAGTGCCTCTGTGCAGCATTTTCAGCTTTGCGGTACCCTTGAAGAAGGTATAATGTTTCTATCAGATGATGGATATGCAGAGCAGGAGGTACTTTTGAGCCTTTAGAGGATACAGTGGATTCGGCGTCAGTCTGTTTATTTCATGTACCTTTCTCTTAGCTTCAAATTTGATGTTTCGTAGATTGGTATTATCTATCAAAACAAAACTCTTTGCCTGGAGCCCTCAGGGTATCTACAGCTTCGGCACCCAAATCTATACTTCTTGTTCTATGTTCTGTTTGCTATTTGGCAAGTGCTCTTGCGGCTGACTTACAAAGAAATATGGACTGTTTTTCTTCGCTTAAACGAGGCCTCTCCGGTGCGGCAACTATGTAGGTGAGTGCAGCGTATCAAAGGAAATGGTGCAAAAATATGGCACGCGGTAAGCAGCTGCCTCAAGGGCCGCCGCCGCCGACGCCACTGCCACTGCGGACTCCTGCCACTGTTACTGCCACAGTTGCAGCAACTGCTTTTTGGTAGTCGGCCAAGATACTTTTCAACAACTTTGCCAAAGACTCGCGAGTCAAAGTTTTCCGGCATAGCTCTCTCCCCAACCCCCCCACCAAAAAAACCAAACCCAAGAGTGCAAAACGAACAACTCGAATGCCTGGCATACTTTCCTTGCCTTTCCGTTCAGTTTTGGTTTAAGTCTGGTTTGGGGAAACTTTCGGGGAATGTTTTTTTTTCCTGGCATAGGTCCTGCCCACGCGGCGTATGTGTGATATTTGCTGTTGTTGGCTGACTGTTGACTTACCCTGCGCCGAGGTGCACGTGGTTAACTGCGGGGAGTACCGATCCGTGAGGCGCTTGATCACATCAATCTGCTCTAAGGTGAGCTGCACAGCATCCCGATGCTGGGCCTCGCAGGGCACATATGCGGCCCAGAACTGGAAAAGAGAATTAGTTTGGCAATCATTAGAATGAAAGAATATTTAGAGGAATATTTTCACATTGATAGGAATATTGTAAGCTTTACTTACGGGCTATATAACCTATATAGCCCTATAACCTATGGCAAAGACTAAACAATACCCACAGTCTCTTGCGAGGCGCACTAAAGACTTACTTTTCGGTCGAAAATATCCAACAACAAAGTACAACAAAGTAGTTCCAGAGAGAATTAAAGTACCAAGACTCCGCGCACCAGTACCATGAAGCACCGAACGTGTTGCCTGATGCAATATCTTTGTATTTTATAGCGTTTTCCGATAGTATCTACAAACAAAACTAAAGTAACCCTACTTTGAAGTTCCCTTCTTAAGTCAGTGATATTTATTATCCCCAGCATCTTTTCGTTTCTTTCAAAAACTTTTTTGTTAATTGCACCTTATTACGGAAAAAGTGATATATATCCCTCTATAAACAGCGACTCCTCAAGAGAGCACCGAAACAACAAACAACAAAAAATCCCAGCAAAGAAGCGGGAAAACTGTTCTATCACGTTATATCATTAAAGGAAATAAAAGCACGTACGTGTCTCCTTGGACCTGGGAGTGGAAAGTGGCAAAAAACAATTCCGGAAACACAACCAAACAAAAAAAAGAGCAATTAAAAAGTTTTGGCTTTTTGCTGGGCATAAAAAGCAGGAGGGGGGAGAAGCAGTAGCAGAGCGGAGCGGAGAGAAAGCCCTGGCAAATGTAATAAATAATTTTTAATATAAATTCGTGAGAGAGGCCCAAGCAGAGGAACCAGGAACCATGAGCCATGAGCCATGAACCATGAGCCAGGAAGAAGCAAAGAACATTCTCTGGGTCTTTGGCCAAGCACGTATCCAGGCCTCTCTCCCTGCTGCCGATTTTGGGAGGCCCTGCCTCAGGGCAGTAAATTAAAAGCAAAACAAGGAACACTCTAAATGTGCATTTGTTCTGTTTGCAGGAGGCCATACATCAGGATGAGGCTCCCGCTCCTGCTCCTGCTCCTGCTGCTCCTCTTCCTCTCCTGTTGATGATGATGATAAAGTTTGGCGTAATTCATAGAGAAAATTCGGAGCTCGGCCGGCATCCGAGATGTGCATATGAAATATGTAAAACTTTTCAATAAACGAGTCACAGAAAAAACAATTACCATCCCGGCGAGTGCGGCGGCGGGTCTGAAGTGTTCGTCGAGTTAGTAGTGCAATTGGATTTGCGAGAGCTCCCCTTTGGGTCAACCTGGCTGTTGGCTCTGCATTTGTGCAATTTTAATTGCACAACAGACGAGGAAATTTGTGGAGTCCCCACACAGACACGCTCTCGCTCTAGCCACCTCTATCTCTCTCTCTCTCTTTCTCTGCTCAACCAAATAAACACTGAACAATAACAAGGACAACTGCAAATTTTATTCCCAGAACCAGGCAAAAGTTTATCCACCTGCACCTGCATCCTGCAGCAGGTCCTGGTCCTCTCCACCAACCACCTACTATTCCCAGTGTTGATTTTTAGTTTGGTTTCTCCTCTTCATTTCAGAGAGAGCTCTCTTATGCAGAGCATACTGGTACGTACGTACGTACAATCCATGGAATGGGCTGCCGGATGGGCTCTGGGCTCTGGACTCTGGACTATGGATGGTATGGGTGTGGGCTGTTGTGGTGTGGTGTGTGCGAGGAGGGTCATATCAGGTGGCCAAAGTGCATGAACTAATGTTCAATTCGGGTTAATTGTATGGACTATACAGTGCTAACTATGCCCTGACTGCGTTCATTACCATTTTGCGTTCATTTGCGTACATTTCCCCCCTGCAGATATTCTATCTCCCGGGGCATTACTCGTAGGTGTCCCTGTTCCTGTCGTCCCATCTATGGGCTTTGGGTGTAATAATGAAATGCACCGATAAATGATAGCCATGCTAATGCCTCTTGTTTTTGTATTCCTGGACCTGCTGCTGGGTGCAAAACTTAAACATTTTTCGTGTTAAATATGATTGAAGCGCATATGATTCCGCCTCTGGTAATTTGCTTAATTACGAGAACTAATTCGATGGCTATGGAAAGCATCGCAAATGTGAAATTTTGAAGCTGCTAACGAGCTGCGAGGGGATTATTTCAAGTCTGATTATGATGGGTGATGGGTGGGAGAAAGAACATCTGTTTTTGGGGAAAAGCACACGGTGGAAGGAACGGTATGGTAGTGGTAATGGTGTAAAAACACTTCATAAACCTCGTTATATTTAAATTTTAATTGGGTATTTACAAGCTCAAAACAGGACTACTTCATAAACTGGAAAGATCTAGCATACAAAGAGTGTTAGCACGAGGGTGGATCAAGACGCAGGTATGCGACGTACGAAAATGCAGAATGAGTCCGAAGTCACCGTCGAAACAAGAAATGCAGGTGGTGGCCGGTTGAAACGGGGGTGGGAACGTATTATGTGAGTTCTCGCTTACAAGGTAAGGCCGGCCGAGAGCCGTGTGGATCGTGTGGATCGTGTGGATCGTATGGATCGTGATAACAGCGCGAGCCCGCTTACAGAGAGCGCTGTAGTTGGGGTGCTGTTAACCTGGGGTGCTAACAGCGCGGTTGCCCTATTACAGCTGTTCCCCTGAGTAAAGAGCAATACTTATGTATCCATCTATGATTACGATTAAAACCTCTTCTACTCCTAACTAATTGAAACATTATAGAGTCTATAAATGATTCACCAACCCGCAAAAAAACACATTCATTAGTTCATTAGATACATTCCTGTTTCCTGTTTCCCGTTTCCCTTCCATTTAGATACCCTCAACACCTATTTAGGTAAAAGTACATTCTCACCTCCGTATCTCCGACTCCCTTATCGATTAGAGCACAGCACAACTCTTTCGCTTCACAAAAAAAAAGTCCCCTCCCCGAAATAAAGCAATTTGCAGTAAACGTATTCTTTTTTCGTTTTGTGTGGCATTGCTCTCGGAACATTTTGCAAGGCAGATAAGGTAAATGCCCCGACACTTCGACATTACCGCAGACAGCGGACTCTTAGAGGCAGACAGAGGAAAACTGAGGGAATGGCCAGGAAAAAAACCTCTCGCTTGCTTTTTTTTGGCGCTTTGTTGGCGTTATTTTGACGCGTACTTTGCATTTCTCTGGCCCTTTTTTTGTTGGTTCGTTTTGTTTAATTTTTCCGCGAGAGCCGGGGAAAAGCCTCTTAAAACATTTTTGCAGGCATTAAAAGCGGTCGAGTGCGGTAAGGGCTTGGAGATGAGTTGTCTGAATGTCCGTCTGGCATTTGATTGAGCGAGGAGAAGGAGGAGGCGGAGGACTAGAAGGACCGACTGAAAGACAGGCAACAGGTAACGCGTCGTATGAGCAATTTTCTAAGCCCCAAGCCAGTGGTTTTTGAAGCGATGATTGTGTTTTGCTGAATTTCCCTTGTATTTTCTGTGTATTTTCCTTGGATTTTCTCGGTGTATTTTCAGTGTGTTGTACCTCTGTTCTTTGTTCAGCTTTTGCCAGTTCGAGGCTGCATTCTTTCGAGGCTCAGGCCCTGGCACTGGCTCTGACTCTGGGGGCAGGAAAATATTTCATTTATGGCAAGTCTCCTGCGGCACCTGTTGATGGTTGGCCCTGTGTGTGTTATCCCATCCTGGTATCCTTGCAGCCTCGCAGGCTCGTATGACTTTACAATGGCAAAGTACCTTTGTTTGTATTCCAGCAGAGAAAAGCAGGAGAGAGGGAGACGGAGACCGAGGGACCCAGCAGGAGTGGCTGCCTTTTGTGTGTTTGCTTTCAAAGGCCTCTTCAAGTGTGTTTAAGTCCTGGCACTTGGCCATTAGCCACATGCCACGCCCACCTGTATACTATATGGGTACTACCGTCATCATCGTCGTCATTATCATTGTCGCCAAAGTGTTGTCAACGTCTCAATGGCGTCGCCTTGTGGTATCCGCATCACCAGGAACATCATGATGGGGCATCTTCCAGGGAGTGTTGCCATCACCATTAACATTCTGCTGGTCCTGTGCATCCTTGTTCCACTCCTCCTCCGCCTCCGCCTCCTCCGCCGCACAAAGCATATTAATATTTAAAGTTGTTTGGCGGCGGCAACAACGGGGGAGACATTTCCCTCAAGGACAACATTTGGGGGCTTCCAGTTAATTGTGAATGCTTCAGGTGTTGTCGGAGGACACTGGGATGGTGGGCTGCTGGGGGTTGTGGCTATACGGAGTTTTCCTTGGCTACATGCGTGATTTGTTGGCAATGGCTGGCACGTGTGAATGTGTTTGCTCAGTGTGTGTGTGTGTGTTCCGTGTGTGTGTCTGCGGTTATTTGTGCAACCTTGTGGCTAATGTAACTGTTGTCGTTCTTGTTGCTCCGACATTCATTTATTAAAGAGAATGCAGCAGCAGCTGGGGTCTGCGGCTGCCCAGAGCCTTGAGCAGATTTATGCTGCACATATAAATAATAAATATCCTGTATTTAAATTCAAGGACTGCTTAAAGCGACTTAAGTTCTTGTCAGACTTTAAGTTTTGCTTTGTCAAGAAAAAACATCAAAGATAACATTCAGGCTTGAAGGAGCCATCCTTCGCAACCGCAATAAATATTTTATAATAATTAATTATTTTGCAAAGCCCTAGAATAACTACATTGATGCCTCAAGCATTCCATTTAATTAAAATGTATCTGAATAAAGTACATAAAGTGCAATTCCATATTTTAATGCCATTTCATCAGCATTCCTGAGCTTAGCACTCCTGGTATTTCGGTGTCAGTTTTAAGCAGCAAATGCCCTGAATGCCCTGAATGCCATGAATGTGTTTGCGAGGAATTTAAAATGTACTATGTTTTCACTTTGGAGGAAACCTTGGGATTTGATTGCCTTGCGGCATTGTTGGCTGGCTGCTGCCTGCCCTGTCCCTTCTGTTGCCTGCAAATGAATGCATACCATAATTATTATGAAAGGGGAAATGCCAGCAGCTTGTGGCGACTGGACCCTGGACCCTGGGCCAAAGCCGCAAGCGCAACACCTTGGCCGGCCACCAACAGCTATGCAGCAGGAGGCAAATACATAAGCCCGAGCAAATTCCCCAAACCAAAATCATTTACACAAGAGACAGACCGACAAAAACCTGGGACCGGCCCTGGTCCTGTCTCAGTCCCTGTCCCTGGGCCCCTTCTGGGGGTTCAACGGGTACTTCCGCTCTTGTGTCTGTTGTCTAACCCAACACTAAATACTTTTTAAAAGTAAATATAAATTTCCAGCTAACGTTGCAACAAGATAAGCATTGCAGCAGTGCCACAAAAGGCGGCAGGAAAAGTAGGCTCGAGTCGAATGGAGCAATACTCTTGGGGAACGAATCCTGGACTCATCACAACACTTTTGGGAAAGCTTTCAAAGAATCCTGTTTAAGGAAACTTCCATTTTTGAAGCTAATTATGAACACATTTCCACATCTGAACAACTTTAAAGCCCCCTTTGGAAGGGTATCGCAGGGGACATGCAGCCATGTCCGCCGTGTCCTGCATGTCCTGGCCCAGATTACAGCCAGAAACGTCGTCGTTCTCGTTCCCGTTCTCGTCGACGACTGTTCGTTGCGGTCACATCCGCTCTGTGCCAGTCGCTGCTCGTTCCGTCCCGTCCGTCCTTCGTTCTAGCCTCCTACACTCCTACACAGTGCCTGCCTGCCTCATCTCCTTCGTCCTTGGCATCTACCCACTGTCTGCCTATGTGTGTGTGTGTGTGTGCACTTTCCATTAGGCTGGCTATGTGTGTTCCGTGCCCCGAAAAGGCAGAGAAAAGGCAGAATGCAGCCAGCCATGCAGCCGGACAACCGTAACACGACGTTTCCGTGTCCTGGACCCAAAAACAGTAGCCAACTTTTTGGGGGTTTCATGGTGTTCCAACATTGTTGCTACCTGCTACCTGAACACACTGACCCCCTCCCCACCCCATTCTCTTGGATATGCTCATCAGGGTCTAACCCTGGGCTTTCCTCAGGCACAGATGTTGGCTTCTGGGGGAATGTCTAAAAAATGTTGCCATTCTACAAGATTTCGACTGCTTTATGGTATTTACGTGATTTTCCAGCTTGTCTATTAAACGGCTTTCCTTTTTCCTCACTCTATAGAGAATACTCCTCGGTAGGCTCTCGACATTTTTGTCTCTGTTTTTCTTGGTATTTTTTTTGGTTTTTTGTTCGCTGCACGTTTGGCATTTCGGGCAACAATTGCTGAAACATGTTGTCAACTAGTTAGTTGCCACGTTGTTCTCCTGCTCGTTTTTGTTGCCGGTTTTCAGTGGAGACCAAGTTTATTGAGTTAACTTGTTTGCTGAGCATTGAGTGTCGGCAAACTTCTCTCCTCTCGAATCGGAGTTGTGCAACACATTAAGCCAAAGCAATAAAAACTATGGAGATTGTGGCTTAGTGAGGTCCCTACCGGAGATGAAGAGCTTTCCTTTAAGGGATAGAAGCGTCGGCTACCGTGGAAAGTATACAGAGGTAGTCATTTTCTTCTGTTCAGGCCAGTAGTTCAAAAAGATCAGTATCACTGTTAATACCCCCGGTTAACAGCCTGTTACTGCTGTCGGTTACCGCTCTCCGTTAACAGCCTGTTAGCCCTCTCTGTTAACAGGCTGTAAGTTCTCTCCGTTAACAGCCGGTTAGCGCTCTCCGTTAACAGCATGTTAGCGCTCTCTGTAAGCAGACGGTTAGTTCTCTCCGTTAACAGTTCATTACCGCTCTACGTTTACAGCCTGCGGTCGCTCCCGGTTTCAGCGCATCTAAGCTGCTATCTAAGCTCGCTCTCACGATCCACACGGCTTTACCTTGCAGGCTAGTAATAATTACCAACCAAATCCCAAGAAGAACAGCCGTCAGTATATAACCGACATTTACCATTTTCGTAGTCATTTTTGGAGCACTTCTACATCTACAAATACATATATTTAGCCACCTACAAACACCTATTTTTTTTTAGTTATTTTATGAACCAAAACGGTACTGAATGAAGCATCTAAAAACTTATGAAGACATACCTTAAGATTCATTGTGCCTGCGGATACCATATAATATGGCAAGACTATGGAAACTGTTCTTACAGAATGGATATATATTTTCTAAATAAAAGTTAAATAAAATTGTATTTTAATTAAAGCAAAAGCTTCATCCATGGTTTCCAATTTCCAATTGCTGTAGCTAAAATCTGAATAATTAATTATGTAAATATTTTCCCTACATTTCAAGGACCTATCTTAATAGTCGCCCTTGAAAACACCTTCGTGGCACACACCTCTGTTAGTGTCTGAAATTAATGGGTACCAAAACACCCGGAAACACACACTCGACAGCCCCATGCATGCCTCACTCGGTGGCAATTAACTTCCGTGAAAGTTGCACAATATTTTGCACACGGCAGTGAGTGCCGGCTGTCGACATGGTTAAGTGAGTAGAAGAAGGAAGCCTCCTCCTCGTCAACAAGTTCAATTAGCAAACCGAAGAAACCAGAAATTGCCTCTATAACTTGCCACGCTCATCGAACCTGAGCATCAAGAAGTTTGCCACTGCACCGCCCAGAAGTGGCGTCGGGCGGTGGCTGCAAGTTTCCTGTCTCAAGGGGCAGGTTCTGGGGAGAGAGTGGCTGGCGCGGTACGCCGTCAACTGGGAACATATCGCGGCTGTTTGGAAGTGTTAAGTTTTAATAAGCATCACATTTAGTGCTCCATAAAAGCCACCAAAGGTCCTGGCAGAAGGCAGAGTCCTGCCGCCCTGCCCTGCCCTGCTCTGTCCCTGTGAGGCAATGTGGCACTGTGGCACTGTGGCAGTGTGCCACTTGCTCTTCCTGCGATTACAAGAGTCATGCAGGCAGGAAGCAGGAGGGACTGTGGAGCCATTCGGTTGCGTAATTAAATTGAGTGCTGCATGATTTTAAGTTGCGGCTGCCAGTGCTGGCAACTTGCGAGTGAGAGTTGGCCAACTGCAATTACCTGTTAGCCCTCTTTCAGCATTCAGCGCAAACAAAAGTGCAAGCGGAATTTATGGCGAGGAGGCGTGGCACGTGGAAAATGCATTGGTAAAGTTAATTCTCATTATGGCTGGAATGCTCTGCCATTCCTTTCGCTTTTCCTCAGCCATTTCTCTTTCGCGGCGAACGTGAAAAATCGTCTTTGCGGTTCGACTGGGGAAATGGAAAATGTGCGGGAAAGCTGGGGAAATTCCCTGGACAATTTGAAATATTCAAGTGGTTTTCGGTTTCCCCTCCATTGATTTATGAACTTTGGCTCTGGTTAATCGTTCCGACTTTTCCACGTTCCAGTTTCTGTGTTTTCCGGGCAGTTTCCTTCATTAATCTTCCAATACATTCCAGTGCCTTGGCCTCCTGGCTACCTGGCTGCCTGGCTGCCTTTGCTGCCCGTCAATTACAATGTCTAATATCCATTTCCAATTAGTTAAACGATTTGGCATGACTGCCAATCAGACGCTTCCATTTGATCCACTTAAAGGAAAGCTTAAAAATTTCGTCCTCTCTCTTGTAATCGAGCCGGGAACGAATCAATAAGGGCATCAAGTCGATATCCCAACCACTTCCCGGGCCCCAGGTTGCATGGCAAAGAATAATTAAGAACCTCATCATCGTCTTAGCCATCGCCAGCCTCCAGGACCAGGGCCAGGACCAGCAGCAGGAAGATAGAGGAGCATCCATATCTTTGGAGTGGCCCATAATTAATATTTTTCTTGCCTTATTCCGCAGACTCAAAAGCAAAAGTCGCCTGTTGCCTGGACAACCACTTGCCAGCCGGATGAAATATTAAGGAAGCTTCCTTAATCGAGTGAAGAAGCAGGGAAGATGGTATGCTCTTTGGTGGCATTGAATGACATTGAAAGATAATCTCGAAATGTTCAGTTTTCGAAGCACTTCCAAGACCATCTTCAAGTATTATTATACATTAAATTCATAGCTTCTTCGCTGGTGTATCTGTTTCTTTAAGCAATCCCCATCTAAAAACCACTATACCCCACTGAAAAGCAAGGGTATCCTGCCACCTGCCAAGTTCAGTTTAAGTTACGTGCAATAATAATTTCAAGTGAGAGTGGATAGTGGATAGAGGTTGGCGGTTGGTGGTTAGAGGTTAGTGGAGTGCTGGGCGTGACTGGGCATCCTTTGGCCTTCGCTCGCTTACCTGTGCTGATATGCGTCCCTTCTTCAGTCGCGTGAGGTCCGTGTGACTCCAGTGGCTGCGACCCCAGGGCATTACATTGCGCAAATCCTCATCAAAACTGTGGATGGACGGAGCCAGGGGCAGTGGCAGGGGCAGGGGCAGGGGCAGGGATAATAACACAAATTGGTATTAAAAATTAATTGCATTTTTGCCCCACTCCTCCGTCCCCGATGGGATGGTATTGGAAGGATACTCACTTAAAGTCGTTGAGTTTGTTGTGCAGGAACTTGCGGATATTCCAGGGTAAATCGTTATGGCCATCGATTAAAGGCACTTGATCCAGCAGCTGAACGGCCACGCGTAGGCGTTCCTCAAAGGGTGCACCTACAGGGCGATGCGAAGATGGAATATGTGAGATGGTTTACTGGCAGCAGCAGCAACAGCTTCTAACTAAGTTAGAGGCGCATTAGCACAATGGACACCCACTCTCGCACACACTCGCACTGGCACTAGCACTCGCAAATCGACTCAAAGATAGTGTGTGCGAGGCAACGTGTCGTATGCGTTATGGTAATTGATTTATTGTCCATGGAGAGTCTCCATGGGTCGCCTCTCTCTCTGTCTGTCTCTCTGGGTTTTGGATACTCACTTGCTGCCACACGTAGGGCCAGGGGCACGGCCACACTGGCAGCCCCAATTATCAAGAGTATGGAGCTCACAGCCAGCCAATGCTTGGCCGCATCGAATCCTGAGCACAGTAGGAGACAGGAGACAGGAGCCAGGCGCCAGGAGGTATAGTAGGAGCCATACGACCCATGGGACACATAGGAGGCGGCATCAGCATTCATGATGACCAAGGGTTCCCCACATCCACAACCCAATCCATTGTTGTAGTTGTTATTGGCAGTTCAATGCCAAGTCGTTTGTAGCATCGTTGTCGTCGTCGTCATCGTCATCATCATCATCATCATCACCATCATCATTGTTCGTTGGTTTGTGTTGCATTTTGTGTGTGTGCAAATTGCCGTGACAGTGGCATTGATTACAGCAACAATAGCAGCAGCAGCAGCAGCAACAACCATTGTAATGGTGCACGACCATCGTGCAGGGCATCAGGAAAGCAAAGAAGACCAGAGGCAACATCGACATCAAGTTGTGGTGTGTTCCCATCATCGGAGGAGCAGCACCAGGAGCAGCAGGAGCAGCAGCAAAAAAGAAACGATAATAAGGAAATATGGTTAGTTAAACGTTTAAAATTGAATTGCTGCCGAGTTGGTTTTGGTTTACAAAATGGGGAATCAAAGGGAGAAAGAGGGACTTCTTCGACTTCGTCTCAAATTCCATTCCAAGGATTGGAGACTGGAGTGCAGTAAATCAGCTTCGATCAAGCATGACCAACTTGTTGGATACTCGTACGAGTATGTGGAGGAAATTAGCTGCTCTGAAAGAGGAGTGGAGTTTGGGGCGATATTTTGTAATTCAAGAACGGTTTTTGGTTGGTTTAAGATGGCTTGTGGTGGAATTTAATTGGCTCTGGTAGTCAGGAAGCACAAGAAGAAGGTACAAGTACTTGATAAAAGTACTGATTGATAGACTATGGCAATCCACTGAAGATTATCGAGCAACTAAGATATATCTAAGGCTGGACGTTTGGGAATACTCTTATGTGCTTGCTATATAGAGAGGACTTGATCCTGCAATAGTTTTTAGCACAGAGTAGCATTAACACATATTGAATGCCTTCCATTAGTCTTCAATGCCATCTCTTGAGTAGGCTTACTAACGCACAAGTTGCATGCTACACAGATACAGATACCCATCGAAGGATCTAAAGATTATTTCTTATTAAACTTGACTGAATCTGAGTTTGAATCTGAATACAGTTACAAATGAGCACATACGGGTATTAGATCGAAGGGCTTATTACATTGTTCGAGGGCTCTGCTCCTCCTCCGTTTGGGGAGACAAAGCCCATCGGAGCTAAGGCAAATCTCATTATATGATTTCACTTATGTGGATATCAATGACAAGCTGGTAGTAATTTCTAATTGCAAACCAAATTTGATTGTGCAACTAAAACCGATTGATAAAGTGGCACAAAGAGGGACACAGGAGCAGCAGCAGGAGGGCAGCAGGAGGAGCAGAGGGAGCAGCAGCAGCAGGAGCAGGAGCTGGAGCTTCAGCTGCAGCTGAAACTGAAGCTAAGCAAATAAGTCAACTGAGGCGAAAAACTAGCCAGGGGCATGGCCAGAGGAGGAGAAGGAGGAGGAGTGGGAGCTCTGTGTGGAAAGCGGAGAGCGATGCGATGTATCCATTTGATTACAGTGGCCGGCACTTGTGCGAGTGAGTCCAAAGTGAATTACCGATAAGCAAGTGCAAACCTAACGAGGAAAAGCCATAGTCATAGACGGAGAACCAGAGAACCGGAGAACCAGCTCCTGCTGGCTCCTGCAACGATTTGCATAAATTTAAGGGGACAGGACAGGACAGGACATCGTCCACAGTTACGCAGTTTTTGACTGCTAACGAATTGCTGCAGTTGCCAGGGAGACATGACGAGGATGGGAATGAGATGGTAGCTGGTAGCAGCAGAATGACGACGATGATGATGGTGCTGCTGCCGCTGCTGCTGATGAGGAGGAGGACACCGACAGCGACAACGACAACGAAAACGTTGCTGCTTCTGCCTCTGCTTCTGCTCTGATGATGAGACCAAAGTCACGCGGGCATTGGCAACGTTTAACATTTAGCAGCCATGTTACACGAAGCGCAATCAAACGGCTAACGACTAAATGGAATTGCCCCCCAAGGGGGCGTGCCACACGGTGCACAAACGGGTAGCGGAATATTAAGTGCAATGCCATGTCGATGTCTGGCCAGCACTACCCAACAGTTCAGAATTAGAGATAGAGAAAGAGAAGAAGAGAGAGAGAGAGAGAGAGAGAGCTATGTACTTTGTACAGAGAAATGTCATAAAGCTCTTTTCCGAATGCGTATTTGAACGGGGGAAAGGGCACAAGTGCAACGGCGATTTTCGGATTGAAAAAGTTTAGAAGATCGCGGGGTAAGGATTACAGAACAAGTAAAGAGTGCTATGGAGGCTATAGCGACTAAAAGATGCCTTGTACTCAAGTGGATCTCTCTTTTAAGGAAATCTCTTTGGTTGAAATGAGAGAAAACACTTTTAAAGGCCGAAAAAATAATGAAATATTGATGAAAGTTGGTGAATAAGTAAGGAAATTCGTTATAAACGATTCAATGAAATTTGAAACATTTATCCTCTGAATTGTGGAAGCTATGACTTTTTACATTGCACATTCGTAGGTGAAATGGATATGTTAAGATATATTCATGAGTGGAATACATTAAACTCGAAGACTATAGGAATACGGATAAGGAACCGAAGGATATGGAATAATTTAAGGACTTTCTGCCTGTCACATACCATCTACCAGCCATCGAATATACCCTCTTCCCTGGACAGCTGCTGGGTATAATAATACCCCATTTAAAATCCCCTAAAATCCCCACTATCCCTCCCCCGAATACTTACGGAATGAATTCGTTCCCGAACTGGAGGAACCGCGACTGGGACACTGTCGGTGTTTCCATGGCATGATGCTCGTAACGCTCGAGTGCAGCTGGTGATGCTTTTGTGGCGTGACGGAGCCGGAGCCCGAGCCACCCACGACCGCATGGTGTGCATGATAATGATGCGGATGCGAGTGCGAGTGCGGATGCGGATGGGTGTGCGGCTGTGCCTGCTGGTGCAGCGATGTCTGCGACTCGCGTTCTTTGAGCCCATGTCCGATTCCGATTCCGATGTCGCTGTCGAACGATGTCATGGTGAAGGTGGACGCGGCCAGTGCCCCACCGCTGCCGGCTCCCTGGTGTGGCGGCATTTTCTGATACGGCACCCGGCAGCCACCGCCGATGGCACTGCCTTCGATGTTGACCAAATTGCCAAAGCTGCGACTATTAATTGGCAATGTCCAGTCCATGCTGCTCGTGTGAAAGATGGCCGGCTGCTGTTGCAGTGGCAATGTGTGCTGCTGCTGCTGCTGCTGGGCCCCCTGCTGCTGCTGCTGTTGCTGCTGGGGGAAGTTGAGCAGCGACTGGGAGAAGCAGCGGCAACGCTGCTGCTGGAAGTGGGCCAGCTGCTGCTGCTGGTGCTGCTTCTGCAGGTAGCGACTGTAGTGGGCCAGGTGTCGGGCATAGTCGCTGCTCGGTCCGATGGTGTTGTATTTCGAGGCAGCACTTCCGTTTCCGGCTGCAGCCGTGGCTGGTGGCAGGAAGCACAGACTCGGATCCGATTTCTTCGAGTGGGGCGTGAAAATCTCATCCTCCTCGTGGGCAGCAAATGGCGGGTTCGGGGCATGTTTGCTCTGCGGCTTGCTCAGACTGTGGCTCTGGCTCTGGCTCTGACTCTGACTCTGATTGTGGTTCTGAGTATGACTATGATTGTGGCCATGACTGTGGCTATGCGTGTGGCAGATATCTGGCTTCGCATTATTATTGTTGTTGCAATGGCTACTGCTGCTGCTGTTGCTGTTGCTGCTGCTCTGATTGGTGGTGCCGGTGGTGGTGCACTTGAGCAGTGTGGCCGTGCACTCGTCCAGAGCGGATTTGGTGCACTCCTGCAACAGATCGCTGCTGCACAATTGGGCCAGATTGTTGTTGTGGCTGCCCGAGAAGGTCAACTGCTGCTGATTCTGCTGCTGCTGTTGCTGCAGGTGTTGCAAGAGTCTGAGGCTCCGCATGCTGCCATTGCGCTTCATGGCAGGCGGCGGCGGCACGGGCGGTATGATGTCCACATCCGACAAGCTGGGCGTGTCGCACTGCCAAGGGGAGAAAGAGAGAGATAAAGAGAAAGGAAGTGAGTATTCAGGCTGCTGACAAAAGGGGAAATCGCATTAAATCAATAGATATGACCACCTTCCGGCGGATGTAACCCCAAAGAGTGTTCACTGAGAGAAAGTAGAATATTCCTAGACTCCAAATCCATTGGAAATGCTTCTTGTTTTTGCCAAGTGTACAGCCCCCCATAAAATGTTGCTCCAAAATATTCATAAGAATGCGATTTACTAGTCACACAAGAAGTGCTGTGTCCTGTGTCCGGTGTCCTGGCCCCTGGCTACATAAAATTTAATTATACCATAGACACCGAGGCAGACACATCGTCCCCTCGCCCTCACCCATAATGGGCGTGTGCGAAAAAAGGCCAAGAAAAAGGTTTAGCCACCCCCGAAATTTCTCTCAATTTCCACTGGCAGGAACCAGGACTCCCCTGGTTAGAGGCGAGGCGAGTCGAAGTGCGCATCGTCATGGTCTCCCTAATTGAATTTGCTACGGTCAGCATCGGCATCGGCATCATCATCATCATAATCATTCGAAGCACCACTCCACTCCTCCTGGAGGAGCAGGAGCATCTCGCAAAAGCACGCTCTGGGATTTGAAATTGAATTTCAGTTACGGGAAATACATTTGCATTGATTTGCCTCTCCGCCCCCCACCCAGGTTTTTCCTGGCACTTTTCTTTCCTTCCCTGTGTGTGTGTGTGTGTGTGTGTATTTTTATGCGTCTGCATTGCCATTAATAAAAATTTCCTTTGAATTTTGATTGCTTTATGGAACGCCAGCCAACGTTATTGTTGTTGTCTGTGTCTCCATTTTTTTTTTCTTCTTGATTATTTTTTATTTACTCTGTCTTGTCCCTGAGCCCCTGAGTCCCTGGCCATGTCCCTGGCCATGTCCTGTCCGCCTCCTGTCTGTCCGCTGCTTAAGTGGAAATTGAAATTTTCATATTTTCATTTGGTAATTCTTTTCTTGCGCCCGGCCTGTCGCCAGCTCTAAATAATTTATGCAAATATTTAGCGGCGGCGTGTGCTGCATATTTTAAGTCCAGCCAATTTTCTGAACAGTTTTCGTATTTCGGTTTTTCTTATTTTTCCCCTCATTTTTCACATTGTTGTTGCTGTTGTGATTTTGGGGGTTGGCAGGGGCGGGGAGAGCGGTAAAGTTAATTGTATTGAAATGTTTTTGTTTTCGTAATTTTTATGGGATCAAAGATATCCAATTAATGATTTATAAGTGGAATAGGTCAAAACATGCCTTGAATCAGAGGCTTTTGTCCTTCGGAAATGGATTTTTAAGTCCTGGAATCGATAAAAAGTCACATTGGCAGAAAACTTGAAGGAATTGTAGAAATGTTAGTACATTTATTCTTCTTTATATCGCTGATTAAAGCCCTTTGATGTCCATGTTTATACATTCGTTTAGGTGGCTCAAAGGGCAACCGAAACTTCAACTTCCTTATACTCTTAAATAGACGTTCTTAAGCTTGATGCTTATCAAAGGATTAAACGAGAACTTAAACAGTATAAATATATCCCTGCAAATTGCCAGCCCAGACACTGCTCCTCCACTCAGACCACTCCTTCTCTCTGCTCAAACGGAAGGAAGTTTGGGGGGGCACTTCTCCAGCGACTCCTATTCTTCTATTCATCCCCTTTAAGCTTTCCTCTCGTTGCATGAACATCTCTTGCAGCTGCTGTGACTGCAAATCACTCACTAATTAAACGCGCACTGGAGCAAAGTTCCCATTCCCCATTCCCCTTACATGTATGTGGTATAAATTCTGTGGGGCACAGTGCAGCCGAAAAGCATGCAACAGTATATGGTTATTTGGCGTTTATGCCGCAAATTTGACGCCATGTTTATGTGGCAGAGTTGCAAGTGGCACTGAATGGGGGCGGATGGGGGAGGGGGAGGGCGCCAGGACTCGTGGTTAACCGCATCTCTCGTTGCGTTTTTGAGCATTAAATTGCTTGATATATCGCTTTAGTTTTTCTTTTCTATGCGACTTTTAGCCGGGGTTTTCCCTTCAGTTTAGAGGAGTTCCATTTTTTCATGGAGATTCTTTTGCTTTCTTTTTTTACTCCCAGCTTCCTCTTATTCTGTCATCTGGCACGCCATTTATACTCTTTGCTGAAGGGTACTATGATTTTAAGAAGAGTTTTGCATGGCAGAGAAGGAGGGAGTTCTAGCAGAAATCGGAAAAATATCAGATGGATTCCAAGCACCTGACAAGATATGGTTTTATATATTCTTTAAGGGATCTTCTGTAATACTTCTGTTCTTTTATACAAATATTAGATCTTTAAGAGTATCTAATGATTCGACCCAACCAGCTATCCTTTTTCCCCTTGGGTTCAGCTTCTCATCTTCTCCTCTCTCTCTCATCAGCCTTTCTGCACCCATCTTCTAGCCTTCATCTCTTGGCTTTACCCTTTTTGAATTATGCTTTGGCTCTTTGTCTCGTTTTAAATTTCATAATGCACATTTTATAATAATTTTTCGTCTACTTTGCTGCAATTTTGTGCAATTTTTTACCATAATTTATGTGTCTATATGCGTGTGGAGGGACCAGGCACCAGGCACCAGGCACCAGCTCCTCCCCGCCTCGACTTTCTTGCTACAGTTACACAAAAATTTCTGCATCGCCACGAAATATGCCATAGAGGGAGGGATCTAGGGGCACATAGAGAGGACCCTGTGTGTGTGTGTAATGTTGAGTTATGGCAGTTTTGTAGTTTGCGAGAAACTTTTTTACGAACATCTCGACTCGAGTCGAGTCGAGTCTCGTAGAGTCCCGGGTATTTAGTTAAATGTTCGTAAAATTGAGTGTTGGTTATATTTTAGCCCAAAGTTCTCCGTGTCCCGGGCTAGTCCTTGCCCTTCCAGACATCCAGACATCCAGACGTACGCACACAATCGCATTTAATCGATTTGGCAAAAGCAATAAGCAAAAACTTTTATAAATACTCAAGTTTGTTTTAGTTTTGTATCCCCTTGCTCTGGGATTCCTGCCAATTTGTAATTATCCATCAGGCTCTTAACTTTACGACTTTATCAATGGCCATTTCGGCCAGTTCCGATGGGGAAGGGCAGAGCTTTAAAAACCATCTGATGGCCGACAAAACGAACGAAAGTTTCTAATTATTGCAGCTGTAAAAGTTGCGCCATAAAAACTGCGAGTGTGAAGATTTATTTGGTCCTGTCCAGGGGCTGTCCAGACTTTATGAGTGGTGTTTTATCCGCAGAACTTATTAGATTGATGTGTTGGGTATTTATTTGTACAGAATATTGATGGTAAGCGGATAAATGCTGGGCTTTTTTGAAGAAATTCATATGGAAATATATCAAACATTCGAAAATGTAATGTTTTCTGCATCACTCTCTCTCTCAGTGTACTCCAGTCACCCATCCGTCAATCCATCCATCTATGGCTTGTCTATACAGCCATCAATCCAGCAAAGAAGTTGATAAATTTAAAGCCAGACTGGAGAGTGTCTTTGGGAGGCAGTCTAACAACTAAATGGAGCTAAATGTAACGCATAGCGTAAATAAAAACTCAAAAACGTTGCTACTAAATTATGTTTGCCATTTGAACAGAGAGACAGCTACAGAAACAGAGAGGATGAGCACAGAGCACCCACGCATGCCACCAAATTGCAGCCACAATTTGCTGCAACAAACTCGAGTGAAAGTGGGCCAGGCAGCAGGCAGCAGGCAGCAGGCGGCAAGCAGCAGGCCCTTTCCCCATGGAAAGGCATACATCAAATGTGTCAAAGAGATTTGTTATGCATGACGGGGACCTCCCAGAAAAAGGGACCAGGAAAAAAGAGGAACCCACAACGAAATGTGTGGCACACACACACACACACACACACACGGATCTGAGAGGAGAGAGTGGGGGGTGGGGCTGTCATTTTTGTAATTGCACGGGGGGCACCGTGTTAATTGTGATAAATGTTGCTGTCTGATTGGAATGGGGTTCAAGAAAGGACACACTCCGTACAGCCACATGTATGTGCATATATATTGCTTTGCTTTATTTAACCGAAGCATATCCAAACTTCCTCAAGAGCATAACAGTATAGGGTGTCATTCGAGTGTCGACTGTCGATGATGTCTAAAGTGTGCGACCCGAAACGATGTGTGAATCAATTGTGTGTCCATTAACAACGTCGTTTCCCCAAACGCAAAGCAATATAGAATTCCATAGAGAGGAACTAAATCAGATGAGTTTTCTTGGTGAAGGCGAGGAATTCCTCGCGGGAGACCTCGCCGTCGCCACTGGTGTTGGCCTCGTCGATCATCTCCTGCAGCTCCTCGTCGTTGAGGTTCTCGCCGAGCTCCTTGGCCACACGCTTCAGATTGTCAAATGAGCAGCGATTAGTGCGATCGTCATCGAAGAAGGCGAAGGCCTTCAGCATGTCCTCCGTGGTGTCCTTCTCGGCCATCTTGAGACGCATTAGATACAGAAAATCATTGAACGCAATGAGTCCCGTCTTGTCCTTGTCGATCTCATCCATCATGCTCTTGATCTCCTCCTTCTTCGGCTCAAAGCCCAAGGCTCGGATGGCCACACGCAGCTCCTTGACCTCGATAAAGCCGGTGCAATCGATATCGAACAGATCGAAGGCCTTCTTAATGTCTTTCTTCTGCTCCAGCGATAGATCGAAGGTCGGCAGACGGACCTTCTTCGATTTCTTGGCCTTGGACAACGATGCCGTCGACTGCATCAGTGTCGCGGTCGACACAAAGCTATCCATTTTAATCCAATTCTAATTCAAAATCTTTTCTGGAAATTTTATTTACGATTTGCCGTTGTTGATGTTATTTTGGAAAATTTTTCAAAATACGGTATCGGAAAAAATCTTTTTTCTAACAAAAAGTTTTCTCCGATTTTTTGTTGTGAACGTGAACACGATCAGAGCTCGACTGTGAAAATATGAATGTTTTCCTCAACTACGGGACGGTTCCCACACAAACCTACTCGATTGAAAAAAGTTATCGAATCAGGGGTTTCAAATGAACAAAAACCTCGAAAATCGAGCTACTCGATTACGATCGTTTTTGTTTACTTTTCGTTTGGGAAGACGATGAGTGTTTTCCAAATATCTGTTTAGATTCCATTGTGATTCCATTCCCATATCATCAAACTACAGATCAAGACGATATACACCTCCGTTGGA
Source organism: Drosophila lowei (assembly GCA_008121275.1). Taxonomy (NCBI): domain Eukaryota; kingdom Metazoa; phylum Arthropoda; class Insecta; order Diptera; family Drosophilidae; genus Drosophila; species Drosophila lowei. Next base: position 22,471,813 of record CM017779.1, on the reverse strand, counting down.
ACACTTTCTCTAAACAGCAATCAGAATTTAAGAGAAACTTGAACCCTCCATCGCTCCGGCCTTTACGTAGATGTAGATCCCCCAAAGACCCGGACCCGGAGAACTGTTACCCACAAAAAGCTAGCTGTCAAGGTGGCAAGTGGCATGCGGCAAGCGGTGGCAGGTGTCAGTCGCGGGTACCTCTGTCCGTGAGTGTTCGTTCTACGTGCCGCGAACTGTTTGCTTATCCCATTTGCCTGCCTGTTGCAGGCACGCGCCACGTGCCACGTGGATGCTCATGATTACAATTACATAAAGTGGGGATGGGGGAGAACACTCACCTGCAGGTCCACCAATGCTCCGGTTGCCGTTCCCGTTCCCATTCCCATTCCCATTTCGATGGCGGATCCGGGTAAAGTCAGCGATAATTTACGATTACGCTCGCGCTCCAGTCTCATGAGTATCTGTGCGTTCTGCTCGCACGAGTATGTGTGGGTCTTCCGGCGCCGCTCCAGACTGTACTCGAAGAGCGGCCTTGCGGCGGCATCCGGCTGCAGCTGGAGCTGTGCCTCGTCGCCGGCATCGCAGCTGCACAGCGATTGATTGCTGCGTCCCTTGCTGCGCTTCAGTGATCCGCGATGGGAGGAGGCAGGCGTCACCCGCTGTTCGCTCACAAAATTGGAGAAGGTAACCACATTGTGATTGCTGTTGCTGTTGCTGCTGCTGCCGGGTGGCGCCACCAGAGAGCCATTGGCAGGGACTCCTCCGTCACCCCTTTTCGCTTCGACGGCGACACATAGAAGATATCATGCTCATCGAACTCCACACTGCGCTGAGTGCTTCCCAGGCCTCCTACACCACCTCCACTGCTGGCACCTCCTCCTCCCAGGGCTGTGGTGGCCGTGGCCGTGCTGCTGCTGGTGGTGCTTGCCGCACTGTTGCCGCCACTGCTCAGGTTGCAGCCGTGATCCGCCAGCGAGTGCAGCAGGGGATGGGGATGGGGATGCTGGCCCCCGCCGCGCACCGAGAGCTGCTTGTGGAGCCGCGGAACGGAGGCGTCCAGGCCATTAGCTCGTCTTAGTTCTGTCATGTCTTGCAGCGGAAAGGAAAGTGTTGTCGTCTCTTACTCTTGCTCCGATTCTCACTCTACTCTGAGCTTGTCTCTAGCGACTTGCCGCCATGTCACAGCTTATTGTCATCACTTGGGGCTGGCTCTTGGCTTGTCTCTCGTCTCGTTTCGTGTCGTCTCTCTCTCGGCTTGGGCCTCATGAAATATTCATGCCCCAACACTCGACCCGTTGCTGTCGCTGTCTCTGTCTCTGTCTCTCTCTAAATCCGACGCATTAGCATATCACTTTGTGTGCCGTCTTTGATTTCCACCGACTCTTCCTGCTGCCATTCGTTTTTCTGCAATATTTTTAATTTTAAATTTCGGCTCCACTTTGGGGGCTCCGGCATGGGGGAGGGGCCTAAGCCGGCTAACGATTTCCTTATGTCAATACAGCAGATTCGCAATCCGATTTGCCGGCTAACTGTTTCGATTCGACTGTTCCTGGCAGCCTCCTCTTCAGCTGCTGCTGCTCCTGCTCCTGCTCCTGGCATCGATGTCGCCTCATTGCCAGCTTTCACATCTCACATTCCCATTCGAGGGTGGTGTTTTTTGCCTCCCACTTCCAGAGGAGAGGCTTGTTTGCCCTGTTAATAGACTTGGCTTAGTCGATCCTGCTACTGGTGCTGCTCCACCTCCTCCTTCTGGTTGTTTGTTCTATAATAACTGCAAAGAGACACAGAGGGAGAGAGTGGGAGATTAGGCTTAGGCGATATGTGTGTGTGTGTTGAAAAGTCTATTCTAAATTGATTTCATTGTTTGCTCCCCAGAGGGAGAGGCTGTAATAAATTAGGGTGTGAGCTATTTACTTATTTACAAAGGCGCAAATTCCCAAAGCAAACCCAAGACAAGAAATAAAGTGTATCTTCTAATGGGAAAGTATGTAAGTACATCAATCAATCAATCAAACACTGACCTGAATATCGGTTTCTGATTTATCACAAGAAACAATTTAAATACTAAGGAAAGTACCTTGAACTAGATACAGAACCACTGACAGATATGTTATATATCTATGATATACCAGCCAGGCAACAATATGACTGTTGGTTTACGCAGTCCAATAGCCCAATTAGCAGATAATCTGTGGCACAGTTCTAGGTTTCAATATTCTTTCTTTCGTTTGTTTAATCTTCTAACTTCGTCTTCGTCTAACTTATCGAACTAGGGTATCGAGTATCACAAAAGACTTATCGCATCAGACTTATCGCACTAGAGTATCGCTAAGACCTATCGGTTAAAAGTCAATATCGAGGATCGGTCAGGGGTATCGATAAGGGTATTATGGGATGGGTTAGGGTACTCAGGTGTTGCCATAGATTATAGCCAGTGGTGCAGGTGTTTCCCATAGACTTTGTTGTTGTTGGTGCAGCTGTAAACTGTAACCTACATACACATAAACATATACATACGTATGCTCCCGCAGGCGAAAGAAAAAAAAAGGAAGACGCGAGAGAACGGAGGCATGGGCTGAAATTATACAAGGGTGGTCCGCTCCCGCAACGCGCTCTCTTTTCGGGTCTTATTTTTTCCCAGTACAAATCTCAGCAAACTTCGTTCTCTCTTTCTCATCAAACATGGCGTCAAAGCGCTCTCAGTAGCGCTGAGCGTAAAATAAGACCCGAAAGAGAGTTAGCGGACCACCTTGTATAATTTCGTCATGAGCCTATGCCGCCGTTCTCTCGCGTCTTTCTTTTTTCGCCTTCTCCACCGCTCTCTTGATCTGTCGCGCTCTCGCTTGCATTAGGGCACGGGCAATTAGGCCGCCTGCCGTTGAATTCAATCAGTAACTAGCACTCCCTTCTTGGTCTTCTATTGCGAATAGTTCTTCAATCCCTAAACCGTCATGAATCAAGGTAATCATCCAACAGTCTGTCGTCGTGCTATTGTCGTAAACCTCGTAAACCTTTTCGCTATCCCTTCGAATCTGTATCGCATCATACACCATCCCCACAATAAACCGTATTATACCGAACAATCGTCAACTTTTAAATAAATAAATCGCAAACATGCGCTGCTGAAAAAGTTGAGCAGCTGAACCATGACCATCATTTTTATGATGTGTTTTTTGTAAGAATGTCATTTGATTTAATCCATTTATAAAGTGCAGATTTCTCTCAGCAATCCCAAAAGGTTTTCTAATTATCCGCCAAACGTTCATCTGTCTGGGGTTTGTGCTCTATTGATTTTGTTTTCCCCGGCACGTGCTAGAAAAGTTATTGTTCTTTTGATATCTCATTCAATCGAAGTTTCAGTCGCCATGCCGTGTAATTTTGTGTGGAAAGTCGACACGCCTTATGCTAGGCAACCGTTTATTTGTTCGGCATTTTGTTTTCTAATATTTGGATGTCAAAAACTTTTCGCATAATCGATGGCAACTTTTTAATAAGCAAAAGCCGGCGCGAAACGAAAACAAAACGCCAGAGAACAAATATAATAATCAAGCAAACAGCCAGCCAGCCAGCCACCGGAAGAAGGAATTTGTCCATGAAAATGAAACCAAAGAATGGAGCAGGGGCACGGCATGGGGGTCGAGGGCTAAGCTCCCTCTCCCGCGACAGTGTGCCTGCCATGTAATAATAACGTTAAAAGATAATGAGAAAAGCCAACAACAAGTGGAAGTTTCACCGATCAGTGGGATATACAATATATATAGCAGACCCCACCAATGAGGAGTAACAAATAGGCCACCAAAAGGCAAAGTTTCAAGAGTCAAAAGCGTTGCCATCGAGTGTGTGTGGGTGTGCGTTATGTATCTGAGGATATTTATCGCTTCTTAAGTATTTTTAAGAAGTTTTCCGCCCGCCAACTTTTGTGTGTGTTGTGTCGCCTGTCGACACCGAACACACACCAGCAAACATTTTTATCTTGGGCATATTTCGAGTGGCACTTCACTTGTCACAAGTCTCCACAAGGCGCGGGTGGGGTGTGGGTGTCGCTGGGGCTGTTGTTGTCTCAAACATTCTTTTAGCCAAAAGTTTTTGAAGGCTTTAATCAACTTGTGCCGCCTAATGAGCGCCTGTAATGAGTTAATTGTTTTGCATTCTTTGGCAGTTCAGAAAACTGTTCGGGAGTACTCGGTTGTTGCATTGTTTTGAAAATATCTCAGAGATTACCAAAAAATGTTGGTGGTCTTTGAAACATGTAAATTAGGGGTAGGGGGGGTTTTATTTTGTTGGAGTTTAATTTTAAGAATCATTTCCACATATGACATATAAACTACTTTGGTTTTGTTGTTGAGTTTATGACTGGAACCTCGTAATTAATTTTGACATTGATTTTGGTAGTGGACCTTATTCCGGTCCTTTCTGCCGCACTTTCCCCAAAAAGGGTTTCACGTCCAGGTCGTAAAGAGCGACCCTGTGCTCCGATAACTAGCTTAGAGCCCCCGGCAGGACAACGACATGCACAAATGAAAATCTAATTTAGAGCAACACGCACAAAAGAGCCAAAAGGCTGGAGAAAGGGGGACAAAGAGGGCAATGGAGAGGGAGGGGGCGGGCGAGAGTCTGAGAGACATCCACAAGTGATACATGGCGCTGCTGGCAGGCAGTAAAACCTTCAGCTTTCCTTTCATTTGCGTTTAAAGACCTCAAAAAGGACTTCCGCCTGCAGTGGCCTACAAATTAACATGCCCCAATCTGTGACTGTCTCTCTGCGTATTTGTATCTGTGTGCGTGTGTGTGTACGTGCGAGTGTGTGGGTGTGGGTGGCATGAATTATGAGTAAAGCAGCTGCAGACTTAATGGAAAATGCTCGACCCGGGCCAAGAGTTTTGGGTCGAAAGAGCACGCAAGGCGTAAATTAGAAGACAAGCAAAAAAAACAGGCAAAGGAATGGTTTCTTTGCAGACCGAAGCCATAAATACCCTGATGGATATGGGCTGTCCTATGATAGCTCTAAGATATAGAGTTTAATTGGTATAATTTTCAGAAGCATAAGGGTTTTTCTGACAAATGATTGTTCCTATGAATTCTATACGATACAGTAGTGCAATGCAGATAAAGACCAGGACCTAAAAATTTTGACCTGTTCTCTTCAGAACGAAGATGGAACTTACTATTCGACCAATAAGTTCTTTCATCTGATATTATATGCGATATTTCTACTCGTATATCCTTCTTGTACCCTATGAAATTCACATGGAGAAGCAAAATAGGACATATGCCTAGGAGATATACGAATAGGAATTTATGGACACAGATTTATTTCCAAACATCTGCTCAAAATCCTAATACCTTCTCTAAAAGGGTATAAAAACCAAAATGTCCGCAGCGCCCACGTATTTGCTCATGTGTGTGTCTCGTTCTCTATGCGTGTGTGTGTGTGTGAGTGCCTCTTAATAAGTTGTTGTAATACTCGCGTAACTCATAAATTAGACACGATCTATTACGGGATGGATTTATATGCACGAGGAGCCAAAGACAGAGACAGAGACAGCAGCAGGAGCAAGTACTCCAATGAAGAGATCAGGATGGGACAGGGACAGGAGGACAGGGATTGAGTTTGGATGTGTAATTTTTAATTTTTGACACGTAGCGTTAACCAAAAGCCCCGAACATGTGTTCTTGACATTGCAAAGAACCCCCGAACGGGACGCGACATGCGAGCGTAAAATATATGTGTATAAATATATTTTAAAATTCCAATTGCCAAACGATGCGTCGCACGAGGACGAGATCGTATAATGAGTTCTCTGGCGGCGCGGCGCGGCTCGGGCCAAGGGCCATAAATACCATTTTGGAGTGTATACGCGCCCATAGGTGGCCCATAAAAATTTGTTTAACACGCAGACACATACACGTACACACACAGACACAGCGAGACATACGCGTGCATACATGAGCAAATCAAATTTATTTTATTTCACTTTTTTTCCATCTCTTTTGGCGCTGCTGTCGTTTTTATGACAGCGCAGCAAATTAATGAAATTTACGCAATAAATCATTTCAGCACGAAAAAAATCTACTTAGGAGAGAGAGAGACAGAACGATAGATAGTAAAAAAATATGCATATTGTATCTAAAAGGTTGTAAAGTTAAACAAACATTGTAACAGTCTAGAGAGAAAAAAAAGTGAATAAAAAATAATATTATGGTGGCACGGATGGTTAGGTTTACCAGCTGGGATTTTGGTCTTAAATTTTAAAATTAACACTTGACAGTTTTATGCTCTCAATTCCAAATTAATTGATTCCAGTTAATGTTCGCTATTTAGTTGTTATGTCACTGGATTTAAATTGTAGAAGAAACAAGCAAATAATTATGTTAACAAATATCTAAAACACGAGTCATTTTGGCATGGAAACAATAGTCAAATAATAGAAAATATATTCCATAGTCAACAGGTGCTTAAAGAGTTGAAGGATTGCCGAACATTATCTATTATTTCGTAGTGCTATTCTAGGAAAAATATAAAGTAACCCCCTCCCACATTCACTCCATTCTATATACCCACCCTTTTGCCTCTTCAAGGGCGAAATTCAGGGCAAACATTTAATCAATTTCAACAAATTTTCGCCACATTTCGCCTTATTAGAGAATATATATATTACCCAGTCAGTTGGATTTGGCTAAGCTGCCACATTTATTAAAAGCAAAACTTTCGCAGCCTCCCCCCCTCCGCCTCCTCCTCCTCCGATTCAGCCTCTGGCCATTTAGCAATCCCATTCGCAACTCATATTTTTCGACTTGGCCCCAAAGTGCGTTGACTGCACTTTTGGCGCTCGCATAAAACTTTTTCGAGAGCACAGACCCCTCCCCACATTCCACCCCATAGTGTCATCTGGCTTTGTGAGTCCCCCCATTTCTAACTTCCTTGCAGCACATCCCCCATATCTCTCTCCGTCTCTGTCTCTCTCTCTTCTGTAATTCTGCTTGCATCCGCTTCTAAAAAGTTACGCTGCATCCAAAAATTCAAGTGGTTGGACCAAAGGCTTTTAGCTGACTTAACACCCGGCAATACTCACACAGATACTCACACACACTCTAATATATTGCTGTAGTGCTTCCTGCCCTTCCATTCGCTTCACTTCCCCCCTTTTTTAGTGGCCTCATAAAGCCCGAGCTTAAGCATGTCCCCCTCTCCGTCCCACTACCAGAGAAAGAAAGGGTTTCCTGCTTTTTGGCTAAAAATTTGCAAAAAGTCGCGCTTGAAAATTGTGCGTACATATACTCGTACATATATAATTGTATATGTGTGTGGGTATGACATGTATTTCAGGGGAGAGTGTGTCTGTCTCTGTGTGTGTGTTCTTGGGACAAACAAAAAAAAAAAAAAAATAAAAAAGAATGATTCTTCGACGGTCTAGACAATGGGATACCCATTTCTCAGTGGTCCAATGGGGTTTTTTTGCTTTTGCATCTTAAAAACTACCAGATCGGAGGGTTTTCTTTTAAAGATGGCGGATAAAACGCACTCTGTGAGTAATGTTCACAGATACCCTACCATATATGCTCTTTTTCTTTGGAAAGAGATAATCTTTATGGTCCATACAGAACTTCTTTCAGATTTCCTCTTTCATTACAAAACTTTTTGACTTTTTTCTGAACAACTGTAGATATTGGATGACCGTTTCTTCATTATTATGGAAATAAGTATTGAGATCCTTCTTAATTTTCATTGGAGGTTCGATCAGCGTGGATACCAGCATTACAGAAGTATTCTCCGATACATAAACGGTTATGATATGGCAGTATGGAATCGGAAACACCTTCTCTAATAATATTTTTCCTAAGTCCAGCCTACCCCTGTGCACTCATCTGAGTACAGGGTATGCTGGAAAAAAACGCTTCACAATGCCGCGCGTGACTTAAAATAAAGAAATAACTTACAGAATAGTTCAAGTCAAACAATGCGCGACGTTTGCTCGAAGAATTTAACATGGATACGCTCTGGAAACTTCCCACCATTTCCCTATATATATTCTATGTATAGCTTTCGCTGTGGGCGTGGCTTTGGCTTCACCAGCAGCACGCGCGGTCCGAGTTTTGCATGTTTTTGCCCTGACCCTTTTCTCCGAATTTCTCCCTCTCTCTCTCCCTCTCTCTCTGACAGTCAGCAGCAAAAGTTTAGCACTTAATTTTTTCTTTTATTTTTTTTTGTCATTTTCTTTTGTGGCTGGGGCTTAGAGAGGAGGGTCAATCTTCGGGTCTCTTTGTTAGGTATTATTATTTTTATTTATGGCCAAACGCATTTCGAGTGCATTCTGACTTATTTACGTACCTCCTTCGTCCAGTCGCTCTGTCGCTCTATCGCTGAGTCCTGACCGAAAGTGACTGTGGAATCAGCTTCAGTTGGATTCGAGCTGCCAGTGAGATCTGTAATGGAAAAGGGAAGTAATCCGTTAATGATTTGTTTTATTTTTTGTTTTTCTTGGAAGGCGACTTAGAGATTGTGGTTTTTAAAAGCTTTAACCCTCAGAAGAAGAATATAACAAAAATAATATGAATGTTTACAGTTTTCCAGCGAAAATAAAAATAGATATAGCACATGACGTGTTTGAAATGGAAGACTTCCCATTCAATTCATTTCCTTTTGTCAGGTTTACCAGTCCGATATTAGTCAATAAATTCGTTAAATAATAGCCAGTGGTGCAGAGTAACGTAAATATATATTTACGCTATTTGCACTGCCCACTACAGTGGGAACTGTAATAAATTGTTTTACCGCAAATATGCTTACGCGCGGCAGCAGCCGTTCTTTCGCCTCTCTATCCACCTGCCTTTCCATCGCGCTTTAATTGTCGTTCGTTCTCAGCTTGGCTGCAGCCCGAGCTTCTCTAGCGCTCTCCTTCTTTCTTGTTTTGTTCTCTCACTGTCGTCAGGGCATGGACAGTTCGGTCCGCTTGCCCTTGGTCAGTCTCGATCTGCACTTTCTTAGCCATCAGAATCCCATAGTTTTTCATCGATCGCTCGCACACATACCAACAACATGCATATAAGATATCATTTAGATGATTGATATTATTATGTGGGCTGGTGAGCCTAACTTCACGGCTTGATCTCGGCTGATTTCTGCTACTGCTGCTGAAATTTACGTCTGGCTGCAGCGATTCTCTTTTTCCGACTTGTTTTTGTTCTCTTCTGCTCTGCTGTGCTCTACTTCTGCCGTTGCTGCTTATCTGCTGTTGATCTGCTGTTTATCCCGTTCTGCTGTTAATGTTGTTTCTCTACTGTTTGTCTGCTGTTGATCTGCTGTTACAGCTGTTACTCTGTTGCTGATCTGCTGTTTCTCTTCTGTTTGTCTGCTGTTAAGGCTGTTTCTCTTCTCTTTGTCTGCTGTTGATCTGCTGTTAATGCTGTTTCTCTTCTGTTTGTTTGTTGTTGATCTGCTATTGCACTGTTGTTGATCTGCTTTTTGTCTGTTGATCTGCTGTTACTGTTACTGCTCTGTTGCTGATCTGCTGTTACTGCTATTCCGCATACAAGCATCCGTCGGTCTGCATATAACAATAAATTTTGCCTATTATTTACACCCTGTCGACTTTTTGCCTTAAATCAAACTTCAACAGCTAGTGAAAAAACTCATTAGCATTCCACCTTTCATCAAGTCAATTCAACCATACTAATAAACTTATTCTACCAATATTCCAAAGTATTTCCATCGTTGAAACTGGCGCATTGACTTTATACAATTTAAACAATAAATGTTTGTACATTTCTAGACATGTCGAACAGGCAAATATAAATATTTGCCATCATTCATTTCAATAGCCTCAATATTTGCACAGAATTCAATAACTTCAATCTCGCTTTGATTGATATTTTCTCATTTTACTTCATACCTGGACATTTTTCAATCTTTCTCAAATATTCCCTTGCCGTTTTCACTAATTAATTAACTTATTTTATTTGATTCCAGCTTTGACTGCTTCATCAGTCATAAATTCGACAACAAATTGCTTAGATAGCTGGATAAATTTGTGGGAAAATTAATTTAAACAAATTTTTGGTTGATACGAGTATAACTTTTGTCTGGGTACTGCTGTACTGCTGCTATGCTGTTGCATATTTGCATATTATTAATTTGCATAATTATGTTGGCCATAAAGAAATGCTCTGGCCAACAACAATTATGAAAAGCCGCACAAACACAGCACAAATGCATTTACCACACACATAGCACACAGCTCCCAGATACACACACACACACACGCACACGATGTCATAACTAACACAAACTTATTTATCCCCAGGGTCCGATTTATATTACTTCCCCGTTAGCCGCCATGAAGGCGTCCGGCGTCCGGCGTCCACTCTGGCCCCCTCCATCCCCACATTCTGGAGGAGTACTCCAAGGTCTGCCACTGCCACTGGCACTGCCACTGGCTCTCGTTCTCGTTCTAGTTCTGTAAATTTATCAGTGTCAAAAATATAATAGCGCGCCCGTTTTCGCTTTTAATAATTTCCCCTGCCGAGGCGAGCATTTGGAGCGGAAATTGCCGAGCAGCTTCAAATGGGTTCTGGGTCTGGATTCTGGGGACTTGAAACAATGGACAGGCTCTCTCTTCAGTTGCACGCGCTGCAGGACAGCCTCCCCTATATATGTACCTCCATGTAGAGTGCTCCATCTAAATTATTTCAATTGCAAAAGGTCTGTCTCCCCGCTTTGGGGATCGCATTTGTTTTTTTGTTGGTGTCAACATCAAAGCCGTCATTAATTTAATTGAATTTTGTTTTTGCAGTTGAGCCTTGCCTTCCTTTCCTTTCGGTATCCTTGCGATTGGATTGGATTGAATTTGTTTGTTTTACATGCACATTTGCAGGCGGCTCTCTGGCTCTCTGGCTCTCCGCCTCTCAGTCCCGCCTCTTTGACATTTGATGAAACAAATTAAATTACCTTTTTCTGGAAAAAAATATTATCATTCGCTAATGGAAAAACGAATTGAATTGGATTGGCCAACGTTAATGTGATGTTGAAGGCATTAATTGAACGCTTGACAAAGTGAAGAGATGTTTTTCCGGGCGGGAAACTAAAATAGTTTTCCATCCATTAAGATTTCATAACGTGGTCCTGGCAGCGGCAAAAACTTTTGACATAAATTCAGGAACCTGGCACTCATAAATATTACCCACTTACATCGATAAGGACGGTCGAGGATGGCAGCATAAAATATGCAGCAGGAGCCGAAACTTTTTTGTTTTTCCTCTCTTTTTGTTTTTTTTTTTTTGCTAAGCTATTGACTAAATACTTTGGCAAATTCATAAATTTAAGCACATCGTTGCAGCATAAATATTTAAAAAATGCCCAAAAATATATATAACAACGAAAAATGCTGAAGAGGAAAATTGAGTTGAAAAGTTCTCGTGCCGCATCCTCTATTTCGAGGGGGGGCACGGGCACGGGGCACGGGGCATGGGGCATGGAACTTTATTGGCTTGATTTTTTGAACATCATAAAAGTGAGCCAAAAAGGAAGAGCGGGACATCTGCTTTCTTATTCATGGGGATTGCTCATCAAAGCCTACTTAATGCCCAATATTGGCCACGGCTTAAACAGTTTTGACCATTTCATGGGGCCGGCCCCAAAACTTTGTCAGGGCAAAAACTTTTAGCCCACTGGCCTTCCTTCTACGTTCTTGGATTTTTTTTTTCTTCCTTTGGGTGGATATTTATAAGGCTGCCACGTGGATATTGATATTGAATAGCGGTAGACGCTGTGGAAATTCTGGCATTAATATGCGGCGTTGAACCCGACTTCGACTGGGAAAGGTGAGACAATTAGGCGGGAGGTGGAGGCCCTAAATGGGCCATGTCCTGTCTGAGGTGTTGTTTGGCTCCATTATCACACACACACACCACCGAAGGAGGAGGAGCATTAGGCCTTAATAAGCCAATAAGTCTGCTCTCTGGTACGCCAGGTAGTGCTCAGGATATCCTCATCCTCCCATGCCGATGCCAGTGAGTGCATTAATATTTATGTTTTTATAACAGTCGGTGGATCCAGTCGAGTGGTTTTTCCTCGGGACTGCCTGTCTGTCCATGCGTGCGTTATAAATAAAATTAAATGTATCTCTCAAGTTGAATATCCTCTACCAATCCTCTACTCCCATCGAAACGAGTTCGGTGTCGATAATTCGACTTGGTTTTTGGATAATGAGATACTCCTTGAGCGGAGGAGGCAGCTCTTTCGAGAAGGAGGAGGAGGAGGAGCTTAATGATGCAGTCGTTAGCCCAAGGGTTGCTCCTGGGGATGGTTGGATGAGAAGTAATGTCTTATGACCGTAGCTGTAATTAGGTTCTGGGCATAACTAAGCATAATGCAGCATGCTATCAATTGGTGGAGGGATTTCACTTACGTGAGAGAAGCTTTATCGCCATATGACTTTGAAGGGGAATAACCGGAAAAATATTGCTAATTTGTTGGGTTTTGAGTTTCAGGGATAAACACAGGAAATCCCTAGAAATTTTGTATAATAATTAAGGTCTAACTTTCAAAATATCTTTACCCAACGCTCCTTTGCTTACTATTCAAATTCCTTCGGTTTAATCCACTCGAAATTCACACAAGTTTTGTTCCTAAGACTAAAAACTAAATTTGAAGTTTATGTAGTTCGACTTTGCTAACTAGCTAAAATAGTTCCCCATGCACACTCTACACACCACAATCTCTACTCCACCCACACCACTCGTCCCATTCCCAGCCAAGATTATGGCCCTTCTAAGTATGCAACACTTTTGGCACAAGTTTCCTTCTATGATATTCTGGCACCTTATCTATACGTGTGTCTGTGTGTGTGTGTGTGTGTGTGTGTGTTGTGAGCCAACATCTTTATCAAACATTTTTGTGTTACAGGCACGCGACTGAAATAAAAATAATGATCAACTGAAGCATAGTGTACTCTCGTACGAGAGGGAAACACCGGGAGTAAGATATTCGGGAGTATCCGTGGGAGAACAACAGAGAGAGACAGAGATAGAGAGAGAGAGAGAGAGAGAGCTATAATAACAAGAACAACCTCAACAGTTCAAAGAATTAACTCACATGCCTGGCATAATAAACATAACGGCGTTTGCCTTGGCTTTTCCATTTTCTCTTTTGTTTTTTTGCTCCGCTTTTCCCCATTTGCTGGTGGTGTATTTTTGTGTTTTCGTCTCTGCTGCTCTGCTGCTCTGCTCTACTGCTGCTGCTTTATGTTTACTTATCCGCCTCTGTAGGCGGCTTTTGTTGCTTTTACTGTTGGCTGTTCTTCTTGGCTGCCTTTCTGCCTTTCATTTGGGGGCCGGGTTAACATGCCTCCGGCCAGGAGCCCTGGGAGCCCGGGCAAACATGTCGGAAAATGGCATAAACTTGTAGCCTTTCGGCCTTGGTAGGTAGCTCTGATGTCTGCTGCCTCGCATTGCTATCCAAAAGCAATGCACAAACAACATAATTAGTGGAGAGCACGGGCACGGGCACTGGCACGGGCGGGTGCATGAGGGGCAGGGGACTCATCCAGACTGGAGCAGAATGAGATTTTCTTCAAAGACTTCTGCTAATTGAAGCTGCTGCTGCGAGTCGAACAGCAATTAAATTAATTTATTCTGAATTACTTTCTTCAAGCCGTGTGTGCGGGTATCCCCTCGCTGGTATCCCATCCAGAATCTCGAAAATTATGACTTAATGCATCTGAAGACGTTCGGGGCTCCCAATGCTGCTGCCAGAGCTGGAAAATTAATTTCCCAAGTGCATTATTTAGCGCACGGGGATGAGGCAGGGAGCAGCATTTCCCAGCTGCTGCTGGTGCCACTGCTCCTTCTGCTCCTTCTGCCCCACAGCGCATAAATCGGCGTAATGGCAAATTGTAGCCAAAAAAAACAACAGAAAAACAGAAAAAAGTTGTCGACTATAATGCGAGTTTGATGGAAAATGAAAGCCCGCCCAGAAATGTTGAGCGTTCTACTTTTATGGTTAACGAAAATCAAATCGGGGAAAGCTTTGAGCATGGAGGAGGAGAGGAGGTGGGAAAGCAGGTGGAGGAGGGGGTAATCTTAGGAAAGGGAAAATTAAATTGAAGAAATTAAGGGCACGCTGCAGGATATTACAGACTTTGATTGGGAGAGGACGATCTTCCCTTCGATCCATTCTCTTGCCATTTTCCTTTCGAGCAAAAGTCAGAGCCCCATCCTATCATCCATTATATATCATATATAGTATATACTGTAGTATTTCCACCAAGCATGCAGTGGAAAAAGAGTAACTTTAATGCTCGTTTAGCCGCAGGCTTTAAAAAAGGTTCTCAATGTCCCTGACAGCCGCCGGATTGCCCCTCGTCGGTCTGTCTGTCTATCTGTCGCATTGTTGGCCTTTTTTCCGGCCTCTTTGTATCCGTCAGTCTGTCCGTGCAACTGAATGTGGCAGCCATTATGCCCCACAGAGAGGAGGCTCGAGACCCTAGACGGAGACAGCGACAGAGATACATGCTCCACTTACTCTCGACTCTTGGCAGGCTCATAAAATTTTATGATTTCGATCAACTCGAGTGCGGAAATTATTAAGAGTCGAATCTGTTTCAACATCCTGCCACTCCACTGTCTCTGGTAGGCTTTCTCCTCCCACATATATGTGTGTGTATGTATGTATCTGTGGCTATAAATATGTGTTTGTGTGTGCATGTGGTATACATAATTTCATATGGCAGCTGCCAGAAGGCAAAGTGCAGCCCACAGACAGGGACATCGGGGAGACTGGGAGTCGGGATCTGCGCGTAAAGTGCGCGGCATATAAACTTCAATGCCGCCAAAAGACCCTCCCACACGTGGAGCGGGGAGCATGGAGCGGGGAGCAGGGACCATGGAGCGGGGAGCTTGGAGCGTGGAGAGTGCCTGCCATTTTAATTTATATTGTAGCCATGTTAAAGTTCAGCAATAATAAAAGAACGCAGAAAAAAAAGGTAAAAACCTCGCATGTGTTTTCCCTCAGTTTTTCCACTGTTTCCATCCATTTGCCCCCGCCAGCGATTTCCCTGTAAAGTGCGTTTTTATCTGTTTGGCAGCTGGGAAAACGGCAAGCGGGGGGAAATGGGAGTCCAGGTGAAACTCTTTGCCAATTTCTTAGAGATCCTGGACACATTTTATGGGTGTGGTAGTTTCCTGTTTCCCTCTCGCTCTCGGTATGCCGTGTATATCTTTTGTATATCTCTTGAAGTTGTTGTTGTTGTTCAAATCAGACAAAACAAACTAGATGCCTCGGCGGTGTGCTTGCTTGACTGGATTTTCACACTGGAAAATTACTAATAATAAATTGTAAAGCACGTGAGGCCGAGCGATGCCTGCTCAGGCAGAAAACCAAACAGCTTTTCGCCCCCACCCCCCCCTCGTTCTACCACCTTTTATTCGGTATTTTTAACCCTTGTCCCTGTCGGAGAGGGCAACCCCTTTGCAGCATTTAGTGGAAATGACCGCAAAAGTTATTTTTAAAATCATTTTCCAGCCAGCAAACACACACGCGCACACACACACACGCACACGCACGCAGGGAGAAAGTTTTTGGGTGAAAGATAAGCGAAGGAGCAGCTGTAAAAAGCACATAAACATGCGTGTCGAGGGTCGACACTGGGGGTTGGGGGGTCCATTCTGGTCTTCTGGGGTTAGGATCGGGTCAGTAGAAACCACGACCCCGCCCACTCCTCCCCTACCTCCCTCTTCTTCTGCCCCAATTTTGGTGTACTTTTCACTTTTACTGAAGCTCCTGTTGTTCTTGTTTTTCTTCTTTTTTTTTGGGTACTTTGAAGCTACTTAAGCCGTTTTGAATTTTTTATGAGCCCCTTCCTCTTTGGTCATAATGTTTTTTCGTGTATATTGATATAAATGTTCATACACGCTCAGGTGTACTCGTACATGCGGTGTACGGGATGTAATGAGGGGCATACAGGATGCGGTAGGATGTGTGCGGATAAAGGTGGAGACAGTGAGTGACCTCAGCCATCAGTGGATAAGTTTTCGACTTGAAAGGTTCATCAAGGGCTCATCATATTTAAACGACAAGTGTCCCTCTGTTTTCGTTTTAAGTTTTGGCCAATATTTACTTTAAAATGCACTTAAATTTTTTTTACGAAAAGTCTTTTCTTCCATTCTTGATGTATTTTTTGTGGTAATATTTTTTAAATTAACTTCTAGAAATATCGTAAGGGCTACAACTTGAAAAACCATTTAAAAACTGCCCCAAATATTACACAATTTCTCTCACATTTTTCCCCATCCCAAAGCCCAACTTTGAGAGCTATAAGGACTCGTCTACTCCGTAGATGATGATTGCTTCAGTTAGGGCCATCTTCTGTTCGATTTGGTAAAAGTTTTGCATGCCTTTCATGTTTGATAAATTGAATTGTTTATCGCCGGAGCTGAAAGCTTTTATGCCCCTTCAACAACACGCCCTCACCTGTCTGTCAGGTGCTTGATATTCCATATATCAAGCCATACTCGTATGTCATCATCCTATATTCATAATGTTTGGTTTACATCTTATGAGTGGCCAAGAGTGGAATGGAATGGAATGCATTATTGATTGACTTTGTCGCCAAGAGCACGCACTCGATGCTGCTGCCTAAGGACTTGCCTCAGGGCTCTTTGATTTTCATAGTTTTTTGTGAAATTTCCATACATTTTCTTTGGTCTTTCGAACGTACAGACACACATCAATGGCAGTGCACACGGTATCTCATTGTCGAGCTGTCCTTTCTCTACAGGAATCTCCTGTGTGTGTGTTTTCTATTTTCTTCTGGTTTTCCCAACATTTCATAAATATTTTAATATTTTTGCTATTTATTTTGGACATGTCCTCGTTTCATTTCGCGTTGGTTTTGACTTATGCATTGTTTCGCACATTTGGCGCGTCGATTTATTTACAGCGTCCATAAATTTGCAGGATGTAGGATGCGGGTTGGGTCTTGTGGCAGGACCCTGTCACGTGTTGCATCACCCACACAGAACCGCACCGCACCGCTCCCCACAGCACCGCACAGCACAGCACAGCAGTTGGCATATTATTCATTTTTATTATATTTTGTCGCCTTAACGACCATAAATTGCATTAAAAATGTTGTCATTGAATATGCTTTCGCACCGTACACTGTACCAGTAATGGTCGAGGTGAGGTTCTAGCCACGGCCACTGCCACTGCCACTGCCATTGCCGTGTAATTTATA
Source organism: Drosophila lowei (assembly GCA_008121275.1). Classification (NCBI taxonomy): domain Eukaryota; kingdom Metazoa; phylum Arthropoda; class Insecta; order Diptera; family Drosophilidae; genus Drosophila; species Drosophila lowei. The sequence goes on along the minus strand of CM017779.1, from coordinate 22,454,600 downwards.
GCCCAAAAGAAGAAATTTAAATGCAAAAAAACATACACAGAAGATTGCAAAACCCATCAGAGAACATCAGCGATGACAGCGAAATATGTTCGAAATTCATCCGTGAAATATTTAAAATTCATTCTCCCCATTGGGGTTTCGAGTGTCGTGGCATCTTAGGTTTCGATTTTTTATGGCCTGGCGAATGCTAATGGTCGACCGGAATTGAATAAGGAATAGCTAGCGGTACAAGGATAAGGACAAGGACAAGGACAAAGACAAGGATAAGAACAAGGGAGCTAAGTCAAGGCAATCCCCACATGTCCTTTGAAATGCGTATGCGCCAGGCATCAGAAATATTTTGGGAATGTTTTTTAAGCTGAGATGCCAAAAAGTTGTTGGCCAACAACCAGAATGAGGGATGAAGACGCTTGGCGTCTGCTTAGAGGCAGCAAAAAAATGTGTAACTTAACCCGCATCAGGAATTTGTCACGATTTGTAGTCATCGTCATCGTTCCTCGCCTCCCCCCTCCTCCCCTCTGGCTCCCTCTCTTGTCTCCTGTCCTGTCTCTTTGCCCGCCGCCACCCCATTTGTTTGCCATGAAAAATGACCAAATCCAACGCTGCGTATACGTAATGCGCTCCGCTGTTTCGCAGGATGGCGAAGGCTCTCTCCCTTGTGACAATTGTGTGGTTAGATTTTTCGTGGCCTCCCCCCTTCATCACTTGACGCTTTCAGCGTCTGAGACTCTTTCACACATCGTTTGTCACATTGTTCCCGAGGATTTCTTCTCCTTCACTGAGATCTTTTCCCCAAGTGTTTGATGCTGCTGCTGCCAGAGTTGCCATCGCTGATGTTGCTATTATTGTTGCCTCTGGCAATGCCATTACTATTTGCTATTGTCACTGCTTTGTTTGTTGTTTGATATTTGTTGTAATTTTTCATCTCCCGTAGCTCCTGCTTTTTGCACATTAGTGCGGGGCGTGTCGTGTGTAATCAATTCTCGAGGAATACAACAGACGGACAGACACCTTTCTGTTCAAGGCAGCAGGTGTGTTAAGAGTAAAGAGTTTTGATTGCAAGATTTTCGGGGGCGAGCAGGTGGCTCTTAAAGCTATTGAAAATCAGGCTTAAAGCTTTCCATTGTGCCGCGGAAAACTTGTCGAAAAACTCATTTATGCAAGACTGTGCTCGACATCTTTCTGCTGGGGAAATTAAAATTTTACAAATTTAATTACAAGCCAAAACTTTATTCCTGCATTTGTAAGGCACGTCCATGGCTGTGTGGAAAATTGGAAAACGCGCGAATCGGTTTGCATATATTTCACGGCACACAGTGCGTATGATTGACATTAAAACATTAATTATGCAAAACGCAGTGGAACTCTTCTTTGTTGTTGTTGTTTTTGTTTGTGTCTATTCAGAGGCTCTTCTCTGCACTCTTTGTTTTTGCAACTTCCTTTCTGTCTTTGTCTCTCACGCTTTCTATGCGTGTGTGAGTGAGCAAACTTTGCTGGCAGCGGGAATGAGACTTGGCCCACATGTCGTATGCGCAATGTCAGCAATGCCTGGCAGCGGGGGGCGGCTCTGGCAACGAAAGTCAAGTTTTTAATTGTTTTCGCGAATTGATTTAAAGCAGCTTGTTGCCGCAGCAACTTGTTCATCTCCAGAGTTCTCCCTGAAGTTCATTAATATGTCAGTTGTATGCCCCCGTCCCAGAGCTGCCAGTTTCTCAACCAATCCCTTATCCATTCCCTGCTAAATGGCCTCGTCCCGTAATCAACAAGAACTGGCGCAGAGGAGAGCTGGCAGATACGCGACAGCAGCTGATGAAAAGCATGATTGACAAGCAGCCCAGCGCCAGCGCCAGCGCCAGAGACGGAGACGGAGACCACAGGGAGACAGAGCCTGGCTGAGGACGAGGCCGGCAGGGCATTAAGACACAAACTCTTTGCCGGCTCACTTGGGCATATTTTATTTATGAGCCAAAGAACAAGGACTAAGGGACTAAGGACCTGGCTGAAGGACCAAGCTGATTGCGGCCGCCCAGCTCCTGCGAGTTTCAATTAAATGCACAGATTTTTCAGCCGCTTTCCTGCCAATTCCCGCCCTTCCCGCTCCACCGCTCTGCCGCTCTGCCACTCTGCCACTCTGTAGCCGTTTTTAATTATATTTTCGGAAAAACGTTGTCTGTCTACGGGGAGCGGGGGCGTGGGCTTCTGTAACATGGGGCGTGGCATTTAATTGTCGACACAAGAGCGAAATAATTTTCATATCAGCTTTCAGTTGTTTGTTTCGCCCGTTGCTCAATCGAGCAGCGAGTGAGTGCCGCCTCCAGGGAACGGCTGGGGCAGGGGCAGGGGCTGGGGCAAGGTAGCTCCAGAATAAGTTTATTATAAGCGAGATGACAGTAGTTCTGCCTACCGCTTAATTAAAGGCCAAAGTGAACTGAAATTGATGTGCCCTCGGGCTGGATTTGGTAATGGTTTCTCAGGTGCTCGTTAATGAATATTAAATCTCTGAGTTTGAGCTGCTTTTCGTGTAGCCTTAAATATTGGTAAGCCTACTTTTGTGGTCCATTCGGTAAGACGAAAGGAAAACTTTCGTTGAGGGAGTATTTATTGTGTATTATACTTAGGGAATAATGTCCCAGGACAGCGGGGGCGACATAGTAAAGCACGTTGCAACTGTTGGTCTCAGCCGTGAGACTGAGCACCTGTCGTGGTGTCTGCAACCGACGGTAGCCTTTAGATCTCGCGGGAACAACACTCGCGGCCACAGTGGACGGGATTTTCCAGCGTGAATATCGGCTTTCGGTTCTGGATTTGGTCTGATTCCCTTTCCAGAACTAATGAAATTATTCTTTCTCCGCATTGATCTACTTCCTCTTAGATATCAGACAAGTCGCTCCACATCACCTGAAAGATAAGGCCCACTAATCCGCAACGAGAATGAAGTTAATTTCCATCGTAGGCGTTATATTTGCCTTGTCTGGGGTTGCTTTTGGGCTAAAGAATCGTGAGTAGGAACATCGCAATGTAATATGGATGTATCTGTTCTTACATTCCTTTGTAGGGATCTGTGGTCAAAAATCGGCACACTTCGGGTATTGCAGTGGCCATATGAAAGGATTTACCTATTATCCCGAGACGAACGAGTGTAAAACGTTCATTTACGGTCGATGTGGTGGGAACAAAAATCGTTTCAAGGAGAAAGCGGCCTGCGAGGCAAAGTGCAAAGAATAATAAATTGTTAAATATCCTGAGTTGTACGAATAAGTGGATATTCAGTTGAAAAATGGTACAGGCTGCTGCTGCAGGTGTTAGGCTCTTTTGGTCATGGCTCGCAGAATATCGGTTCACGGTTCCCTTTCCAGAACTAATGAAATTATTCTGTCTACCACAATTCTTACTTCTCATATTGTAGATCTACTTCCTCTTAGAAATCCGAAGGAAACAGTCCACTAAACCGCAACGAGAATGAAGTTAATTTCCATCGTAGGCGTTATCTTTGCCTTGTCTGGGGTTGCTCTTGGCCTAAAGGATCGTGAGTTTATCGAGAGAATGGTAATCTCGCAATGTAATCCTGATGTATCTGTTCTCACTGTCTCTTGCAGCGATCTGTGGTCAGGAACCGGCCAGCAACGGATTGTGCCTTGCCTATTCGGAAGCATTTAGCTATTATCCCGATACGAACGAGTGTAAAAGGTTCGTTTTCGGCGGATGTGGTGGAAACGAAAATAATTTCGGGCAGAAAGCGGACTGCGAGGCAAAATGCAAGGAATAATTCATTGTTAAATGTTCTGAGGATCAACTCAGAAGTTCGTAGTTGTACGAATAAACAGATATTCGGTTGAAAAATGTCAGCTTCTTTAGTGGAACGAAACTGCGTTGCTAAAGGCTGCAGGTGTTGGGCTCTTTTGGTCATGGTTTCTCGGTTCCGGAATCGGTCTGATTCCCTTTCCAGAACTAATGAAATTATTCTTACTCCGCATAGCTCTACTTCCTCTTAGAAATCAGACAAAACGCTCCACATCACCTGAAAGATAAGGCCCACTAATCCGCAACGAGAATGAAGTTAATTTCCATCGTAGGCGTTATATTTGCCTTGTCTGGGGTTGCTTTTGGGCTAAAGAATCGTGAGTAGGAACATCGCAATGTAATATGGATGTATCTGTTCTTACATTCCTTTGTAGGGATCTGTGGTCAAAAATCGGCACACTTCGGGTATTGCAGTGGCCATATGAAAGGATTTACCTATTATCCCGAGACGAACGAGTGTAAAACGTTCATTTACGGTCGATGTGGTGGGAACAAAAATCGTTTCAAGGAGAAAGCGGCCTGCGAGGCAAAGTGCAAAGAATAATAAATTGTTAAATATCCTGAGTTGTACGAATAAGTGGATATTCAGTTGAAAAATGGTACAGGCTGCTGCTGCAGGTGTTAGGCTCTTTTGGTCATGGCTCGCAGAATATCGGTTCACGGTTCCCTTTCCAGAACTAATGAAATTATTCTGTCTACCACAATTCTTACTTCTCATATTGTAGATCTACTTCCTCTTAGAAATCCGAAGGAAACAGTCCACTAAACCGCAACGAGAATGAAGTTAATTTCCATCGTAGGCGTTATCTTTGCCTTGTCTGGGGTTGCTCTTGGCCTAAAGGATCGTGAGTTTATCGAGAGAATGGTAATCTCGCAATGTAATCCTGATGTATCTGTTCTCACTGTCTCTTGCAGCGATCTGTGGTCAGAACCCGGCCGGCAACGGATTGTGCCGTGCCTATGGGGTAACATATGGCTATGATCCCGATACGAACGAGTGTAAAATGTTAGTTTTCTGCGGATGTGGTGGAAACGAAAATCGTTTCGAGCAGAAAGCGGACTGCGAGGCAAAGTGCAAGGAATAATTCATTGTTAAATGTTCTGAGGATCAACTCAGAAGTTCGTAGTTGTACGAATAAACAGATATTCGGTTGAAAAATGTCAGCTTCTTTAGTGGAACGAAACTGCGTTGCTAAAGGCTGCAGGTGTTGGGCTCTTTTGGTCATGGTTTCTCGGTTCCGGATTCGGTCTGATTCCCTTTCCAGAACTAATGAAATTATTCTGCGTAACACAGTTGTTACTCCGCAAAGGTCTACTTCTTCTTAGGGGACTGGGATGTAGAGAGTGCTCACTGGGAGTGGTGCAGAGGCGCACTTGTACGGTAATTTCTTGGGTCATGGGATGCGAAAATTTTCCACAACACTCATGACCCTTTGACCGCTAGGTATCTTTGATGCGTATCATAAATTATAATCACACAAATAGTGCAGCAACAGAATCGAGAGTGGTGATCCTCTGGTCACATTTGTGACTCTATTGCCTCGAATGCTGTTGCTCCCGACCTCTCCTGCTGAGCAACCAGTACCAGTAAACGAATCTAATCAGATTCTCGTATACGAGATAATTCTTTGTTTGTTGTCTTTGTATCCGTGTCTTTGCGGACTCCGAGTGCAAAACTACCCCATGAACATTGCTTGTTTTCCATCATTTAACCGACATCAATTTCCATCTGACGGCTGTGCCTTTACAAATCTCTTACAATCCCTCAATTAGCTCAATTAAGTTGACAAAATCTCAGCCCCTCACACACTCGCTTGCTCTGGCCCCCCCAGAAAGTGGGATGTGGGATGTAGAGAGGATGACAACTGACCTCAATGTCGTGGAGCAGCAAAAGTTACTTTTTGGCCTTATGTAGTAGACCCTTTCCCTTGCTCTCCGCCCCCCGAGGGGCAGGGGCAGGCCGCTGGCACTTTTGGATTGGCCGAAAAATGGAAATTGTGTAAGCATTTTGGAGAGCATGAAATATTCATAAGCTGCAAATTAAAATTTCATAAGGTAAATGAAACAAGGGAAAGACATTTAACGTTCTCCATTCAAATTTTAATAAACTCAATTATGCAACAATTCTGTCGCTCTCTTTTCTCTGGCATGCCCCTGACCAAGGCTTGACAACATTTTGTGGCAAATGTATGCACAAAGAGAGAGGGGAAAAGTGGAAGGGGAACGTGGAGTGGAAATCAATTTCTCTTTTCCATGCACTTTGCTGATTTCAATTAAAAAGCGGACAACTGAAGTTGTTTTCCCTGATCCTGTCCTGCTCCTGTCCCGCCTCGGTTCCTGCGCTTCTCCTGTTGCCGGTCTCCTGCCAGCCCGCAGTCCAATCAAAGTGTCAAAAAAGTTAATGCCGTCGGTCCTGGCCCTGGCCCTGGCCCCTACCCCTTTGGATGGATCTCGACTCGATGGCCACTTAAGCTGCCACATGAAATATAAAATGAAACAAAAATCAACCGAGCGAGGAATGTGGAATGAGGAATGAATGCGACTGCGACTGCAGCTCGAACTGTCATCAGGCCACTAGATGTCTACTTGTTACAGGTACCCTTAAATGGAGAAAGGGTATTGCGACTTGCAGAAGATCTTTGCAATAAAGAAAAGCAGCCTTCTACCATACAAAGCATATATGTACGAGTATTAATACATAGATTTTTCCTGTCTTATAGATTCCCAACTTTGATATATTCTATCATCTATCTCCCATAGAAAAGATCTTCAGTATCTTCAGGAGTATCAATAACTTAGGCCTCCCCATCGCATCCCTTCTTTCTTGTGGCTTTTCCTCTGAGCGGCAGCCATTTTGTGATAAATTTTACAAAATTTCCGAGTGTTGTTTCCTGTTTTGCACCGCTTTTGTGATTATATGAGTGCTGTGTTGTGACCATCCGATTGTCACACACTCAACACACAGCTCCAGCTCCAGCTCCAGCTCCAGCTCTCGACTCGATTCAGACTTTCCAACTTTTGTTTTCGATTTCAACAGGCCAACCCAACGCCACGCCCACTCTACGCCTAGCTTTTCCCCATATTTTGCATAAATTGTTAGATGTCGTCGTCGTCGTCGTCGTCCTTGGCAGCCAGGAATCAAAAAATGAAACAAAAGATGTCGGTATGGGGAATGGCATGACGGGGGAGGGGAGGGGAAGGAAAACCACGTCTCTGTTATTGCTGGAAAAATTTTTATTTATCTTATAATTATGTAAATGAGTGTGGCAGAAGGAGAAGCAGAAGTGTGTGTGTGTGTGTGTGTGTGTGTGTGTGTTGACAGCCAAAAGTTCTGCTTTCCCACAAAATGTTGTTTTGCATATTTTTACGATGGTCTCGGGCTTGTGTCAAAAGGGGCGTACACCGAGACACGCCCAGTCTCTGAATTTGAGAAAATTTTTGCCTATGTTTTCGGGAATTTTTCTTCGAATAAGGAGTCAAAGATCGCTGAAGAATCCACAAATCAATCAGGGGAGGATTCATTCGGTTAGACTGTGCCTCTTTTCCAAGAAAACAGAAGAAAAGGAAATAAGAACAGAGTCAATGATTCTGTTAGAAGCCGCAAATCAATCAGGCCCCCTCTCAGCTACGCCTCTGTTATGCCTGTGGGGCTTCTGTTTTGTTGACCTCAAAAAAAGAATAAAAGATGTTTTTTTTTTTTTCGCTGTGACTTTTCCGTTGATTTCCTTCAATTAACCGAATTTCAATTACTCCGCCAACAATCCGCAATTGTGCCTCGGCCTCGGCCTCATGCATATGCATTAGCAGATTAATTAGGACAGAAAAAGATGCCATCTACCGTCCAATCTGATTAGCCGGCAGGCCGGTCAAAGCTTTTGTCATTCCTCTCATTAGCTACGAGTCGGGGGCCAGGGGAAAGTCATTCAAATGGAATTTGAAATGCAAATGCAAATGCGGTGGAGCCCCCCACAACAACAAACAACAGGAAAAACCAAAGAAAAACCTATGCGGAGATACAGAGATACGAAAAATGACAAAGTCATTGGGGAAATCCAGTTCCAGTTCCACTTCCAGGATATTTGTTCAATATGTGCAAAAAGTCTGAAATCTCTGCCCCTCTGCCCCTCTGCCTCTCTGTATAATATTTTGTGAGGTTGAGCTTCCTATTTGCTTGCAATTTTCCTTTTCTTCGACTGATTTTCCATTGCGAAAGCTCCTTTTCTGCCTCCGCATTTTCTCGGTTTGATTTTTCTTTAAATTAGGAACCGACTCTCTCCCACACACACACATACAACTTGTGACAAGTCGTGTTTATGGGATTTTGTGACTTTTTTTTTCTTGGTCCAGTTTCCAGGTTCATACTCTTTTGGGTCCTCCTCTGCTCTGCTTTCAATTTATTTTGTATTTTTTTTGTATTTTCTGGTGAAACAAGATATTTATTTGCTGCTTAGTTTCCTTTCTGGCTTCCTGGCTTTCAGCCTTTTCCAAATTGACAAATAAATAGCCGTTCAGTCACTCCGTTCAGTTCTCTTTTCTGCATAAAAGTCAATTGTTGGTCCGTTGGAGAGCTTAGGCCTAGGCCGAGAAGGGCTTTGCGACGTTTTGGGAATTAAAAAGGGAGAAACTTTCAATCGATTTTGACTATTGTTTGATTTCAAGTAATATGATAAGAGCCATGCATTTGGCTTTCATTATCAACAAAAGAAGACATGCATTTGGTAGATCTTTGGAATACTACAGGGCTAAATGGCCTTCAGAAAGTAGGTTCTAAAGCCGATTATTCCTGATAGAACTACTTATTATTCTATAAAAATCGATCGATTGATTGCTTGAAGATATAATCATATAGTTTTGAGTCTTGAGAACTGATTAAAATTAAGGTCCCTGTCCATCCATTGGCAACCATTCTGCCAAGGCCTTACTTTAAAATTCCCTTTTTCCGATGCACAAAAATTGTAATTTAAAGCAAAGTTTTTATTCCAGCTAAAAAGGGCTCCCCCCCTACCCATTCAGGCCATATTTCTTTCATATTTCAGTTGCAGCTTCATTGCTTTATCTGCCCCTAGCTTCATCATTCAGTGGCAGTGGCTGTGGCAGGCGCTGGGACTCTTGTTACAAATGCAATAATTTCTCGGCTACAATCCGCGTGGCGAGAGCAGGCTCCAAATAATTATCGCTTAATGATGTGAAATGGCAATACAGCGGCGAGAACTCTACATAAATTCTGATGAATTTTTTTGGCACTGGGACTGGCACTGGCACTGGTTTGGCACTGACTGGTCTGAAATCTCAGTTCAACGAACCCCCAGAAACCGAAACCGAATGGCATATTGCAATGTTTTAATGTACACACACTCGTATTTATGGCACAGCCTCTGGCCAAAATGGAATCAAATTGAAATGGTTTTGCACATAAATTAAATTGCTCAAGTCGGGGAAAGATGATTCCATCAGGGCAGAGCAGAGCAGACAATTGTTTGGCTATAATTGAAATGTGATTTATATGGCATTTATTTAAAGTGCAGTGGGCGTGGCCGAGGGGCAGTGCGGTTGCAAGAAAAAACCCAATTAGAGCCCTAATTAATTTATTTGCCCAACAAGCCATGTTTGCCCGCAAACTCATTAACTTGTCACATATAATCAGTGTCGTCCAATGGCCGAAAAAAGGGCAGGAGAAGGGAGTCCTAAAAACTGCAAAAACTGGAAAACTGAAAAACTAAAATTGAAACTAACTGACCAGCAACGCAGCCAGTGAGGACATGGAGGGACTGGCAGTCGCAGGACAGAGGCCATGGACATGGAACATCGACATCGACATGGACATGGACATGGGGACCCTGAGCAAACTTTGCAACGTTGCTGGCGCTCTCAACTTTTAAGTGAGTGACTTATTTTTTGTGCTCCCCTCCTGCCTGGCACGCAGTGGGTGACGATGAGTGGGCGGCTGCAGGGAGCAGGGAGCTAGGGGGAGTCTTTAGAGATGCGAAACTTTTAAATCGATGCTCGGGCAAAGTGGCATCGTCATCGGCATCGCAACACAAACACCAGGCCTCAAACTCTATTGAGCCCCGGCCAATGCAGCAGCCGGATGCGAGGCCCCTCTCTCAGTTTTGAGCAGAAAATTAGAGAAAATTCCTCTTCATTTGGCATTATAATTAAAAATCTGCAAGTTTTCAGTGCCGTCGCATAAGTAGTGCCACTGGCAGTGGCAGTGGCAGTGCCTGTGGCCCTAATGCCTCTCTGATGGCAACTGACACGTGTAAGCGGTGGTTCAGAGGCGCAGAGAAGCTCAGAGAAAAGATTGCCCTGTCATCGACATCGAGAGTTCATCATCATCATCATCAGGGGGTGCAGCAGGTGGCATGTGGCAGGTGGCAGGTGGCAGGTGGGAGTAGCAGCATCATCGGTGCCCAGCGTCGTATGACCACAAAATTTAACCCCGTCCATGGATAATTTTGTCAAAATGCAACGATTCGATATTGAAAGCGTGCCCGAAGAGGGGGCACAGTCCTGTGGCAAGTGCCTGTCTGCCTCTGCCTCTGTGTGTGTCTGTGTGTGTGTGTGTTCGTTTGTTTGTGTGCGCTGCATATTGATGGCGTGATTTGCATTTGAATATGCGGCCAGCATGGCGTCGTCCTGTCCTGCATCCTCTCTTTGTGTCCTCCTGTCCGTGGCAGTGGAGGCATGTCCGTGGTAGTCTTCTTCGTCTTATTGTTGCTGTTGTTGTTGTTGTTGGTGTTGTGCATATTGCGCTTCGCAATTTTCACACGTTGATAAACTTGTTTCAATGCTGAACAGTCCCGCCCGCCCATACGCTACACCGAAAGAAAACCCACAAAAATCATGAGGGGGAAAGCGCTTTGTATTGTATATTGTATATTCTTAAGATCTCAGATCCATGCCTGAAAAACTGTCAATAGCTCCTGGAAATTCGCATGAAAATTGCCCATTTTCTTGGAGTGTAGCAAAAGCAGAAACAAATGAGGCTGCCGCTGTTGTTGTGGCACCTGCTTGCCTCGCTTATTGCTGTCTGTCCGCCACATCATTGGCATACTGCATCCAGCCTCATCCTCTGTCCTGTCCTGTCCCCGTCTCGTCCTTTCGATGCACGAAATTTTTTTTTTTTAAGCAAATGCGTTTAATTGCCAGAGAAAAAGTCCTGGCTGGGCAAGAGGTAAGTCCTTTGTTGTTCCCATCGAAGTATTGTTGCATAATTTTGGTCCCTTGCTCGATGGCACCGACGGAGCTCTGGTTCCGTGTCCGACTTCCTGGTTATGGAGCCTGGTCCTGCTCCTGGTCCTGGTGCTGTTTCTGCTGCGCCTAATTGCATTGCTTTGTTGTTTCTGTGCATTATTGGCGCCGAATGCTTATTGCCTTTGCTCTCCCTCTCCCTCTCTCTCTCTGTCTCTCTTTCACCCATTCTCTGTCCTCTAGCCGCTTCTAGCCTTCTGTGATTGTGAATTTTTCCATTGGTGGCAAGCGCGGAAGTTGCAGCATTGATTGGAAATTGCCAAATTGGAAAACGCCGATCGAAACAGTGCGATTATTGCACAAACATCGTTAATGCGTCTAATTGTTGATATTGGAGGCCAAGAGAACGGCAAATACGAGTCCGGTTGTCAGCGCTGTTTATTTTTGGCTCATTATTCAGAACGACATATTGGTGGTATTAGGGGAAACTACGGAGGACTTAACAAGCATGTTAGATGGTATTGTATTGGCAGCACTAAATACTATTATTAATGCTTGTCTTTTCAGGTGTGCTGTGTGTCAAGTCTTTCGAGTCATGTGTACCTACTGGGAGACTTTCATCACGATCACTATCCACGCTCATCCTTTCCAATGATACCTATTGCCTGCATACCCCATGTGTTAATAGATAGACCTATATGATTTTGATGGTCGAACCGCTCATAGCTCTGGGTGTCCTTTCTCTCAAGAGGCCTTCTTCAAGTACATTGTATTGTTTATGGGGTGTCCTGAGTCGGTTTCTGTTCCTGTTCATAAGATGTGAGATGTGAGACTGCGGGTTTGTTGGCCTTCTTTAAGGGGACTGTATTTTGTTTGGCGGGGCCTGTTCTGGGGCCTGTTTTGGGGCCTGTTCACGAGCATTAACACCGACAAAGCCTCATTCTCCATTAAAAAAGTACAAAGTTCTTTGCTCCATTAGAACACAACAAATTCTGCCAAACAAACTGAAATTAGGAGCTCCTTCCCCACCCAATTATATTGGCAAATCCCTTTCTTTTTCCTTCGATTGAAAATTTCCTGCCTCGCCGATGTCTTTATTTTTCAGCTAAAGTTTTCCTTTCATTTCACCTAACGACTTGGCCATTAAGTCATTACGATTCATCAGTTCCCAATCAGAGTCCGCAATGAGTTCACAAAGGACTGCCCGTACCCGTACCCAAACCCACTCCAGGACAGGAGGACCCCTGCTGAGTGCACCATTGTCTGATGGGGACAATTCATCAGGTCGTTTGGGCCATTCTGGGAGCCAACCCGCCGTGCCTTTCTACGCGGCCCCGCAGGTGTGGTGCTCAATAAACGGCATAATGGCTATCGGTGACCGCAGGGTACGTGGCGGTGGCGGTGGCGAGGGTCAAAGGTCGCGCTGGCGGCCAGCTGGGTGCCATAACTCATGACTCAAGAAATTACGCAGCCGAGGCAATAAAAAAGTTTGCTTTTTCGGCTGGCAAAAGATGGGCCAAAAGAACCTCCATTATCATTGGGCATATTAAAACTTTTGATGTTGCTCAAATTATTTCTGGAAATTGATGCCCAAGGATTAACTTTACCCAGAGACACGCCACGGCACGGCACGACAGGACAGGACAGGACAGCATGGGACAGCGAACAGAAAAAGTTAAAGAAATATATAATAAAGGACATATCCATCCCCGGCCCTGGCCCTGGCCCCAGCCCGAGGAGCGGCCACATCAAACAACTGTGGAGCACACCGCTGGGACCCACCATCCCACCAATCCTGGTGGGAGTCTCCTCCGCAACACCTCTACAACTACGTGCGGCTTCTGCTGCGGATGATGATGATGATGAGCAATGATGATGAATTCCTTTGCCTTCCGCCTTCCGCCGCCCGCCGCCTGCTTCCTGCCTCCTGCCTCCCGCTTTTCTGCGGTTTGTGTGGTTTTCGGCGATAAATTTACTGCCCAGGAAAACGCTTTTTGCGTTCACTTTCATGTTACCAGTTTACGTACTCGCATAGTTCCCTAGTCCGACTGACTGACTGACTGAATGACAGACAGACAGACAGAGGGAGAGACACGCCACTACTCATCAGCTCCAAGCAATTCGCGTAACTTTTTCCCCCGAAAAGAAAGAAAAGCAAAAAAAAGGCAACAGAAACGAGAAACGAGAAAGCTGCAAAGAGAAGTTGCCCGGCAAAGGCAAAGGCAGAGGCAAAGGCAAAGGCCGAGAGTCATTCACATTACAAAGAAGTTTTCATTTCCCAACGCCGCCGCAGGACATTATTTCTTCGACACACCATACACCCATACCCACCCATACACCCACACCCTGGATACCCTTCATACACGCGCTCTCCTTCTCTATTTAGGAAAACTCATGGCCTGTCAGGCCTTTGCCATGAATATGTCTCCATCTTTTCTCTGCGTCTCTCTCTCTCTCTGTGTGTCTTTTTATGCTCCTTTTTTCTTTGTGTGGACTTTTCTTTTTTCTTCTTTTGTTTCCGTTTCTGTTCCCTTTTAAATGCTTTTTGTTGCAGTTGTCACAAACTTTGCGATAAACTTGTGATAAAACTTATGACAGGTGTCTGTAGTATCTTTCTGTGGACCCTCGCCATCGCTTTTCTGGCTCTCTGGAATATGCAATTATTCATTTCAGAGCAACTAATGATGCAATTAGATAGGGGCCAAGGCAACTACTGTACGCCCGGACAAATGGAAGCCATTCTATTACTGGGGGCGGCGAAAGTGCTGCCAACTTCTGATCTTCTGAGATACAGATAATAGAGCTCATTTGGCTGTCCAGCAAAGGTACAAATTAAAAGGCAGTCAGAGATGAAGTTAGCCTGGGAAAAAGCTGAATAATTTAATCTATGGGACATTCAGAAGAAATAACTTTCCCAGCAAATAATTCCCCTACATCGCACTCCTTTCTGCTCCTTCCAAATGGCCCTTTCTTTTACGATTATCCCACGACAATTATCAAATCCCTTTGATATCAATTCGCATATGTTTTCGCATTCGCTTTTTATGGCATTGCTTGCCTCTTAATCTTCTTGCCAGGGCTATCATATTCATTCATTTATTCGTTTGTTCATTCGTTCTGGCCATTTTTTTATTGCACTTTTTCTCTTATGGCTGCGATTCTTCTTTTGGTTTGGTTTTCCCTTCTGATCTGTTTTTATGGCGCCCTGCCACGCCCACACTTGAGTTTCCTTTTGTTACGGGAGCCTGCTCTCCGGCTCCGGCTTCTGCTCCCTCCGTTACGAGGTGCTAAATCAAGTTAACGTTTAAGTGGCCGTTTAGTGCCTATGCCGGCCTCTCCACTCCACCATTATCAGGGTCTGTATCTGTATCTGTATCCTTGTTTGATCCTCCGCCTGCTCTGAGCTGCATCCTCCCATCCTCCCGTCCTCTAAGCCCTGCCTCTCTTTATTATTATTTCTGCCTTTTGTCATAAAGAGTTTTTCTTTTAGCGTTTCGCCTTTCGGTGCTTTTTATTGACTGTAAAGTTTATATTTTATTTTTTGTAATATTTTCTTTATGCCCCCATCCAGCCATCCATCCTTTGGCCTTCCGCTGCCGTTCTATTCCCACTGCTTGTAATTGTTTTTTAAACAAAGTTTATAACTTTTTTTCTTTCTTTCAGCCTCGTCATCATTGTTGTTGTTGTTTCTTTTCTTTTTGAGCTTTTCCTTGGTTTGTTTTTCCGTTTTGTGTGCATTTTAATTTGCTTGTCTGCCTTTTAATGGCAGTTGTTATGCAATTTTTGCCGCTAGAACAGACTCCAAAAGGCAAAAGTGCAATTCCTTTTCCCCCCTTGTCCCCCTTTTCCCCTTCTACCCGTTTTGTAATATTTCTTGTGACTTTTATTCCGAGCAAAAAGGCAAATAACTAATTAAAAATATGTTTGCTGAATGAATGATGAGGGGGATGCTGCTGTCATTAAAGTTCGACCGTAAAAAGGGGGAGGCACGAATCTTTATAAACAATATTCCACTAGGCCTATATTTTCTTTTTCCGAATCCCAAATTGGCATCAATTCATTTCCGATTCACGCATTTCCGAATCAATATTTCTGAACAGATTTCCCCCCACACATTCGAATGTTTCTGCCCCTCTCAAGGTCATCTTTTTGGGGACTTTTACAGCTGCAAATCAGGGCAAGTAGATGGCGCAACGGCAACGTCCTTCAGGCTTCAGCCATTTGTAATTTTCAATTTCAATTCCAGTGCCTCTCGTACTTGTACATTTCAATTGCATTTATGTAATCAACGTACACGCACCCCATCTGTGCGGGGGGAGATCCCGCCTTTCCAGGCATTCCATTATTGATGCTCTCCCTCGCTCCTCCTTGTCGTCGTCGTCGCTGTGCCACTTGCTTGGGCTTGTTGCTGTTGCTACTGTGTTTTTTGTTTGTTTGCCGAGTTGAATGAACATATTTCGCCTTGACATACATTGCATTGTTAGCAAACAAGAGTGTCAGGCCAGAAGGGGCCCCCAACCCATGCCCCACCCACTTGAATGTGCAGCCACAGAGATTCATTCCTCTTCGCCTGCTGCCGCTGCCTGCTTCTTCAGTGGGTTTCAGGGGCTCGACATGTGCCCCATGTGGATGTCCATGGGTGTGCGCGCCTAGTTTTTGTTCAAACAACACGAAGCTTGTACAAGAAAACCAACAGCGGCTACATCACCAGCAACGACAGCAACAATAATGACATTCTGACTGACTGACAGAGACAGACAGACAGACAACAAGAGTAACAAGAACACAAGCCCATAAGACAGTTGGACAGAAGCTGCAAGAGATAGAGGGGCCTGAAGAGAAACTTTATTGCTAACAATAGCAACATCAAACAGCAGGAGAAAAGGCGGCCATGTGGCAATGATCGAAGCTGTAGATACTCTGGCAGATCAATCGCAGATATCGAGATAGTTCGTGTGAGAGAGGGATCCCATTTTGATCAAGAGGGAAGAGAATGTGCTCCAGTCTCTGCCTGACATTCTTCTGCTGTAAAATCATATATGTATCATCCCCTATTATTAGGGTATTGGAACTTCGATTTCAACCACTGGAACACGGTATACTCGTACCATGCCTTGTTCGCCAACTTTCTGCATTGCTTGTTTGCTTAGGCTTCTGGTCCTTCTGGTCCTTCTGCTCCTTCTGCTGCTCTTGTTGCAGATGCACCGACAACAGACAGCCGACACTGAAGTCTGGTCAACAAATACTTAACATTACAATCCTCAGTATTTACTCGAACTTGTTGCAATTTGTTGTTACTGCAATTAAGATGCAATGCGAAAATAGTGGAACAAGACAGACGGCCACAGTGATTGGGTGAATCAAGTGGATTGGGCTTTGGATTGTTATATATTAATCTCTTGATCTCTCCTAAGGCAAAGGGAGCACGTAGCGATTCCAAGGGCTCAACATTTTGGAGCGAAATGCAAACAGGCGATGGCAGCAAACCATCACCTGCAGAATCTCGCGATCTATATGGCCAGGACGATCGAAGAAACGCGCGGCAGAGTTACATATATAGGCTAAGCAGAATCCAGTGCTTTGCAGTTACTCGAGCCATCACGGGACACGCCTCGACTCTGTCAATCCCTCACAATGGATTCTGCAGAAGTTTCCGGGACTTCCCCACCTCTTCTGCCATTGCCCGGCCCATACTTCGGCTTCTTAGGGCCCCTTTCCTTACGGACATTTCGGATCTTCCTGAAATCAAGCCAGAGATCCTGTTCAAATACATCCAAGACCCGGTTGGGACTCCCCTTAAACTTAAATACCACGGTTTAGCCAATGAAAAGGGGCACACGACCATGGGGCAAGTCCAAGTGAGCTGGGGGAAGGATCGTTTCCTCCGCCCAGCTACATCAATAACCAAACCTAACCTATTAATCGACTTCAAAGATGTTTCTACTGGTAGCAGAATCCAAATCAAACTTGAAATTGTTTCTCAATTGCATCCATTTCATTTGCAGCTGCCAGCATCTTGAGTTGATTTCCCCTTCAATATACTCGTATTTACAGACATATCCAATGCATCATTAACTGCTTGCAAATTTGCTACAAATAAAATCTCAAATAAATGGTAGATCTCTCAGACGAGCCATGGACTGGAGAAGAGTTTTGCTGCCTAATTGCTGCCTCAATAAAATGCACAAAAATCCATACACACACTTTGTATTCGTAGGATATATAAAGGATATTGGTGTTACGGTCAATTGCAGAAACCAATCAACTTTGAAGGTTCTTTATGGGCAAAGGGCTTATGCCTGAATGGAGATGAAGTCCACACACAGAAAGGCTCACACGGAGAGAGTCTATACGGTGCCACAGAGAGAGCTTGACTGACAGCTGCACTCATTGAGGCAATTTGCTTAAGTTACAAATTGAAATATTTGCATTTTATCTTAGAAATGCAAATTCCCCCGCACCCGGCGCCCCACGTACGGGTGTACGGGTATCTGTGCAAACAATGCCAAACAAATTGGCTATTCAAATCCGCAGACGCCGCACCGAGTCTCCACACGAGTTGGAGGCTCTCTAAGATGTGCCCCGACAGGAGGCACAAGGCGGCAGGCGGCAGGCGGCGGGGGGCGGGTGGCGGGGGCGATGCACAGCGGCTGGTTGGGGTTACAATTTATGCGTTTGGCCCCCGGGAACGTTGAATGCATTTTGCAATTTTCATGGCCTGCCTCTTTTTTCCTTTGAGTAGGGTATTCTTCTTTTGATCAGAAGTTTGCGATGCGCAAAAAGGAAGAAATTTTGATCGTCAGAGCAGTGTAATCCTGTTAGGCTTTAGCCGATGGAGTTATCTATGAAATCTAGTATCTGTTGGGATCCACAGGAACGACCAATTGGCAGAAAGTTTGCAGAGGAAGAGCCTTTTCTTACAACCAAAGAGTATTCCCTGCTTCGTTCTCAGTTTTTGGTCTCGTTTTTTTGCTGTCTCGGCTGCAACTCACTTGGCAGGTCCTTCTGCAAGTTCCTCCTGCCGCTGCTGCAACAAAAAAGCCATTAAGATTACTTTCTACGGCCAGATTTGGGGGTGGCACGTTGTGGGGACCCCGACGAGCCTCATGCAAACGACAGACGGAGGCGGGTCCGACGCCCTGCTGATGAGATTTTGCCCTCTCCTACGCATCGTGCAGGAGGCTGCTTCTACTCCTAGGAGTCGTGGCAGGATGGGCTGCCGCTGCTGCACATCAGGTTATAGGATATACAAAAGGCTTGGAAAGCCCAGGCTCCAATAAATGCCAAGCGTTCGCCCATAAAGTAAACGATTGATGAGGTTAGGAATCTGAACAGCACTTCAACACAATGCCACGCCCACGCCCACTCCACACCACACACTGGCTTGGAGCACACTTTGTTGCTTCATTTAACTGCAATCGTTGCAAATTTTTTACCAGCAAATTGTTCTTACGAGCTAACTGAGCAAACTGCATGGAAGGAAGTGGTGATACACTCCGAGGAGGCTGTGGAGGAGCATGGCTTAGAGGAATGCAGAACTGATGTAATTGGGAAGGGTTTTATGAGGGAATCGGATCATTGGTATAGCTGGAATGGCAAGTTTATTGGGTCGATTGGCTCTTTGAACACCTGGCTTTCGACCAGTCTCAAAGGCAAAGCCAGGACCTAAAGAGACCTATGATTGATGGTCGCTTTTCCACTGGTTTATCCTTGATATAAGCAAAGTAAGGGCAATACAGCCCTGAAATTTCCTTCCACCTTAAAACCAAAAAACTGTCAACATATTTCAAGCCAAAATTCAAAGATGTCTTCACTTATTTTCGTCTATTTGGCCATTTCGCTCGGCTCGGCGATCGCAACCGATTTCAATCCCTTTCTCGACTTGGAATGTGTGGACTGCAAGGAAGACTGTGGTGTACGCTCAACTGGAAGCAGCTGCCTCTCCCTTGATGGTTCAAAGTCCCTCAAAAGTTTACCTACGGCAAACATGACGCCGCGCATGACCTTGGACCATTACCATCATCTGCAAAAGTGCATACCAAAGGACGAAGTTATAAAAGGTGCTATGTCGGGCAGCTGATTCTTAGTCTTCCAAAGTAATCTTTCAATTTTCAGAGGCGAAACCAGACTTCTGCTGTGCCTGGTCGCCGCAACTGGGCTGCCAATTGATCAAGCGGATCAGTGGCACACAGAGAACCTGTGATTCTTGCAAAGCCCTTACCCAAGACTCTCCCGAGGTCGAGCTTTGTCCCTGCAAGGCAGCCTATGGAAAACTGTGCAATACTCTCCTCCTCATCATCATGATGGGTATTGTCTACCCATCGATTTAGGCATCCACACCTTACGGATCACAGATTGTTAAACAAAGTAGTCCACAAACATTTCTCGCTCGAATGGGTTTCAATAAATCTGTCAAAAGTCATGGAGATTTCCTTGATTTTCATCATATCTGTTCTACTGATGGGCACAACGTCCTACAATCCATATGACAATATGGTCTGTCTGGACTGCGGGGACCTGTGTCCGGTTCGCAGAAGAGGCACCAGTTGTCGAACTGCTCCGAAAAATATTGCCGCATGGAAAAGTAGGGAAAGAGGTCTGGCACGCATAAATACCACGCATCTGGTGTGCGTTCCGGGTGATCTAAGACTCGATGGTAAGTGAAGGCAGTCCACACATATCCTCATTGATCTTCCCCTCGAACGGCAGAAGTGGATCCCGCTTTCTGTTGCATTTGGGCTCCGGAATTCGGCTGCCGTCTGGTGCGATCCATCTTGGACGATCATATCCAGTGTAGAAGGTGCATCAATCCGAAAAGGAAACGACGGGGATATACACTATGTCCCTGTACAGGATATCATGGAAAAGCATGCAATGGACTTTTGGGTATGGTGGTGGGCATGAATATCATTCGACAGATAGCTCGATTTTTAAGCTGAATAAAAAAGAACGAGTGCTCCTATCTTTCGTTGTTCTTTGCCCGTTTATAGGTCTCTTTTTTATCAATATAAGGATACAGATTGAGGGTTGTTTTTGTGAATACTCTTATCGATTCGAATCACTGACACTCGAGACATAATGACCACAAAGTCAGGCCTCTCTAATGTCTCCTTACTGATTGATTCTTTGGCAAATAAATTTCCATATCTGAAATTGTCACTTTTGCCTTTTGGTGTTTTCTGGTAATTTCCACAAAATTTCCTTTAATGGCTTTCTTTTCTTTTTTTTGTTTGGGCTGGGCTGGAGAGAACAATGAAAAGGCAGGGCATTTTCAATTCAAAAGCAAATTGTCTTTTATTTCAAGCTCATTAGCTTTTAATGCAATTTTATGCGGCCCAATGCCTCTGAATTTCGGTGCCACGTGCCACACACAATGGCTAGAACGGGAATCTCTCTCTGTGGAGCACAGAGAGACATCCGCACATCGTTTGCATCACATTTATATCATTTCATATATGGAGATTCTGAGAAACAGAATGTGTGTCTGTGTGTCTCTGTGTCTGCGTCTGTGGCTGTGGCTGTCTTCTTTTTTTGCACCATATGTTTTGTGGATTTACAAAATTGACTTTTGTCGTCATGAATTAATTTTTCTGCTGTGTGTGTTTCTGTGGCAGGTTCCAGCACGCCCACTCCCCCCACTGTATCTGTATCTGTATCTTGTGGCCATGTTCTTTTTGGCATTTCTGCGCCTTGGCCTGGAAGAAGCTTTAACATTTTATGTAAATTTTGTAAAATATTTATGGAAATGTAGCAGATTGTGACTGGCGAGGCGACTGCGTCAAAATGGCAGACGAGTAAATACATTTACATAAGCACACATTCACATGAGAGTTGCTCTCTTTCTCTCCCTGGATGTGTCTTTCTCTCTCTGATAGAAATGATATCAAGAGAGCAGGAGACATCAGCATAAATTTTAAATAACTGCTACACAGAAAAGGGAATATTAAATGTTGTTTTGGATGATAGACAGCCAGTCCGGGACTCCCGACTCCGTGTACTAAATGCCTTGCTTTTCCCAAATATTTTATTCCAACAAAATCTTTGGGCTCCTCCTCAGCCGCAGCCTCAGCCTCTACCTTTCTGCTCCTTCCGTGAACATGCGACAGTTGAAAGGTTAAACCAATTTAAGCATCAGAAGAGAGCCTGGACCTGGCAACAAGAGTTCACTTCACTTCGGCGACCCGACACGACCCCACCGACCGACCGACCTTTTGTTGCTGTCGATGACGTTTGCATTTTCCTTTCAAGAGCTTGCCACGTTGGTTTTTCTTGGGGTTTTTCCAGGTCTAGTCCTGGGCTAGAGCTCAAGTATATATAAATGAATATTTTGCACATTTGAATATAGAGAAGCAGGAACTCGGAATCGGAGTCGGAGACGGAGTCCGGAGTCTGGCTATCATTTCATTTTACGCTGATGTTGCACTTTTCCTTTTGTGTCCCAGAGGGGCAGAGGAGAAACATGTGGCAATATGTAAATGTATTTGCCAAGTGGCAAGGCGACATTTTTATTGAGCTTATCTTGGCTTTCACATTGTCGAAGAGCTCTCTCTCTCAAGCATTTCCTCACAAAAAGAAAACCTTTTTAGAGATCGTAAGACAAAGCAGAGATCTCATCGGAAAGTAGTGCAAAATTTGACACCAATCATGGGTGATTTTTTAAGATTTAAAGAAAAGTTCAAAGGGCTCCCAGAAGGGCATCGAGTGTAAGATTTTCCTGCCTTTTTTTGTTTCAGTGCAACACAACTTTGACTCCCATTTGAAGCCCGCTTGAGCATTCTCTCTCCCTTTGCATTGTCCTCCATTATTCTCCGCTTAATTCTATGTATTATTCCGACTGTCTTTCCCTCTCTCTGTCTCGCTGCAGAGTGGTGCCTGACTTCAGGACAACTGCCATTGTCGTGGCTGCATTTAGAATGCATTTTAATTTAGCATCAAACAACTTTGCCATTTCACTGCCTTTCAGAGCTTCATGTCGATTTGCATAGTTGTATTCTCCTGAACTCCCAAGAGAGCACACAGACACACAGACACACATATATATACAGCATTCGCATAGATATGGACACTTTGTTCCATGTTAATATTTCTCACATCTAATAAACTTTTCTCTCGCTCTAGCCCGTTCGTTGTGCCACCGAAAGGGAGGCAGGACTCAATCTTCCTCTGCACCTTCCCTCCAGCCCCCCCCCGTTTATATAATACGCTTAATCAAATGTTTATCTTCACACAGAAGTGGATGGGGGGATCTTGTGATTTTTTTCTCATTTATTTTCCTGCGCATAGATTATGCAAATTTTTACTACTTTCACTTCGACATTTTCATTATGTTGGAGTCATAGACAACGGGGCCATCGCCTGTCACTGCTGCCAGCCCCACCCCCACTCCGCTCCATTCCTCTCCTTCAGAGCTGGTGAAAAATTGCGCGCTCATTTTGAAGGAAGAAAAGCAACACGGAAAAAATGCGCTCAGTAGAACGTATTTAAAATACTTGCACATAATTTATTTTCGCGCGAATACAAATCATTTCATTTTCGTGCAAGTCACGGATGGCGCAAGAGTGTAGCAGATCTTACGGCGCCCGAGCCCATTAAAGGCAGCTCCCAGGCACCCAGAAGCAGAGCCTCTGATGATGGTTATATTACATTAACTGCAGGCAGAGACTGGGACTCCGCCAGCAGTTCCAACAAATAGTGGCTTCGTGAGCCAAAAATAAAATGAAAATAAAATGTAGCCTAAGAAAAGGGGCTACAACCTCACCCGCACTCACACACACACACAAGACCCACAGACTTGAACGCAATGAATACGTAAAAAGCAGAGAGAGATGCACATAGGAAAATGGAGGCTCGACTAAGGGAGTGGATTGGTTGGTTTTACTGGTAATACACTCTTTTGACATTTTGTTTGATGATAAGTCTCTACGAACTTGTCATAAAATGTACTCGAAGTCATTTCTCCTTCTCGCAGCACATTCCCATAATTTCCATTGAGTTTTTCCACCTGCTCTCCACCACACAGTCTAATATTCCCCAGAGCTACCCTCGTTAGAGAGCGTTGAGCGAGTGGCAGGGAATAGGAAACTCCAGACAGCTGGCAAAACACTTTGTGACGCCTGTAATGGTGTCTGTTTTGGGGCGAGTACATACTCCTACATATGCACATGTGTTTGTGTGTGTGTGTGTGTGTGTGCGGGTGGGGGGTGTCTTGGCCATGCTCATTAGGATAGTGCAACTCTTCCATGAAAAAGTTTACTCACAGCAATACAGCGCGGGAGACAGCGGGAGAGTGCAGCAAAAGTTACTCAAATGTCCGGGGCTTACTAAGCGTATGCGTAATTAAATTTCACGAGCGAGGAATGAAGGAAAAGAAAGCATGAAGGTGTCACAAATGAAACCAGGTTGTCTGCCACATGTAAATACATTTCATGGGAGAGTGTGAGAGGCAATTTGCATTCCATTTAATCCCATCTTAAAGACCCAGACAGCCGCAGGCCTGTGCAAAAGTTAAGTGATTGGAAAATCCATACATACGTCCATCCCCCCCCATCTCTGAAAGTGTCATGGGTCAGAGTTCACACACACACACAGAGACAGATATCTGGGCCACATCTGGCCTGTGTGTTGGGGGCGCAAACACAAATCAAAGTCACAGGCAATGCCAGTGTTATAATACCCTTATCTGTTATCTTATCAGCCAAAGGACTATCTCTGTCCTGTCCTGTCCTGTCCTGTCCTGCTCTGTCCGTTGTTGAGGCTGAACAAGCATCAACAAATGTCTGGCTGTCTGTCTGGCTGTCGGACAGGCATGAGACATCGCCTGTGACACTAATTGCTTGACCTTTTTTCGCTTTTGTTGAGGCACCAGCAGCCGCCCATTGTTGAACTTTGGAACGCGGCCTGAATTTGCATGCGAACCGAAACGAACCGCTGACCCGGCGACAAGGCACAGCCGTTGACATGGATAAACCACTTCAAGTCAAGTGCACACACAGGGCCAAGTCGTAGCCGCAGCCGCAGCCGCAGCCTCAGCGGCAGTCAGTAACCAGCCAATCAACCGGCTGTCCCCCGATCCCCTATCCCTAGCCTCCTCCTCCTTAAACCTCAGGAAAATCCATTAGAAATTTTCAACAACAAAAAAATATATACATTTTACCAGAAAAAGTTCAAGAAGTCATGGAGTCATGGCGTCATGGAGTCATGGTTGATATAAAGTTGAAATAAATGTTGTTGTTGCTGTAACCGCGGTGACAGTCCTGCCCGAAGGAAAGTTTCTGCGGCAAAAGGCAAACAAGGATTTGCTGAGGGGTTCGAAGGAAAACCAATATTTGAAATAAGAATTAAACAGTTTTCTGCCCATTCTGGAAACTTTAAGGTACGGTAGGGTACGTTAAAGTCATCCCCCCGACGTCTGTCTCTGTCTGTGTTCGTCCACCTGCCACACAGCAGATCTACCCACAACTGTCATTCCAATAAGCCAAGTCCTGTCTACCCTACTGCCTTCTGCATTCACAGTCTCCTGCCCTATCCCTGCTCCTTCGGTGGAGACTCAGTGCCAGCTGCTGGCGACAATATGCATGGCACTTATTGCCACTTCAGTTGGCATGCGAACCAGGCTAATAGCCTGGGCCATGCCTCCGTATCGCAACACCTCCAGGCGGCACACCTGCAGCGCTTCAAAAATTTTATTTACTCAAGCTCCAAGCTCCTCCCCCAAGCTCCCCGCACACCCCACACAGCAGAAGTGGAAGGAGCATCAACAGGAGCTTCGGTGTCGTCCTGGTGACACTTTTTGGTTTTTTATGCTGCACATAGAGCACAGAGAGCACTCTAGCCACATCTCCTTCCCTTTCCCTCTGCTGCCACAAGAAATCTCAACTTGCGAGGGCACAAAAAACTGTAGAAAGAGTTAAGGGGAGGAGGAGGAGGAGGAGGGGGAGAAGCCGTTACTTGGCTGCTGCCGCGTGTCCAAAAATCTCTGCAAACAGATACAGTTGCAGTGGCACTTGCACCGTGTTGCACCGTTGCAAGCTGTTTCATTGCCTCCAACTGCAGACTGCATATTAAATCTATGTGTGTGTGTGTGTGTGTGTGTGTGTGTGGCAGGGTGCACGGTGCACGTTGCAGTATGCAGAGCATCATAACCCCATGGAATCTGCTTAAAATTTAT
Source organism: Drosophila lowei (assembly GCA_008121275.1). NCBI lineage: Eukaryota > Metazoa > Arthropoda > Insecta > Diptera > Drosophilidae > Drosophila > Drosophila lowei. The sequence goes on along the minus strand of CM017779.1, from coordinate 22,429,441 downwards.
GCACTTGTGGGATTTTTATATTGCACTTGCACTAGTCGCTCTCCCTCTCTCTCTCTCTCTCTCTCTCTCTCCCTCTCTTTCTCAGCATTTTCTGTGCTTTTCATTTTGTTTTATATTCAGTTTTTGTTGGTCGCATAAAAATAATGTGGCACCTTGATATATGAATATGTTTGCTCTACTTTTATAAGATTTATTTAAGCCAGGGCACAAAAAGGTGTGGACAAAAAGAAGATGGGAGGGATTGGGGAGCTTGGGAGCCAAAGATTTAATGGTTTTGTTTAAGATTGTTAGAGATTAAATGGAAGCAAGCATATGGATTACAAATTACAGTTTAGTTCAAGGGATTTCCAAAGATACAGAGATATTTTTGTTGCATTTGTTGAGCACCATTAGGTGTAGATTTTATCTAAGGGAAGGACTCTTCCAGGAGTCTATATATCACACGTTAAAATAGCAGCTTCTTCCGTCCTTACTCTCCTTTAAATATATATAACTCCTTCCTCCGAAAATATTCCCTTCTTTTGTCTTTTCTCCTGGGAAAATCCATAACTCATTGCCGTCGCTGTCCAGAAGCCTCTTTAATAACTTGTGGCCTCTGTGAGGCGATTGCTTGACCCACATGGCACCATAAACAATGAAATGTATTTAAAATATATATACACCCCGACACCCATACGTATGTGCAACATATGCGGCACAAAAGAGCAAAAGAAAGCACAGTTGCACAAGGAGAAATGCGAAAGGGAGAAATGCTGTTGAAAATTTAAGCAAATTTTTGCACATTTCCTGTTTGTTCCATTGTTGTTGCACTTGCAGCTTGACACAGTTTTCGGTCACACCCATTTATTTACAATGTCAACGAGGGGCGGCCAGATGAAACAGATGAAGAGACTCTGAAAGAGAAAGAGCAAGGGAGAGGCCCTACCCGGGCCCAGGCTCGCATGAGCCTCCCAGCCATGAAATTTGCATGCAATTTTAACACAGAAAACAGAGAAAGAAAGAGAGAGATGGGGCAGAGGTAGAGCCTTAATGAGAGAAGCCTCAACCAAGGGAATGGAGTAGGTTGTGGAGTGATTGGGCTTTGCGCCGGCTGACCTTGTCAGCGAACCTTGAACTGCGCCCACAATGGACCCATGACTCCCTCATTCCCATTCCCAAATCAATTCCAGAGTACGCCCCTTTGGTGTCGCTTCTAACCGAGTAATTTCTGTGGCTAATTAGACCACATTTCTGCGGAGGCCATGGCTGGGCAATGCCACTGGATGACAGTGGAATCTATTGAAATGGAGAGCGTCTGAATGGTAATTGTATTAATTTCCACTTTGCTCAAGTCTTAAGTTTCTTTCGGAGCAGCAGTTTTAAGTTTTATTTGATTTTAATTTCCGTTTTGTGGCTTGCCCCCGCAATTGGTCGGGTCTTCGATTTGCTCTCCTTTTTGATTTCTTTTCTTTGGTTTTCCTTTACGTATGTTGGCCTTTTGGTATTCCAAAAAACCGCAGAGCGTGTGTGTGTGTGTGAAAATTGAAATGTCACCAGTTCAGAGTCGAGTCTTGGACTGGGTTTCCCACTGGATAACCTTTTACCATCGTGCTGCCTCTGGGGCTGGCTCCGGCTCCGGCTCTGGCTTTGGCGTGTTTCGCTTTTCTGCTTGTCTGCCGTTGACAGTCATTGACAGCGCTGAACGGGCGACACTACACAGAGAGGGGGGGAGGGGAGAGCGTTGCATGGTAGCAATGTTGCATGCCAGTCTGCACTTAATGCTGACTCAACGCAATATAAGTTCTTATTTGCACAGGCGGCTTGGTCGGACCCCAGAACCCAGTCTCTCCAGCTGTCAGAGGTTGCGTTTTCTTTGAACATTTTGGTACCCTACGCGGGTCATAGCAGACTTTTGGCTAAAACCGAAATTCAAGAAGATCTTTTAAAAGAAAAACGTTGTATCTGTATACTGAATCTGCTTTCCATTGATTTTCCACCATTTATTTGCTTAGAGACAAAATGTAAAGCGTAAAGTACTTTCCTCCGAATTCGTTGTGGCCGAACCACATATTTAGGATTTTTGTTAAGCAAGCCACTTGCATTAGTCTACCCCTCCAGCCATGGCCCCTACCGTCCGCTGACTTTCACATTTTCTACTGCTTTTCGGCACAAATCCTTTTATTCTTTTTCTTTGAGAGTTTAAAAGCGTTTTCGTTGGGATTTAGTTGCATGACTTTTTGCTTTTAGCATTTCGACCGACAAACGTCAAAGCTGAACTAGCCAACCCCCCACCCCCCGCCCTACTGGCCCCCAACTACCCCTGGAAGGGGGTGGATTTCGTTTGGCAGCTCCTCAATCCTCCCATGGACCAGACACGTACCCCTGTGGCTGGACGTGCACGGCATTTCCAAATACAAATACTCAACATGGCCGCATTTTTTAACAGCCTCCCCCCCACTCCTCCACTCTTTCCACCCCCAGAATGTAGTTTCTATAAATTGTGTTTTAGTTTCGTTTTTTTTTGCTGCGCTGCAGTTCTGCTGTTTTGAAATATTTTGGATTTGTAACAATTTTTTTTGTAGCAAAACTATTTTGATATTTTGTTTGCCAAATATCTGGACAAAAGAGTTGCCAAAGCAAAGCCAAATTAAATGTTTGAACTCTTTTAAAAGAGAAAATATAGAACTTCCAACACAAACTCCACTAAAGAAAAATCTAAATTTTTCTTAAATTTTCCTCTATGAAAATTGTGGCTTTTGGGGGAAAGTCATAAGTTTCTCCTTCACCGCCAGTGTTCGGCTTAGTTCCCAAGACATGTTGACACACTTGCCGCCAAAACCAAAGTAACCTCCACTGGCAGAAGCGGCAGAGAAAGGGAAGGGCAGAGAGATGGGCGGCAGCGACTATCTCCCAACCCATTTGGTGGCCTTTGTTTGCGGTGAAAGTTTTTCTGCTGCAGCTTTTCTGTTAATTCGGTCAATATTTGCGGACGCCACGAAATAAAAACGAAAACTCAGCGAAAAAACAGCAAAACGAATTTCCTATTTAACCCTTTAATGGTAGTTGGGTTTAAGTTTTCTTTTGGCCCTCACTGTGAAAATAAACTTATTGACTGTTTGTCAGAGCCAAAGGGGAGCAACAGTTGCAGTCGTGTCCACCTGGACATTGTCCGGTGCATTATTCATGGAGAACGTAAATTTGGTTACGCGTAAAACCCCCATTCCGAAAATCCCACAAGCCCCACTCTGGACGAACGACTATCTCCATTACTAGAGTTTTTTCTCTCACATCCGCAGCCGCAATGGCTTCGAGTCTTTATGGAAATAACTGACAAAAATAGAACAACAAGGCAACAGCCTGGCTATAGAGGCCGAAACGGTTGATACTCTTAGAGATCTAATGGGGATATCCATAGGATATGGACTCATCTGAACAGATACTAAAAGCTTTGGAAAATCGCATTCAACTATAGCTGGGGGAGTTTTTACTTTCGAAGACTTGTTTTTCGGGATGGATCTTTGCAAAGATAAAGCGATTGAATATATCGCCTTCCCTCCAGATCCCGATCAAAGACCCCCTCAAAGTCCTATTACCCCCCGCTAGGGTATGGACACATAGAAAAAAGTACCAGAATAGCCAAGAAAAAAGAATCCCCCATCCATTTGGAATGGAATTCTCCCCGGTCCTGGTTCCCAGGCCTTGGTCTCCCCTCCCCACCCAGCTGCCATGTGGCAGCCCCTTGAGCGTTAATTGTGATTCGAGTTGTTTATCCAACTTACCTCCTGTTTAGTTTAGCCTCACGCTCTAGTTCCACTTCCAGTTCCAGTCTCCCCTCTCAGTTTTTGCTCTACGGATTCCTTACGGGTTAAGCCTGAAAGCAACAACAAGAGAAAGTTTTTTTTTATTTGGCGTTAGTTAAATTTGTTGAAAATTATTTGCTTTTCCTGTTGTTGATGATGGTGGTGCAGAGGGGTAGGGATAGGGTCTGGGGGTCTGGGAACTGAAGGTTTTTGGGGTCTGGTCTGTGCTGGTCTCTGGTTGGGGAATAGTCTTGGAGGAGCCTTAAGTTAATTAGTTGAATTTGTGTTGAAGAGTTTTTTCTGTGTGCTGTGTGTGCTGTGTGCTGTGTGCTGCGAGCTGTTGGGGAATTTTTCCTAGTTTAATTTAGTGGATGCAAAAGTTCTGTCTGAAGGAGAGGAAGTACGAGTAGGAGAGGGATTTTGGTTAAATGAGTTAGGAACTTTAAGAAAGAGAGAGAATTGCCTCTGGCTAATAATGGAATTTTCACAGGAATTTGATGTAAGATATTCGTTGGCAATTTGTTTAGTTTTTGCATATATTTTTTCTATGGGGCTATGGAAAATTTACATAAATCAACTCTGGAGCCAGTGCTGGCTATCTTTTCTACACTCCGGCTCTCGTACTCCCTCTTTTTGTTAGCCAATTTTCAATGTTGGCTTCTGGTTTGGTCTGGCCCGGCCACAACAAACAACACTGACCATAAATAATCAAATCTTATACACAATCTGCAAACAGATTTTGCGTTTCTAATAAATTTCACTTTGCAAGCAACACACCCAAAAAAATACAAAAACGAGAGGAGAGGAGAGGAGAAGAAAGACTCCTAAAAAGGCACCAAAAATGCTGGAGGAAGTGCCCGAAAGGCAAACACTTTTTGTGCGTTCCACCAGACAGCCGAAAAAAAATATGTATAAAATTTATATTTATGCGGTGGTTGTACAGAAAATATATAGGAGATGTCCTGCATAAGTACACCGAGCAAAACCACTATTCGATTAACCATAGTTCACCTTTAGAGAGATTTTTATAAGGTTTGATACATCCATGGTATACTTAGACATTTCCTTTTAGATCCTGCTGAAGTATACCCTTTTTTCGCCCAGTGTACATCTGTATATATGTACTATTTATCTTTAGTCTGCTTCGAGCTCATATTGGATTGGAAATCTTGATGGTGCAGAAAACTATAGCATGAGAGCGACAACAAATTATGGTTCACTGGGTTTTCTAAACGTTTCTCTGCCACTCTCTATCCACCATCTTTTTTTCGGTTCAGTGTGTCCTTTGCTGTCAAGGACGAGTCGAGGCCAGGCAAGGCCCCTTGGTTTCATATTTATTTGGTGTGAAAATGTGGTTAGAAGTCAATAACATAATAAAAACGTTGACGTTGAAGGTCGCCTGAAGAATGGGCCTGAGATAGACACATGCGAGCGGCCACAGGACCACAGGACCACAGGACAAAAGATAGAGATACAAACAAGGGGGGAGGGGGGGTGACGGGGGAGTGGGATATAAATTTATGAAAATTGTCTGTGCCTGGAGGCTTTTTCGAAATTGTTATTGAGAAACCGAGACCGAGACCGAGATTGAGGTTAAGGGAGGAGCAGTGTTTTCCCCCTCTGGTGGCGAACAATGCGCGAACAAAAACTTTCATTGCATAACAATAGGCGCACTGGCGAACCGCAAGCAGCATTTAAATGTAAATACCTGCAGCCCACAGGCTGAAAACTGAAAAAAAAACCAAACTTTTCTGCGCTTTTTGGCCATGTAATGAAAGTCCAGGCATTCCATGCCATTCCCGCTCTGGTCTCTGGTCTCTGGTCTGATTCGCTCCCTTCTGGCCTTTCTCCTTTCTCCCTTTCTCCCTTCTGGCAAGTGGCTCGTGGTCGTTGGCACGTGAAAGAAAAAGTGCAGGTGGCTCTGGTCTCCCATTCCCATCTCTCTCTCTCTCTCTCTCTCGCTCTCTGTTCCACAGAACAGAATAAATAAACTTCAACTTTTTGCTGGCCACAATTTCTATTTTTCTTTTTTTTATATATTTTTTTTCAGTACTGCGTTCCCTTTTGGCAGCGGAGAAAAATATCTAAAATTGCGGCAGTGCGAGAGCGTAAAACAACAATAACGAATCGTACACAGAAATGGGAAATGGGCCAAAGAGAAAGAAAGAGAAATTGAAATAAAAGCCGGGAGAAAAATTTTCGCTTTTTATTCGTTATTCGTTATTTTATATCTCCTTTTATTTTTATGTATATATATTTGTATTACTTCCAGAAGGCAAGTGGGTGGAAAAATGTTGTTAAGCTTTAAACTGCTGGCGGTCTCAAGATGTGAGAGTAATTGAGAACAAATAAATACAAGTGGGAGGCAAGTGGGAGAAGGGGAAAAGGGCAACAAAAAGAGACAGAGTGTCGGTGGAAGATAAAAGAAAGTCGAGTCAGACGAATTCCCAACGAAACGTGTGAAAATGAGGCATGAAATAAAGGAATTAATGAAAGAGAAAACAAACAAGAGAAAAATATACAAAATAAATCAATACAAAAATAAAGAGGAAATATTTAAATGTAGGCAGACAAAATACTAGCACCAGAAAACAGCAGACAACAGCAGGCAATGACGAACAAAATACAGTCCACTGGAAGAAGGCCATTAAACCAGTAGTAAGCACATGTCTATCGGACTGCTGGCAAGATTTTCATAGACAGGAACAAGAATCGACACAGGCCAGGCTCCCCTCGAAGGAGGCCCCTTGAGAGAAAGGACACCTAGAGTTATGTGCGGTTCGACCACACAAAAATCACATACATGGGTCGCGTCGAACTCAAATCTATTAAAGCATGGGGTATTCTTGCAATAGTTCGAATTTACAACTCAAGTCAGCATCACCAACAACATTTGGTCCTTCGAGCCGGGTTCATCATTGATCTGAAGAATAGAAGTCAGCAGGCATTCTTGAACGGAGTAGGATTATTGGGGGAAGAAATTTAAGAGACATTTTGTAGGTAGAATCTACTAGGAGATGATTATATCTCGATGGGTTTCCCAATCTTCAGCCAGACGTTGCTTTTTCTGACAGTTGAGGTCTGCTTCCGCTGGTTGTCGTTCAACGTCATTCACCGGTGAATGACAAAAATGATGCCATTCGTGTTGGTATTCTTAAGCTTTTGCCAATCACATGTAAACGTAGCAGGATACAACTCCCATTCGAGAAGGAGGCTGATGAACTCTTTGAAACAGCCCATAAATCTACATCTATGCACTCGACAATAATAATATTTGGTATTCAAACATCTTGAAAGTTTTATTACTGACTTTAAGGGAGATTTCCTGGAATTAGATACGAGAGTGTCTCTCAGTGGTCGTACTGAACGTCTTATTGCTTTCCTTAGTTGCTTTTCCATCGGCCCAATGTAGAGCACAGCCACATTTGCATGTTCCAAGTCTTGCCTTTGGGTTTATCCACTTCCACCCCACTCTACTCCTCGTTTGATGTCCCACTTTCCACTGATAAGGTTTCACAATTTGCTTCACACACTCGCACGCACACACAAATAGATACAGATACAGATACAGCCACATACACACACACAGATACAGATACAGATACGAGGATGGGCCTGCTGCTCAATTTCATTTTTACGCTCACCAATTTCTGTTCTGTTCTGTTCTGTTCGGTTCGGTTCGTTTTTTTGCTGCTTTTCATTTCTGTTTTTCCTGTACATTTGGTGGAAAACATTTGCCAGTTGTTCTTTTGTGTGTGTTTTTTATATACTTTCTTCTCGTGTTTATAGTTTGTCTCTCTGCCTCTCCCCTCTGCGCCTCTAGTATATGATGTTTATGCCATCTCTTTCAGAGGATGATGATGCCGACATAAATCTTTGATATATTGCCATGCAGCTGCTGGACTAATAAATCCTGGGCCTCTGTCGCCTGTCACTTGGTTTCATTCATTCATTCATTCTGCCCGAAATCCTTTCACTTTTTTAAAGCTCAAAAATCAAATCAAATTCCTGATGTCCGCCCACTTTTTTTGGGGCACCCATTTTACAAAAGTCATTATAGAACAAGTGTTGGCCGCTCTCCCAGCGGACACTTGAGCATAATTAATGTCCTGCCACGCCCCGCGCCAAACAGGATGTGGCGACCGGAACAGATCGTCCTCCGTCTCTCTGCAGAGCCCCCCTACAACCACTCAAATGAGACTCGACGCAATTGTCGCTCCCAAATTAATTTGTATAATTTTACAGTCGCAATTGGATGGGGCTTTACAGGGGGGCGAGTCGACACAGCGGTGGCCAGCGAGACTTATTCCCTGGAGGCAGGCGCGAAACCCTGCGGCATTCAAATGAAGTTTCGGTGGCGCCGAAAAGTAGGCAATTATTTTGTAGGCCAAGAGAAACAGTGGAAGATGGAAGATGCAAGACGGAGGTTGAAGAATAAGAAAACCAAAAGGAAGCAAAAAGAAATGCGAAGCGGAAAAACCATGGAAATGAGTTTAAGGTACGGTTGCTACCCAGCCATGAAGATACACTCGGAAAAAACCATTTCATTAGAGCAAATATTACCCATACGATATATAATTATAATTGTATTATAATTTTCTCAGTGTAGAAGATAAACCAATGAAAAATGTGGCTTCCGAAGATATTTCTGCAAGAACTTTCGCCACAACCGCCACCTAATTAGTGGCCTCCACACCGTCCTGCAGCATCCTTTCGCTTGGCCACGTTCAACCTGATTAATATTTAATGGGAAATCCCATGCCGCAGCACTCTTGACTGCGACTACGACTATCTATCTGGATGGATATCTATCGATTCTCCTATCAATTGCAATCAAGATGTAAATGCAACTACTTTCCAGATGCCCTGCGATGGTGGGGGGGGGTCCGCATCGATGTTGCAACACTTGATTGACTTTCACAGCACATTTATTTTGAGACCTTCCGGCTGCCGTTGGCCGCAAAGCCAACTTTTCAACGACTTGGCTCAACTTTAAACTGCAGCCAATGGCTACAGAAAGTAATTCGTGGCTTACACAGGCAGCAGAGAGGGACAGAGAGGGACAGAGAGAGAGGGAGAACTGGTCACAAGAAGATGCAAGTTTTTCCCCTGCAAAAAGTAGAAGTTTCCAAAGACGCGCACAACCCTTGAGTGGTGGCCTCAAGTTATTTAGTGTCTGCCCGGAAAAGGAGTGCACGACGACCATCTATTGAATACGAAGTGTTTCCACCTTCAGAGAGTTTTCCGTTTTCCACCGCATGCCAATAAAATGTAATTTCCTGTGATTTCTCTTTTGTCTGGAGAACGCGGAACTTGCAATTGCAAATTGATAAATACATTTAACAAGGCGCTGCGGCAAATACTAGATACATCTTCTATATCCTCGTGCGATATATATATATATATACTGTAGGAAAGTGTGCACGTTTCACCCTCATGATTTGGTATGCTTCAGCGATTTGTTTCGCTTTGTGTGGGTGCGGGTAACCCTGTTACACTTTTCCATGCTTTTCCTTGCTTTTCCTTGGCACGGGCCTGACCTAATTTACGGCACTTTCGATCGCGACACATGTGGCTCCTCCACACACACACACACACACACACACACACAGTACTCCCTTATAGGCAGGTTCCTCTCTACGAATATATGCTTTTCCTTGGCCTCTTCCCACCGTCAATTTTTATTGCTGCGGCTTTTGGGGTCGGGGTCCTGGCAGTTGTTTTCCAAGTTTTGCATAGCGTAGTTTTCGGATTTTCCTGCTCGGATTTTCCACTCTCCACTCTCCCATCTCTTATTCACTCTCTTCTTTGTGGAACTTTTGGGTAGAACATAAATCACCAGAGCATAGTTTTTATTTCAAGTTTTATTTTGTGTGTGTCTGTGTGTGTGTGTGTGGAGGGCAAACCCAACTAATTGTGTGCTTGTGTGTGTGTCAGGAGAGTGCCAGTGTGTGTGTGCGTGTGGATAATTTGTTGCTCTCACTTCGGTCTGGCTTTAAATTTATTGTTGCTGTCTTGCAGCAAGTGTCAAATGCAGACGACTTCAACAATCGCATGATAAACGAGCAAATGTTGCCACCTTCCGCTACCCACCGCTACCCACCTCCCTTCCTCCCCGTACTCACAGCTGCAGTTCTTCCTGCCACATCCTCTCCGACTTTTGTTGCACTTTCCCACTAATTATGTCTGCTCATTATTAACCCCGATGTCGAGCCAACAAGGAAACACATTTGACATCAGACAGAGACAGCGACAGCGACAGAGAGAGAGAGAGAGAGAGAGAGAAGAGGAGAAAAAAACCAGCAAAAGGTGAAAATAAATTTCACTCACTTAAGCAAATTTGACAGACAGGTTTTCCATTAGCAAACATGCTTTTGTCATTTGCGCAAATTAATGCATGACAGATGTTGGGGGCGATTGTAGGGGGTTAAGTAAGGTCCACGAGGGGTTAAGAGTGTGAGCGCCGCTGTAGAGAGAGAGACAGATAGAGCACATGCTGCTTATTTTGGTATTCACTTGACCAGCTCTCAAAGAAGGTCAACTCTGTGTGAGTGTGTGTGTTGGCCCTCTGTGGCTTTTCTTTGATATAATTTATTATCTAGAGAAGAGTGAAAGAAGGACTTTCACTCACTTGCATAATTTATGGCTGAAAGTTATAGGGAAAAGGTAATCTGGGGCTGGCTTATTCCATTTATATACCCCAAGGCCTAAAGCCTAAGAACATGGCAGAAACATCTACTTAAGGGTTCTATTAAACTGTAAAAGATTACTTTCAATCTTAAGGCATTGAGCCATTTCCAATCAAATTTAAACTGTAATATAAATAGTCTATCGCTTGGCTATAATATAGGTTCTATTATGTGGTTCTAGGAGGCAATACCCTTGCCCACTCGCTTCGTTCGTGCGCCAACCCCAGGGTCACTCGCTTCGTTCAATGACGACCCAAAACTTGAATGTACTTTGAGGGACAATGCCGATATGATGAGCCAGCAGATGTACACATTGACACCTAGCTCTCAATGTCCTTGCCCACTCTAGACGAGTGCCCTTAGGGCGAGAAGCAGGAGTTCTAGTTCCGGTTGCGGTTCCACTCAGCGGTCAGCCGCTCGATGTGCAATCAAGTGACGAATGCCTTTGTCTTTACAGCAGAGGAAGCTTAATATTCTATGATTATTATTTAACGAACACGAAACGTATGAACAAAGGAACGAAAATAAACGAATACGCTACAAATTTAAAAATTAAAACAACATATTTTGAGTGCTCTTGTGGGCAGACTACTGCTTCAGGGTCTGGCCCACAATGGAGTCCATCAGGGGGCCGCTCAGCTCGCTCCTGAGCGAGATCTTCTGGCAGCTTTTGCCCTGGTACTTGTCGTGGATGGCCTTCAGCTTGGCCTGCGGTGCATCGCGCACCATTTTGGCGATCTGTCGAGTGATGGGCCTCAAGTGGGTGGCCGTGTAACGAGAGTAGTGGGCCAGCGTTGGGGTCCAGTGCTGGTCGTTGAAGCCAGTGCTGGCCCGGTGGTTGCCATTGAGCAAGTGCAGCGACAGAAAGAGCGAGGCGGCAGCAATCTCTGATGGCTTATAGCTGGCCAAATCGTAGTCCATCGAGGCCAGTTCCACAAAATACTTGGCCATGGCCTGGTGCTCGTCCTCTGTCCCAGCGGCCTTTGAGTAGCGCCGCAGGAAGTGAATTGGCAGCGGACGCGAAAGATTGCAGTCGATGGCCCTGAAGATCTGCAGCTCCATCAGGCGAATCTGACGGGCCGAGTAGGTGTCATCGGTGAAGAAGACCAAGTCTTCGATGGAGGGCGGGAGCTCCTCCTCGTATTTGGCGGCAATCAAGAAGGCCGTCACGCCCACCAGCTGCAGATTTCCGCGCTTCGTATTCTTGACCACCTGCAGATAGCGATCGATGATGGCCACGGCCAGCTGGAAGGTCTCGTCAGCCAGATGGAACTCCGAGTGCACCTCGTTGATCCAGTCGACTAGCACGGCTCGCATCTTGTGGGTGACGTCCTTCTGCCCGGCCAGGTGATCCTTGCGAATGGGCTGCTCGATCTCCAGCTTGTACAGATGGTCGTAGATATCGTTGACATACTCCGAGACGAGCAAGAGGTTCTCCTTGTCGTTGGCATCGATGTCTTCGATGCCGGCCAATGGCTTGCTCGACGAGGACTTGGAACCCCCTGGCACCAGGCCAGTGGCTTCCTCCTTGTTGGCCGCAAATGGTCTCGAGTTCTGCAGCTCACCCAGAACAGCACGTTTTGTGGCTGCCTCATTTGAAGGCACTTTCAATTTCTTCACTTGGACCTGGTCAGTATTCCCCGAGGCGTTCTCCTCCGTACGCCTTTTCAAAGTTGAGCCGACCATTTTGATTGGGGATTTTAGACAAATATACAACTAAAACACACGAAGCGACGCTTTAGCTGGAGTTGATAATACAATAGTACTTGATAGTATTATCTACTGATTTTTAAATCGAAAGTGACTAAGTTTCTGATTTGTTTTCGTTCAAAAGGCAAGCTCTAGGGCTTCTCAATATTATTCTAGTTATTCTTTGCAGATGCCAGGGTATCACGAAGCCCGCTATCCGTCGTTTGACCCGTCTTGGCGGTGTAAAACGTATCTACGCAGAAACTCGTGGAAAGTGCTTTTGGGAAAACGTTTTCCGAGCACGCCTAGAGGAATACAGTCACAGCCATGGATGTTGTGTATGCTCTGAGGAAAATCTGTACAGTCTGCTGTTCAAAAGTAAACAACTGGTCCTTCGTCTGCTCTCTGCATCCCATATATCCCGTCTGCGACTTTGATTTCGGTCTCTCTGGCCACATTAGTCATTCAATTATCAATGAAGCATAAACCATAATTGAAAGATCAAACGCACAGGCAACGTCTGCCACATGCACACACACACACACTCAGCCACGGGGCTGACGTATCTATGTGTGGGTGCCTGTCTGTGTGTGGGTTCATTCTGGCCACATTTGTCGCAACTTTCGCTGGCTGGCTGGCTGGCTGGCTGGCTGGCGGGCAATGATGATAAAAGTGGCTGCACAAAAGGCCAACGCAAAAAAAACACGAACGAAGGCGTAAGCGAAAAATGTTCGGAGCGTAAATAAATTACAACAATAATGACGCCAAACATGATAACAACAAATGGTAAATGGCAGTCGGGGAGGGGTCAGCAGGGGGTCAGCAGGGGGGGGGGTGGGTCCATGTAAGAGGATGAATTGAAGCTGCAGGGGACAGGCGATTGTTATTGATCATCGCAATATTTTGCGCATTAGGCAGCCAAACATATGCAGCAGTCCATGGAGGAGGAAAGAGATGATACACTGCCCAACAAAAAGTGGGGTTTCCTTCTGCTCTCTGGCGTCGGTGTGGGAAATTGTAGTACTTTTCTCTCGGTGTATGCTAAGGGAGGCTATAGACAGCGAGGACTTGTGCCAGATCGTTACGACTTCAGGACTTATATGTCATGGCTTTTTATCCATTTGGCTTGTTTACGCAAAATGGAAGCAGCACACAGGCAGACGAACCAAAGGATAACATTGTCCTACTGCCACACAGAAAGTCCTGTCGTGTCGTATAGGGGCGGGGCGGGGGCCATTCAAAGTCCTGAAAGTCCTAAGCCATTAAAGCATATTAGTTTTCCCCGCTGCCATATTGTGTGTGTGTCTGTGTCTGTATCTGTATCTGTATCTGTGTGTGTGTGTATCTGTTCCTCCTTCGTATTTGTATTTGTATTTATTTTAGGGGCATTTTCGTTTACGCCCGACTGCACAATAAAAGTTTTTAAAAAGGGATTTGACATTGTTGTTCCCAGATATTGTTTCTGCTGTTGTTGTTCTTCTCTTGTAGTTGACGCCATTTTGGATTTGCATTGCTCTTTGGTTTTGTCCCTCTCTTCCCTCTGCTCTTCCTTTGTTGCTTTGCTGTTGTTGTTGTTGTTTGCTGGCTGATTGCCGAGCAGTTGCTTGGCTTTTTTCCGTTTTTACGACACGAAACCGTTTTGCATGCAACAGTTTTGTTCGCTCTAAGCGGCTCACAGCGCGTATACGCAATATTCGGTAGTCGGCTTTTGGTACTAAATCAGTTTAAATGGCCTGGAAAAGGGGGCAAGGGATGGGGGATTGTTGGAGCGGAGTTTTAGAGCAGGGAAAGTGTGAAAATGGAAGGAACTCAATTTGAACTAGTAAAATATAGTTTCTGATCCTCAAACGGATTTAAATTTAATTTTTTATGAATTTTTAGGTATTCCTGTCATTTCCATTAAGTTATGCCTACAACTTTTTCTGCTAGGTGTATTTATGGGTAGATTTATTCTTCAAGCCTTCATTATTCACCTTTCCATCCCCCATCCATCAACCCCTTCTTTAGAGAACCTACACATCCTTCTCACACCCCTGACACATACGGGACATTGCCCCCGAGACAATCAGCCAAATAAGCAATCGGTTTCTGCCCCCAACATATTTCTGAGCCATTGAATCTTAATTAACTAATTAAAATTTGCTTATTTGGCAGGGCTTTTATCCTTTCATCACCAATTAGGGCGGCATCTTTTTGTGTGATGGAAACTGGGGGGTTTTCTCTGCCACTAACCCCACAATTTGACAAAGAAAACACGCAAGGATGAAAAAAACAACAACACAACAGAAGTGCAAAGAGCGTAAAAGGAAAAAACGCCAACGACGAAAGGAATGCAATTTATTTTGGTAATAAAAATGCATTTTTATTACAAAATCATAGCCATGAAATCTAGCGCACGAAGCCAGTGGGATTTATGTGGCATTCATTATGCTGCTGCAGGTGGAGGGAGGCTCCTGCTCTGCCTTTTTCACAATACATATATACACAGCAGATATATATCTTTATACACTGCGAAAGAAAAGGTAAAAGGATGCTTTTCCATGCACGAGCATTTATCACAATTTCCCCAATTATTTTGTACAGCCAATTTTCATCAAACCATTGCATGTTTTCTCCCTGTTTGCAGCTCTCTTTTTTTCCCAGTGTAGATTGGGAGGAACCTTGTTGTGCCAGCCAAAAAATTTGTATTAAGCTATTTGCATTTGGTTTTTCCCATTGGTCTGTGTGTGGGCTTGTATCTGTATCTGTGTGTGTTTGTTCCACAGTATCTGTGGCTGTGGCCGTGTCTGTGTGTGTATATGCAGCTGGTGCACCTGCAACAACGCATCGCCGCGTGGGCCTCCGAAATTTATGTATAAAATATAGAGCGCCAATAAATGCGATAAACTGACCCGCGGGCGGCTTTACCTTTACCTTTACCCCCTTTTTTTTTTGCTCCCCTTGCTCCTCCACCACAGGTTTTTATCCATGGGCTATGGGCATCCATCTGCAATTCTTCTTCCCCGTTTTTTTTGGGCCGGTCTGCTGTTTGCATTTAATCCCCATGACCCATAATAATTTGTGCAAATTTATTTGCCAGTGCTTAGTGATGGACCAGTGGATGGAGCGGAGGGAGTGGATGGAGTGGGGCTTCCATCTGGCGACTGCCAGATATCGTGTAAATAAAACAAATTGCCATAAATAACCCTGCTGGCTGCCATAAATCTCGGTTAAATGGACATTTTTGCATCTTCAAATCGTTGTCGAGTGCCCGGCAAGAGACACACGACACACGACACAGGATACAGGATACAGGCCACTGGACACTCGACAGCAAAAGGAAAGAAAAACAAAGCAAGAAATACGGGTATACTCGCAGTGTGTCTCTCTGCTGGTACTTGAAACAAATCAGCAGAATGATAAAATGCCTCTAGACATCCCAGGGACATGAATGGGGTGGTCTCCTGTCTCCAGCCAAGGTCGTATCTTGGATAAACTCAAAGTTTGAGATACAAAGAGCTGTTTGCAGCAGATTTGCGGTAAAGTTTTTCTCAAGAAGAAGTTGAAGGAGATTCATTCCGTTTTCTGGGGAAAACTATAGTTTTTTTTGTACAGATTACTTAAGCAGATTCATTCAAAAGTTGAGTATCTTTGAGGTGTATTTCGACTACCATCTCATGAACTCTAATGAGAGTTTCAACGACACACTTAAGCCGCACTTACTTCCACTTCCCTTGACGACCAGTTTTTTCCCCTATCGAATACCCATCAGAGTCCCCATGTAATCTCCCTAATCTCAAGCGTTTCCCCGACTCAGTTCCTGTCATAACATATCGATACGCACATTGAATGCACTTAACAATCAAATTCGAATTCCGAATCATATTTTAAACAAATCGGATTTGGTTAACGTTCCAAACCCCATCCCCAACCCCAACCCGGCTTCCGTTCCGTAACGTTATACGAATTCAATTTGAAAATAATAAAAATATCTATTCAACTCGGTCGCAGTGGCAGTGGCAGTCGCTGTGGCAGTGGCAGTGGCAGTCGAAGACCCTATATTGCTTCCTGCCCCCAACAGCCACACCCCCGAAACACGAAGCCTGTTGACTATGATTCCTGATTATGATTATGACTTCAGCCAACAAGGACGTAGGGAGGGGGTAGCGGTAGGGGTAGGGGTACGAGACAGCAGCACCTCGTACTGGTTGTGTTTTGATGTCGTTACCAGACATTGAACCGCATTAAACTATGCATAAATACACATTGCGTCGACTACGACGACGATGTCGACACATATGGCCCCTTTCCGCAAAAGGAACTCTATAGCTCCTCCCCTCCTCGTGGTGGGATGGGATATAGCGACGTCGACGACGACGACGACGTGCTGGAGGCGCTGGGCGCAAATGCAATTTGATGCAGACATTACGACTACATGACGATTTTATCGTCGAGTGTAGTGCACAGACATAAACATATATCTACATATGGCTTACAGAACGATACGCGGTGCCGGCACTCCGCCCCGGCACTCCACACTCCCACACTCCACAGGACTCGACTCCTACTCAGCTTTCAGTTCTCTAGCGCATATATAACATTATTGCATACGCAAATACACACGCACTGCTGCACACAGACACACACACACACACACAGATACAGAGATACACAGATACATATGCATCCGTAGATAGTAGAAAGAATCTTGCACTCGCCGCGCTTCGATGATGCTCTTAAATATTTGCATAAAAAACTACGGAATATGGTAAATGGTCTAGAAGTTTTTGTGCCCAGCCCCCTCCCCCGCACTCCATCGTAATGCTCCTCCTTGGTACACTCGTACGCTCGTACTTCTCCTGCCATTAACCGCAACAGCAGCAGCAGCAGAAGCAGCAGCAACGATAATAATAACATACACGCTCCATAATCAACACATACTTAACGTCCTGCCGCCACCAACGATTCTGGCCAGGATTCACTCGTTTTCGCACTCGCACTGGCACTCGCACTTTGGGAAACATCTCCCACAGAGATTTTGAGTGCAGTTTGCCGCTGAGTGCAGTTTTTGGCTAAGGACCAAATGCAAAAAGATAGTTAGAGTGAGGACAAGAATCTTAAGAGATGGCTCTTTGGGGAAATAAGACATGGGGACACAAAGAGAACGTATCCACAATGGTATTTCTTCTACAAGAATTCAAGTTTCTTGTTTAAAAATATTCGAATATTTTATGTGTTTGAGAAATGTATTGCGAAATAGTACTCGTCTTCTCATGAAGTCCATTTTTCGCAGTAAAATTAACATTAAAACCAGAGAGATATAGAAAAAATGAAAGTTATTCTATGTCCACAAGAAAATAATACAAATACCAAGATTTGACTTTAAACGAATCCCATTTTGTATGTTTTATACTTGGGAACAGTCTTTGGAACACATTTAGCTCACTCCTTCTCGAAATGTTCACTCGAAGAATTACAATCGACTACTGATTAGATCCAAATGATCACCCTTTCGATCAGTTGTCCTATGATACTTGTTTCCACCCTTGGACCGATTGTAAGCCGATCTCCAGATATCCACTCTAGCTATTTTTCCTGAAGCTTCTACTGAGCTACCGAAGTTCGAAGAGTACTGGTTTTATTTAGTAAAAATATGCGGTTTATATACAGTTTTTGAAGCTTACAATGATTTACTTTGGTCTACAGATATCCTCTGGGTTATTAACCATATCGTGGACTTTATTTATAGATACATCCCGCATTTCCACTCAAAATATAAGCGCCTTATGGCTCACGATTAGTGGCAATCGTAACCATATTCCTGTGTGAACAACAGCCACTGCCTATAGACCATCTATAGACTAAGAAATTTAATTACACACTCATCGAATAGTATTTATAATATTTGTGCCACTAGCACAATTGAAATTGAAATGAGAGCCAGAATTTGATTTGCTTTCGAGTGCGAGAGTGAAAGCGAAAGCACTTCATTTCAGCAATCAACGCATGCAAATTGGAGAAGAACCATATTTCATTTCAATAAAGAATAAACAATTTGCAGCAGCCGTGTACTATAGTAATAGAAATACGAGTATGTGTGGATATCAGAGCAGAGCCATCAATAACGTGAAGCGACTTGACCCGCAGTGCTGCTAGGGACACGACCGAGTGGACTGAGCAGGGATCCTGGCCCACTCGAGGAGCCAAGGCTAAAACAATTGATTATTGTGTGTCATAAGCACACAATTTCCACTCGGGATAGAATAATACGAGGAGCAGCAGCAGGAGCAGCAGCAGCAGGATGAGGAGTAGGAGGAGGAGGAGGATGAGGTCTATTCAAGTAGAAATGAGAAGAAAATGTACCATCAAAATGTTGGCCCAAGCCGAAACCCAACTGTCAATTGCATTCGCCTTCTGTCTGCGCGACGCACAAAAGCAAATTTAAATGTTAATCAAATGCCGCAACAGAAAAATCCAACAAAAGTACTGATGCTGGTGGAAAAAAACCCAGAACCCAGAACCTGAACCAGAACCAGAAAAAGATGAATGGAAATAAAAGAATTGAAGGAAAATTTCGCATGCATGCACATGAAAATGAGTTTGATATGGGATGTGGCATTGGGCAGATGAGGACCTCGATCGGGATTGGGATTGGGACTGGGACTGGCATCGGGATCGGGATGGGTCTGTGGCAGGGTTTTGGGGAGAGGCCGGGTGGTCGTTCACAAATGTAATTGACAGTTCAAGTGACAAGTGGGCGGGGCGGCGGCGGCAAGGTAAAGGCTAAAGGAAATTCACAATAAAAAATTGAAAGCCCGAGTGGCGAGAATAAACATTTCGCGGCTCACCTTTCAAAATGCAAAATGCGCGCTGCAAACAATTTTTAATTAAAAAAGAAAAGAGATAAAAAGAGAGAAAAGTGTGGCAAAAATGGCATCCATTTTTTTTGTTGCTTGTTCGATTGTTGTGTTGCATTTAAAATTAATGTCAGTTTTCAGCAATTTTTCAGTAACTTTTCTGTGTGCTGCCACTCCCACAACCGCCATATGTTTCAGCTTCGTTGGACCTTTGAACACACAATATTTGAAGAGTGGTTTTTGTCCTTTTCCAGCATCATAATAAGAGCCTAAGTGAGCAGCAGCCTTGTGGTTTGATTGAGGGTGTGGCTGATGGTCAAAGTCCATAATTAAGAGTAGATCCAGAATCTGGCACTAAAAGGTAGCAAAATATATACATTTTGAGATGGAAGAGGGGTTTCTGAGTCTTCTATTGGGAAATATTCAAACGCTAGACATTCACCCGGATCTTATGAATAGTTTACGGAACACAATGGCGGGTGCACTCCGTTGCAATTGCAGTATGGAATGTTTGATGGCGATTGACTATTTGATAGTTCTCAAAGTCATCAATGGAGTTCCCCCTCAGCTGGTGCCAGACTTTGAGACATCTCTCACGATTGTTTTAGCACAAAGTAATCTTTTAAGTTGCCATTTTTTCACCTACAGCTTCTCATGTTCTGCCACTCCCCGTTCGAATTCCACCTAAATCATTGTTAGCTCCATCATTATTTACAGTTTAATTGCAACAATTTCCTGATTTGATGGCCAGCCAAACTGCCGAACTTTCGTCCTCCATCTCATGTGAGGTCATAAAAGCATTCGTGCCACATAAAGTGAGCCGCAGTGGCAGCAGCAGCAGCAACAATGATGGTGCTCCTGCATCCAGAGAGAGAGAGAAGTGGCAGGAGGACCAGAAGCAATATGATGCTACGGTTTTTATGTGCCGCACAACCATTGAGCACCGAAAAACAATCCACGGAACATGCAGGATGCTCTTCGGCCTCCGCTTGCCACTTGCCACATGCCCCAATGGGCAGGGGGGGCCATCATCATCGCTCAGACCAGTTGCCCGCCAGTCAAATCAATTGGCTGCAAATAAAAAACCAACAAACACATAAAGAGACCCGCCACACATCCACATGGTCATACCACATTTCCCGCTCCTCGGGAAAAGCGGAAAAGACTCTACAAATACAAATAAATCGCAGCATTTCCGCAACGGTCATGCTCTCCCGCTTTTATGATTATTATATAAATTTTCCCTTGAAATGTCATAAAAAGCCAAAGCAAATAAAAAGCATCCATCGAGAGATGTGTGGCACTGGTACTCCTCCTGCTGCTCCTGCCCCTCTTGAAGCTTTCTCTTCATTTGGTCTGGGGGTTTTTGGTGTACTCTTCCAGCGAGAGAGGGTGTTATGGAATGCAAGAGGTATCTACTCTGTAAGGTTAGTAGTTCTTGAACTCTCTACAGCATATGTATCTGATGTCACCTGATCCTCTAGGGTATCTGAGGCTTCGTTACGGCAACTACTCTGCCGTACATGATATGTTTTTCCCCTCCTGTTGATGATGGGAAAATGAAAATGCGCACGTCATTCGCTTTTCGTCAGGAGCCGGAGGAGGAGTGAAGCACTCCCAAAGAGGAGGAGAAGGTGAAAAGCCAGTGTTAGACACATGTCTCTCTCTCTGTCTCTTTCTGTCTCTGGCCAATATTCAAATGCGGTTGGTTGGTCCTCCTCCTGGCCTCCTGGGCAGTGGGCCAACTTATTAAGTTGTTAAAACATGATTTGCGGCTTCTGCTGCCCGCAAAGGGCCATGGGCGCGGGGTGGGGCATTGCCATGTGAAAAGTGAAAATCCAAGTGTTGCCCGTGTGCTTAGTAGATTTTTCTTCCAGCAGCTTATGAATTATGAAAGTTTTTCCTTTTTTTTTGGGGTGGGGTGTGTGTGTGTGTGTGTGTTAGCCACGCGTGTTGGCCATAAACGGCCCGCTTTATGGGCCGCAGAGCCAGGCAAATTGAAAGTGAAAAGTTAAGTTGCGTTGAATGGGGCCTGGGAGTGGGCCAGAAGAGCCCGGCTGAGAGCTGAGAGCTGAGAGCGGTCCAGTGCTAAGCCTCATTGGGGTTGCGTTATGAGGCATGAAAACCAGGCCAAAATGCACGCAAGGCACAGAGAGCGAGTGGCCAAGAGCAAGTGGCAAGTGGAGTGAAAGTGGCACTGAAAGCCAGCCAATTATCCACTTTTGAAAGTCTACGCTAAATAAATCACTAAAAGAAATATGTGCTTTTCATATTAAATGCATAATCTTTTGCCGTATTAATATTTCCATGGAAAAACTAGCAGATTGATGAAAGGAAAATTTATACAAATCAAAAAAAAAGGGAATTTATTTTAATGGAAATCAGAAAACTAGAAAAAAACGGGTTAATAAAGTTCAGGATTAAAATTAAAATGTAAATCAGGGATCTGCAGGAAAGGAAAATGATAGAAAATAATAAAAAAGGAGTCGCGGCACAAGGGACTCAACACTAGGATACCAGGTTATCAGATTTGGTTATCACTACTTTTATACAGTGTTGATTAATAGTGTTGGATAGCCAGGTGTTCAAAGGGTCAAGCGACAGGATCGCATTCAATTGTTTTATTCATTATAATGATTGTTGATGCGAGTTCTATGAAGCCGGCTCGAAGGCCCAAATTTTGTTGGTGATGCTGAGTTGTTCCCTATAGCTCCCCCTTTACAGTTTCCTCGTATTGTGAATGTACTCAATGTACTCTATTTAAGTACACGGTAGCTTTTATTCCTAGAAAATCTCAACTCCTTTTTGTGTTTCCTTTGCGACACTCACAATACTAGAAGTCTTTCGCTAGCACATCGTAGCACCCGGCTTGATTGGGCAATTTGTAAATTACTTTTAAATTTTTTACGCTTTTCACTTCAGTCCGAGAAAGTCCTTCACTTTGTGGGGCACTTCCAATTCATTAGAGAGCCGCATGGCACGGAGAGAACTTGGGGAAAATGTTAATGATTTCCGTAAACATGGCCAAACAAATAACGAGGCGACGGAAAGAGCGTTGATTTTTGTTTTTTATGGCTCACTTAAAACGAAACGGAAATAGTGAAGGAGTGGGGCTGTGAATGTGGGAAGAAAGGCCACGAATGGCAGCAGGGAAAAGCAAAGTAAAAGGAGACCAGGACCAGGAGCAGGACCAGGCGGACAGCCAGTTTTTAACGTGTTAATGCCAAGGCGGCTGCTAACAAGTAGACAAACAAAGCGGCGAAAAAAGGAGAAAGTAACACAGAAAAAGTGTCGGAAAATTGGATAGAGGGAGAGTTACAGAGAAAGAAAGATGGAGAGAGAGAGAGTGAGAGTGGGAGATGCCTCCGATGAGAAATGAAACGAAATGAAATCAACGCCAGTATTATTTGTCGTGTCTTTCTCCCCTCAGAGACAATCTCTCTCCTTGACTTCCCTTTTTTTTTTGCTTTTTTTGGTACAACTTTTCTCTCCCTCAGAAAATTGCTTCTTGCTTTTTGCCTGCGGCATCTGTATCTGTATCTGTGAGTATCTGTGTGTGTGTGTCTTTCCACAAATGAAATTTAATTGCAAAAATAATAAAAACAAAGATAGAACAATAACAACCAGAAGAACAACTTCATTTGCATTTGGGGGAACACGGAACACGAAAAAGTAAAATAAATATAAATATAAATGGGAATGGGGAGCAGTTTTTTTTACCCGGTTTGCGGGATGCTCATAATGTGGCAGTGATTTGAATGTTCTTAGGGAGTGCGGGGGTTGCTCTGATCAAAGGGAAAGGTCTTACAGATGAAACATATTTTTGAAAGAAGGATACATGTCCGGAGAATACGTAGTTTTTGTGGGAGGGTGGTTCGCGGGTACGAAAATGAGGATGAGTCCGAAATCACCGTCGAAAGAAGAAATGCAGGTGGTATTTATATAAATATATAATATATCTGTTTCCTGGTACACGGCCGGTTGAAACGGGGGTGGGAACGTAACTAGCTTACAAGCTAAAGCCGGTCAAAGCCGTTTGGATCGTGTGGATCGCGTGGATCGTGATAACAGCGTGAGCCCGCTCTCAGAGCGCTGTCAGAGAGCGCTGCAACCGGCTGTTAAGTGAGAGCGGTACCCGGTAGCGATAACAGGCTGTTAACCTGGGGTGCTAACAGCGCCGTTGCGCTGTTACAGCTGTTCCCCTGAACACATAGCAAGAGGTCTTTGATGGTTTTATTGGCGTTTATTGAATAATGAATGGCTCAAAGAATAGTTCCATACTCTTGGCATTGAAAACTACCTTAGACAAATAATTTTATTAAAATTTTGATGTGTTTTTATCATCAAAATAGCGTAAAATGAATAAAATCTCAAGCATTGGTCTGCTTGTTGGCATGGCTATTCAAAATGTTAAAAAACTCATCATTTTGGATGCCTTGAACCTCCAGAAGTTTGATCTCCCTAAAACGTTCATATTTTGTCCCCATATTTTGAAAGTTCCAAACCTTGAACCAATCACTAAACGGTTTCGTATGTTTAAGAATGGCTTTGGTAAGACAAGTTTTGATTAGAATTCGAGCAAATTATAAATCTTTCGAATCGTTGGTTATTTTTTCGAGTTGTTGTAGTATCGAGTGAGTAAAACCTTTGGAAATTCTCACTAAATGAAAGTCAAAGTGTGCTTGAAAAGACAGATTTAATGCAGGATGCCATTTCAGACTCTATATCCATGTATATTCTTAATTTTCTAGTTCTAAAAACTTTAATCTGGCACAGTTGAAAGTCTAACAGACTCCCACAAACTCCTAATAAACATGAACATCAAATCAATGCCATGCACATCCTTTATTGGCCATATCCTAAACCACCTAAGCCCATCTAGGCTCCCCCGCTCTCTTTTCATCGATCTGACCCACATCAAAATCCAATTCAATTAGAGTACTGATTAAATTTTAATTGGAAGGCCATTAAACATGGAAACCCAATGCACAAATATTGGAAAAATGCCCGATGGCGTTTTTGGCATGTTCACATTGTGGGCGCGGGGGTGTCGGGGCTGTCGGGTGGCGCAGGCAACACTCAACACCGAATGCCGAACACCCACGAACATTACGCATACGCCCGGTTAGCCAGCGAGTAATTTGGCTAAAGGCCAAAAAGTGCCAAAAGTGCCAAAACCGGCAAACGTAAAACATATTTTGAAAACCGTTTGGTAATAGCGGCCGTCGGTGGGGGTGGGTGGGGCTCTGGCCAGGTTCCTAACAAACGCAAACAATTTTCAAATTAGTAGATCGACCGCTCAGGCAGCCTCTGCCCCGCCGCCAGAGGACCGCAAAAATGCAATGCGTTTATAGACATTTATGGAATTTTTGTGCAAACAAATAGAGGGAAAAAAAGAGAGAGAGAGAGAGAGAGAGAGAGAGTGAGAGCGAGGAATTGTGGAAAATTGCCAAGGAAAAAGTTTTCCAGTTTTTGGTTTATTTTTTTTTAGATATTTTTCGCTGAGTGAAAATAAAATGCTGGTTATAAAATTTGATGTCGATTGAAACGTTCGAAACGAAAAGCATATTTCCTTTATGGCTTTATTTTATTTACCTACTCTGTTGGATTCGGTTGCTCCTTCGTGGAGCCTGGATCCTAGGTCCTAGGTCCTAGGTCCTAGATCCTAGGATTTGCTGCACTTCCGCATTGCGCTCCAAGGGCATTATTCATTGTCTCTTGGAGGTCTTGCCTGGCTCTCTCTCTCTCTCGCTCTTTGGGGGCCACTTGAGAGTGCAAGAGCAGATAATAATTCTTACATGTCGCTGGGAACTGCAATTCTTGGTTCTTGTCCTGCTGCACATCCTGCTCCTTTTCCCTCCCCCTTCTTTCAGCAGTCCTGCTAGCTAGTCCTGGTCTTTTTTGTGTGTGTATTTCTTCTGCTTTTGTCTTTTGTACTTTGGCGTCTTTTGTCTTTCACTTATGCATGTGCGTTGCCGTCTTCCGCTTTTCCACGATGGCTTCCTCGATGTTTTCTCTGTCTCTGTCTCGGTCTGTCGGTGGGGTGGTGGGCGGTTGGTGGGATTTTATGACGCGTCAACCGAGCCTGTCCCAGCCATATGAGTCCCCAAGGCATTTGGACATCGGTGCGGGAGGGGGGGAGGAAAGTTGCGCCAAGTTGGAGCACAGTCAAAGCTCAAGATGAAGCTGAAACAGCAACTGAAACTGAATCTGAATCTGAGGCTCCTCCAGACTCGAGAGCTCGTTCTACGCTCTTCTAATACTTTGATAATCCCTGGCTCCAGTCGAACACAGAGACCCACAGAGACACAGAGGGGGGGGCTGCCACAATAACTTTTGATATGGCAGTGTGTACCCCCACAGACCCTCCCCTCCGCCTCTTGCCATGGAGACAGCCATTCAACTTTGTTACTCGAGCTTTATCGCATTCTCGCATGTGTGTTTGTGTGTCTGTGTGTCTGATGTGCTCCCATTCTCTCTGTGTCTCCATGTCTCCTGTAACGCTCTCTCTCTGTCCCTCTGTTTGTGTGTGTGTATGGCAAATTATATAAGCATGATAATATTGTATAACACATATTCTACTGCGCACTACCTCCCTTTGGTGTGCTCTCCCCACACTTTGTCTAGTTTCAATTTCAATTTGATTTCCTGGCACTCGGGCCATCATTTTGATTTGCTTATTTGTCCGACTCCAACTCCGACTCCGACTCTCTCTCGGGTTCTGCTTACATTTATCTGAAGCCCAATCTCTTTGGGAAAGTTCTCAAATTGATCACAAAATGATGTGTCTCTGTGTCTCTGTGTCTCTCGTTATCTGGCCACTGGGAATCGGATCGGATCGGAGGAATTGGTTGCACAAATTTGTGTGCTCTAAGCATTGTTCTCGTTGGTTGCGCTTTAAA
This sequence comes from Drosophila lowei, assembly GCA_008121275.1. Lineage (NCBI taxonomy): Eukaryota > Metazoa > Arthropoda > Insecta > Diptera > Drosophilidae > Drosophila > Drosophila lowei. Next base: position 22,403,546 of record CM017779.1, on the reverse strand, counting down.
TTTATGGTCTTTTGGGTGCTTAAAAGTGGTTTTATGGCTGGTAGTCGACTGGGAGTATACCCTGGAAATTATGCAAGTGCTGCCCCTTAACCTTTCTTGTAGTTTCTCAATTTCAAGCTTAAAATAAAGAAAAGATTGCTCCGCTAGTTGCTCCCTCAGCCTGGCATATCCTCAGACCTCTCTCCTACATAGGGCATACCTTCGTTCCTGTTGCTGCTGCTGCTGCTGTTGCAATTCAACCGCGCTGCGGCAGAGTGGGTGGAAAAACCGCAACAGGCGCTGCCAACCGCAAACGCTTTTTGTGCCTGGCCAACACTTTCAGCCTGCCACAGCAGCAGCAGCAGCAGGACGTGCCACCAAAGGGAAAGAGCAAGGGAGGCATATACTATACAGAGAAAAAGAGTCAGAAAGGGCCAAAAGCCCAGCAGCAGTGGCACATAATTACAAATTGATAACAATTTCCACGTTAATCAGTTATGGCAGATATATATCTGTGTGTGTGTGTGTGTGTGCAGGACACACAGGACCGCACACATGACCCCACAGCAGGCACTCCGGCAGTCCGGAAATGCACAATTTGTGCTTTATTTGTTAGAATCAATAGGCCCTAGATGAGCAAAATATATATAAATGCGAATTCGTTGGAGATAATATGTCTAAATGGCGACAAGGGGAGGGGCCTGCAGAGAATGAACTGCGAAATAGCGGCATCAAATATTCATGGATTTGGACAATACGAGAGCAGAAAAGTCCCAGTGTTTGGTGGGGAGTATCCTGATAAAGAACATAGGTTTACTACTACCGAATGATGACTGAAAAAACCATCCTTAAGTGATGAAATCTATACCTTTTATACATTTGAATCATATCTCCCATAAGAGCCACCTTTTCTCCGCTTTAAATAATTCTATGGGACATTATTCGTATTTGTAGAATTTTATAGCATATATTTCACACGAAAATATTTCTGTAAAGCCCTGCGACCCAGTAAATCCTTTGTATTAGATCTTTCACCAACAAAACTAAGCTTTTACCGAGGTTTTCCCAAGGAAACCATCTAAATCCATGATATACCAAAGGATATAGGTAGATCAAGAGCATCTACATCTACATTGAAGGATATATAGCACCCCAAAATGTAAAAATGTATCTATAATCCCTGCCACATCTACGTCTGAATCATAAGGGTGTTATGTCCGCAATTTGGAAGCGATTAAACAGCGATTAAATTTACAATATTTTCGAATCCAATTCAAACACAGACGCACACACGCGCCTACTCCATGGACACAGCATAAGGCCATGTAGAGCGTTAGGTAGCCTCATTAGACAGGGGCCATAAATTTAATTGATAATACTGTTGACAGGCGTGTGGAGTGGTCGATATGATTAGTTCTGAACCAGTAGCCAGTCCTAAAGCCAAAGCCGAGCATCAATATTTGTTCGTTTGCGGAGCCGCATACCGAGCCGCATATATTTATGCTTCCATTCAAAATGTTTGCCCATTAAACATTTGCCTTTGGACTTATAAATATTTTATCACACTGCAGTTGGCAAATTTATGTTTAATGCGCTTGACTCATCCTACCCTTCACCGGAGGGGTGCATATGCATATGAATGCCCCACTAGAACCCACTCAAATTATGCACAACGCAAGGAGAGCCCTGCTCCACCTCCTCCTCCTGCTCCCAGAGGGAGACGTCAGAGCGAGATGTCATGGAGGATGGCGGTGGGTGTTGTATAACTTTACATGGACAATTATTTACAAGAGCACAGTTAGAGAAACCAAACGGAAATACTTGCAAGGAACGTGGAGGCCTACCTTTCAGGGCTATACCCTACAAGAGAGGAGTTACTCTGCGAAAGTGCTCCAGGCTTACCAGCAAAACCTGATCCCAACCATCATACCCCCTTCGAAGGTAGCATGTCTTCCCATGACTTCCATCTGTGCCAAAGACTCGGCGCCTAAGTGACACTAACAACTCGGGGAGGAGAAGAAGCCTACATGGCCCATTCCATGCCACAGCATCCTGGCTCCCTGCCTCAAGTTGGTGTTATGTTTTGGCTGCTGCCACTGCTTCTACTTCTGCTGAAGAGCAACTCAATCTAAATGCGGTACAATGACATCTAAAGTGTTTTTGGGCTAGCTTTTTTCCATGATGCCAACTTGTCAAGCCAAAAACCCCTCTTCCCGTTCCTGCCACCCTCCCCTTCCCCCTTCCTCAGTGTCTCTGCCGTCGCTCCTTCTGACACTAGTTTTGCTTTCTTAGAAATGTGTCACGTAATTTCAATGTGGATGCTGGCTGGGGGTAGAGTGTGTCCTAGACGATTGTATATGGCTGGCATTTAACTTAAATGTATGTGGAACATTTTGGCATTACGCAGAGGGCACTCTCGCTGTGTCTCTTCCACTGCCACTGGCTCTGCCTCTGTGTTCCTTCCACTGCCACTGGCTCTGCCTCTGTGTCTCTTCCACTGGCTCTACCTCTGTGTTCCTTCCACTGGCACTCCCTCTGTGTTCCTTCCACTGGCACTCCCTCTGTGTCTGTTCCACAACACAACACAGCACAGAATGTGTGTCAGTTGACATTTAAAGATCGTTAACAGTTTGCACAAGGTGCTGAACAGAACAGAGAACTAGGGGATGGATGGTTGTAGCCCCCAAAGATAAGTTGTAACGAATTGTGGCTATGTACAAACCCTTTGGCTTTCCAATCACAAACCTGTTTCCCAGCTCTGACAGTCCTGCATCCGTTACAGCTGCTTAATGATTATTCTCTGCATGAAATAACTCAACAACAATCCCCATGTAAATGTTAAGTACGACCCTCGCTGATTAAACCAATCGACCGCAGCATAAAAAAAAGGAGTTAAGGCAACGCTCCCCACGCGTGTGGCCAACAAATCAGCACTTTACGTTAATTACGATTTTTTACGCTGATATGGCATTTAAAATGTTTTGCTCCTGGTATTAACTGAATGCCAGGCGAGAGAAGAGCCGGAGAGGGAGGGCAGGGATTAATGAAATGCACGTCCGTTCGTTGTGCGGCGAATAAAACTTTTGTTGCCACAGAACACACACACACACACAGATAGATAGAGCGAGAGGACTGCATTCAGAGACGACTTTTCTCTAAACGGATATCCCCCTTTGGCTATAAAAAATGTCGTTCCAATTTGTTGTTTCATATGCAAATTAGTGCAGTCAACGGATGCAAAAAGTGCACCAAAAAAGAGAGTCCTTAGTGGTCCCTGGCATTAGTTTTGCTAAACTAAAGTGCTCCCCCAAGCAGGAGTTTCATTTTCTCTTGGCTTTTGGCCAACAACAGCTCAAGAATTAATTGCTGATGGAAATAGAACTTTAGTCAAGCCAAAAAAGCGATTGACATACATGTGTAGCCCTTGCTAAAAGGTTAATCCCTGCACAAATGCCTTTTGGGTGGAAGTTTTCAATTAAATTTGTTCAAACAATAGATACACTTGAAAAAACGATACACAGATAAATATACTATACGAATACATTAATCTATAAAGATGACTGGATTATACGTTTCAAGGCAGAGAACAAAGCCTCAAAGACTACTTTCTCTATAGATAATATTTATCAGATATTTGCCAGGGTATTTTGAGTTTCGTTCATCTTTCCTTTCATCTCTTTGTTGGTTTTCGCACAGTTTACTTTTGCTATTTGTTACATTTCCAGTTTACATCAAAACTGCTGTCTAGGCCTGGCCTGCCCCTCTGTGTGTGTGTGTGTTTTCTCTTGGTTCCGCCTCTGGGCCGCCCACTCATCATTACATTTCATTAAGCCCGGCCGGAGAACCCCAGTCACAGTCGAGACTCACTCTGGGGCCTAAGCTGTTTCTGTGTCTGTTTCTGTATCTGTATCTGTGTCTGTGTTTCTGTGTCTAGTGGTGTTTCTGTTTCTGTTCCTGCCGCTTCTTTTGTGTTTATTAAACGCTTTTCGGGGCGCGTGTTCATTCAATTTGTTTCTCCTCGTTGCCGAATGTTATGTCTACAAACACAAAAGCAACAACTGCCGGCGAGCGCGTTTTTTTCGACTCAGAGAAAGAGAGACAGAGAGAGTGTGCTTGGGAAAATCGTTTTTAATTGTTCTGTTTAAATAACAGATGGAGACGGAGAATGGAGCCAGGAGCCAGGAGCCAGGAGCCAGCTCAAAGCACGCCAGAGCGTGCCTCTCTTGGGCGTATACTTAATATGACGCATACGCCGCGTGTCCTCGGTGCTTTTGTGTGTGCGTTTGATGTCGTGTGACCGCGCCAGATGAAAGCCAAACTAGTTCGTGGAAGTTTTTCAGCTCTTTTCAGAAGTAGTAAAAGGCGCGGCGCACTCAAATGAATATGAGAGGCGGGAATTCAATTGGAAATTGCTTTTAAATGTCATAGGATATATATTTATGGCATCCTTAATTGTATAGGTTTATAGTTTTCATAAAAATAATGTTAATCCTTCTCAAAAATGCCTTTGAATCCTTCTGCTTTTTGAAGTTTCAGAAATCGAAGAGAAATTTGTTTGAAAGGATTTCCTGTTTGGTTGTTGAGATTTGAATGTTTTTATTAAAAATTAAATCTTTTGCGTGCAAATTCTGAAATATTTATTTTCAGACAATCGCATCGAATCGAATCTTTTGACCTCTTCTTACGGCGAAGGCCAAGTGCAAAGTTTTTGCAGGCGTTTTATGAATTCCGTTGGCATAGGAAAAATTTATTGAAAATGCCTGCTGGCAGGACACGTAGCAAACGAAAACTTTTTGTTGTGTGCCAGCAAACGCATTTTCTTCTGCCATTTTTGGTACGTGAGCTTACTGGAAAAAACTGTGTAATTAAAAAAAGAGAGAGCACAAGGGAGGGGGGGACTCTCGTGTGGATAAATTTAGACAGCTTCTGCCATTTGATATGATAAATCTACTTAATCCAATAAACAAACAGCGGGGGAGCCAGAGAATTGACGGCGTTCCTCCATGGGCGATGCTGAGGCGATGCGTGCGTGCGCAGAGACCGAGGAAAAGTGCCAAGTTTTAATTGTGAAAGTTTAGCCAGGGAAAAGCTAGGATAGCAGTAGGAGGTGCCCCCAACCCCAGGCCCCACCACACACACAGCACACAGCACACAGCAGGTGCGGCAAATTGCTGCCCGCACTGGGACATCGAAGGCCCGCATCCGACAAGCGACAACCGACAAGCTTTGAATTCGAGTTGTTTCTCCCTTACTCTCCCTTTCTCTCTGTCTCTCTGCCCCAAGGATTCTTCTGCGCGTCCTGTTAGTGCTGGCTGCCTCCCTGCCTGCCGACTGTGCTGTCATTCTGCGTTACTTGTCATCAACTTCATGCGTTTTGACATTTTTATTAGTTGAATACTCCTTAGGAGCACGCTCCATTGCCTCGGGTCCCTATCCATCTATCGTGACGAGACCCGAGCCAGGCCTCCTGCCTCTTGCCTCCTGCCTCCTGCCTGTGACATCTAATAAGTGTTTACTGCGTCATGAAGCTGCGGCACTGCTTTAAAGGCTGCTCTTTCTCACCCACTCTCTCTGTCTCTCCCGTCAAGTGCTTCCCAGGGTGTCCTTTTACAATTGTACCCCAGACAGCCAGGGCATCATCATCATCATCATCGCTTGGCAGCCAATAAACATTGAAAGCGATTTGGTTTAAAATTCATCTTTGATTAATTGTTGATGGGGGAAAATGGGGCCAAAGAAAGCGGCTTGGTCCGACAGAGATTTCCATGACTCTCTGTGAATATTTTATATTTTTTCAGGCAGACTTTGTCTTTCATTTACTTGAGATTTCTAAAGATTTACTTCAAAATTCCTCACTCGATAATAAAACAATAAATAGGGAAAATATTGCCAAAGTTTAATTCCAATCATAATGCCGTAAGTATTCGCAATCAAAATCATTTCTCAACCAAACTAAACCGATTAGTGATTGGTTCAAGGATTTCACAGAGCAGAAGAAAGGGGTTTGGAGTTTCTGGCAGGAGGACAAAGAGACCAAGGGACATCTTTTGAAGACTACCAATGATATGAAGACGCAAAGCATTCCCCAAATCGAAAGCATCGAAAATCAAATAAAGAAAAGCTCTATGGATTTTTGGGGAATTCCCTAAATTAGCCACAATTCTGTCAAATAATTCAAATCAAATTTAATACAATTTTCCTTCGTAGGTGTAACACCAAAAAATACAATTATTTTAAAACAATTATTGGGATTTGTATTCCATTTCCATTAAATGTTTTAAACACCTAAAAAAATTCTAGATATATTTACTCAACTTTCGATGTCAAACACCGAGAGGGGGGTCCATTCACTCGTGGCTTTAATTTATGCAATTAAGCAATTTAATTAGTTAAGCAGCAAAAACGAACAATAGATACAACAGATGTTGGATAAATATTCGCATTTAATGCAGCTGAGTGGAAAAACAAGTGCAACAGTGGAGGAAAAACAGCGTTTAACAATCGGCTATTTACTGTTTATTTGGCAGAAACCGAAAAACCAATTTAATTTTGCAACCGATACGGAAACCCACAAACAGAAGGGCTGCCAAAAAGAGCAATGCGCATGAAAACTAAACAATTGCAACGCTTTGGAGATGCCACACACGACACTGCCGCACTGTGATACGCGGTATCTGAAATATACCTCTCAAAATCGGAAAAATTCCAGATACAGCTCATAAATATCTCTGAAATTCTTTATAATTCCCTATTGCCAGCAAGATTCTGGCCACGGAAGTGCAAATCATTCTACTGATGGCCTGAACAAATTCCTGAAATTATAACAAACCAAAGAGTAAGCATATTTTAGCTTTAGCTTTAGGCAGAAACTTTGATCTGCGGCCCCGCACAAGTTGTGACATCCTTTCAGAGCAAAATTCCACAACTTCAAAGAAGGGACACATTCAAAAGTGTCCGCAGCAGCTGAAGCAGCAGGCAAATGGCTAGCCCGAAGGACCTGGACCAGGACCTGAACCTGTACCTGGCTAATGCTAATAGAGTGTCACCAGAGAGAAGGCCTTCAGTCATTCAGGATGGAGAAATTGCCAGCGATATTTATGACGGAAAAAATACCCAAAGTCATACAACAACCTCAATGTCCATTTGCTAAAGTTGCCATAAAAGAAAGTCCTGCCTTCCTGCAGCATCCTCTTGTTGCTGTTGAGCCAGGAGAAAGTTTTAAGCATCTGGCGAGGGTCCAAATGGAAGGCAGCAGAAGACAGCGGGACGGCGATGCGAAACTTTTAAATGAAATTTTTGTGTTCAAGTTTTGTCAGGTAAGGCCACAGGTAAAGGAAAGGCAAGGCAAGGCAGCCACGCAATGCGACAACAGCAGAGCCGGCTTAGGGTCAGTGGAGCTACCAAAACCGAGGACCTGCCACCACAACGGTGGTCACACCGCAGTCACACGCCAGGGCTGGGCCAACGTTGAGGCAAGGCTGAATGAAACGAGACAAAGTTGCAGCTGTATTGTCACGTAAAATGGTGACAGATTCCACCAACGCACCCACAGACCAGCGTAGCCCAAAGACGATGGCCCTGCCAGACCTCCAGATTCAGGCAAATAACATTAAAACAACGAACAACAATGGACAGCAGCAGCAGGGGGCAGTAGGAGGCAGTAGGAGGCAGTAGGAGGCAGTAGGAGGCAGCAGGAGGCAGCAGGAGGCAGTAGGAGGCAGGAGGCAGTAGGAGGCAGGCATCATCACCATTACGGCTACTGCAGGTGGGAGTAGCAGATTCAGAGTCAGAGTCAAAGCAGATCCTAGGGTTCTTTTGGTCCTTTTTGTGCCTGCCATGGACGTGAACCAAAGTTTCATTCTGTGACTCTCCGACTTAATGGCAAGCAGCAATTGCTTCACACCCACCATTTTCCACCCATGGAGCTTCCATGGAATGAAATTAGCAACACATGCCGGACCCCAGGACCCCAGGACGTCGGGACACACCACCGCCGACCCAAAACGAATGGCATTACGAGAGCGTGCTACCATTCTCTGAAATGGAGCCCCTGCGTATGCCTTTAAAGTGATTATAAGAATTTCCTCTGCCATTTCTCTGGCATACTCGTACATATGAGAAATGTTCTTTTGGCGACCCTAATGCTTCGGTTGGAATTATGGCAGTCGGCTGCTGGTGAAAGGGTGTTTCCCCTTTTTGGGGAATAGAGCTAATGCGTTTTTAAATATGCTGCAGCGGATACGCGCCTCGGCGGGCATTAATTAACAGGCAAAAACTGCAGAGGATAGCATTTGCTGGTGGATCTGTGCTTAAGGGTTTTCCCCACCAAATGACTTGCAGATTGCGGCAAAAATTTCGGCAAAAGCGTGTGTTTTAAATGGTTAGATTCTCTAAGTTTTATGTTTATTTTAATGTGGAAAAGCCGGCCATTAAGCCATGGAAACCATTTGGTTGAAGCTCCTAGGAACGCAGGTCTTTTGAGTTTTATGCTTGGTGCTCAGAGCGTGATTCCACTAGTGTTTTCCTGGAATATGCTGAGTACTACTTAAAAATAGGTACTTAAATGGTTTCTTATTGAGAAATTCCAAAGAAAATATCAACTTTCGATTAAATCTTCGGAATTAAGAGAGCAGTAGGGGATTTTCAAACATTTGCTTTTCACATTTATTCGGTTTATAATTCCCTGAAGCTCTTAGAACGGCCTTAAGGCCAATGAAAGAAAATACTACATATGGATTTTTTTTTGCTTATAATTTCAAATAACGTAATGGCTTTTACTGTGTTTTTCCTGCTTTTCTATGACTTTTCCATGTTTTTTATTAAAAAAAATTTAAAAATTAATAAAATTGGAACAAAATAACGTTTTCTGAACCCAAATAAGGCCATATTTCGGTTATAGCGTGTTTTAGGCTTGCAAAATTATTTCGTATAAATTTATATATTTCATAGATTTATTTATAATCACAGCTCAGCTTTTACTGCTGACAAATCAACCAAACACTGATTAAACTCCCTGAAACTCATTAAAAATAAATAAAATAATAAAATAAATGATTAAATAATTGACCAAAAATTAAAAAATATGGAATATGGAAAATGTTGATATTAAAGTTTAATTTTGGTGAACCGCGAATACGAAAAAACACACAGCTTTCGAGTCGAATGAGATTAAAATTCATACGAAAAATTTGTCAAATCGTCAAAATTCCTCAAAGAGCGCACAATGAAATATTTCCCAGTATTTTCTGCAACTTGAATTTTCCTAATTCCCTCCCCAGGAAAAACCGCAAGCATCTAGTAGAATTTTTGGAACATAAATTAAGAGAAAATCTGGTGCACACATACCTGTTGCTTCTTTCCTGCTGCCGCCTGGTTTCTCCACGAAAGTCCACGGGGCGTATGGTCAATATTTGGCCTAAGTACACAGGAACAGGACACTATCGTACACAATGTATTAAGCACACACAGAGACAACACACGCGACACTTAATTCCTCTTTTAATTTCAATTTCTCGCACGCTTTCTTTCATGTATGTATTCTGTGTGTTTGCATTAGATATTTTCCTTATACGAGGCAGTAATCATGTAATAAGCCGCACTTGTAGCACACACACACACACACACACACACGGACAGAAACAGAAACAGACGCAGAGAGCACTGCCACAAAATGGCTGTGGTTGTTGCAGGGTCAGATTTCCACTTCCTTTGGGTCCAAGAAAGTCCTAGGCTGCTGCTGGAAGGCAACAGCTTGAAATGCTATTAAAATATAATCTTCTGATAATCTGCACTTAATTTCGTGCTTTAGCCGAAAGGAGAAAATAAAGCAGAGTATCCTGTCCTGTCCAGTCCTGGCCGTCAGCTGCTCCTTGTGTTGCGGTCTTTAGTATTTCTTTTTGGTCTTTTTTGGCACTAAAAATTATTGTTCTCTCACTTTGTTTCACCTTTTGTCTGGTTTTGTATGGTTTTGTATTGTGCTGCTTGTTCTTTACGTTTTTCTAGCTTTTGTGAAAGTTTTACGCTTCGCTGATTTCGATTTTTAATGTTTTCCAAAGGAAAAGCTCGCTCATGTGCGTGCGTGTTGATTTCCTTTTCAGCCGCTACCTTTTCATAGACTCGCACTTTTCCTTTCCTCTTTCGTTTCTCGCTTCTCTTGGTTCGCCTTTCCTTTTAATCAAATTTCCACTTGATTGGAGTGACGACAATTTAGTTGATTTCCGGTTGCTGGAAAAAAAAGACGAAAAAAGCCAAATAAATATCTATTGATGAAAAGATTGGGCTGTGGAATTTTCTTTATAAAAAAATCTAAAGTTTTCCCGAAATATTTATATTGAAGAAGAGTTTTTTTTTCTGGCGGAAAGTTGTTGCAGTTCTTTCAAAAGTTTTTTTTTTTTTTTTTGAGGGGTAATAGTAAAGGCAATTTCTGGTTGGGGAAATACCAGGAAAATATCTAGCAATTTGCAGTAAATGAGGGCGTTTTTCCCCCGTCCTGTCACCATCTCCATTTCCAGCTGATGGGCATTTCATTTCCTTTTTAATTTAATTCCCAGTTTTTTCTTTCTTTTCTTCCGCTTTTGGCATTTTACTTAATTTTTCTGCTTCCGCATTACAGTTATGGCTATACCCACACATTCTCTCTTTTCTCACTTGTGTCACATTTCGCTCTCTGGCGCGGCCTGGACTGCTGATCCTCTTAACATCGAGTCCTTTCCACTTCTCATATTTTTCCCTTCATAAAATGCAACACTGCCGCATTAACGCACACACACACACACATATATAGTATATATATGCGCTGTAAAAAGAAAATGTTTTCCCATTTTCGTTGATTTCATTCCAAGTATTTTTCATCCTGCTGTCGCCTGTATGAAATTATAATTGTGTTCTCATCTCAAACCGCAGACAGTAAAACATTTAATTTCCTCTTTTTTGCCGGATAACAGCCCAGAAAGAGATTGAAAGAGAGGCAAAATGGGAGAGAGAGAGAGAGATACTAGGCTTGCTATAATTCCTTCCGGTTATTTTCGCCACCAAATGGCGTTTCGTGTTTCTAATGCCCCCCGCAAAAGCCTATTTGCCATCCATCCAAACCCCCACCCCAAAAAAGAAGAAAATTATACAAAAATTAAATCACTTTTCTTCCTCCTTTCCCAAAAAAAACATTTCTTGGCTTTTTTTGTGTGAATTTTTTTACATTTATGCTTCATTTATTTTTGATGGTTTTTCCAGCAGCACAAAATGTTTAAGGAAAATGGTTTATTTGGGAAAATTATGACATGCACTTGTGCTTCTTTATGGCCTGGAATAACGTCCACGTAATGGGGATTAAAGGGAATACTTTGTCTATGGCGAAATTTTTAGATTTTCCCTCAAGTGCCTTTCCTTTGAGCTGTACCATTTTGTAGACTATTTGATTGATGATTCGCTTAAATTTAAATCAAAGACAAGCTTGGACCAATTATAGATGTTGTGCATAGAATTCTTTGGACAAATTGTTGCAATAAAATCCTAATTCTTTGCACATAAAATTCTCCGTAAACCCCGTCTCCGTGCCCCTTAATCTGTGTTTAAACAGATAGTCCCTCTATCAGTCCCATACGTATCCCCGTGCCGTCCCCCCCTTTGGATCGCTAATTAGTTTCCCATGCTGGCCCATATTTCATTAGCTTTTCAGAATCGCTGACATATTTCCGAGTGCCAAAGCGAATGCGCTAATTAATTTAATTATATTAAAATACCTGAGAGCCATGCGGGTCACAGAGCACAGGGGGCTTACGGGGGTCTGGCAGGGGGGAGTGGATGGATATACACTCGTAATGATAATAAAATTTCATCAACTGCCGTTTTATGATTTCATTTTAAAGCCCAAAAAAAGTCCGCGAGCCTGAAGCTGAAGCCAAAACCGAAGCCCGAGAGCTGCACAAACACAAAAATGTTCGCAGTCTGCGGTTCTCATTTTCGAACGCATTTTAATGAGGTTTTCCACGGGTGGGGGCGGCACAGACTGTATTAATTAAAAAAGGGTTTTCCATGAACTCTACTCCGCGGCTAAAATGTCAACCAAGCGTTGACCCAGAAAGATGGAAGGCGAAAGGAAAAAAGGGCACGCCAAAGCCGCGTTTAAGGCTTGCTTTAAAGGTGCTTCGAGGCGGCTGGAAATGTTACACGTATCCTTTTCGGTGGCCCCGAGGCCTCAAGGCGCGCACCATTTTCAATTTGTGCAGTGTGAGGGAAAACGCTTTCGGCTTTGGGCTTTTCTTTTCCTCTTGCCAAGGCCCTCGGCCCGCCCTGAAAGTTGCTTTAATTTCCGCTTGAATGCAAAGCAAAAAGGGTCCGTTCTGCCTTCGCATGTTGACTTGTTCCTTGAGTCAGGACCAGAGCCAGGACCTATAACAATAACCGAAAACAAAAGGCAGAGTCCACAGACACAGCCACAGCCCCACACACACACACACACACACACACACACCCAATAACCTGGGGCCTCAATCTTTTGTGGCATCTTCGCCGCCAGACCAGAGAGAGGAAACCTTTTCAACTTGATTAATTTCCCACAATTTAAGTTGATGAGCGCCGAACGAAATTTTCAACAGAAAACAAACAGAAACCCAGGCTCAAAACCCTGCTTGGAATTCACTTTCTTGGGTCCTCTCTCTCTCTCTCTCGGCACAGGATATCCCGTCCAGATGGCTTTGTGAATGTGCTGCGATTAAGGGGGGACGGGACCACCGATTTGATTTATATCTGGAGATGGTTCCCATTCCCGCAAATCAGTTTGGGACTCGCCTGGCCGAACATCTATTTGGAAATTCAAAAGAAATTCATTTCAAACTTCGATTCGAATCGATTTGCATGTCCACATTTTCAGCCATCAAAATATCTGACAAATTTCCTTGCCATCGCACACAAAAATTATTCATCTCCGGAGCTGCAATCGAAATTTTGTAGCTTCGACAAGACATTGCTCATACGTCAGGTTGTTCAACAAACACATTGCTCATACGTCAGGTTGTCCAACAATATTCCAAACTAATTCCTATGGCAATCTCCTTCCTCCCTCTTGAAATCCCAGGGTAAAAATATTGCCGGCCAGCCTGTTAAAGTTCCGTCTTCCTCACAAGTTTCGCCCTCAATGATTTATTGGCCAAAATGTTGCTTTTGCTTGGGCCCAACGGTCTGTTTGTTTGTTTGTTTCGGCCACCAGCACTGGGCCAAAGGTAAAAGAACTTTGCCAAAATTTGAAATGTTGCCAATATGTTTTTCTCTCGACCATCGGCCATCGACTGGGGAGACTGGCATTTAGAGCAAAAACTATGCCAACTATTTGGGTACTTGAGACGGCAAAAAGTGTGTGTTTTGTTCCACAAATTGTTCACAATTTATCAATAACAATTTTCGGGTAAACTTTTGCCCCAAAATTTATTCATGAAATTCCAAACAAACAAGAAATTGAAAAATTTATAGAATTTATCCATTAATTTTTCTCTTGCACTCAGAGTCGATTTTTTTGGAATATTGAAAACTTTTTCCGGAAAATTCCCCACCTGGCTTAAACAGTTTTTTGTTGAGCAATTACTTGGGCTTTGCCAGATTTTTGTATGCAAACTGGCCAGAATTTTTCATCAATTTTCAGGGAAATATTGAAGGGTTTTTCGAAAGAATTTCCATTTCTAAAGTGCTCGTTACAAGCCGGACTTAATAGAGTTTATGTTGGATTTTTCACACATTTTTCTGATACGAATACGATTTCTTGTTTCAATTTTTTTGTGGCTTTTCAATTTCCCAGAAACGTATTATCTTCGGTGGAGCTTACTTTTCTGGCTGGTTTTTCTTTTTCTTTTTCTGGCTCTGCACTTTTTCCACTCTGCACTTCCGTGTGGCGGCCGTGTGTTTGTTCAATCCGTTAGCGTAACCGTAAACGAAACCGTGACCGACCTTTCTTTTGCTGTCTTAAAGTTGCCACCGGTTTTGGGCCACCTTTTTGCCCGAATATTTGCCACACGCACACACGGGCGCACACACACACACACACAGACACACACCTATGGCCCAAAGGATGGAAGACCGCCGTTGAGGACGCGTTGACGCGTTCGTCGTGGAGTTGTACGGAGAGCGCGTGTTGTGAAGTGCTCCTCAGTGAACGGATGCTGGAGCTTGACTGAAACGCCGTTTCACTGGCCAACAGCCATCGAAGTCGGCCAGAACCTACTACAACATGAGACGAGCCGAGGCAGTGGCAGTGGCAGCAGTGGCAGTAGTAGCAGAGGCACGAACGAAGCTCCAAAGGCAGCCACGAGGATGCTGGGCCACAGAAGCGAACTTCTTCACATTACAGCATCCCTGCGGAAGCTTTTCTAGGGGAAGCTTCATCCTTAAGAGAACGTATGGCCATCGAAGAGTAACGTCCTGGAGCTTAGAGTCCACATTCAGCGCGGCTGAAAGGAGAGCTAAGGGGAGAGAGCTTTCCGGAAAGCTTTCGTCTAGACTTGAATGGGGAGGAGAATGGGGGGTGGTGGGGATATATTGTTTGTGGGACAACATTTGAAATGTCTGGGCTATTATTTATTTTGGTAAAAGCTATTCTCTGTCTCTGTCTCTCTTCAGCATTTTCCCCTTTAATCTGCAGCAACTGAGAGCATTTTCACATAACAGGTGGTGGGTGGTGGGTGGTGGATGGCCTCTGCAACGTGCAACCCCTCTCCAACAGATTTGTAATCCCTCCATATCGAAGGACACGAAATACCTAATCGCTTGCACACCTTTGAAAGCCAATCAATGAACCATGACCCAAAACAGAGCCAAGGACCTACTCCTGCTCCGCCTCCTGGATCCTGTGACAAATGAAAAGCTCGGCTAAATGCTCAACGGTGGCCAATGTACGAAATTTGTCCACATGGTTGACTGGCGGCCTGGCAGACTGGCAGCGCTAATTAAACCACACGAATACCCGTACCGGGAGAAACGCAGGAGCGAAGGCAGTAGCCAAAAGCCAGGACATTAAAACTGATATAAAGCCCTGAAAAATCAGGGAAGCCCACACACGTCCTCCCTCCCCTGCCTGCCTGCCTGCCCCAGCCTGCTGCCAGTTGTTTCAACTTGCAGGCCATTAACTGCTTTGTTTGCCAGGCCAACACCAGGGCAGGCGGGGGAAGGCGATGGAACACTGATTCTATAATGGAAGGACGTTGCTGCTGCCTAAATGCAGGCCAGCCCCTGTAGAGGTCCTGTAGGTCCTGTAAGTGACACGTAGAGACAATCGAATTGTGATTTGTCAGAAAGAGAGGAGTCCCCGTCCCTGTCCCGTAACCCGTGGTCCATGGAGGGGCGGCACTCTGTCAGAGTGGCAGGGAGCATCCGTAGCGCCACTTCCTTGAACTGTTTTTGGCCATTAAGTGGCGCCGAGCCGCACATGTTTGGTCCCCACCCCCCCACGCACACAGGTGTCTTTGACCTACACAGCGAGAAAACCAGAGACGCAAGACAGGGATGAATGATTCGGGCTTTACTTTAAGAGTCACTACGAAAACGAAACGTATTCCCTCTGATTGCCAAAAGTTCTTAGTAGTTTGTCCGTTAATTCTGTATCTCGGGTGCCATAAAAGAAGAGAGATTTGTAGGAAAAACCTATCCAACAACTGTGACAATCTACATAAAAGCTGGAAGCGCTGGGAGACGTTCCTCAACTTTCGTATCTCTCTCTCTCTCTCTCACTCGTTATATCATCATCATTGCCCTGCCTTCTGCTACACGACTTTGTACCCTTCGAGAGGGTGTAATGACTTGGCTAAGATGTTTGCAACGAAGATAGAGGATACATTCCAATTATATTATCGGTATCTTCAGGATTGTGTCACCATATCTATCCCATCAAACCATTAAACGCTCGTAAAGTAAGTAAAACCTATCTCTCAGCCGATTCATATGGTAATCGGATGATCTATGGCATCTTCAAGGGTATCTCTGGACTCGAACCTTCTACTCGACTGTTTTTTTGTTCGCTTTCAAAACTTTTTTTGTGCTCGAAATAAAAGCAAAAGTTAGGAGAAGCGAAATCCTTCGGCTGTCCTGACAACTCTCCCTCTCTGTCTCCCTCTCCCTCTCTCCTGTCATATATCATAGATTTTCATGGCAGTGTGTGTGCTTCTTTCCTGCCTTCCCACCGCTCATTGTTGTTTTTGTGGTCATCTTCTCTGTCTTTTGTGTCTTTTTCTTTGGGGGGTAGTGTTTGCTTTTTCTTTATTTTTATTCTTACGGTTCGTCTCTTATCCAGTAATAAACTTAAATTGTTATTTTACCTTGAAAGCGCTACAAAAAGATTTACGGTCGTCTTGGCACCTCAGCACTCAGCCCCCTGCCCCTCCCTTACCTATAGATCTGCCCCATACTCCCCCAAACAATAACCCACTTGCTCCTTTATTCCCACTCTCCAATTTCGGTGGTTCTGCTACCATTTTTATGCTCATTACATCGCATTTCTCTCTCTCTCTCTGTCTCTCTCTCTGGGAAAAGCTTAAAGTTCTCCTCCTTTCCTTCACTTTTCCCCAAAAAAGCTTATTTTGATTTTCATTCGTTCGTTTGTTTGTTCGCATATTTATTATGGCCCCTATATTATGATGTCTAGAAAATGTCCAGACAATTTATGCCCTGGCCATAACTACAGAAAGGACAGACAGACGGATGGAGAAGGGAAGAGACAGAGAGGGGAGACAGAAAGGAAGAGAGTGGTCAGAAAGGAGAGGATTTAGTCCTTGTGTGTGTTCTATTGGGGTAGGCCTCCAAGCGAAATCTTAAACGGCATTAAATGTGTAATTTCAGGGGAAAAAGACGGCCACTTTCTATAGAGAATGTTGTTTAAATTTGACTTTGAAATCAATTTGAAAGGTATCTAAAGGAGTTGGATATTCATTCCACAATCAAATATCACTTAAAATGATTAATTTTTTTTGGATAGTGCATAGTGAATATTTGCAGAAACCCCAAATAGAAACACTTAGATCTGAAGAGGAAGAATGGGAAGATTACCCATGGATCAGCCTTCCAAAGACCGTCGCATCTCAACCATTGATGATGGGTAGAAAAGCCTTAAAAGTCAAATATTGTAGAACATATATTCCTTAGGGTTTCTGGTGGAACGTTGTCTGAGATCGCGATGCTTGAGAGGAACGAAAAGGACAGGAAATAACGCTGTTGTTACCGGTTTGTGGGAAACAAATTTTGCCTTCATTTATTAATAATTTTCTCGGATATTCGTGTACGAAAAACATTGAACAGATATACGTTCAATTGGAAACAAACAAAAAATTTCAATAAAGGCTTTGGAAAATCTTTGTCTTGGAAACAGATGAATGTGGGGGATGGGGCGATATTTTAAGGACATTTTGCTTCAGAATGGTAGTTTGAAGTTGGATGGTCTTCTCCAGCCCTTTTCTAAGTTTTTCGTGGGCATACAGTATTATTTGATATAAATTCATTCCCGGTATTCCCATCTCCGAGATGTTCTGTCATCAAGCGCGGCTTCTTCTTGATCAGAGTCTCCATGCCGTCGTTGTGGCGGCACACCTGAGCCTGGGACTGGACCTGGACCGAGGCAGTGATGGCATCGTTGATGGCATCATCCCTAATGCCGTTCACCACCATCAGCGGCCTGCGATGAATAGATTCTTTAGTGGTGTCGATGATGCCATGGCGAATGCGCGGAGTCATCGTTAGGCAAAAGCTTGGCAAGAATTTTGGCACCTTGGAGGCCTTCAGGAAGTCGCAGTTCAGCAGCTGGCCAATTGCCGGGCGGCTCTCGGGGTTCAGCTGGAGCATGGAAATCACCATATCCGCAGCGGATTTTCTCATGCCGCTCTTGATCTTCGAATAGGTCTCATTCCGGGTTTTGTGGTAGAATGGTGGCCGGCCCACCAGCAGCGTGTACATGACGCAGCCAATCGAATATATGTCCACCTCGAACGAATGGCCCTTTTTGGAGAGGATCTCCGGGGCAACGTAGTAGGGGCTGCCGCACAGGGTGTTCCGGCGCTCGCCCTCAAATTCGATTCGTGTGGCAAGGCCAAAGTCGCCGATCTTCACGTGCAGCATATCGTTCAGGAAGAGGTTGGCCGGCTTCAAGTCGCGATGGATAATGCGGTTGTCGTGCAGGTACTTGACGCCCTGAATGATCTGGGAAATGTAGTAGCGGCACTCGAACTCCGTGATGATTTGCCGGCGCCTCTGCAGCTCCGACATCGACCGTCTTTGGCACAGCTCCAGGACAATGTACGTGTTCTCGACATCCTCGAAACAGTTATGGAACTTCACAATGTTGGGATGATTCAGGCCACGATGAATGCTAATCTCCAGAGCGATCTTCTCCGGGACGGTCTTCTCCTTTTGGGTGTGCTTCATCATCAGCTTTTTCGATACGATTTTGCAGGCAAAAACATCGTCGGTCTGCTCATCGATGATTTCGTAGCAATTGGCAAAGCCGCCTTTGCCAAAGAAGCGCCCACGCGTGTACGTTCGGCCTTGATTGGAGTCGAAGAGACTATCCGGTATCACAGAAGTGGTTTTATCCTCCGGTGCTGCGGTCATTTTGCTCTGATGTGCCTCTGACTCGAACACACAAAAAACTTCCTTGTGGAATCAGACAGGATATAATTCTGTTTTATGGAAACAGCACGGCCTTCTAGTTCGAATTTATAATGCAGCTCTGAATAGTCCCTGGAGATGGTGTTGCAAGTGACAGTTGGGTTTTTCAAGTGTTGGAAAGCACTGCTATCCCTGCATCAAAGGCATTGAACCATGGTGAACTTTCTTGATAAGTGGGTGCCTTCGCCACATCTGCTCTCTATCGAGGACCATCCGTTTGTCAGTCGTTTGCCAAACGTCGTCGCAAGAGCTTTTGTAGCGGACAATTTTGGATTGTCTTCTTCTTCATTGCTTACGAAGAAACTCGTAAGAGCTGAAACAATTACCAACGAAGAGTGCAGAACGTATTTTTCAGAGCGAGAGAGCGTGTTGATAAAGTGGATGGTCCTCATGACAGCGGACGACAACCACCTTAAAGTAATTTTACCATGCTTTGAACTATTAAATTTGTGACAGGAGAGGGGTGTTGATGTGTAAAAGAACAGTGTATTCTCTTATCATAACGAACATTAGCTTATGTAAGTCTATGCTTAAGGTACTCCCAATTATGATTCTTAAAGCCATATGATATGCTCAATAAGACCTTCCTTACGATACTTCTTCGTCAATACTCCCACTTTCCAGCTCATTATTATCGCATTACAGGCAAACAGCCCACAGTAGTGCCAGAAACTTTCCAACTTCAATGATACTTTCGCGGACCATCCTGTCAACACGCTCTCCGCTTCAGCGCCTCCCTCCCTAGAGCGTACTATTAATTAAATGCAAAATGTTTACACTAATAATTTCAGCATGAATTTTCCCATTCTCCAGCCCCCAAAAGATCGCTGGCGCATCTTAACTGCGTGGAAGAGCGGCCGTGGAGCGGCAGTGGAGCACAGGGCCAATGGGAAACGGAAGGAGCCATAAATTTCGCCTTTGGCTGCAACCAGAGAGATGCAAGAGATGCGACAGAGAGACAGGGACACAGAGAGAGAGAAACGCGCACGCAGCGGCCACAAATTGTGAGTTATCTTCAGGCCCAGGGCACAGGACCCAACATCCTCCTTGGCTGTTAACGTTGTTGCCGCCGTCGCTGCTGCCGCTGCTGCTGGATGCAAATACATTAAATTAAATTATTGTCACTGGGCGACTGGGCGACTGCATCTGCATCCTTGTTTCCTTGTCCTTGTCGCTGTCGTTATTGTCCGCGCCTTAGTTCGGGCTTGTCGCCATGTTTGCCCTTGTTCTTCGAATGGCAGCATAGCATGGCATGGATGGTGCGGTTTGTGCTCCTGGGAGGATGCTAAATGTGCGCTAAATAGCTGCCTTCTCAATGGGGGCGAGCAGGCAAAACTACTTTTGTCGCACGACAAAGTATTTTACACAGTTTTGAGGCTTTTTGGGCCATGGCACGTTTCATTAGGCATTAGAAAGGCAATGAAAGGCTTGATGGATGGTTCATGGGCGACAAAAGACTTTGCGGCAGCGCTGCAAGGCTTTGCAACTCTAAAAGAAGCCCTGAGTCGGTGCCAACACTATTTTCAGGGCCTACTTAAGCGTTTTGCAACACTCTTCAAGCCATCATAGCTTTCAGCGGCCAATGGCAATGAAAGGCTTGATGAATAGTTCATGGGCGATATTTATGCACATTTAAGGGACTTTGAGGCAGCGCTGCAGCGCTTTCCAACACTAATATCAGGCTCTATTGGACACTTGAGCGTTTTCCAACACTGCTCAAGTCATCGTAACTGTCAGGCGCCCAAACAAATCTCATTTCCAATTCGGAATTGCACAAGTGAACATTAAAAAAGAAAACCGGCAAAAAAAAAAGAAAAGTTTCTTCCAAAAATATAATCTAATAGAATTATTCTTGATCAAATATTTTTGAGCCCGAAACGCAGCAGAAGAATAAGTTTGTTCTTTGAAAAACTATCCCTAACGTTGGTTACGCATCCGACTATCTTGTAAGTGAAAGTCCTGTTCGATATCCTGTCGATCCGGTTCAACTATCGCTAAAAAAATACACTGATCGATGGATTGCGATTTATTCAATTTAATTAAATTTTAAAGCTTCATTTTTGCCCAATTTGCACACAGATTTGGCGACATGGATCGTCCGCCCAAGCCAGATATGGGATTTCGTCTGAAAAGCTCGATTCCAACGCCCATTTTGATGCCCAAAGAAGAAGCCCCAAAACCCCAGGAACCCCACAAAATACTATTTGCCAAAAATACGAAGAAAAGTGGCGTTTCTGTGATGATGAGCCGCTGGAAGCCCATTGACGACTTGGCTCTAATGATTGGCATCGAGCAGACCAACGACTTGCGCACTGTTCACAGTGCCACGAAGTTCTCGTGCAACTTCACGCTGCAGGAGGTGCAGCAGCGCTGGTGTGCTTTGATGTACGCCCCGTCGCAGTCCCGTTTGGCCCGAGCGGCCATTGGGAATCTCCACCCGGAGACGGTGGAGTCCGTGCACAAGAAGGCGATCTTCAGTGAGGGGGAAGAGGCATTGCTGGCCACCTTCAAGTGCACCGAGAGTCCCGAGCTGGAGCAGTTCCAGGAGCTGCTCGACAAGAATGGGGGCACCTTCTGGCGCTCGCGCACCGCCAAGGACCTTCAGGACTACTGGCTCCTCATGAAGAAGTATTTCCTGTTGCCCGACCAGGTGATACCACTCGATGGACCGGACCCCCATCCGCCGAGCTTCTCCGATGTCGAAGAGGACATTTGCGATGTGGATCTGGATCAGCCACTCGACGAGGCCCTGGAAAAGGAACTGGAACTTCAGAACCGCCGCAACAAGCGTTCCGTTCGTTTGCTGGAGAACGAGATGTCGCGCCTGTCCGTCCTGGTGGACTCTACTTTGGGACCGAATGCTGCCAGCCAGGAGCTGGACAGCGACACGATTGCCTGCCTGTGCGGCCAGCAGGTGCGCTACATGATGCAACACCAGGAGATCACCTTCGGCCGCGATGCCGACGAGTATTCGGTGGATGTGGATCTCTCGCTGGAGGGACACGCGGCCAAGATCTCTCGCCACCAGGGCACCATTAAGCTGCAGAGCAACGGGGACTTCTTCATCTCCAACGAGGGCAAGCGGCCCATCTTTGTGAGCGGTAAGCCCCTGCTCCAGGGCCACAAGACGCGTCTGGCCCACAACAATCTGCTGGAGATCTGTGGCCTGCGCTTGAATTTTCTGGTCAACAGCAATGCTGTCAATGCCATACGCCTGGAGACAAGCTACAAGGCCGAGCAGCCACTGAAATAGGCCGAAGGAGAGGCCAAAAACGAAACAAGTTACCAAAATATTCAAGATATCAATTATACAAAACACCACACCGAATAAGAGCCACACTGAGGCATTATTTGGTAAATTGTTTCGTTAATAAATAATATATTATGTGGCGCTTACACTTCTTCCATGCAAGGCTTAAGCCTCTGCAATTTCCATGGTTTTTGGGGCTTTAGACATTTCGGTATCTATCAGATAATAGCAGCATCTATGGGCTATGAAATCTACTCTGTTCAGATGAGATTCACATCTAGAGATCCCGAAAACTGTTGCCATCACACCACGAATCGGTAGAGGGATAAGTTCTGGTAAGAAGGAAAGATGTGCCTTCTGTCAGAAGATCTCGAATAGGAGTATCTATGCAATCCTATATCAAATACCTTCCCAGGGTATCACCAACTTCTACTCTCAACTCCAGACTTTATGGCTTTTATCTGTTTTTTTTCTGTTTTTGCAAAACTTTCAACAGAAATTTTCACTTAGCCGCGAGTCAAGTTTTTTCCGTGCTCATTATCTGTGGCTGACACAACATTCAACCAATTTTTAATAGCCCCTAAATGGAAAAGAGTTAACAAAGACACACACACACACACATACAGCACACCGACAGGCGGCAGGACATGGAAAATGTAATTTGGTTGGAGCTCAGTCTTGCGCTTCGCTGGTCGCTTTGGTCACTTAAAGTCCATGGAGTCCTTGGCGTTGTAGCAGAAGGAGTTGGGGCATGCAGGGGCAAGTGCAATTTGTGGGGCAAGCTTTGACAGTGCAACGCATTAGCCATCCCTCATACACTTTTACTGGCTTCTTTTCATGCGTTTCCAAGTCGCGGCGAAGGAGGGTGAGGGCCCCATTAGCAGCAGCTTGGCTTTGGCTTTGGCTTCGGCTTTGGCCAAAGTCAAAAGCATTTTAATGAGCCACCAGTTGAGGTTTTCCCCCTCTCCCCTGCCCACTCCCCGTGTCGTGCCAAACAGCCATTTCTGGGGAGAGGAATGCAAATTTTTGTGACCGGAACGGAAGTTGCATATTCATGGCGGAAAAATGTGTGTGTGTGTGTGTGTGTGTGTGTGTGTGTATTGGCCGCAAATGCATTTGCGTGCATCTCCTTTGCATATTTTGCGATTACCAGCTTGAGGAGCAGTCGAGTCGCGTCGAGTCGTAAAGCAAAAAATATGAAACATAAATTCACTCAACATTCAACATAGAAAGGCACTTTCCCCCCCAAAACGGAGGAAAGCCATGCGAAAGTGTGCAGAGAGAGAGAGAGAGATCTCCGGGAAAATGCTCAGTGAAAACTAAACAAAAAGTTTGGCCAATTGGCTGAAGGACCTTCGTTTCAAAGAAAAAGTAGGAAAAAACAAGAACTGAAAATGAAAATTTTACAACTGCTAAGAAAACATTTGGGGATGCGATGCTGGGAAAGTGGGTTAATTTGCCAAAGGATTCTTTGTGCCATATGCCACATGTGTGCAGTGCATCTGTGTGTGTGTGTGGAGTATCTCTGTGTCTGTGTGTAATTGCCAAAGCGTGCAAAAGTTTCATTGTTATGAGCAGACCCCAAAGTTTTCCCTTCAAAAGAGAGAGAGAGCGAAAAGTGAGAGAGAAACGAAAGCTTTTTGTAGTTTAAGGCGTTCTGCTCTGCAGCGTCTTGTTTTTCCAGTTGGGAATACTACTAGGGACAATATAGTGACAATGGGATCTTAGGAAGTACCTACTTTTGGACATACCCGGCGCCAGCCAAAATTGAAGAAAAGTAAGCAAGAAGGCACTGATATAAGGTTATAGGTCACACATGGGCATTGCCATATGCTTTTATTAAATATATTATCCATTTATCATATCTCCCTATTTTTTTGGGGGGAGAAAACTAAAGGGCAACCATCAAATTTTCATCGCTGAGAAACACACTTTTAAATGTCAAAAGCCATGTACTTTTCAGCTGCCATTTGCCAGCACTTTCAAGCCCTCTATACCCTTCAAGAACATCAAACTTTGTGTTAGCCTTGAAGGCCAGAAATTTCCCTCCAATGTGTTGCCTGTCAGTGGCAGGCAATCGCCTTGAACGGCCACCCAGCAAGCTAATTAGTAATTTATTTTTAGCATTTGCCGCATATTAAATTTTTGCACAAAACTCAATTCATGTTGAGGCCAGGGCCAGGGCCAGTGCCAGTGCCAGAGCCAGTGCCAGAGCCAGTGCCCACTGAGGCATCGCCAGTGCTGTAAATGGCCTCCAACATGCAATTAATTGTGTCATTGTAGCCATTAACCAGACAGTTGAGCAGTAACCCAATTTGTTCGCTTGATTGTCGGTCCCACCGCCAGATGGAGGGCGGGAGAGAGAGCCACTTGACCGTCGCTCCTAATGGCCCTTCAATGGAAGGCCTTATAGAAGGCCACCCACCATCAAAGGGCCTGCCAAGGATCCAAAATGTGTTCATTGTGTGCCAGTTTGCAATTAAAACGCCCCTAAAATAAAAGAATATATTTGTGTGTGCGAGGGAGGACCCAACCAACCTTCGAGTCCTTCGAGTCCTGGCATATGTCTTGATATGTCAGTTGTCATGCATAATGTAGAAGGTGCCCTGCCCTATGCCCATGGGCCCTCATTCCCTATATCATTCTTGCATTCTTAATGGGTTTCCTTTTCGAGATGAAAGATTAAGGAACACCACGTGAACTTTTGTGATGAAATGGAATCTTAAGTTATTTGCTACTCAGGAAATTCCAGACTAGTGAATTTTCTTTGTGGGTTTCATTTAAAATCTTGTATTAAACCAAGCGTAAGCGTAATTTCCTGTCAATTTCCAGGCTCTATTGTTCCTAAGCCCCCGAATGACGCAACTCCTGATGCATCGTAGATGCGGTGTAATCCAATTCCACATGCCACATTTGACACACCAGCAAAGTGATTGCATAACAAAGACAATGTTGCAAGTTGTCAGATGCCATTTGCCATTTCCCATTTGCCAAATGCCATGAAACGCTAATGAGGAAGGAGCGGACGCTGATGTGGTCGACCACATCATAATGGCGATTGTTTGTCAACGAGAATACCCTCTACTTGAGGGTTGAGGGTGTTCTTCAGACCTGCCAATCGGTTGAAGGTGTTTCTGCAATCTCTAGAGATCTTTAAACCTCTATATGATTACCCACCGAATAAAATCCGATAGTATTTGTATTTATTGAAACGATTTTAATAACCTCTCAGCCTTACAGCCATTTTCCTTTTGTGTGAAGACATCTGTGAGGGAAATGCCCAGGGAAATGCATATGAAAAGCTTTACATTTTATGCACATTTTGTATGCAATCTCCCACAGAGCCGCAGAGCCACAGAGCCACAGAGCCACAGAGAGAGAGACAGAGACAGAGAGCCTCAGGTACTTAATCTAACATCGTTGCATGCCCCATCATTGCTGTTGCTGTTGCTGTTGTCGTCATCATCATCATCATCTCCATTCAGGTCTCGTGCTGCGGCATAAACCAAATATATTCTATATTCAAATGCTTATTGCTGCGTGCTGCACATTTGCCCCCCTCTCCCCCCCTGCTTGGCCTTTTGTGCACCCCTCTGTGGCACACACAACTCCTGTGTTTACGGCTCGTTCTGGTTTATCAAACTCTCTCTCTATCTGCATCTCTCTGTGGGGAATATTGAATTTTATTTGTTTGACTTTTCCATTAATATTTTGTCAATTGACGCCCGGCAAACATATATCATATGGGTTTTTGTTTATTGAGGTTTCCAATTTGCGAATATTTGTGCTCTAATCTGTTAATGCTTGAGGTAAACGCTGGCTCTGGCTCTGGCTCTGACTCTGGCTGTGGCACTGCCTCCTGCTGCTGCTGCCACTCAAAAATGTATTGAAATAAACTTTAAGGAAACACTTTAAGTGCATTTTTCACTGCTTTTTCGCATGCGAAGGAGCTGGCCCTCATTAAGCATCGAAGGAGATTTCAGTGAACGGCAGGACGATGACAGCTGGCGCCAACGCTGGACAGCGCGGATTACATCTGACGAAAGAGCTGCTGTCCTGCCATTGTGACTTCTTCTTCTCGAGGAGGAGCCCAGCCTTTTGCCCCGGCCTTTTTCTTGTACGTGTAATACAGCGACCGGCCATAATTTGATCGTTAAAACGGCCAACGCCGCCATTTGCCGCCTTTGCATCGTTTGCCTCGTTTGCCAGGCTGCAATTAAATGTCCTTTTTTACGATTGTGCAGCATTTGCAGTCCGTGTAATGAAATTAACAGCAATGCCAATGGGCCGGGCCTGCACCATACCACATCCTCTGTGGCACTGATAAACGATCGCATTCTCATGCCCCGAATCCCATGTCCCAGCCAGGCTTTAAAATGCCACTTAAGTGTAAAGTAAAACTGCCATTGAAGTGCGGGGCAGCACGCATTAAATTGCCAAGAAATGTACGAGTATACGAGTATAGTGTGCGTGTGTGCGTGTGTTTTTTTCGGGATATGACTCCATGGATGGATTCCATGTGTGGCAGGGGAGGGGATCAGGGGTCTGGGGACGACAGCGAGTGCCGGGGTGTGTCTGTCAGCCATAATTGCAAGCCAACGAAGGACATTTTTTATGATACTCTACGCAGAAAGTGTTTCCGCTTTTGCCAGGAAGAAGGCATCTCTCTCTATGTGCAGCGATAGCTCTCTCCCAGTGATTCTCGTAGAGAGATAAGAGTTCATTATAATAGTTGAGCCCTTCGTTCTCTGTCCCTCTTCCAGTGTTGCTTAGCAATGGAGGATGAGTAAGTGGTATCCGGATGGTGATGATCGTGTGCCTCGATAGAAAGCTTTACGACTGGCAATGAGCCTATGAAACGTTAGGAGCCATGGCTGTCCTTTATAGCTGTCCAATGCTGTTTAGCTGTAAATCATTATATTGCTGTTGGTAGAATATAAGTTTCAATATCTAGAAAAATCTTTATAATACTCCTAAAGATATTTAAGGGGAAAACACTTTTGAATCAAAGGAAAAAAATGTTCTATATTTTGTACACGTTGCAATAATATTTGTTTATCTAAAACAGTAACAATCAGTCATTAAACTAATTCCAGAGAGAACAACTTTCTCTGCTATAAGAACTTGACCGTTGCTATGTTTTTGAATGTGTATTTTGGACTGCAACCTATAAGATCTATAGTAACTAGCTAAATATCTATCTATCATATGATTTTTGTTCATATTTTATGGCACATCCTAAACGCAGCAGCACACATAAATGAACTCTCTTCTAAAAAAGATTAAGTGCCAATAGAAAATGTGTTTTTATAGATACCCTAATGAAACTTGGCAATCAAAAGTATTACACAATTATACACATTTATACCAAATTTCATCATAATCGAATAACTTTTAAAGAAAAAAACCCAAGTTTAAGTGTACTCCCAGCTTCGGTTCTCATGGCAGGACCTTCCTCTTTGTGCCATTATCACTTGGACACACACACATGCAGCGACACCTGCCTCGTTGAAGCACTTGGCTGGCCACAGGTGGCGCTTTAATTTGCACCTTTTACTGGCGCCTGGGAGCCCTGTCAACGCTGGTGGTGGCGCGATGGCGCGATGCCCCACCCAAAAGTCCATACCGCAGTCGGAGTCGAGTCGGAGAGTCGGAGAGAGTCGGAGAATAGCAGCTCGAAGCGAAGGCTAAGTGAGCCACTATGTCAGTAAGCCCCCCAGGAGGATGTAGGGGCGCAGCAGATGAGAGAAGGGGTGGAGAGGGGGGTGAGGGTGCGACGCTGGGGAGTAATTAACACTGCGTCGAAGCTGGAGCTGGAGCTGGCGCTGGCGCTGGGTAAACAATGGGAACCGGGAACCGCCGCAGTCGTTAATTACGCCAACAATGCTGCATGCAACACACGACGGGCGGTGCCACAGAAGTGGGGGGGCCACGCAGGGGCCAAGGAGCAAAAGGTAAATGGAAGAAAACGGAAGTGTAAATTGCTGTTAGAAGGAGCCACCGCCGCCACACAATCAACGGGCAAAAGGAAGCCAAGGAAACAGATAAAAGCTGCAAAGATTAGTTCAAAGAAACCGGAATGAATCCCCAGAACCATTTAAGACACGGAGATAAAAGCTTCAACGATTAGTTAAAGATTCAGTGGGGCAGCCAATTGGGTATCTTGCCATCATTCAAAGAGTGGTTCAAGATGCAGTTCTACTTCTCCTTTTTTAAGCCAAAGACACAGGGATATCTCTCCTGTAAGTACAACATAGAACCAGTTTGGGTATCCGGAAATTTTAACTAAAGATAAAACCTTCAAGGAGAGCCCTAAGATCCATTGTGTTACTGCAGAAAACCCTATCATTCTTTCAGGCTAAAGATAAAAACTTCCTGGATCTTCCTCTCAAATTATCCACCAATTCCCAGTGCAAATTTCATTAACCAAAAACCATCAGTTTATTCAAACAGAAATCTTCAAAAACTTTAGTTTTCAAAGCGACGCCAGAGCTTGTAGAGCGTGCCATTTGTGCTGAAAATACTGCGCACCATGAAGACCTGCAGCAGGCCCACGAAGATCATGGCCAGGAACTGGGCCCAGGACCAATTGTTGACCATTTCGTAGTTGGATTCGGCCAGACGGCGATCGCGGGCCTCGTGCGCCCGTATGTAGTCCTGGGTCTGGCGCGAGCGCATCAGATTCACCTGGAGCTTGTTGATGTAGTCGCTGAGATCGGTGTAGACCGTCTCGAAGTGGTAGTCGGTGAGCATCTCCTTGCGCAGCTCACGGACCTCCTGGGCCTCGTAGTCGGCGGGCGACACTTCCAGCGAAAAGGAGACGATCTTCTGGCTGAAGGTGCTGATGGTGTTGTCGAAGCACAGCTTGTAGATGCCCGTCTCCTCGGCCACGTGCTCAATGTTGCCCTTGTCCTTCTTTTCATCGGCGGCCAGCAGCTTGCGATGGGGATCCATCAAGGTGAAGCTGATGTCGGTGTCCCCATGGCCGCCGGCAATCACCTGGTAGTCCATCCTGATGATCTCTGTGGCAGCCACGGGCTGGTGGAAGCACTCCATGCGTCCCGGATCCGCGTATATGGTCAAACGTTGGTTGAATAGCTCCGCCTTGATGGCCAGTACGAGTCCCATGCAAAAGTAACAGACGATTTGGAACATTTTTGGCTGTTTTTGGCTGTGATTTGTCCGTTTCGAATCGGTTGTTGGTTTGAAATGTTTGGCTCTCTCTCTCTCTCGGGTTGGGAAAACTTTGTGTGTGTGTTTTTGGGGCGAACTGAATCCAAAGGCCTACTGTGTTACTGCCAGAAGCAGAAACGGAGACACACAGATACACAGAGACAGAGGCAGAGATACACAGATGCAGAGATAGAGAGAGATACAACTGCTAAATGCAGCTTTTAATAGCCAGCGGCGATTGCTGCGGCATTACAACTGTGCAACTGTGCAACAGCAGCAACAAAGTGCATAAAGGGTCTCCCATATATCCTTTCCATACCTTCCTCTCCTTCCTCCTCTATGCCGCATTCCATAGACCATAGAGAAGCCCTCCTACACACCCCTCCTCCCTCTCTCTGGTCGCTGGTGGCTGGTCGCTGGTTGGCGTTTTCCTGGGAAAACTAAAAGCAACAGCATCAAAAGGAATATGAATTGAGGTCGATGTGTAAATATTTGTCAACGGTAATGGAAATTTATGCTACCGTTGCTGCCACACTGCTGCAGCCACTGCTACTGCTACTGCTGCTGCCTCTGCCTCTGCCAATTCTGTGGCATGGGCGGGAAGGGCGTGGCTTGCATTTTTTTTAAACTGTTGGCGACGCCAGAGCCATAGAACAAAAAAAAAAGAGAGAGAAGAGTAAGTAATATCGATGTGAATGTGGGGCAACAGTGATACTCTTTAGGTCTGAGATGGGAGGGATCTCTACCTGGAAGGGGTTATTCTAGTATTTGAAGGAAGATATTCATAAGAGTCTCAAGAGTTGATGGTTTGATTGACAAATGTAAATGTATTGCGATAAAGTTCTATAAAACTTTGAATTCTTTGAATCTTTTTAAATATCTCTTAAGTATTATTGAAATATTACAGGGGGGACCCCAGAGCTCTGTTTTATTGACAATAATTTAATTGATAATAGAATCTTGTTATTATTTTTCATATTCATATTTATTCCCTTGAACTTTTACATTTTCTTTAGGGATAACCTTCCTAATGGCTGTTTCCTCTTTCCCTTCCACGCCTTCAGCTTCATAGCCCAACGAATAAGTCAGTATCCTCTCCGGAAAGGGTATTCCAAAACGCAACTCCTGCCAAAAGAAACCAAAAATACAGAAAAAGGGCGAGCGAAAAAAAGGAGTGAAAGCAGCAAATGCTTGCGTTTGGGCAAAGAAACTTTACAAATAGATGCACACACACACACACACCAACACACACACGTACACACCGCTACTCACATGTAGTTTACACCCACACAGGCCCATGCACACACCCATACATGCGCTCGCTGGCACCTATTCTCTCTCATGTTTAGTTGCATTTGTTTGCACACTGCAACGCGTTTTTTTTCGCTCTTTCTCTACCTTTTGATACCCTTTTTTGGAGAGGGGTATTACTGATTTTGGGGGTTGAGATTTGCCAAGGCATAAATGGAAGGAAGGAAGGAAGAATTTGCCTTAAAGTAGGAGAATATATACTCATGATCCTCATCAAAAAGTCGAGAGAAAAGTCATATCTATCTGGCCATGCTGGATCCGTGCCGACGAGCAAACCCTTCAATTGTTCTGATTGTGTTTAAATTTCTGGTAGTTGCACTTTTCTGATGGGCAACATAGACCATTTGACTCATGTTTGAATTTGAGCGCTTGACAATGGTGACATTCTTTGTCCGTAGTACTAATCAGCGCTTTCGGATGAGCGGAATATTCAATGTCTGGATCGTACTCGAATGTCAGACGCAGGTGCGGATGTAATTATTGTTTCCGACTGTTTCCGTTGTCGGCCATTGAGATTTGCGCAATTGCGACATGCTCACACGCACATTTTCGTTATCTTATTGGATTTGTTTGACTATTCTTTCTGCTCTACTATTACCATTACTGTAACCTACAAAAATTGATTAAATTGCAAACCAGATCTGTCAATTTGGAATACATCTTCTTATAGGCTTTGCCCTTTTGATGATACCCATCCATTTAAGGGTATTCAAACCAGCCTTCTTTTCCTGTTTTTTTTTTTGGTTGTGCATAAAAATTTCAACGGCCGGTCTGCACTTCAGTTTTGGTTATTTACTTTACAAAAAAAAGCGTCGTCGTGCGATGAACACCCAGGCGACCCCAGCTACTAACCCTTGCCCCCATTCCAGAGCATCCCCCTCCCTTCTACACGTGCTGGAAAGAGCAAAAACTTGCATTCGCGACGTCGTTGAAATGCTGGCGGCTGGAATACGCAGTCGAAGCATGAAAGCTGCAAATAGGACGCATAAAAAATGTGTTTCCCGGGGTCGTCTGCAGGTGATGGCAGCTCCACAAAGGGGGGCGAGGCACAGCCAGGGAGTAGGTGCCACACAGTAGCAGCAGGGGGAGGCTGGGTGTGTGTGGGGTGGGGCAGCAGGGGGTGGGTCTGGGCATGTGTCTTACAGCGTGAAATGTTGAAGGCGTTGGCAGCTGCAAAGTAGCCGACACGGGAGTCCTGCCGGTTCTGGGACTTTGACTCATTCGAGCGTGTTCTCCCTCTCCCCCTCCCACCACTCTCTCTCCCACTCTCTCTCTCTCTATCTCGGTATTTGTGTGTGCGTTTCTGCCTGTGTGTGCCTGTGTGTGCGTGTGCTTGTTGCTTTAGTTGATTGTTTGCTGGAGGCGCTTCAGGTGTTAGAGCGTTTACCATTAGAAGGGGGCACGGTAGGGTGTGGCTGAGTGTGTCCTGGTGGATCCCAGGCAGCAGCAGCAGCAGCTTCCACAGAAGCCAATTTAATTTGATGAAATTAAGAGATGGCCAAGGAGGAGAGAGAGGGATAGGTGGAAAGATGAGAAAGAAACGAAAAAGAGCGACCCAAGAGGCAGTGGCGAAAGATGAGAAGCCAAACGAGCAGACAGCCTTAATTTAATACCTGAATTGGCAGACTTTTGCTTGGGTAATCCATCTTTAAACCCAATATTTTCAATATTTTCCACCAGCACCTTCCAATCGGATCAGTTTTATAGCCCAGAACGAGCAAAATCTGTCGTTTGGCTATTTGAACACCTGGCTTTCGGGCACTTTTGCATTTTTGGGTGCATGCGTTTGGGATGCAGATAAAGATCCATAATATTGGGTATTATTGTGTCGCAGCACGTGTGCCTCTGGTTCATAATCCTATCCTTAAGAATTGTATTGTATATTTCCAAGGAAAGAGCATCTAAATATTCTGCCCCATTCTCCCAAAGTCTTATGTATTTCCTTGATTGTTCTCTCAGTCTAACTTCCAATCAATCCTTGGCCTTTGTCCTCGTCATCAAATCACAGTCTCAGCCTTTGACAAATGCAACACCCAGAGCCACCCCTTGCCCCCCTTTCTGTCTGTCAAAACAGACTGGACTTTCGGTTGGGGTTTTTGGCTGACAGATGGCCTTAAGGCCAAGGCTTCAGGGGGCGGGTCCTTGGTTAAATTGACCCCAAAAACTGTGAAGGTCAGCCCCAAGAATGAGCTCATGAATTATTAAAGACACAGCAGCACCACAACGGCAGCAAAATTTGACCCTAATCCCGGTAGCTCAAGGTTCAGTTCGGTTCGGTTCGGTTCGGTTCGGTTCGGCTCCAGCCAATGATTGCCAAATGCTTGGCCAAATGGAACTACAATTTTTGGTGGAGAAAACAAACCTCAAAATGACCCAGAAAGATGTTTTAAACAATGTTTTTTCGATGGTGGGGGGGCGGTAACATTCCTTGACCAAAAGCCAAGGCCCATCTGGCAGAAGGACTCCGCCTGGACTTCGGTCTTCGATGTCCTGCTGCAGAAGTAGCACTTTAAATTAATGAACTGAGATTAAGCAAGACAAATTGTTGTTGTGGAGGCTTCGGGGAGGCTTCGGGGCATGGCGCTTGGGAAAAATTTCTATAAGGGCAAATTGTTTTTCGTTGGAAAATATATTAATTTGTATTTTGTGTTTGCATCTTGGTGACCGAACCTGCCCCCCCTCCACCGCCCGGGTCTGCCCACAGCCTCAATAAATATACAATTTATTGTTATTGATATTTGTGTAAACATTTCGTTCTCTCTGTTTTTCCGTTTTCCTTCGACTGCAATTAAGTATTTAAGAGCCGAAACGTGGCGCTCGTCGTTGGGACGTTGGGAAAATTGAATGAATTTTCCCTGGGACAAGCAGTTGACAAGTATGGAGAATTTATAGCAACTGCAGGACATGCAAAATACATTCATACAGTAGAAGTTGCACTCGGAGAAAAACTAGTCTGAATTTCAGTATTTTAAGCCATCAAAATGGAACCTCTCCTTCGTTTCTGTTTGGCTAAAAAAAGTCACTTTCTACTAGAATTTCCCTCAGTGTCGAACACTTTCACTGGCCACCCAGCAAGCAACTAAATCTCATGGGGAAAATGCAGTTTCTTTTTGTTTTTTTTTTTTGTCACTCCGCAGAAGAAAATATTCATTGAATTTTGTAGTAACAAACGACAGAGTTGTCTGTCAGGAAAACCAAAGCAATTTTCATGGAAATTTATTGCCCCCGAGTGAGCAGAAAGGAAAAAATACTGCAGGACCTGTTCATCAGGTTGCCATCAAGGATGGACGCTGGACATTATGCCATTAGATGTTTGAACTTTTCGCCACGCGAACAATCCCAAAATAAATAAGCAATTTCCGAGGACAACTTGGAATGAGGATAAAATGCAATGGAGCAACAATTTCCAATCGGAAGGAAGGGCGAGAGAGAGGGCTCTCTCCGACTCTGACTTTCTGTGGCAGGGATGGCATTTGTGCAGCTTTAGCCAAAGCTCTTCAAAGTGCTTCTTAACTAAGCTTAAGAGCAATGCCAACAGCCACCAGCCACCAGCCACCAGCCACAACTTCGATTTGGTGTGGAAATTGCAGTTTCCACACTCCACACTGCACCCACCCATTTTCCTGGCTTTTCCTTGACAACTTTTCAGCTGTTATTTGTTCTTATAGTTGTTCTTGGGCTCTTACTTTTCCCTTTTGGATCATTGAAGTGTGACAAAGTCGCCAACGTTGCATCGCTGCGGCTATTAGTTGGGTCGCTAAGGTGGCCTTAAAGGTTTTGCCCAGAGAGAGGGAGAGAGCGGGCTAAAGATGGGGGTTTATGCCGTCTTCAAGGAGAGATTTCTTCTGAGTAGATTAGCTGTCATTTGGCCTTGAATGGAAGACAGATAGACGATGTAGGCTAGACACTCCCTTCATTCATTTTAATCCCCTCGGAAAGCACTTGTAATACTCGTACTTTCCGCTAATTCAATAAGAACCAAAAACATTTGGCCAAAACAGAAACAGAAAGCAACAAGGGAATTCTCCGCTTAAGCCAAGGACTCGCCGCATAAACGGTAGGTAGCAAAGGAGTAGAACCAGGACATCAACTAAGCTCATTTGTGGCCACCATTCACGGAAGGCTGGCGGGCGGGGGCAAGTGGCAAGTCCCGGTGGAATCGCTGAAATCCTTGGGCAGCCAAGCGTGGCAGCGTGGCAGCGTGGCCTTTCCACCTGCCCTGCCCTGAACTGCCACTTCGATGAGTGCCTTTGGTGGCAAGTTCCGTGGGTTGCCTTCATTTGTGGTTAATTTTGGGTCCTTCGGCTGCTGCCTTATCCTTTCGCTGCGGTGCTCCCGTATCCCGCTTAGCTCCTGCCAACTGTCACAACTAGAAGACGCAGACAGGAGACGGCAGAGACACTTTTGGGAAGTGCAGTCCTTGGATTCGTTCCCAAGGAGCCGATTATGGTGGGGGAGCAGTGCAGCGCTGTCCTTGGTCCTTGGTCCTCTTATTCGCCTAATTTCCGTCGCTCCTTCACCACTGATCCTTCCTGAGCACTAATTGGGGACACCGAAAATCTATAAACAGCCCCCCACCCCCCTGCCTGCTGGCCTAATCCTGTCTCCTTATCGTTGTCCTTGTACTTGGTTTGGTGTCCCGTTTAATGTGCGTCCTTAAGCACAATAAATCTGTTTATCTCTGGCAAATGTCCTGCCATCCTGCCGGAGTCCTTGTGGTTCGGTGGTCTGCTTAAAAGTTAACCTGAACAGCGATAAAAAAAGTTTTCCTTTGCTGCCGCTTTTCCTTCTTTGTGTTCTCTGGCTTTTTTTGTGTGTGTGTGTGGGTGGGTGTGTGTCCGTCTGTTGTCCTGTTGGCAGGCGCAAAATTTGTTAGCTATTTGTGGTGGATAATCCTCGTAGAAGGGACTGCAGCAGGACCCAACAGCAGACTGAAGCCCCCACATGGTAGCCTCCACATCAATCATCAGCGGGGAAATTAAATTGCACTTCGGCTTACCTCAGGCTGAGACAGCAACGGCAACCGGCAACCGGCATTGGTGATCGAAGGGGTTAGGGAACCCAAAAGTAGGAAAAGTCCATGGGCCTCTACGTTGATTGGTGATCGTATGATATTTTTATGGATATTGAATCAAAAAAATCATGGAATGCGTCGATGGAAGAAGGAATCCCATCCATAGCTGCAATCGTATGATATTTTGATGGATATTGAATAAAATTTATGTGGATTATATGTCCAAGAGATCGTTGAAATTGAATCTAAGCCGGAAACACCTTCATTCCGTCTTTCGATGGTCGGTTCTGTTTATAAGAAATCATAAATATGATGGCCTAAACTTGAGGATAAAAGGTCTACCAACCTTCCGATCCTTTCTTCGATCTTTGATATTTTTCGAGATCTATTTTGAGACAAATCTTGGAAAAGATCACAGCTATCTCTTTAAAGAGCGGTGGAGTTATAAAATGATCTAAATATATTTTTAGTGTTATTTCACCTGAAAACGAATACTTTTTATCCCTATCTCCTACGATTTCCTAGGGAATTGATTTTTCCATAAAGATTATCATAATATGAGCAATATATTTGAGTAAAACTTAAGCTAAACTATAGATCCATGACCATTGAATTCTATATAAACTATATATCACAGCAAACCCTTCAGTTTCTTCCATTTTTTAATACTTTTCTACTTTGGATTAGCCCAAAAGGTGCTCCTTCCCTCCCGTAACAAACCCATTTTAAAATCTAAAAACCCCTCTCTACAGAGTATTCAAAGGACTGAGGCAATACCAATGACAGAATCTAACAAAAGAGAATACCCGGCACAGGCCCAAGCCCAAACCCAAACTCAGACACGAAACGACAGACAGACACGTACCCAGATCCAGGACGAAAGCCAAAGAAATGACTTGGCCATTGGCCATTTTCTATGGGTTTAGTTTTTGGTTACGATACTGGCACACACCACACCCACTGGCACTGGCCGACACGGCTCTTTGTAGGCTTTAAGACTACGACGAGTCCTGCCTCAGTCCTACCTGCCACCTTTTGTTGCGCTTCGGTCATTTGTGGCAGCCACCGTCCACCACCTGCGCCGCCATCAATTGCAACCACAAAATGGCAAAACAATCAACAAGCAGCGCGACGGGTGTTGCAAGATTCCTGGTACCAGGTTCCCGGGGTGGTTCCAGGCAAAGGCTATCGTCTAAACCCCACTCTACTACTCGTTTCTACCCCATTCCACATGGCCCCCCGCCCCCCCTCTGGTCAGCCGCAACGTGTTGAGCGAGTGAGGTAAGCGAAATTGTTTGCCCCCGAAAACTGAAAGACAAAGGAGCCGGAGGTGTGGGGCAGGCCGCAGTTGGATTCGGAGAAACCCCCGGGAGTAAGGGAGTCTTTATGGTGAATGTTGGACGGGCTTGGGGCTCGGGGCTTGGGGTTGCCTGGCAATTGCTTAGATTGCTGCCAGCCCGAAATTGGATAGTTAGTCAAGTGAAATATGAGAGACTATCTATCGGTGGGAGGAGCCGAAGAGCCATCAATATAACAGGGGAGCGCACTTTAAGGTTTTTCATGGAATACGGAAATTTAAAGTTTACTTTTCTTACCGTTTCCTGGCAGAAGGTGCTTCGGCAGGGCATCGAGGCATCAAAGAAGTCCTGAAACATAAAAATAATCAAAAATAGAGATGATTCGAATATATCCAAGAAACTCAAGGCCTGAATGGATACAACACCTGTAATATTCCCGAATACAGAGATGGCCATGCAACACCCTCCACTGCAACTGCCTTCTAGAATCATGGGGAACAACATTTGGAAGATTTTCCCTAAATATTCGGCATAAATCTGTATTTAAACATTATCCTTCTTTGTATCTTTCTTGTAGAATCTGTTGTCTCTTTTTTGTGGGGAATGCCATTGAAACTCCTCTAATTTCTATTACTCTTTTCACCTCCTTCCTGCGGAGTTGCGTCTAGTTTTTAGCTTCCAAAACTAGTCAAAAGATATCTGATAATTTGAGTCTTTCCACTTTCCTTTATATCCCTCATTATTCGGCCATCTTCAGCGGCTTAAACTCCCCAGCCAAAAACCCATTTGTACACGGCAATCTAAGCAAATCGTTTTGTCGAGCTTAATTTCTAGTTTCTAACCTGTTTGGAAGACCCTCCCTCTCCCTCCCCGACTCTCTGGACTCTCTCGCTGAATGGCTAATCCCAACAGACTTTGGTGGAAAAGTTGGCAGCTTTTACGGCTTCACACTGGCGGATAGCAGGATAGCGGAAGGCGGAAGGCGCCGCAAGGAAATTCGGTCAAAGGGAGTTTTCGGATGCGCTGATGATGATGATGCCGCTGATGATGATGAAGTTCTGTGGCCCAGGAGTTGTCCCTGGGAGTTTGGGAGGGTTTCACACCCTCGGCCGGAAGTAGTCTCAATTGTTGTTGTCTGCATTGTGAAGGAATTCCATTCTCGTGGCAACTCTGGCAATTGACAATAGTTTCGCCTCAGAGTTTTGTTGCGCAAAAGGCCAGCAGTTGCACTTGACTGGCAATGCTGCCGCAATGAACGAGTGTACAAATAATCCCAAAAAGGAAAATCCAAGTCGGAAAACAGCGTTAGGGCAGGGCAGGGCAGTGCAGGGCAGGGCTTTCGGTAATTGTAGATTCCCGGCTTTACCGACTTTTGCTTTCTGTTTTTGGCAATTACTTCGCTGTAACCTCCTCGACCTCGGGGATGGGCTAAGGGGAGGGCTAGGGGGAGGTAGAAGTTTCATAATGAGCGAACACATTCAATTCTCATTTAGATTTTCGACAATGAAATTGCTTTCGAATAGGGCCATTCGCAGTGGGAGTTTTGCACCCTGCCCCCATAGATTTATGGAAATTTAATAATGCTAAAACTACACTCAGAGAAAAAACAACAAAATAAACTAATATTTACGATTGGATCTACAAAAATGTAAGCCAATAGATAGATATACAATAGATACATAGATGTATACCATTAGATGAAACTGAGGCCTTAAGCTCATAGGGGATTCATTTAGATGATGTTCAATATGTACAGTGATGGTGGGATGGAGTATTTACAGTTTTGGTTTAGGATTTTTGAGTTTTCTAACAATTTGAGGACTATTTTGGAATTTGGTGTTGGTGGGGATAGCGATATATTGCATGGGGTCTATGTTTTGTTTGTTTATGTTGAGGATCCTTGTGGGGCGAGGGAGGGGTATGTCTATGGTCGTGTTGCGGCACAATGGACACATGATTGGGGATTGTTTTGAGAGCTTGGTGTGGCCAAGTCTCAGTCTATTTATGACGACTAGGGGGCCTTCTATTTAGGCTAGTATTTTTGGTGGGAGGGTTAGTGGAAGAGAGTGTGCTCATTTGTGGGTAACAGGTAGAGGTGTTTGTATGGATTGGATTGGAGGACTTGTTTCAGAAAGTGGTAAATATCGTTTGAGTTCTAGGTTGGTGTGTATATGAGAGGATATTTGCAGGGATGTTTGGCTGAGCTGTCGGCGATTTCGTTGCTCCTTTGTAAATATGTGACTGGCTATCCAAATTATTCTGATCTTAGAGAAGTGTTTGGTATGTTAATTAGGTCACTGATGGATTAGGCGTAGTAGGAGTGATTATTGGGATTGGTAATTGTAAAAAAACGGTCAGTACATATAGCATGCTTTCCAAGTGAAAATATTTGATTCATATATGTTTCATATTTAAAATTTAAATTAAATATATTTCATGTATAAATTAAATTTATTTCATAATTTGATTAAATATATATCCTGAAAATTGAATAAATTTGATTTATTGTGATTGATTGATTTAAGTTTTTTATATTTAGATTTATTAAAAAGTCATTTAATACATTTATGTTATTTTTTATTTCTTAAAATCAAAACCAAATATTAAATTTAAATATGGTAATTTTTCGCTGAGTGTAGGTATGGGGGACCTTTTGTTAAGGTTTTTTTCTTTTATTGAACCGATATTGTAATGTATTCACTGCACAGGGCAAAACTTTAGTTTCAGTAGCAAAAACTAATAGACGACACGAAAAAAAAGGAGTTCCGCGAGTTACCATCGCGGGGGTATGGATAGGTGGGGGTTTTATGGTGGGGATAGTTCATAGACAGGGGGTGCAGGGGGGGTGGGTATACAGTAGAGGTACAATGGCTGCAATGGCAGCTGTTGCCGCGCTAAAACTTCGAGCATCAAGTGGAAAACAAGTGGACAGGCAGCTGATGTTGACACGGACTTTTTGCATGCCCCACAGCGTGGGGCGGTGCTTGGACAGTTTTAGTGTCAAGCCCTGTAACGGTAAATTGCATGCGAAAAAAAAAGGCGAAAAATAAAAGAAAGAAAAAGTCACCGCTCGAGGGCGACACCGTACAGGCAATCAAACTCTGGCAGGAACACCAGCTGGAACCGACTGCAAGGCGGGGGGCAGCAGGGGGGGAAGCAGGGAGAAGCAGGGGGAAAGCAGGGCTTTTTTCTGCTGCAAGTTTTTCCTGCAATAATCCGGGGCACTGGGAAATATGAATAGAGCTACTCGTGAGTAAGTGAGTCGCAGGGAGTCATGAATATGTTTTGGGCGGGGGCGGCAGAGAAGGGCTCAAATGGTCAAAAGGTGAGGATGATTGAAGCGCTGTGGGATGATACTTTGACTTAAGTGACTCTTCGAAAAGGATAAAAACAATGCGAGTGGTGGGATGACAATATATGGGACATATTTTGACCGCAGATTGGCCATGAGATTAACCAGCTTGAAGACCATCTTGGACAGTCCTTAAACATACAGACTAAGGCCTTCCCTTTTCAATGGAAAACCCTTTGAAGTCTGAGTGGAATATTGGGATAGTCTAATAGGTAGTTTAGCCAAGGCTATACCCATATCATATTTAATTCTTTCGAGTAATTTTCAGAGTTAGAAGAATGAAGGACTTGTAGCCCAATAATTCCTCAATGGCTTTGTTCGCCACAGAACTCCCTACATTTCACAATACATTTTTATGTGTAAATCTTCCACATTGAAGCCCCATTCAATAAATATTAATAGCTGTTTGACATAAGACTTTGAAGCTGGATTTTATTGACAATTAATCGGACGTGTTAAAGATTTGACCTAGAAAAAGTAGAATTGTATCGATAAAGCATCGATTTAGTATCGATAATAGATCAAATCTGCCCAAGAATTCGGTTGGATTCCATAAAACATTACCTATAAGCAATTGATCTGATATCGATACGGTATATATCGATAAATAAACGATTATATATGTTTTTCGGGGGGTTCCACAATCGTTCTCTTCTCCAATGGTTTTCCAATGATTCCTCAAGGGTTTCTCAATGCTCCCATAGGTGTATGCTGCTCAGGTTCCTTCTTCTTTGACACTCTCCAAGCTTTGACACTCGATACCTATCGATATCGTGTCCCTGCCATCCTGCCAACTCTTTTTTCTACCCAATCGAACCAAGCCATTCTTTTAACGTCAAAATGCCCTCGTATCGTATCACACACGAACAATTCCGTTGTGGTTTGTCTATTTAGTCAGTTGATAATTTTTTGTAGTACAAAATTAAAACACACGAAACCCCAAGTACTCCCGAAATTATTCTGTCTTCAACGCGGCCCAACGCGCGAGGTTCGACCAAAGGCTCCAAGGCCCCAAAGGAATATTCAAATTGGAGGTTGGAGATTCTGGAGGTGCTGCGATCGAACCCCCAGAAGAAGAGCTTGTAGATTGTTGTAGCCAAATAGTAGAGCAAAATTTGTGTCTGTCCCGTCTGGAAACCGTCTGGTCCTGTAAATGGGTTGTGCAGATGTTTACCAAATTAATAATTGATCAAATGGACAGAAAGGTTCAGCAGCAGCATCAGCAGCAGCATCAGCAGCGACAGCTGCAGCAGACAAAGGCGCAGTTTCCCGCGTGGAAGGAGGCGGCATCCACCATGGCGGCCACAGGGAAGACTGGTTCTTTGGCAAAACCCTCGGCAGCCACGACCTCGACATCGGGCGTGAAGAATAAGCAAAAGAAGAAGTGCGTGCGATCCTGCCCCAATCCCAAGGAAGAGGTCAAGCACATCGGAGAATCGGATGACCTGCCCGACGCCAATACGGGCAGGATGAACCGGTACTACGGCGGCAAGAACCTGTCGATCACTGGGCCCGACATCAGCCTGGCCAGCCCCCTTGTGTCGCACAATTTGGAGGACAAGGTGTCGAAGATTGCGCGAAGGAATGCGCTCAAGGAGCTGGCCGCCATGCAGACGCGACACGACCAGTCGACGGACAAGAACGAGGACGCCTTGCGGGAGCTGCAGAAGAGCATACCGGAGATCAGCAAGATCTTCGATGTGCACTGTCGCATCGGCAGCGGTACCTTCAGCAGTGTCCTGCTGGGCACCCTGCAGCGGGAGCGCTGCCTCAGCGAGACCAGTCGCCGGCGGTTCGCCATCAAGCACCACAACCCCACCAACCATCCGGAGCGCATCCTGCGGGAGCTGGAGTGCATGTTCCGCATCGGGGGCGTGGACAACTGCATCGGCATCAACTGTGTGGTGCGCTACAACGACAACGTGGCCTTTGTGATGCCGTACATGCACCACGACCGCTTCCACGACATCTACCGCACCATGGGCCTGCAGGAGGTGCGCAACTACATGCGGAACCTGCTGATCGCCCTGCGGCACGTGCACAAGTTCAGCGTGATCCATCGGGACGTGAAGCCGAGCAACATCCTGTACAATCGGCGCACCGGGAAGTTCCTGCTCTGCGACTTTGGACTGGCCCAGAAGATCGACGCCGACGGGAGCGTCGTTCAGGCCAACGAACTGAGCAACGCCGCCACGATGGCTCTCATGCGGGACATGGAGGCGGCTCGCAATCTGATGATGCAGGACGGGAACAGTGCCCAGGACGAGGTGCAGGAGTATCTCGCCTGCAAGCACGAGCAGGAGGTCTCGCTGCGACTCGTTCGAGCCCTGGGCGGTGGTGGCGGCGTGGACTATTCACTCAACAATCCGAGTCCCTTTGAGGCTCAAGTCGCCGCCATGGCCAAGAAGGACGTGGCCGCCCAGCGGGCGGACACACAGCGGCTGATCAATCGCCTGCGCTTCGTCAGTCCGAATGCAGATCCCAACAACTACGTGTCGCCGACGAACTCCAACAAGAAGGAGGTGCATGCCTCTCGGGCGGGCACTCCGGGCTATCGGCCGCCCGAGGTGCTACTGCGGTGTCCGGTGCAGACCACTGCCGTGGATGTCTGGGCGGCGGGTGTCATCATGCTGGCCACCCTCTCCTCGCTGCATCCGTTCTTCAGGGCGCCCAACGATTGCGCCGCCCTCTCGGAGATCATCAACGTCTTCGGCGACATTGAGGTGCGAAAGACCGCCTTCATGATGGACCGTCTGGTGCTGCTCACCCAGAAGATGACCGCCTTGGATCTGCGGCGTCTGTGCATGCGCTTCCGCCTGGCGGACCACTTCCTCTCACCGGCGGTGCAGCGTCGCCATCGCCGGGCCGACGGCACTGTGGAGGCGTGCAAGAGCTGCGAGCAGGCGACCTACAACTGCATCTGTCGGCACAGCAGCCACAAGATCGAGACGTACGACGGTCTGGACATCTACCCGGCCCATGCCTACGACCTGATGTCCCGCCTGCTGGAACTGAATCCCCAGAAGCGTATCACCGCCGACGAGGCACTCAAGCATCCCTTCTTCAGCGACCAGCATCGCATCGTGTCGGGCATGTCGCTGCAACAGCAGCATCAGCAGCGTCTCTTGCAACAACAACAACAACAACAGCAGGAAGGACCATTTCGTGTGAGGGAGACCCTGCCATCGGCGGCTGCCCGCACCCTCAAGCCGTACATCTGTCAAACGCTGGGCGGCATCCAAGCCAAAGTGGAGGTCCTTACCAAATCGGGAACTGCTCCTGATGCTCCTGCCTGAAGGAAAGCCCATTCGATTCCAAAAGCAAAACACGAACCAACATGAAAATGTCCTCAAAATTTTCATCGCAAATATATAGTATTTTTCATATTGTTTTTTGTTTCATTTAACCAACTCTTTCGGTCACACCCACAAAGCCACTTCATATCCATTTCTATCTCTATTTCTATTCCGCTTCC
The DNA here is from genome assembly GCA_008121275.1 of Drosophila lowei. Classification (NCBI taxonomy): domain Eukaryota; kingdom Metazoa; phylum Arthropoda; class Insecta; order Diptera; family Drosophilidae; genus Drosophila; species Drosophila lowei. Next base: position 22,360,061 of record CM017779.1, on the reverse strand, counting down.
TGTACTTTCTTTTTCAATTATTTTCATTAAATTCATTGTTCTTATTGTTTGCAAAAACACCTTCTGCACCCTTCACCTTTCACCCTTAACTTTCAATCATTTTGTGGTTTTGGGGTTTGCTTTGACAATCATTTTTTTGATACCCTCCTAGAAAAAAATGGAAGAAGAGTCTTTTCGGCCAAAACATATTTCATATTGCGCTCAAAAGCATGCTACATATTTCCGCATCACTTAATATTGCGCTCAAAAGCATGCTAGCAATTTCTACAACACTTTTCTACGTCCAAAATGTTCGTTGCCTGCTTTTGGGCGGCAAGTGCAAATTGACTGGCATCTTCCTCGACCGCCTTAAAAGGGTATGCCGAACTTCCTTTAATATTCCAGCCAAGAGCAATTTTCCCAATTGGTTTTTGCTTGCTGCTGCTCCTCGTCGCTACCCTGCCCTGGGATTTCTTATCAATTTGCATTATTGACGGTTACAACTTTTGTTTGTTCTTGCAACCAGAAAAACCAACAAGCAGACACGACATTCCGACCGAGACAGAGACAGAGAGAAAGGTTATGAGAATTTTTGCTTTCAGCTGAATGGAGATTTCTCTTCTTTTATTTTTTAGACATTTGTTTTTGTCTGCTGCCAAGAAATTCATGGCTCAATGCGAATTATGTTGACAATTTCATTCTGTGAACAGCACAAAAAAAAGAAGGAAATCAGATAAGCAAGGGGTACATATATCTGCATAGAGAGGTAAAGGATTCTGGCAAGTAACCAAAAAAAAGCAAAGACTTCCCTCCATCTGTCGACGCTGCAAAATAGTTTATTAAAAAGTTTTCTTTCGACTTATTTTCGTCAATTTCTTTGGCTGAGTGAAAATTTGTGCGCTCAAAAGTATGCTGCACAAAATAGCTTCGTTCGAGGCGAAGTCGAACAAATTTCATTGCATACTTTCGTGCTGCACGAGGGAATTGGAGACAGTGCGGAGTGCAAGCAAATCTCCGAGAACTAAACAGTTTTTAATGGCATCTAATAGATTCCATCCCCTTATAACTGGTACTCCTGTTTCAGTGCCGTTTAAGCAGCTGGCTATCATATTTCTTACATCAGTTTACACAGCGTACCGTTCTGCATCCTTTAGACGGACACAAAAGGCTTTTAGGCGCTTCGTTGGGGATCAGTGCAGCCACCTCGTTTAGCCAATAACAACTGTGCCACACAGACACACAGAACGACTCCCCGGAGAGCCATAAACATGACTCTGGCTCATTCGTGGATGTGGATGTGGATGCCAGGATGCCTCCTCCACGACCACAAAAGCCGCGTGCGCAACTCGCCGGACACAGTGCGGCTTATCAACGCTGGCAAACACACAAAAAAATGGAGGAAAACCCCTGGAAAAGTAAGGGAATAAGAACTAAAGAGGGACCGACACCGACCTGCTGCTGCTGCTGCTGCTGCAGACCGACTGCAGCTCCTGTGTTTGGAGGAGTGAAGTCCTCTTCTGCTGCGTCCCGTTTGGCGCTTTATGGCACATGATAGATTAGTCCCGGCCGCAGGTGTAACCAGTTGTGGCTTTTTCGGTGGCTTTGTCCGGTGCAAAAGGGCTCTTTCTGCCAACCCATTCCATCCGGTGAGATACTCGGAGTCCACGTAATTAAGTAATTAGAGGAGGCAACACTTTAAGCCTTGGGTACGAGTACGGGTAAGGGTACGGGTACGGGTCTGCGTCTGAGTCCTGGGATGATGTGTTGGCTTTAAATCTGCATTCGCTCAAAGGGCGGATGGATGGATAACCATTTTGCCAGCCACAAAGCTGGTTCCTGGATCCTGCACTTTAAAGAGGGCAAAAATTGAAAGCAAATACCGCAGGGTGCAATGTCCTGGAACCGCAAACTCCATTTGACTGTTGACTCCTGGTATATGTGTGTGCTGTGATGGTAGAATCCTTCCAGCTCCTGCTCCAGCTCCTGCTCCTGCTCCTGGTCCTGCTCCTGGTGCTGCTTCTGGTTCCTCCCGTTCTTTCCTGCTCCGGTTCCTGCCCCCCTGGCAGCCACCATTCATCTGTCTCGGTGGCGCATTTCTGCTGTCAGTTGGTTGTTTGTTTGTCCGCCTGTCGCGCTTTGTTTGCTTTCCGCATGCGTTGCATGCATCCACCTAGCCGTCATCTATGCCACACACACACAGACACACACCTTCCTCTCCCTATATGACACACACACACACACACACACACCCCTCCATTAAAGGCAATGCTCATCATGAGCTGCCACATCGATGCTGATGATGATTCTGATGCTAAAGCTAGCAGCAGCTGCTGACATCATTCGCTCCGTGTCGGGGTCACTAAATGAAGAATGATGGACACACGCAGACACACTGCAGTGTCAGAAAGAGACCAGAGACAGCAAAGCTCTCAGAGAGAGAGAGAGAGAGAGACGGATTCCTTGGAATATTTTGTCATCTTCAATAGTCCTGCAAATGGGTTTTCACGCTTCCCATTGCCGAAGGTGCCACTTCATGCACTTGAACCACGACCTGCATTCTTTTTTCAAGTTTAAAGTTAATTGGAATTTTTTAGCAATTTCCCTAGCTTTCCACCTATGATTTTTCTCGCCCATCCAGCCCTTCCCTTTCCTTTTTGTTGTTGTTGGCCAATCGTGAAATTTGCTTTGGAAAATATGGATTTATGTCAGCAGCAGAGGCACCAGCAACAACAATGTGTCCACACTGCAGTCACTTTTTGGCGCCCTTCCAGCCATACACTGAAGAAAAATAAGGGTATGGTTTTAGACTTGGGGATTTAGATGTTGAAGAGGATATGGGAGCAGGGAGGGCTTTGATTGTGATTTCATTTCTTTGTTGAAGATGAAAACTTAAGGAATTTGATTACATTTTCCAAAATATATACAGTCTTTTTTACTCTTACGATTGCTGTTGCTTCGGTTACCCTAATCCAGATTCTTCCATTATATTTGATGATTTATATTAGATAAAGCCAGTATTCCGCCCAGTCTTCTAGTGGGATTTCCCTGTGATTTCCCAATACGAATAGTCTGAATGACCAAATCCATCAACCATAGAAAAGCATCAGTAGAAGACGTAAACAGCCACAAAGAATAGTGAAATAGGCTCATAGTGAAATTACTTGAAGGTGTTTGTCGTCCGCGATGGTGAGGACCATCCACTCTATCGGCTCTCAGAGAGACAAGCGCTAGACAGAGATATCTAACGTTTTAGGTTCTGCACTCTTCGTTTGTTATTGTTTTAGCTGTTACGAAGAAGGCAACGAAAAAATCGTGCGCTACACCACCCTTTTCGAGGACGTTTGGCAAACGGATGGTCCTCGAAAGAGAGCAGATATGGCGAAGACACCTCCCAATAAGACATTTCTCCATGGTTTGGCTCTTTGAACACCTGACTTTCGAGCAGAGCAGCGCGCTTTTCAGTGCATACTTTTAGGATAATGATATGATTTTTTAAGATAATCCATAGAAATCCAACATTTATTTGCAGTGTGTGGTACACCCCTTCTAACTGTCACCTCTCCATCCCACCCACCTCTGGCCACCACCCCCTTCTAGTACGAATATCCTCTCTCTTCATGGGTTGTCAGCTGCTGGCTGTTGGCTGTTGGCTGTTGGCTGTTGGCAATGCATCACTGATTATGAAAAGCTTGGCTAAAAGCTGGACTCATGATATATTGCTTTTGTTGTTGCACCACAATGCTGTTGCTGTTGTTGTTGTTCTAGTTGCAGGTGTTGTTGCTGCTGTTGCTGTTCGCTGCTGCTGCTGCTGGTGTTGCTATTTTGCGGTATCATTCCCGCTGATGCGACTGCCAGATGTTAACGGCATTCTATTGCCATCATCGTATCGCACGTAAGCGACACGACAGACAATAATGAAGTTTTATGCTTTGCCACCTGCAACATACATATAGAAGAGGGAGACACAGAGGGAGAGGAGCGTGCAACAAGAAGAACAACAGCCAGCAGCAGCAGCCACAACGGCGCAATCAACTGAAAAACGCTGGCGATTTCTTTTTGTGACTTTTATGTGGAAAGATAAGTATGTGCCACACGGTGTTCCGCCGTCTGTGGAAAAGCTGAGCTGTCTGGGAGTTCGTTAAGGGAAACCTCATCAATAATGCTCGCAAACTGGTCAGAGATTGTGCTGCAGCAGTGCCGTGGAGTGGAGGTGGATAGGGGCCTGTAGGGGCTGGGGCTGTCGGGTAGAACGAATGAAGGACAGAGAGATATATTTCCAGATAATGAGAAATAATCATCCGTGGGTGAGTGTGAGTGTGAGTGTCTGTGAGAACTATGAGACTATGACAGTTTAAAGAATCTCTTCACGTTGTATGACAATGAGGTTTTTATGGGAATCGAATGGCAGGTGGAATAAAGAGTGAATGTATGGCAAAAAGACACTCAAATGAAGCTTGAAATAAAGATTTGTTTGTACTTGAAATCGGTACTTGAAAACTGGAAGGCATAAAAATCTCAAGACTTGTTTAATTTATTCGAAAGTATTTCCCATGAAAATTAATAAATAATTGTTACTTATAAATAATAAATCAATTAAATTTAAATTATATGATTATATTTTTATTATATTATGAAATTTGGTTCGATGGATATACTTGGTAATAATTGCCAGTAATTTGGTGCATATTTTAATAAAATTTTAATGTAATAAAGTTCTTAAATAATACTCACTATATGAAGAAGACACTTGTTTAGTTGTTGAGCTATGTTCAATTACTTAAAGGAGGATCTATCCATCATATACAAGCCATCTATAAAGAATCAGAAAGGAGACTATAGAAATCAACTATAGAATACCAAAACCTATTTAAATTGTTCTTTAAATTTTTAAGTACTTCTATTAATGATTTTTGTATATATTTTATTCAAATTCCAAGGGGTTCAGCTGTCAATTGTAAAGAAAATATAGCCATAAAGCAAACCTGTGATAATTAATTAATTATATATTTCATATTAATCTTTTGTTCCATTTCTAGTGAGGATTGAAGACCAAGCACACCCAACAGACTTCTGGAAACGCATAAATAATAGAATAAATATCAATATGGCCAGCTATTCCTTCGATTAACTGCACTGGTGCAACCCCTCATCGATAAATCCATAATTAGCAGTACTTTTAACATCACATAATTACCATATACTCATGTAATTACGAGCACATTCCACAATTGCCTCTACAACTCCCAATTCCACCCACAGACCCATCATTAAGGTCACTTGCGAGTTCATTTTTCAGCCATTATTAACGGAATTAAGCCACACATAACCTCTTTGGCAGAGAGCCCTTTCATAAATTAAACAATTGAGGAGACTGGGACTGGGCCCAGCCCCCAGAAACAAAGGTGCGAGCCATGACATGACGTCAGGGGGAGTGGGGGGACAGACGACACACGGCTACCAAAACAGGAGCTAAGCCAAAAACTTCTGGTGACAACTGACAAGATTAATTAACTGCCGCCAACAGACACAGAAAAAAAAGAAGAGAAAAAGGGAGAGGGAAGAGAGGGAGAGGGCTAGAGCATAACTGAACATGACCATGAAACAGTTGTGAAATCACAAAACTGTCCAAAGACACACATATTTCCAGGGATACTACACCTGACAGCCAGTTGCCACGTCAGCTGTCAGAGTCATGGGGCAGGCAGGCAGGCAGGCAGGCAGGACTTGGACTCGTGGCAGGGATAGTGGATTGTGGAGGTGCAAAGTGGGGGGAGGAGCGTGGAATCAGACAGACAATCCCAGCGCCTAAATGACAATGGCAAATGCCGCCTCTTCCAGGTTTCGTTTTCCTAATTTTAATTAGCCGCCACAGGAGACCACAGAAGCCGAAAAAGGACATCCGATATGGAAAAGCCGAAGCAGGGGATACTCTTATTGGTAATACAGGTAATACATTCATAGAAGACCTTAACCTCACTCTATGGAAGATCCACTATATCCACAATATATATGGAATTGAGTTTCTATATTGTTCTTGAAAAACAAGAACCAAGGATGTTCTTAGACTCTTAACCAAGGGAGACCTTATCGATAATGTCTTAATTACGAATAAGAACTACCGATTCTCAATAGGGAATACCCGAATTGGATCGATTAAGTCTTACTGTCTTTCTAAGCATAATTTCCTCTTTAAAAGTAATTAAATTTAATCGATTTTAATAATGTTTTTCACTAAATACAGACTTCTAGCTTTCGTTTAACAAATGGACAGGAGGACTGCTGTGTGGTAGTTTTATAAGAAAGCGATCCGTTACTGCCAGTTCTATTTGTATGCTTTCCAATCGCCAAAGAAGCTCTGAAAATGTTGGATTAATACTTAGAGAATAGTGGAAATATTTAATAGAGTTCAGAGACATATAAACGAAGGCATAGACCATCGATTAACATACTGAAAGGTGGAAAAACCAAAATTCGCCAGAGATAAATAGAGACTTGGAACACCAAGAGATCTCCATAGATGTTTACCAGTATCTATACTAGTATATATCCAAATATTACCTATTCTCCATGGGGAATACCCGGGTTAGATCCTCTATAAGATCCTCTTCTAAGGCATTCCATTCCTGCCAAAAATTTCGGGATGGCCTGTTGTGCTTTGAGTGTATAATAATAGAATTTGTCCCCGCATTTGTTGCCACGTTGTTGCACGATGCCAGAGAAAGAGAAGGAGATAGAGGTGGGTGTGTTTGTGTGTGGGTGTGTGTGTGTAAGAATAAGTAAGAGTAGGAGTAAGAGTAGGAGTGCGAGTGTTGTGGCAGGGGCAGGGGCAGGCAGGCAGCAGGCTGCAGGTGCGTGTAGCATTTATGAACTCGTTACACGTAATTAGGGTCAGTGTGTCTCTCCAGTTACGCGGTGGCGTCTCCCCATACACCTCTATCCGAGAGGGCTGTGCGTGTGTGTGCGTGTGTGTGCGTGTGTGGAGTGACAATTAATTACGGAAATGCAGTCGGCGGGATGAACAGAGCGACAGAGGGACAGAGGAGCTGCCCAGAACGGGTCAGAGCGGGACAGAGGCCTATTGAAATATAAAACCATTGGGTTTTGGGCCTGGCCCGAACCAAATAGCGGCCAGAGTCATAAAGCTTCTTTCGGGACCGGGGACTGCCGCTTTAATTAGCGGCTGGCAGGGGCCCCCGCATGTAAATTAGCGAGAGAGAGCGGGAGAGAGGCAGGACTACAGGTGCCACGCCCACGAATGAACTATTTATTATGGAAGGGAGTTTCATGCATGTGGGAGAGCGGGTAAGGGGGGCGTTATAGCCACATTAATTGGCAGTGGCCGGTACTGGAGCTCCGTTTTAATTAGTTTTCGCAACGCTTGAAGCCTGCACCCATGTCCCTGTTCTACACATCCTGTTTTCTACGTTCCATGCGTGAATTATTATGCCCAGAGTAATATATTTTACAAAAAACGTTGACTCCTGGCATACCCTCATCCTCGTTCTCGTTCTCGTCCTCCGTTCTCGTCCTGGCGTCTGGCAAATTATGCAACAGCGCCGCCGCCACCGCTGCCGCCAAACTTAATTGAGTTGCATGTGGCAGGCGGCAGGCGGCTCCTGCCTCCGCGTCATGGGCTTTGCCTCTGGATTTGGGGGACGGCTCCTGTCTGATAGCCCGATAGCCCGACAGCCCCAGCGGTTCGTTCAGCTGTTAATAAAACGAAAGACCTCATGGCGTTGCTCTCAATTTGTCAATGTTCTAGGCGACGCGGCTTTGGCCCTCTAATTACACGGCCACCAATGGTCTCTGGCCGAGCCACGGATTTGCATTGCACTCGCAAAATAAATGGCAAAATGGTGAATATTTAGGTGTTTTTGGGCAAAAGTTGGTTACATTTGGAGAGAAAATGGAGAGGGAGTGGGGTAATAGTGGCTGAAAGAACGGGTAAATGTGCAAAACTGAGTTTAATTTCTTCAGAAATGTGGCCAAAGCAGAAGTTTTTCCATATTTACTCACTTTATCACCATTTTATTCATTTCAAGAGTTCTCTTCTAGGACTGATGCCACTCAAAGCACATCTACTCCGCCAATGATTAGATCTATGAGCCATAGGCTCTCTAAGAGTCCTTATAGCTGTAAAGCTCCTTAAAAGGGGATCGATTTCTTAACATTTTTTGCTAGCTGATCTGAGGGATCTGTTTCACAATCCAATCACATATTTTATGCCAAAAATAGTGCCAGTTTATGGGTATCTCCATCAGTAATCATATTTTTTAGTGCCGTCTTAAAGAAAGACCAGGCACATGTCTTATAGCTTGTCTTATATTATACTGGATTCCATCGAATTTTTCGGTAAATATTTTTTTTATATTTATATATTTTTATATATGATATATCTTTATATTTTTCAGTACTCGTATTTATCAGATTTCTTATTTTTAAACCAATCAAAAATTCCAAGTTTGAAGACATTTTCCTGGCTTTTTTTTTTTATTTTAAATTCATGATTTTATAATATTTTTGGGCTTATTTTTAATTGTATTTTTGCTTAGGGCATAAATTCTTAAATTCCTTATTTCATTATATTGTTAATTTCCTCCTCCTTTTTTTTAAATTTTATTTGAGGAAATATATCCCATAAAAACTTCCTACATTTGACCTTCAATTCCAGCACCAAAATAGTTTTCCTTCGCTCACAAATGGCCAACCAAAAACCCAACGAATATTTGCCATATTTAAATGTCAGAAAAGGTCACCAGCTCTCTTGACCCCCGCCTTGATTAAAGTTCAAACTTTATGCCAAATCAGCTTCCTCCCCCGCCCCAAAAAAAAAACACACATTCCGACAATCAATTATTTGAAGCAACAAATAGTTTTCAAGGGACATGGGAGTCGGGAGTCTGGGACCCAAAAGTGAAAGAAGCAAAATCATGAAATTTAATGAAATTATTCCCAACTGCAGTCAGACGGAAGCTAGAACCAGAAGAAAGACTTTCCCTCTGTCCAGAAAGAGAGAGAGAGACGCACCTCACTTTGGCTGTGCATTCAATTAGAAATATATTCAGGAGAGAGGCAGAGGCAGAGACAGAGGCAGATGCTGTCACAAATGATGTGGGAAAATAAAATATATATTTTACAAACAAATCAAAGGAGAGCCTTTTCCATGGTCTTGGTCTTGGTCTGGGTCTTGGTCTTGGTCTTATTTTAATATGGAAATTGATATGCGGGGAACACTTTACATTGGCTTTGGGTCTGAGCTGGTTCTTTGAGCTTACTTATGCATGAAGATGACTCTACATACGAGTACGTACAATTCCCATACCCATTTCCATTCCCATTCCCTGGCTGTGGCAGTGGCAACACTTTTACGGTTGTCCGTTTGCTCATCTGTTGGGTCACGGGCTGTTGGACAGGGCCAACACACACAGAGAGAGAGGAACGACGAGAAATATATATTTATTTGACTACCTTGAAAAGAAAAGACAGAAAACGGAGCAGCGCACTGGCATCCCTTTCTGTGTCTGTATCTGTATCTGTATCTTTGGCAGTGGAGTCGAGCAGCGTCTTGACCTTTTTTGTGGTCAAAGTGCACACAAGCATGAATCAAGAAGAGGTCTACCTGGAAATGGTTTCTCTGTCTTTGTTTGCCTTTGCACTTGGCTTTGGCTTTGGCTTTGGCTTTGGCATTGGCTCGTATAACAGGTTTTCTAGTGTTCTTTTCGGGTCTCTTGATAGATCGCTGGGCTGCCATAAATATTGATTAATAATATGGTCTTACATTCCATGGAATGCACCGGCAGCTGTCGGCCTTCGGGGCCAGGGGCTCATCATCATCAAAACAACTTCATTGTGCAATTGACTCTCACTCAACGATGAAGCACAATGCCATATCCTTGGCTAAGTAGACGTCTTAGACCTTAGATCTTAGGGGGTTTCCAGGGGTTTCAGGGGTTGTTTCCCCATTCACTTACAGGTGTTGTTCGCACTTCACACGGCCTGGGTCTTCTCTTGAGGGTCTTCTATGGGTCGACAACTTTATTAGACTTCCCTTTATTTTCGGCTCGGTTGTCTATTTATTTATCGTTTCGGTTTCTGGCCAAATAATTGGATCTCGTCTTTGTGGTCGGGTCGGTTCGGGGCTTCTTAGGAGGCTTCTTCGGGGCTACGCTTTGAATGCATTTTGGTAAGGTATCTAGGTTTTGGGTCAAAGTAATCTTCATCCCTCCCAGATGATGGATTTCATTAAGGAATTTTGTTAAATGAACTCTGGAAATGGTTTTTGGGCTGAAACGGAAAATGTTTCACTCTAAAAATGCTGTTTCTCATAGAAGCAGAGGTTTCTGTAATTAATGATGATTTTTTTGATTAAATTAAGTTATAATAATCAAGGAGATCGTCTGAGGAAACTCGTTTTGATCACCTTTTTAGAGGATATTGAGGAAAAGATTTATCGGAATTTTTGAAGACAAACCCCCAAGATGTGGATCTATGTCTAACTTGAAATCTCTTGGTATCGGTTTGAAAAGAATTTGGAGAAAGCAAAAAAAATGCCCAGCAATAAAAAAAACACTGAAATTTTAATATTTTATTCCTAGATTTAAAAATGTATTCCAATAGATTTTCTCCCAGAGTGGAAATTGTAAAAAGCAACTGATTTTCCCTTAAATTTTGAGATTAATATAGGAATTTTTAATTTAACTTAAATTAATAGTATTTCATATTTAAATTAAATATATTTCCTACAAATTTAATATTTTAAATTTATTCTTAAGTATTTTATATTTTATTAAAATATGATCCGCATTAGAAAGACTTTTTAGTACATTTAAAACCGAATTTTTCTCCGAGTGTATATTGAAATTGTACCCAAAAAGAATAGCTTTTGGATATATATAGTATAGATCCTTTCCATATTGCAAAACGACAGCTTCAGCCACCCACAAACAGTGGAGCAAAAGTGCTGCTTATTAAAAACCAATAATAATGCATCATAAAATCCCCATAAAAGTCGTGCCCTCCGAGTGTCCGGCAAAAGTTCTGCCCAGCAAAGTTGTAATGTCCTTTGGCGAAGGATAATAAAAAGTTTTTTTATAGTTCCGCTGGAAAATCCTGCCCAGAAGCAGCAGCAGGAGCGAGAGGGGACCAGGGGGAGGCCCATAATTATTCAAGATTTGATTTTGATTTGATTCAATTCCGACTAAAACTAAAGTTGAATATAAACAAAACTTTGATTGCTATTCAAATCTGTTAAATGCAGAGGATCACTTTGAAATTCATGTGTCAGAAAGCCGGACAGCAGCAGCAGCCCCACTCTGTGGCATGAACTCCGGACTAGTACTTGTAGTACGCAACAATTTATGTGCATTTCTAATTCAAAGGGAAAGCTGGCAAAAAAAACAGAAACAAAGGGGAAACTCCTAAGAGGAAAAGGAGAAAGGGGCAGAAGGGGCAGAAAGGGCAGTAAGGGGTCGTCCACTCTGCCGTCCAGACAGCAGGCGACAAAACACAAAACACAAATTGAATTGGCTAAAAAGTTTTAATTAATTTATTGTTACTTCAGCCAGTAGCAATAGCAGCAGCAGCCAGTCAGTCCTGTGCGTCCTGTCCTGCCCAGGAATGGGTCGGTTGGTGTCCTTCCTTCCGCCTTCCGCCTTCGGCCTTCTGCCTACCCGCACCAAAAGTCAGCTCATTTAAATTGTTGTCCTTCTGTTAATGCATGGCTGCTGCGAAAGTTGTCTAATTGTTTCAATGCGGTCCGAGGGGAGGGCCAACGACCAGCTCAATTGGGGTGTCGACACTTGCACCAAAAGGTTGCAAAATGGTTTAAGCATCTAGGGAGGGGCTTGCCTGGGGGCTTATCTAGGGGTTAAAGGATGGGTAATGGCCAACAATGAGTCAGAGCCCTTGTGGCAGGCAGACAGAGATAATCATGGCAATTGCAGGAGCCTCTGAATGTATCTGTTTGGATGCTTGGAAAGTGAGGTTTTCAGTGGTGATTTATTCACTTCGTTATTGCAGGAACATGGGATGGAATATAGATTTAAAGGTGTACATTTAAGAACTTTCTTCCAAGTGAGATGATACTACTTTTCGTGGCATTCTTTTGTCTTATTTTTAGGGAATATATTCTGCTTCTGATGCTTCCTTTCATCTACTTCTACAAAATCCATTCGTAGACCTTTTCTTGCTTCGGTTAAAGACCTTTGTTTCCAAATACTTTGCTCCACATTCTCACAAATAGCGGCAAGGGCCGCGGCTCTACTTTTATACCAGGCAATCAGTCAATATTTATGGGATTTATATGTGTAATTTTATACTTGACTATACGCTAATCGTAAAAGGAACGAATTGATTTGTTGGTAAGGACAAGGATTATCCTTTTTTTCTTTAATATATTCCAATAAAAAGAACTACAAAAAAGAACTTCATGCACACGACATGCAATTGGTTGTTGCTTTCTTCTTCTACCTTCGTTACGGCTGTATGTATTTTGTCATTGAATTCTCGCATCTGAAAAAAATCACCCAAGACTTCACCATTGGATGTAGAAGGTCCCTTCCCATAAACTCCAAACTACAAACATCGTATGACTATATCATATAGCCACCATTCCACCGATTGATCTACAGTGTATCTATCGTTTCTACTTCCATCAAAAAATATTCACATTTGTGGAAAAATAACCAGCTCTAGAAATGAATACCGATATTTATGTGATATATATTTTGCTCGAATACTTTCTCATCTCTGATTCACTCCAACACAAACACACCAACAAATATCCCCAATTAAACCCTCAACCCTTTTCTGGCCACTAAAGGATATATGTATATAAGAGATATTCCAAATATATATTCAAAAAATGCCGCACTCTAAATCAAAATGCAATTGTCTGGACACACAGCACTCCAGACCCCCGAAGAAAAAGGGTCAAAATCTGTTGGAAAATGTTTGTATTTCTGTGACATTTTTATTGAATTTTAATTTATGCCCCTTCGAGTGGTACACACAAAACACATCAAGTATTTATTGTCTCGAGGGCCTCCTTCGGGCAGACCTTAAGAAAAATCTAGGCAAAAGAAAAATCAAAGGAAAAGTCAATAACCTGTGCCTTGGGATGATGCTGCCCCTGCCCCTGCAACAACAACAACAAGATAAAAGTAAACCAATTCCGACTCTTGAAGCGTGACATCAAATGACAACGAAAACGAGAGAATTGGGACCCAGATTCCAGATTCAATTTTTACCTGAATGACATCTCCAGGGGTCATTCCACTCTTGGGCAACGCTGCCTGCCCCTCGTTCCTGTTGGCGATACGCAGATACGTAGATAGGGAAATTTATAGATACTTTTGGTCGGCACTTTAGCCATAGGTTCGATAAGGAATGATGTGTCTTTTCATTTGTTGGGTAATTATGTAAATTTCCCCAATCGGAGAGGAGAGAGAGAGAGATCCACAGAGAAAGGGGCATAAAGTGCACTGAGAAAAAGGGGCTTTTCTTTGAGGGGAATCTATACAATTTTGTGCGAGTGTGTGGCAACTGTGGCATGTGGCATTGGGCTAATAACATAAGCAGTCGAGTAAACAAGTGGCAAAACCCTCAACTATGTCCAATGCACTTTGCTCTCAAACCGAAACCCGAAAACCCTCACCCGTAACCCTGATCCTGTTGATGCTGTTGCTGACAGGAAGGACGAGGGACGAGGGACGAGGCAGAGATAGCAGCCAGCAGACAGCTCTCGTACGAGAAAACTAATAAAGACAAGTGGCAAGTCAGCAGCACCACCAGCAACAGGAGCAGGACCATCCTGCAACACACACTCTGTGGCCAGAGCCTTTGAGCAAACACATGACTCCTTCTGTCGGAGGGGGCTGCTCCTTCCCCCATTAGTGCCATGGCGCTAATCGCCATTGTCCACCCTTGTCAAAACGGGAGCCATGGATGGACATGGACTCTTGCTCGCTTACCATCACTCGCTCTCTCTCTCTCTCTCGTCCTGGTTTTTGCCTTCTTGCCACAATTTGTGTCACAAAAATCGCTGCTTCACTCCCCAAAAGGAAAATCAAGCAGGAGAGATTTGTTGTTGAAGATTGAGACTAGGGGATACTTATTGATTGGGTATTTTTGTAGATAAGTACAAAGTGATTCAAAATGAAGCTGGAAATTGGTTAAAAGTAAATTCTAAATATGAAGAAAAAGGTGAAAATATTGTTGGAAGGTAAAGGTTTAGGTATATTAGAAGATATACCCTAACATACATATATCAATTGGGCTTCCATTTTCTCTTACTTAAAGCCATTCGATCTTTGAAAATGCTCGATATTTAGCTGGAGAAAAGCGATTTATCTAAGTCCAACAAATATCATCTTTATATCTTTCAATCTATGGTTACCACACACTTTTTAATGAGCATTCGGCATCAAAAGGATCTTAAAACCAGCCTGATTTCCATGGAAATCACAGAAGAATATATAAGACACATAGATCTATAAAAGCTGGAGTCATATTGTCTCCTACAGATCAGGGCAGATAGAAAGTTCTCTATAGTTCTCGGAGTTACACGATCTAGATGATTTTCTGCATTTAGGTAGATAATAGTAGTTCCTACAAATCCAACAAATATCAGCTTCATATCTTCTAAACTGTAGAGTCTAACTCCTTTCAAATGTATTCTCGCGATGATAAGAACCATAGAAAACCCTAAAGCGTATGCCTGATTTTAACCATTCATCATAGGTTCCCCTATCTCTCATAGTTTAATCGATTTAACAGATGAAAAGTCTCTCCACACATCTCCTTCCACCCAGCAATATATTACACTCCTTCCCTCTACCTCTAACCGCCATGGAACCTAACATACCCCTCTCTTCCCCACAACTAATGGGCAACAGCAGGGCGGAAAAAAAGAGGAGATGTGTGGAAAATTTATCTCAGTTTGTGGCTAAAGCTAAAAGCGCAAATAAATAATCAGCAACAGTTGCCAAATAGATCAGAAGTTTTTCCAGCCACCCAGCGCCCTTGGGGTGTGATATGGGATGTATAGGGGCGTGGCTGGGGAGCCACTTACTTACTTACTTACCCGCACGACTTGTCCGTCCGTCCGTCCGTCCGTCCGTCCGGGTGGTTTGTCACCATCTAATCCGTGTTGCCCCAAGACATTATCCAACACGAGTCCGAGTCCCCCTACAGCCACTCTTTTTCTGATACAATAAATTGCCAAAGATTATTGTCAGCAAGTTGCAAGCATGACAGGCAGGACGGACAGGACGAAAGTCCGGGAACAACCCTCGCATTTGTCACGCGGAGCGGAGCGGAGCGTAATCTCTGCATTGCATGCACATTGAATGATCGCTGGATATTGCTGGATATTGCCGGATATATTCGCTCATAACTATACACACAATACATTGAAATTTATTGAAACAGATGTAAATCGTCGATAGCTCAAGGAGTGGAAGCAATTAAGGGAAGCCAATGGCCTATGGAGTGTCGCTGGCTATCGCTGGCTATCGGTGGCAGCGCACACACAATCTTCAATGTTCTATGGCTTTGCTAATTGTCCCAAGGGGCGCACCCCCCAATGCCCACCCACACGCCAGTCCAAGGGATGCCCATAATTGAATCAATCGATGAAGTCTCTATGGATATTTCGTGTGAAATTACACCGAGAAGGAATTTTCCTAAATGGATTATGGCTTGGGCAAGAAAATTCTGAGATTGTATTTGGAGATGGAATAAACATGAAGAAAATACATTAATAATGTGGAAAATATCTTGAAAATATTAAATTTGAAATCTAAATAATTTATTCGATTTTTGTGGGAGGTCTTAGGATTGAAAATTATCGGGAATCGAAGAGGCAGTAGGTTTTATAATAAAATAAAATATAATAGAATACAAAAAGTACCAAAATAATCAAAAAATATTAATGACAATTATTTAACAAATTTTATTAATAAAAAAAACCTTTAATCTATATTTTTTGGAATTATTTGGGAATATTTTCTAGGAAATATTTAGGAATATTCAAGAATTTAAAAGAATATTAATGGCACATTTACATTTATGAATTTAGGCTATTTCTGTAAAGCCACACTGGGAGAGAGCTAGTATGAGAAACAGTAAAAGAGAGATATTCTAGCGGTTAAATTTATGTAAGCTATATAATATACAACAATTCCGATCTGGCCGTTTCAAACGATGGAAAAACAGACCTGAAACTACACCCATCTCTCCCAGATTTGATTTAACACCAAAAACAAAGGAATCTTCGTACTGAGACGCATCCAATGACTCCTTTAGAAGTTTTCTGCGGAAATCCTGCATTCGAATTTTTTAGTGTCTGGACATTTGGCATTATCTAATCATGGTTTCCTTCTCCATGTATCCTGTCATGAAAGATACACCTTTCTAAGATACAAAATACAATAATTTCCAAAGAACTTCCAGACACACTTCCCTTCCGCATGTTGCTGATCCACATTTGCCGCCTGGAAACAATGTTGCCTGGCTGCGTTCGTTGCACATGTTGCTGTCAACATTGGCGCATAGGCCTGGCTTAATGCCTCCCCTCCGTCATATCGTAGTGGCTTGTCTGTTCATTTATCGTGCGCTGCTTTTTCCACCGAATCCGAGATAATTGAAACAGCCAACAGCAGCAGCAGCAGCCGACCCCCAAGCCCCCAAGCCCCAACCCCCAGCACCGTGATGAAGCTGATGCCTGAAACCCGGCAAGTTGTCATGTTGCCATTGCCATTTACCATTTGCCGGGTCGGAGCTCTGGAGCTCTGGCCCCCGTCCTGATACGTGTATCGTATGGTCTTCTGGCTTGGATTGGCTTTTGTTTCTGGTTCTGGATCCCGTACGTGGCCCCTCACTCAGTCTCTCTTTCTCTCTCTCTCTTGCCACTCTGTTGACAACGTCATTACTGTTCTCAATTTCACATATCGCATGGCCGACTAGCAGCAAGCGGCAGAGCACGCCGCCAGTCAACAGCAGTTCCTTGTTTTTTTCCAAGACGAAAGCTGCCTCCGCTACCTGGGATATCCATGGCTCCATGGAGGCTCCCCTCCCCGCCTCTCCAGTGCTGCTGCTGCTGCTGCCAGTCTCCGTTAATGTGTCGAAAATGTTACGAGCAGCAAAACATGTGGCTTGTAAGCTCCACTCTGCTCGAAAACAGGCAACACGGAACCGCAGAACTTCGGCAGCCTCGACTCTGGGGTGCAGCACTCTTTTCTGGCAACTTTTGATGTTCTGCAGACATAATTCCAAGAATTTTTGACACTTTTGACATTTAGTAGTTTTGTCTACGGGCGGGGCAGGGCACGGCACGGGAAAGTTAAAGTTTTACTGCCTCTCTCCGGCACTCTCCTGCTCTCTCTGTGCCTTGGCTATTGTCTTGTCCAGGATCCCCCTGCCCCCCGCTGGTAGCTAATCCTTGAGACCAATTAAAAGTTGCAAAAGCCAAAAAGGAAGAGTCAAGGCTGGGGCTCTGGCTCTGGCTCTGGCTCTAACATCCATTCATTGGTCAGCTCCAGGGAGCTCTATGATCTGGAGGCAATACATTAGCCAGCCAGTGTTTTAGGTAAAACGAAAGTTGCCGCAAAGTTTTCCCCCCAAAAAAAAGATTGAAAGCCCCGCCTTTGCTGCAAGGTTTTGATATTCAAGGGGCGCAAAACTTTAGCGGGGCAACATCATTTTTCAGACAGCAGATGGAAGGAAAAGGCAAGCGATTTGTAGATATTTTTCTCTGCAGTAAAAAAGTTTTCTTCATTATTTTGATTGTTTTTATTTCGAGGGGACTCCTAGAAATATATAATAAATATAATTTCTTATTCTGGCAGGCTCTTTGGCAACATTTCCTTATCTCATTCTGTTTTGTGCAACATTTTGTTAGCTGTAACCATTTTTTATGTAGCAACATGTACTCCCTGCCACATGGATGAGTGAGAGGTGGGTGTGGGTGGATGATATCTTCGGTGGTCGCCCAATAATTTCTGTAACATTTTGTAAATGCGCCCATAAACGCCACAGGCAACACCGAAATGAGACACCAATGCAGGGGAGAGGAGGGATTACATGAAGGGGGAAAGGGGAAGCGGGGAACCCAAAACCGGACAGTATGTGGCAAGGTATGGCCAGAAGAAGTTGCAGGCAACACCGTAACCCAAGGCATTGAAAGCGAAGCTTTAAAAAGCAGCGGGAGATCCACAAAGAGAAAGAGGGGACCCATGGAGAGAGCGAGAGAGACTGGAGAAGGGAGGGGGTGGGGTGGGGCTGGAAAGAAAGATGAGTCCAAGATGGTGCTGCAAGCGAGAACTGGGTTGGGTGTGTGTGTGCGTGAGACTTGCAACAGTAGACGACTTTGGTTGCTACCACTACCAAAACATGCCACATGCAACGGTGGCGGCGGTGGCGGTGGCGGCAGTGGCGTCGGCAAACCTGTTCTACAATCCCCCAAAGACCCTCCGGGGGGACACACAGATACAGATACAGATACAGCAGCAGGAAAAAAAGAGTTTTTAGTGACGACACAAACCGGCTTGCCTCAGGGGGGAATCATGGGGGTGGGGGCGGGGGTATCTGGGTCTGGGTCCAAAGTAAACTTCACACTGCCTGTGCCTGTGCCTTTGCCAGTGCCTTTGCCTTCTTATTGTTATGTTTTATAATATTTTTTAGAGAGACAAAAGACAAAAGACAGGCGCAGAGACCTTTGGATGTGGTGCCTGGAAGGAGGTTTCGAGGTCTGGTCCGAGTCCATCTTTGGGCCTGCAGTTTGGGGCTGGGAGTCCCGTCTTGGAGTTGCTGCTTGCTGCTGCTGCTGGAGGGGGCTTGGGGGCCTGCTACGGAGGCGACACTTTAGTTATTTTCCACTTCTTGTTGCACTCCACTTCACTTTTCAAAGGCCGCATTAAAATGCATGATAAAAACGAGTTGCATTGCATGATGATGGGCATGGTCGGGGCATGATGATTCTCTGGCGGATAATGAAGGAGGATGATGCTCGCTGGAGTAGTCTCCCACACGAGGAACATAATGATGATGATGCAGGCTGCTGCTGCTGCCAAGATAAACATTCTGCTGATGATGATGATGAGGCTTGCCCCAGGGCCTGGGTAGGAGGACTGCAACTGGTTGCTGCAGGCCCAGGCCTTGTCAGAATTGTGGGTGCGGTATGGATGGATACATTTTATGTGTGATGCGGCCCCAAGCAGGCCCTACTCCTCGTGCTCTGGCACCCACTCTCTCTGCATAAAGCCTGGCTACACGGAGAGAAAAGAGAGGTTTCTTTTGATGAAGTTTCCCTGAATAAAATCTGTTTGAGTGTGGAATGATAGAGGCGGTTGGATGGGACTTTAATATGATCGTTCTATTGTCCTCTAAGATTACAATATACAGATCTATCAGCCTTCTATTTATTCTTACAATAGATAGATATATTTCCCATGGAAAATATATCCAGAAATATCCATGGTATGCTTAAAAAGTATTCCTTAAATTCCCACAATTTTCGATCTTTAAAAGAAGATCTTTCGTTTATCATGACTATTTTTCACAGTGTTCTTCTCATTTCCCTGTAGAACTTCTTCTCCTATTTTCTCAGTTTTGGTTGAAAGTCTATGTGGGCGTGTCGGCCCGGCAGAGGGAGGGAGAGAGAGAAGGAGAAGCAGGCCTTAACCCTGGCGTTGGCGGGCTAATGTCAGTGTCTGTCTGGGTCTGGCTCTGGCTCTGGCTCTGGCTCTGGCTTTCTGGGTCTGAGTCTGAGCGTCTGTAGCTCTCGGGTCCCTGACTCCTATCTGGACGTCACATCTCTGCCTCTGGAGTTCTCTCAGTTTGCTCTAAAGGTTAAGTATCTCCCTCTCTCCGTAGGAGTATCTTTGTATCTCTAACTCTGCCCTTAGCCTTGAATCAACAGTGCAGACTCTTCCACGAAGGACTAGCTGGAGTTGGCTCAAGTTTTCTGCTGTTTTTTCTATATAATTATTAGATTGCATTTAGTTGGAGATGAGAGATGCGGAGAGGAGAGGCTTGAGTGCGTAATAGCCAAAGGGTTTGACCTTTTGTTAGAGAACAAACATGCCTCAAAGAATTGAATTTTAGTTGTTCGTATCTGTATCTTTCTAGCTGCATCTAATCCAACGCCCAGATACAGATACAGATACAGATACGCACAGCTCTTGCTGTTGAAAAGGAGAGTAAACTGGAAGTAAAACGTTGAATAAATAACAGACCAAAGTCACATTCTTCTCCATCTCTTGCTCTCCATCTCTTTACCTCTCCTTCTTACTCTCCCCGTCTCTCTCTAGTTCTTTTTTGTAAGGAAACAAAGAGATGACCGTTTGCTGGCTTTTTTTGAGGTGGGGCAAGAGGTAGCTGTGACTGCAGCAGCAGCAACAGCAGTGCAAACAAACAAACAAAAGATACAGATACAAAGATACAAAATAAAATCCAAGATACAAACACACACACTCACACACACACACATGACATGGCAAAAGCGCGCGCAAAGAGCATTCAAAAAAGCCAAGCAACGGCAATCACAAAAGCAACAACAACAACAACAATTTGAACCGTCGTGACGGACAGACAACAGGTACAACAAAAAGGTACAGTCACAAATGACGGTTGGGGGCAGCTACGCTGGCAGCGACAGCGACTGCGAAGTTAGCTTGGCTAAAAGCAGAGAGAGAGAGAGAGAGCACGAACTTAGTGCCGATAAAAGGGTACTAACAGCGGGAGAGCTTAACAGGTGAGATAACAGAGCTCTAACAGAATAGATCTCAAGCTGTGGGTGCGACAGAAAGGGACAGAGGGCATACGAGAATGAAATGGAAATGAAACACCCATACAGCTCCAGCTACAGAGAGAGAGAGAGAGATTGGCAACAGAGTATTAACAGATGCTCTGTTTGGTTTGTTAGAGGGAGAGACAACGATAAAGTTTAACAGAATGAAATGGAAATGAAACTGTAACAGAACTGGAAATAATATGGCTTCCAACACCGAGATCTTTAGTTTTATTGGAGTTTAACAGAGCAGCAGAGAGCAATGTTAATGAATCACTTTTAACAGAGCAGCAGAGAGGGAGCGAAAAACAGAGCAGCGCACTCTCACAGAGCATGGAAATGAAACAGATCAGCAACATGTTGACAGAGATCGTGGAGTTTTGGGAGAGAGAGAGCGAGAGAGACTTTTTCTCATTTATAATTTTTGTGGAAGAGAGAATTTTTATAGAGCAGCGAATGCAACACTCCGAAACGACTTGCCAGCCGCCAGCAACAAATGTGTCTAGCAACAAATGCGGCCAGGCAGCAGCAACCGCAACCGCAACAAATGTACCCAAGGGCATACTTTGAACAGTTTTTTGAGTTTTATGATATTTTGATTCCTTCCAGTGCTAGAAACTCAACCAAACAGAATACACCCTTTCTTTCGAATACATTCTAATTGAAAATGACACTCATTTACTCCATTTTCATTCGGGTATTGTGTCAAGGATGCACTTTATTCATTCAATTAGCTTTGCCGCACAAAATTCATTTGTATCTTTGAGTGGAGTAAAGAAAAGTACTTGTGCTCCCTTAACCCTTCAACGAAAAGTTTGTCATCCAGTGACACCCCACTGCCATGTCCCATGCCCCATGCCCCATGCCACACACTCTTCGAGCTAATGTTGCACTGGCGGTGGAGAGGCGACAACTTGGCAAACTTTTTTAACCACAGCTGGAAACTGTTAGCCCATTGCCAGTTGCCATTTCCCATTTTCCCATTTTCCCAGACGGTCACCAGGCCACACATCCACAGGGAGAGGGAGGGAGAGGGAAGGACTCTCCTCTCTCTCCCTCTCTCGCAGTGAGACAATTGGCTGAGGTTCTGTGTGCAACTTTTGCACACACACATAAATCTCAATTTGTAGCAACACTGAGAGTGCGAATAGTTTGCAGTTGCAGCACTCGAAGGAAGTGTGCCCCAAGGGGAGGCAAGAAGTTTGGGGAATGGGGCAAGGACAACTCATAAGCTCTGTCGGACCTTGGACTAGGGGGGGAGGGGGGACACAATTTAGTTTATGCTCTCACTCGAATCCCAATTGGAGCCAGCCAACCGCAACATGTTGCACGCAAATGCCTCGCTGCAGCAGCAGCAGCATCCCCCCTCCTATCTATTCTTTAAAAAAATATATTTTTTTAATTTTTTTCCATTCCTGAATCACAGTTTCGCCGCAACCAACCTTTTGCTGACTTGCAACCAAAATGCGGAGGTGGCACACAAAAAAAAGTGACTTTAATGCGAATTGCCAGTGCCTCCACCCCCTCATATGTCTGTGTCTGTGTGTGTGGCTCTGCAACTCCCAGCCATCCTTCAGCAACATCATCTGCATCATCATCAGCCTCATCAGAACTGAAGTACTGAAGAACTGAAGAACCAAAGAGAGAGAGAGAACAGAAATTCTCATTACAAGCGCAGTTTAATCTGCAGTCAACGTCAGGGCCCAGGGGCGTCAAAGGGAAGGGCACTGAAGGGGATGCCTAAGAGGGGGTGGGACGAATGAGGGCTGTCTAAGAGGGTGGGGGGGGAGTGCTACAAATGAAGGCTGCCTGAGAGTGGGTGGGGAGGGAGGTGGCAATAGTTGGTTAAAGCAACGAACGACTGAAAGCGAGTCAAAAATGTGTTAAGCTGCTGCCTTCCCTCTGACTGACTGACCGACCGCCCCCCCCCCACTGCACTCCAACTGCAGTAAGCACCCCCTACGATGGACCTACCCGTTCTCTCCCCCTCCTCATTTCCCTTGTTGCTACTCTGCTTGGTGTTTATGTAAAAGTAGAAATAAAACAAGAAATAATATAGTGGTTTTGCTACCGAAGACTTAAATGCCCTTTTCGAGATCTATGGTTCTTAGAAATATATCATTCTTAAGGGTATCGCCCTTGAAGAGCTATAAAGTCCTATCCTATGTTGGAGATACAATTTTGCATATATTTATTGGTACTCTTTAAGCCGAATAAAGAGGGATACATCTATTAATGATCAAGCCCCCCATCCTCCGATTTCTCTTATGTAGATCGTGCTCATATCATAGGCATTTTATTCTCCAGAGAACCAAAGAACAGATCCTCCAAAAGCTATCCTCCGCAGGCTGTTCGGCTGAAATTTTCAGCAAAATTATAAGATTTTTCTACGATCAATTGATTTTTAAGAACTTTTGCTTAGGTTCTTTGAAAATACAATAAATAAAACAGCAATTAGAACATTTTAGATGGTATTATCACCAAGATAAAAGTGTTTTTCTCCAAGAATTGTGTTACGACCGATGTTTTCTTAGGCAAAAAAGAGAGGAAATTTATCGAAAAACTAAGAAAGTTTGAGCTACAAATCTACCACTATATCTATCTATTTATCTATATAAAATTAACAGAATTTTACAGCATAATCTCCAAGACTCAAGGAACTCTTTGCCACCCAAAGAACAGACAGTCGTACATGATCTTGTCATTCCCTTCAAGGAAATCCTTCCTTTTTATGGCATTGCAAAGTTCTGTACAGAATTACGATACCCTATGCCGGCAAGGGCATAGAAAAAAGTGAAACAAAAGAGAGGAAAAACGAATATAAATTCATTGTTTCGCACAATATGAACATCGGGTGGGGGTGGGGGTCCAGTCGGTCTAACACATCCCTCTCCCAGGCACTCCTTTCCCCCTGTAACCCCCTCCCTGTGGCACCCTCCGCCGTAACAATAATGGCTACAACAAAAAGCAGAAAACTGAAATGTAACTCAATTGTAATGCAAGGTCTTACCCGCTCATCCGTGCTCTCTGGGTCCCACTCTCTGCAGTACCCCCTCTCCCTCTCTCTCTCTCTGACATTCTCCTACTCTCTGCAGTTCCCTCCAACCATCCACCTGCTGCTTAATTTACATGTTTTTTCGGGTTACTTTATATAGGAAAAGCCCCCCCTGGCTCTTTGGCTCTTCACATACTTTGCATATCAGCACCCACACACACCCACACTCCCCCACCCCCTCCTAAAACAATCCTCCCTCTCACACTCCAGGGAATCTGTGGACTTCTATGCGATTTTCGTTTCATTAAGTTCCTTCGCTCGCATTTGGTTTTGTTTTTGTTTTTCTGTGTGTTTTTCTGTTTGTTTCTGGTTTTCATTTTGGGCTAAAAATGTCAGGGAAATGACTTGCAATGATATTATAATGACTTTAACTGGCGGTTTGACATCGTGGGAGTACCATACGAGTCCAGTATGTTTCAAGTTTAAGCAGGAAAAGGTCTTTCATAGCCATTTCAAGGGAGTAGAATCGGTGTAAGGCGGGAAGTCTCCTGGCAGATAGTTGTCTTCCATAGAACATCATAGTTTTGTTGAAGAAATAGTAGCCTCTATTGAAGAAACGTACGATTTTCTATTATATTTCCAATCTATTTACCTATTTCCAACCCTTTTTGATGGACATACCACTCAATGGTACATATGTCTCGAAATAGATGGTATTTCCATTAGAATCCAGGACGCTTTTATGGCAATATGATGGCCAAACATGTTCTGGAATCTTTAGAAGATTCATTAGGAGAACATCTCTCTTCACGAACCAGAAATCCTAACCCTTGAACGATCCCAGAGAAATTTCTCATTTACTTCTTTAAGAAGAATATTTTGCTTGCCCCAAAAGAAGAGTCCTATACCGCAACCCTTTGAAATAGTGCCCCTTGAAGCCCTTGGGTTTGCCTTTGGGGAAATTTAAGAACTGCAAAATGCGAAATGCGAAATGCAAGCCCAAAAATTGAAAGGAAACCGCAAAATTGTCTTAGTTTGTTGCCTGCCCCGCTGTGTGATGCTGTTTGGATGCTGTGTGTGGATGCAATGCTGTTGATGCTGCTGTTAACACATATGGAAAATGGAGTTGCAAGAAGAAAAGCTGCTGCCGCTGCTGCTGCTGCTGCTGAGAGGAGTGGCAGGAAAATGGCAAAAAGCAAGGAGATGTGCCAGTGCCAGTGGCAGTGGCAGGCGACAGGGGAGTAAGAGGCAGGAGGCAAGTGGCAGGCAGTCAGACGCCTGTTTGTTTTTGCCGTCTGCTTGGATGCTATTCCGGTTGCTTTTCCGGGGCTTTACACGCCGTACTCTCTGGGTTCCTGCCGCACTACCCCTCGTTCCACTCGTTGGATCCCCATTCCCCCGCCCCCGCCCCCGTTCTGACCATTACACATTACGTGTAATCATCATTTTGTGCTGGCAATAAACACATGCTGTCTGCGCTCTCACCAACTACGGGAGTACCAAGGAGTACCCCTACTGAAGCCACCACCAGCCACCCCAATCATGCCACCCCGCCCCCGTCCACCCATTGGTCACACATACTACAATAAAACATGAAATTTACAATTTCCAGAGCGTTGCACACTGAAAACACATACTTTATTGCATGCGATATTTTTATTGCATGCAAAATGCACAGCTGAAGGAAAAGAGGGGTGAAAAAAACACGGAAAATTGAAGGAAAATTGGAAAAGGAAGGCAGGACAAGGCAGGGCTGAAAGTAGATGTAGAATGACTAAGGAAATGCCCTGAAGAAAACTTCGGAAAGGTGTTGCACAAAAGAAAAGCTACGTGCATTCCAGATGGTCTTTGAATGCCTGACTGCCTCACTGAATAAAAAAGTGAATCATTTTTGCTTAAGGAAAACCCTTATAGACCAGAAATGTATTCGGATTTACCAGTAGGCGCTATCGGTCACGTCATTACAAAACTATTCAAAAAAAAAAAAACAACAAAAAAAAAGCCACTGATTAAACGATAAAGAAAAACATTTGTTGATAAAAAGAACACTTTTTACAATTCATGTTTTTGCAGAAAGAAACGTTTGGTTTTTGGGCAGGTTTTGCGTTAGAGAACAGATTTTTGGGAAACCTTCAGGGAACATATTTTTAAATGATTAAAATATCTACAGCTTTTTATTGATTAATATTATTCTTTTCATACATTTTTTTTTATATATTTTTGGATGGCAAAATTATTAACTTAATCAAATAAAAACTATATTTGTTGATAAATATTTTAGATACAAAATTAAAAAAGCCATGAAATTTGATTTTTAAAACTTAAATATTTAAAAAATTTACTCCAGCATGGAAATTGTTAAATTAACGTTTTTTCACTTAAATTTGATCATAAATGTGCAAATATTAGATTGAAATATATTTCATAATTAAAAAATAAATATTTTTCTTATTTAAAACAAAAATATGTAAAAAAAAAATTTAAATTTAAATTTAATTTTAATTAATTTAATTTAATATGTAAAAAATACTTTTTAATAAATTTATATTTAAATCAAAGTAAACTATATTTATTTTCACTATTTTTGTATTTAAAACCCGAATATTTTATGTAAATTGAATGTTATTACTCTTCAAAATACTCTTTCATATTTTCCTTCAATCTTTTTTGTATTTAAAGTCTGGTCAAACCCCTTCCGAAAGTCCCAAGACCCCTTTGGCCTATTGGATAGGGTATTTATGCGTTATTTCTATGCGTTGTGCCCTGCCTCGTACCTGCTGCTCTCCCTCCGAGTGGCGTGCACAACATTTTGGCCCAAAGCCTATTGAATGTGTGCTTTGATTAAATTTAAAATGTTTGATAATACTATTTGCAGCCGGAACACAGACGAAAGGGGAGGCTATAGGGTAGGCACTGGAGGTATAGGGGGTGTATTGGGGGTAATAGGGCAGAAGTAAATACATTAAAGGAAAATGAATCGTAGGTGGATCGAGTGGCTCCTGTATGCCCTTAAATGCCCCTTGGGGGCAGTGCTATATATACAATGGAAGCTACCCTAGAAAGAAATGAAGAGAACTATCAATATCCTGGAGATACAGATAGATGTTTGTCTATGGCCTCGAATCTTTGAGAATTCTTAAAAAAATATCCACTCTACATACATACATATAAGACTCCTAGAACCACAAAGACTCCCTTTTGAACCTAGAATTCGCAGAGTTTTTCTCGAAAAATCAACCAAAGATCGTTAAAATTTACCCTTATATCTTTGACTTCCTCCTTCAGTCTGCCACAGCTGTTTATTCCTCAAAAAAGGATCATAATACCCAAAAAACAGTGCTCTGAATCGCGTCAAATCTTCGCCCCTTCTTTGATCACCCAAGGACCTTGGTCCATTGCAGGTTAAGGTCTTGAGAGACTGTCTGAGAGTTAAGTAATAGATTCAATCTATAGACATTCCATACATAAATATCCAGTATCCAATTTCCTCCATTTCAAGCCACTGCATCCCACTGTATTGTTTTTCGCCATAAATCGATTCGATTCGTTTCGTTACGATTGTGGACATTAAATTTACATCATTCTAATCATTGTGGGTCAGGTGGTGCCTCCTGTCCGCTGTCCACTGTCCTCTCTCTCTCTATTCAGATCTGGGACAATGGCAAACAGCGGGCGGGCGGCTTTCAATATTTGCGGCAAGCAAAACCCCGGAACCAGCCAGCAGAACGAGGAGCCACTGTGCCAAAGATTTTCTCCGCTCCTCCCCGCCACTCCTCTGCCCCCCCGCCCGTTCTGTGTTGCTCTGTGTGCCCGTTGCATACAGCATACAGCAGACAAACAAAAGGCACAAGGCAGAACGAGATGGGGAGAGATTATCAAACGACAAATAGACAGAAATCCGGCAGCAGGCGGCAGGCGGCAGGCAGAGGCAGAGGCAGCTTTGGCGACAGGCCGAAAGCAAACTTGGCCAAAACGACAGGCAACAACAATAATGGGAACAACAACAACACAAACAACAAACAGAAGTACAACTACATCTGCAATACACCAGAGACCAACAAATTCAAATCAAACTTACAGCTACAGCCACAGCAACAGCAAAACACAAGAGCAAATCAAGAACGGAACGGAATGACCCTCTAATATGAGTAGGAAAGGATTCGACTACGGGAATACCCCCTGGATATATCCACTGAACCCTCAGACAATTGGAATATAAGGAATAGAAGGGGAATAATGGGGAGAATCATCTTTGGACTGCTGTAAAAATCCACATTCGAAACAGGAACCAATGTTCTCCGATTACCAGAATATTTGGCGTATTGTTAGACACAAAATAGAGACAAAAACCCAATTTGTTTGGTCTCTCTGTCATAGATCCCGTGATTAACTTCCCAAAAACCCCCCACCCAACCCACTCCAAATTACAGGGTACCCAAAAAGATTTGCCTAAGCAGAACCACCGCTTAGCAACATTTCCCACTCCTACCACGGCAACATGTTCACCGAGCTACACCAAAATGTTGCTAGCTTAGTGCGCATGTTGCCAAGCGGCGGCCAAATGTTGCCAATGCAGCGCAGTCGGCGTCGCGTCGACTGCATATGTAAAAACGCATACAAGCAGCCCTACTGTTCGCATACGATGTTGCTACACATTCGTGTCTTCGTGTGTGTGTGCAGCTGTGGCTGTGTGTGTAAGCCGGGGCTACCATGGCCCGTCGTTTGGCAACTTCACTCTGAGGCAGCGTCACATTCAACGGTTAACTGTTGCATTCAACGTATCGTTCGCCTCGGCTCGTCCACATTTTCCACCCGTACCGTAGCGTACACACCGAACATTTACGCGCCTCTCTCTGGTCGTCTCGTACCGTTCGGTTCGCGTCGTGTTTCGTACGTACGCCCTCGCCTTCGCCTCGCTTCGTGTTCGAAAGATACGAGCGTATTGTAATATCATCATCGTCGTCGTCGCTGTGTGCGTGTGTGTGTGTGCCGAAGGCGTTTTCGTCGTCATCAAATCCATAACGTCATTTCGTTTGTTGCCGCTCAAACGGTGAGTGGAGGCGTCCGTGAGTCGATTCGAGCCAGCAATTCGTGTGCGTGTACTTCTGTCCATCACTGTAGTCGCAGCAGCAGTAAAAGGTGTGTGTGTGTGTGTGTGTGTGCTAACGTCTTTGAATCACTGTTAAGGTGTTTAACTTCTTGGCATCACTGTACTGGCGGGGTGTGCGTGTGCTATTGCCCCTCACTGTGACTACTACTGTCCCGCACTTTTGTTGTTGTTGCTGCTGGCAGGAGCGTGTGTACTTCTGTCGCTGTGCATGTACTTTTGGCAATCAGTTTACTGTAGTGCTCCCTGTACTGCTGTGTGTGTGTTCACTGTACTATTTCGACCCCAAAGAAGCATAGAAGACCCATTTGGCTTCCTGCGATCCATTCAGCGTGTGTGTGTGCGTACTTTTGAACCTCAGTGTGTGTGTGTGCAAAAACCAATAAAAAACCGCCTCCAAAATATGTGAAGTGA
This sequence comes from Drosophila lowei, assembly GCA_008121275.1. NCBI lineage: Eukaryota > Metazoa > Arthropoda > Insecta > Diptera > Drosophilidae > Drosophila > Drosophila lowei. The sequence goes on along the minus strand of CM017779.1, from coordinate 22,330,778 downwards.
AATCATTTTCAAAAGAAACCAAAGTCCCTAGCTTCTGTGTTGACAGTGCGCGCTAAAAGTATATTTACATACACACACACACACATAAAAAAAAGTCCATATAGTACAGAGCAAGCCTCAGCGGCCGTAAAGTGCCAGAGAGAGAAGTACACTCCTCAGCCCCAAAAGTACGCCCCCCCCCCAAACACTGCCCCGCCGCCCACTAAAACGACACATTTTATGCATGAAAAAAGCTTAAGCGAATGCAGTAACAACAACAACCAACAAAAAATCTCTCCCTTTCTCTCCCAAAAAAAAAAAAACCAAAAGCCCTTTCCGTAACGGAACCTCGAAAGCAAACGTCAAGAGAAAATAAACCTGGGATTACAGCGCAAATAAGGAAGAAAGGAAGGAAGGAAGGAAGCCCAACAAACATCATGTCACGGATCGTTTTTGTATTATTCGCAGCCATCTTAACAGGTAAGAAATACTCGTAATAGCGGACAAAAATACAAGAAAAAACACGCTAAGACCCGCTCATCAGATGATATCACGCGCCCGTTTAAGACCCCGCTCTTGAGTGTGTGAATATACATATTTTTCTATAAACTTGTTCTCACCTTAAGCCCCGACCAGACCAGAGGCCAAAGAGTGCTAAACAAATACCTATCCACATCCATATCCATATCGTATCAGGCCTGATTGATGAGACATCCATCAGAGCCTCGGGGCGTAAATGTAGGAGAAAGTGTTGCTTGAAATATCCATGAAATATCCATGATATTCGCCGGTTTGACCCCTTTTTATGCCACTGCGCATGCTCAGAGTCTGTGATGCCACATGCCACCTAGTGTGACCTTTATTTTCGGTACAGCCACAGCCACAGCCACAGCCAGTGGCCTTTTTGGCATGCGCCGACACCACATCACATCGCGGCGAAAAAGGTCAAGCGATTCGATTCGAAAGGAGTCGAACCAGTCTGGTGTTCGAGCAGATCTTAAAGAGTACAAGCAGCAGGTCTTGTAACCATTTTAATGGGCTTACAAAACAAAATTTGATTGGTTTTCTATGAGCATAAAACCAATGATTAGCCCCCTCTTTTATGTGGTTTGGGATTGTATTGTAGAAGGCAATATATCTCTTAATTTAAGAGACAAGAGGCATTCTTTTGTGCTGTCTTTAAGCTGAATGGCGGCTGCTTATGACATTATGCATCCTTGAAATTAAGACCCAAGGCAACAATCAGCCACTCGAGCTCTTACTTTCATCTCTCCCTCTCTCTCTCTCACTCCCTCTGTCTCTATAAATTCTATGAGAGATATGTATGTACATCCTACCAGCGCGTATGAGGAGCCCTGTCAGCCTATTTAATTAAAATCCTTCAATGTTTCATGCCTCTACTTATTATTTTTGTAACCCGCTGCTGTTGCTGCTGCTGCTCCTCTTATTACGCCACAGAAACTCCAAGAGAGGGAGGGAGGGAGAGGAAGTATGGGCTCTGGGCTCTGGGAAACTGAGACAGATTTCTCATTAGCCTGAAAAGAAGATGCTGGTTTATGCTAAAGCCCAACAACATTAACAGTACGACACAACACACGCGGCAGGGGCTGGGGCTGGGGCGCAGCCGTCTCATTACTGCCCCGTAAACACCCCACCCCTACCCCTATCCCCTCCTCCCACATGACGTGACTTTAAGACACAGAGAAACATTTCATTCAGCATTCGCTAAGCCTCTCAGAACTCGAACTCTCGGCAGCGACCTTTCAAAAGGTTTTCGGTAAAAATGCAAATGCAAAAAACTGCACAAAAAACAGTCCTGCAACAAACCAAAAAAAAAAGAGGCAGCTCCCCGTTCGGTAGGCGGCTTTGGGGGGGGCGGGGCACTTCACACTGAATACTTTTACATTTTTATGGGCCCTGACGCATCGCCATCGCTTCAGTTGACTGTCTGTCTGGCTGTCTGGCTATTGTCTTGCAATTATACATTTTTAATGCGCCAACTGGTTGAGATTCTGTGTTCCGGGCTGAATTTGAGGGATTTTTTACAGTAGAAAGAGCACAGATCGGGCTTAAAGTGGCAGGATATATCGAGGGCTTACCAATGCAAATCCTGCTCAGGGGAGAACGAGATACGGAGTGACTCTAAAAGTAGTGTTCGAAGTTCCTTCAAAATCTCTACCGAATATCAGTTCCTACAATCTTTAGCCACAATTCCTAACACAACTGAGCCCCCACCCATCCATTCAATGGCCATAATACTCTGCCACGCAACTGCCACATGCCACATGTGCAGCATGTAAATAAGGCAGGCAACGCATCCGAAAAAACCATTCACAGTAATTCAAATGGAACCCAAAAGGAACTCCACGAATGCGAATGCGAATGCGAATCCAAAGCAATGCCAATGCAAGTCCTGAAGTATTTAGTTATGACTGCAGCAGCATCTTCTCAGAGGACGACGAGGACAAAAACGGTTCCACATTTATGCATTTTAATGGCCACCAATTGAGGCATGTTCTGGGGAACGAGAGTCAAGCATTGAATTAAATACGTGCTGTGTTTGCCTGCCCCTGCCCCCTGCCCCCTGACTGTAACTGCAATTGTGACTGTATCTGTATCTACTTTTTGGCAGTCCCACCCGCCGCTCGTACACCCATGACATATATAATTTTCAACTCTTTTTCCTACCTATGGTAATTGCATGGGGAGTGGGGAATGTGGGGGAGTGGCATACAGCAAAGAGAAAGAGTGGCATGTAGGGAGCAGCACCCACTGTCCCCTCTCATTCTCATTCATATTCATAACATCGTTTCATTTTGGCTTTTTGCTTCGCTACCTTTTTGGTCAGCGAAAAAAAATCAAGAGAGAGAGAGAGAGAAGAGCGCAGTTTGGTCATCAAAAAAGGAGAGAGAGCGAGAGAGGGAGAAGTGCATTTCGGTCATTAAAAAAGGGAGAAATAGTAGAGCATTTTGGTCATCAAAAAAAGGCGAAAGAGTAGCGTCTTTTGGTCAACAAAAATGTAGAAAAAGAAGCATCTTTTGGCCATCAAAAATGAAGGAAAGAGTAACGCCTTTTGGTCATCAAAAATAAAAGAAAGAGTAGCGCCTTTTACCCATCAAAAATAAAAGAAAGAGTAACGCCTTTTGGCCATCAAAAAAAGTAGAAAAATGAAGAAAGAGCACAGCACTTGATGCTGTAACTGAAACAGGAACACGAGATGGCCAAAGGACACAAAAGCTGGGGGGGAAATATTTCCAAAAATGAAGAACAGCTTTCGAGTATCGCCCCAAAAACTAACGAAGGAGCAGCAGCAGCAGCAGCAGGAGCGGGGTGTGGAGAGCCATTTCCTTCCTCTTTCCTTAGTTTTCCCTCTTAGTTTTCCTTTGTCTTCCGCTTCCTAATTGTTTGCTGAAATATTGGAGTCCCTCCGCTGCCTCATTCCTCTTTGCCTGCTCTATCCATTGCTTCCTTAATTTATTGATTTTTTGTGTGTTTGAAATTAGTTTGTTTTTGTTTTTTCGCTTTTCATTTAAGTTTTTGGCATTTTGGGAATTTTTTCGTACATTTTCTTTATTGATGATGGCTTAATTAATTAGTTGGCTATAATTAGGAGGCAAGACAGTGTGCCTTTTATGGAGAGATACATCGAGATACATGGTGATATATCGAGGGCCTCCAAAACTCCTATGACTCTGAAATACTATAGAATTCTTAATGACATCAATATCAGTCTCTATATCGTATTTATTTCACTCAAATTTTGCTTAAATTTAGTTAAAATCATGAAAATTCACCCTTCGCTGCTAAGCCACACTGTGATAGAGAGATAGAGCACATTGAAATCTAGTAGAAATCCTTCCTCCATCCTCCCTAACCATTTCTCCCTTCAGCCAACAGTACTCCCTCCCTCTGTCCCTCCCTACAGAGCCTTCACTGTAAATAATATGCAGACTCGTCTATAAATATATAGTTTTTGGTGCGACAAATAGAAATGCACAATTTCATGACTAATTTGCTGAAAAATGACTGAACAATGTCAACAAAACACACAACTTTTGCATGCATCCTTCTGAGTCCTTTGCGTCCTGTGGGTCTGCCAGACCGTCCCTCCGTCAGTCCGTCCGTCAGTCGGTGGCTGTTTGTCTGAATATGTTGTTGCGCGTGCACAGGAAGTTGGCAACGCTTTGGGGCATGTTGGAATTTTCGGGTATCTAAAGAGAGAGAGAGAGGGGTAGAGGGGTGCGACGAAAGTGCGATATTGACAAAGCGTATGCCAGGCAAATTAAATATAATGGGGATCTACCCTATTTATACTGCCCCTCTGCCGCTGGCTCTCCTCTGCCCCTCCCTCTTTTGGAAAACCCGCTGAAAAGTAGCGCACAGAAAGAGAAAAGAAAGAGAGAGAGAGAGAAACAGTTGAAAAGACAATAAAAGAAGTAGAAAAGGAAAAAGTTGCAGCTTATGGAAAAGTTGCTCGTGTTTCCCCACTTGTTGTTGTGTTGTTTTGTTGCTTTTGTTGTTGGTTTTTTCGGGCTGCAAGCGTACAAACAAATATAGGAGTCCCGTCGCACAATGGTGGCTAAAGCCCAACTTTTTGATCGATTCGAAGGCACTGAATTGTCTTTATAAGCACGTACCCGTCGTCCCAGGAAGCGTGTGCGTGTGCGTGTGCGTGTGCGTGTGCAGACTTTGGTCCGAAGAGGCTTTCGAGAGGCGAGAAATTTCCTGTGGCTAGGGGCACAGGTTCAATTGTGCCCCGGACGAGTCTCAAGAGTGTACAAATAGACTACAAGTCCCTGTATAGGGGCTTAGTGAAAGGAAAACATACGTTTGTGGCACAGAAAATGATTTCAAGACGAAAAAGTAACTATTTTCGAACTATTTTGAAATTTAAAAATTAAGAATACATTTCGAAGCTGGATTTTTCAGTGGAAACTGTTTCTATTAAGAGAATTATATTATATTGTGGCCAAAGTATCATAGGGAGTAGTGCCAGCCAACCGATGGGTGCTGCTGCATGACGCATACATAGAAATGTAATGGAATTTCGCTTAGCTTTAGAGCAAAGAATGAATCATCTATCTATATCTAGTATCTATAATTCCATTTAACCACTTTCAATCAATGACATATGCACCTTACTGTCTATCATCTACTGGTTCCATCTTATCATCTATCATCTAAGCCCTATCGTCATTCTTTCTATGCAAGATCTATACAAAATACGGTAGAACCTGCCTACAACGAAGTTTTCTATACAAAGTATTTATTTCCAGTTCTATATTCTGTAAAATCCCCTTGAGATTCGATCGATGCCCATATTTCATATAAAAAATGTCGCTTTTCATGGCTACTGATTCATTCATTCATTCATTCACAGCTCAACACTTTGTTTCATCCATAAACCCCATATTTATTTATATTCTACATATCTTTTCTGCCCTCAATTAAGGGGATTCCTTCTCCAACAATGTCTTTCCCCTTTCTCAAAAGAAAAAACCTATAGCTTAAAGCCGATGAAATTCCTATACAACACGTAAGACTGTAGCGCAGATAATTGCAATTATTATTATTGTTTTGTTTTGTTCTCTCAATAAATATAAATTACTTATTCCGTACAGCAACAGCAACAGTTGTTGCCTGCCAGAATGGTGATTCAGAATCTATCTCTCGGGTCTCTGTGGCAGTCGGTAGTTACTCATGCAGCTGTTTGCTTGACCGGAGACGACACACATACTCGGGCTCGTACTCGGGCTGGTAATCGTAAAAAGAGAATAAATAGTAATCGACTAATTCGTAGAGCTGTTCGCTTGATTGACTCTCGAATGCGCTCTGGCGCTGGCTCTGGCGCTGGCTCTGGCTTTGGCTTTCTTTAGGAATTGTGTCAGGTTTTAGTCTATGTTCTAGATACTTTTTGTGTGGGTTGCTGGTGCATTTACTTGCGCTCATTGCAGTTTGGGTCTTTGATTTGGGTCATGATTCGGCCAGAGATAAGACCTTCCATATAAACAGAGAGGCGGAGACGTGGAGCGATAGAGCGTGCTCCGATTCACCTGCTATTCGGTCCAAAAGTTGCCCTGTCTCTGGCTCTCTGTTTGGGGAAATGTGTGTGGGGGCGATTAGATAAGGTTTATGTTGCTGTCAGGTTGCTCGGGGACAATGACAGAGAGTCCCTTATCATCACGCACACTCGCAATCGTTGATAATGGTCGCCGGGAGAGTCTTAGTGGGTCACGATTGTTGGGGATAGAGGAACGAATGTGCAACGAATGCAATTCGATACGAGACAAGTGCCATGTTGTTGGACATTAGCTAATTGGAAATGTAAAATAAATTTGCCAAACAAAAACACACAGAGCCACAATCTGGCTCTGATCTTTTGGCCATAAATTCAATTAAAATTTCATCAAAACATCAAAATAGCTGAAGAACATATATCATCTGTTTATCCATCTATAAAGTATATATATACATATATATCAGCTCTATCATTTATCATTTTCATGGCGTACACTAATCAATATTTGAATATGATTTTTCTAGTGCCATGAAGTGAGTGAGTGAATGATTGAGGGATGGATGAAATTATAATCAGTAATGAGAGAGGAGGTGGGTTTTGCTGATGGCCCCAGGGCGTGGCATTCCGTTGCAGTTTTCCCCTAATTAAATGTGCAGTTTTAATTAAATTTACATGACTGACTAAAGCACACAAATTGACACACGGATAGAAGGACACAAGGACTGACAGACAGCTGGATAGACAGGCAGATGGACCGACAGACAGATGGATAGATGGACACCCTCTGAATGGCTTATTGGCTTTGGGTTTTGGGTGTTTTTGGGGGGAAGGTTTTGGAGCCCAAAAAAATAATTGAAAATAATGTTTTTGTGCGTGGCGGCATTATAATTATTAATTATATCAAATCATAATGTATTTTGTAGACAGCTAATGAATCCCTGTACATAAAATCTACCCATAAATCCATCCACACATCACAAAAAAAAAAAGAAAAGAAAAACCAGTTGTTAAATAATAATAATTCAATGCTTTAAATACTGCAATCAAGATGTATTCACATTTGTGAATACATGAATAAATAGTCAATCAAATGAAATGTGCCGGCAGGGGAGCCAATAAAAGAGTGGGCAAGAGAAATGGCAAAACACAGGGAAAATTGTAGGAAAAAGAAATCAGAAAAAGAAATAAAACAAAGACAAAGATTTGAACGAATAAAAACATTGCCTAATGAATGAAATAATTGGATCTATTTTTGAAATAAATGATTCAATTGGAATAAAATTTATAAAAAGAAAACTAAAACAATTAATAAATATACTAAATGGTAAAAAATAATTATAGAAATATAATCAAATCTCAGACGATTAAAAAATAATCAGAAATATTTGTTTGACAAAATTTGAATGTAAATAAAATAAAAGACTGGCCAAATTAATTTTTCTTTCAATAAATCAAACCCGATTAGTAACACCCTCTCCCAGACCCACATGGGGCCTATTCTTTTCTTCTTTCTATAAAAAATTATAAATAAAACCCTAATTAAATCATAAAATTAGGAAAAACCCATCATAAAACCCAAAAATAAACCGATTCATCATCTTCTCCCTCTTCCAAGAACTTTTTCATCTCCCAAACCTCTCTCGAAGCCTAGTCAAAGATCTAAAGATCTCCACAAAAGTTCAGAGACGAGACTCACCTCAACAGACCCCTTCCATTCATTGGCCTTATAACATTTTCTTGGTATTAAAACACGGCCCCTGTCCCTGTCCCTGTGCCTGCCTCTGGCCCGGCGGCGGCTATCTCTTTCCATATATCTAAAATGCTAAAGTTTTTCTTCTCTTTTGTGATTTTTTAATTTTTGTATCTCACGGATACAACACAGCGCCAAAGCTGTTTTGTTGTTTGTTGGCCAGAGCACCATGGCTCACAAACCGGTTTCAATTCTGTTTTACTTATTTGTGCTTCTCCGCTTCTCTGCTTCTCCGCCTCTCGTTTTCCTGCTCGGACTCTGACTCTGACTCTGACTTCGACTCAGTTCCAACTAGTTTCCATTTTTGTTCATTATTACTTACTGTTTTTATTTTTTATTTTTATTTCTCAACATTTCTACAAGTATTTCTTTTGAGCATACCCCTTGATAATTGCTTAGGCGAGGGGTATGCTGGAATTTTGTGTGTTAATGGTAGAGGGAAGTGCTTCGAAGAGGATAAAGTATATCCATCAATATCTAAGATATGAAAGATCTTTCCCAGCTACAGCCCAGCATCAACTTCAAGTGATGTGCATACTTTTATGACTGACTTTGTATCTAATTACACCATTTTTATAGATATGAAGCTCTGCTTTGGTTTGATTAGAGATAAACCTAGTATCTATCTGTCTAACATTTAAATTTCAAAGCCAGGATCAAGAATTATCAAGCTCTGGCTCTAAAACCAGTAAAAGACAGGCTCTTTAGATACAAAAACAAGTTGCCAGGGTTCCAATAGGTGCCAGAGCTACTTTAGTGAACAGATCTCCCAGGCAGATCCCAAGCATCCAGTTATAGATCCCCAGAAAGAGGTACCTTCAAGGTCTAAACATTCTTCCTCATTCTTCATTCTTTTTTCCTACTGATTTGCCACAAATGTTCTCTCTCTCTCGCTCTCTGCTTTTTGGGTCTCTTTCAAGCGTAAAAACCAAAGCACGCACACATGCGCAATGTGCGAGCAGTATCTCTCTGTGTGTGTGTGTGTCTATGTGTGTGTGTGTTAATATTTTTAACTGTTATTATGCTATTTGTGGCTCTCTGTTCTACATTATTGCCTTTCATTTTGTGGCCGGCTCTCTTCTGCCGTTTGTTGCTCATTTCTCGTCGTCGTCGTCGTCGTCGTTTCTTTTTTGTTGGATTGTTTGTTCAATGGGGTGTTGGTCGACTGCTGGCAGAGACTGTAGCCAGCAGAGTCGTCCGTGTCTCTGTGTGTGTCTGTGTGTGTGTGAGGGAGAGCGAATTGTTAAAGTTAATTATTTTATATTTGTATTGCCAGCACGTTGTATTTGCTCAACTTTTCTTGTTGTTGTTGTATTTTCCGTGTGGTTCGCTTCTTGCTGTTTGACTTTTGATGAAAAGAAAAAAAAAAAACGAAAAACCAAAAAAGAAGCTGAAAAAAAGTCTTTTGGGAGGCTATTGGCCCGTTGGCTTGGTAATTGACAGTTTCGTTTCAGGTTCTAGAGGCTATGACCTATTTTACGGTACCTATTTTTTAGAGCCAGAGCCAGAACCTTGGGCGTGGCACGGCAGAGATCGTCGTGGCGTTCCTGCTCCGTGAGAGTCCAATATTTGCACGCACTTGTGCCCCGTGTATCGTATAATTAAGCGACCCTTGCAGCAGGGCGGGGGGTGCTAATGAACCACACCCAGCCCCATGCGGGGCGGGGGGAAAGTGTTGTGTGTGGACCGAGTGTACACTGTACACCATAAATGTATGTCTAAATTTGTTGTTGCTGAGCCAATTATAGAGCCTGGACAGGGACTGGGACTGGGACTGGGACTGGGGAGAGAGATGACATGACACGAGAAGGCTCGTTATACCTGCATTGTTGGTTTCACCGGAGGTTGGAGAACCACCTACAAAAATAGACAATTTAGCACTTGGCTACAGAGGGTCCAGGGTCCAGGGACCAGGGTGTTTCTACACCTTGGACATACGCAAACATTTGCCTTGTTCCAGTTCCTGTTTGCGTTCCCGTTTCCGTTCCAATCTCTGCCATCTCACTGAAAACTGTTTAATTTGATAAATGTCCCCAACATGTTCGTGCAACAAAACAGTTGTCGGGCCGGGCTGCCACATGGCATTCCCCCCTTTTTGTGGCCAGTGTGTCATTTACTCATTTATTGGCCCACAGACAATGGCTTTGGGTTTCTGGCCGTTGTCAATCTCTTGTTCATTAGGCGGACAACCAACAAGATTGAGTGACTGACTCGACTCGACTCGACCGAGATTACGATTGATGTTAGCATATTATCATGTCAATTCGAATGCTATTCGAAAATTATGACAGCCAGCGAGCAGGGAGTCAGTCCTTCCTCGATGCTAATTCCATTTGATTGGATCTAGAGTGTTCTTCGAGAAGTTGGCCGGAACGAAGGTAGGAATGATTTAGTAGGGCATTACGACTATGGTTTGCCTGGGGTTTGGATAACTTTTTCTACGAAAACACTAAAAATCAGCGAAAAATAAATAGTTTTAGTGGAAAAAGTTTACGCCTACCCTACATGGTATATAAAAGTATCTTATCTTCATTAAATCTGAATGATTTTTGGCAAATATATAGATAAACGCTTTATCTTTCTATCCATCAAATTTGAGCTTCAAAATTGTGTACTCCAGAATGGAAGAAATATACGAGTATGTGAAAAATCATTAAAACTTGATAAATTTTAGCAAATAGGTAGATACAACCTCTATCTTTATATTTATGAAAGATTAACTTCATAACTCCGAAATTGTAGACACCACAATAAAGGAAACAATTTTTAATCCACAAAAAAGTATCCTCAAAAAGGAAAAATGTCTTAAACTATCTTTTCTTGCCTCAAATAAATTTTGGGAGCACAAGAAAATATCAAGAATTGTCAAACCTCTAGGGTCTTCTACCTCCTGCGACTACCTACCCAAAATACCCTGTAAAACCGGCTATAAAAAGCCCTAAAAGCCAAAGAAAACGGCCTATTTATACGTCGTGCGTGACTAAACCAATAGTCAGAGCCCAGACCCCACCAGACCCCCGTTCATTAGACCCAAAAAGTGAAAAGCTTTGGCCATAAAACTGCCTGTCGCTCTCGCTTTATCCAAGGGGAAAAAAAAGGTACAAAAAGTACATAGAATTAAAATTAAATTTAAATAAATTTCACAACTCACGCACTTCTCTGGGGAGTTTCCCCACCCCACCCCCACGCCCTCTCTCTCACACTCTCACTCTTTCTCCACCCGGCCCTGCCTTTCTCTGTGAGTATTTCTATTGGTTGATGTTGGTCTTTTTTTTTAGGCTATATTTTTGTGTTTTATACGTAATTACTTTCTAAGTGAGCGTGAGTGAGTGCGTGAGTCAGACGGCAAAAGTTTTTCACTTTATGGCATTTAATTTTGCAGAAAAATAAACTTGCTGAAAAAAGGGCTTGCCAAGACGGAGAGCCAGAGAAGAGAGCAGGAGAGAAGAGTGGACTGAGAAAGTTGTTTGTACTAGTCGGCCCTGCCCTTGCTGCCCGCCCCCTTGGGGTCTTAGTCACGCCTGTTAACTTATCGCTGGAAATGAATATATTTCCTCCGCCGCTGGCGACTTTATTCGCGTCTAGTCTAGGCCCAAACACCCCGCCACTGATAGTGACACCCCCCCTCCCCCCACTGGGGGGGACTGGTGTTTTCTGCGGGATTTATCAGTCAGCGACTTGGCTTTTGTATAAATTCCATTCTTTTTATTTGCCACTTGGCCACGTTTTTGGCCTGGCAACGCAACTAAATGAAAAACTTCTTCCTCGGGGCCACCAACACAAAAAAAAAAAAACAGAAAAACAACAACAGAAGAAGAAAAAGTTCAAGTTTGTCGTTAAAGAAGGAAAATCCAAGTGAAAACCAGGGCAAAACTTTTCAGTGATGGATGGAACAGGAGAGCATTACAGTACAGTAGTTGTGGCCAAGAAAACAGTTTAGGGCCCAGAGAGCTCTACAGGCAATTAAATATTATGGTCAAGTTATCTTCCACAGAGGCCTGTAGATTATTTGTGTGCCTGGGTGTCATAATATTGATAAGAATTGTTATATTTATAGCCAGTAATTCCAAGATTAAAAAGTTTGAGGTGCCAAGGGAAATGTTATGAAATTTATGGAAAATTCTTTAGAGATATTTAATTTTTAAAAAAAAAAAATTCATTCTAAACGATTATTTTTATCGATGCAATGCATATCGCAGAAATTCCCTAAAAACTGCCACAAAAACCCTTTTTGAAATGAATGAAAAATCATTAAAATTCTACTCTCTCTCTCCCTCTCCCTCTCTCTAATTCCCTGACATTAATGGCTTGCATAGACCCCCTCCGGCCCACATTTATGATTTTCATTGATGCCTCAATTAAGCCCAAAATCCATAAACATATTTTTGTGATATTTTTCCAACATTTTTCATTATTATCATTGCCATAATTTAGTAACAAATGCGGCAGAATCTAATTATTGAGGTAAATCTAGAATGATTTTTGTGTGGAATTTTCCACTCCATAGATGTACAATAATTTCCACACTTAATTTAATTATGAAAATCCCATTTTTCACTTAAATATACATAATGCATGAGACCGCTGCAGGGGGGGTGGCGGGGCGGCGCATTGGTTATATTTTTATCATATTACAAACATAAAATAATAGTAATAATAATAAAAATGATTACAGCAATCAAATTAGCACAGGACTTTTGGCACAGTTAATAGAACAAATGATATTCACAATCAATTCCAAAGGGGGTCCATTGGGGGTTTATTTGGAGAGTTTTTTATTGCTTGAACAGCACTTTATATTCATTTTCCATTTATTTAGTTGGCAAACATTTGAATTACTCCCATTTCTATGGCAGGTAAAAGTTTATTTTAAAATTTGTGCTTTAAAAATTTTGTGATGATCGTGAAAACTTTTTGCTGACACTGTGTTTCTGTGTGTTTTTTTGGGTGTCCAAAAAGGTGAAAGTTGTTTCTGCTTTTGTCTATTTTTTGTGTGTTTAATTATCGCCTCTTTCCAGGTTTTGTTGCTGCCACTCTTGACTTTTTTAATTACTAAATTAAATGCGGAAATTAGAAAGATGGAAAGGCAGAAATATGAGAACATTTCATTTCATTTGCTGTGGCTTTTTGATATTCTCGGGTGAAAGTCTCTCTTTCTCTCTCTGTCTCTCTCTGTCTGCTTCCGGCAAAGTTTTTGAAGGGCGTTGAAAATGAAAATTTGTCATGTTTGTGGTTTAAAGTGTGAGAACTGGAGACACGGAGACAACGAGAGAGAGATCTAATTTGGGGCAACTTTTGTAGGAAATGGTTATGCATTTTATCAGCGCTCATTAGATGACAGAATGGGGCACACAAATTCAATGAAATATACAATAAAATATTAATAAATCGATTTTCAAATTGAAAATTCTTTACTCGGGGAAGATAAGAGTTTGACAACCCATTTCCCATACTTTATAATACACTTAAGGGACGAATGGTATCAAAAAGCCAAATTGGGAGTAAAGATCTTGAAAATTCCCCCATTCCCTGTGCTCATAGCCTCTTGGGTATACGCGTAATCTCTTAAACCCTTTTATTTGTATTTTCTATACAATTTTGATGGCTTGGGATTACAAAATCTTAAATTTCATTTGCCAAGCTCTTTTCCCATTGGGTTTCGTATATTTCCTTATCAAAACTATAATGTATTTTCCCCAAAAACAAGCACCAAATTTGAGCATAAATCAATTTCCCTTAAAGTTTGGCTGCTTTCTGATTCCCAAGTGCCTAAGAAATCTAGTTCAGGCCCTGCTCCAAGCCCCCCCACACCCCATCCAAGCCCCCCACTTGACTTAATTACAGGCTTGTGCTGCAGCCTCCCAGCCTCTCATTTCAAGGTTGATCAGAAACTGTTGCCCAAGCCCGTGCCCGTCCATGCCCATGCCCGTGCCCCTCCTTCTGCAATATGCTCTTAAGCAATCTCGTTTCTCGTTTCTCGTTTGGCTTAACTGCATTTCAATCTGTGTTCTCTGTTTTTCTCTGTGTTGTGCTGCACTCCACAAGTTGTCTTCGGCGGAACAGATGACTCCGTAAATGGTTTACAACTTTGTCGCCTAACTAACTTAAATCCGGATAAAGTGAAAGGCCAAGTAGAACTGGGACCAACTGACCCCTGCTGCTGCTGCTGCTGCCGCTGCTGTAAAGTGTCTAAATTGAATTTGGTGTTGCACTTAGGCGCTCGCTCGTCCAGGGGGCAGGCAGGCACTGCAGTAATCGCACTGAAAGTGACAAAAGCAACAGTACGGGTGGCGGGGGCAGGGGCAGCGACTGCTACTTGAAGGCAACACCAGGAGCTGCTGCACAAATAACAACAATAACAATTCGCGTAGAAGAACAACTTGGAAATGCAGAAAAACAAAGATTTTGGGGGTATCGAAGCGGTGGATACTCTGGCAAAACCATCAAGATCTTTGAAGAGGCAAAAAAACCAACAAGATCTTTATTTGAAGACATGGGCTATAACTATGATGATCTTGGGGTTGGATATGGGATATAACCCATACATTTCTTTCATTTCTTACGTTTCTATAGACTATCCATAGAAATGCTTTAGTTTTTCCTAGATCTAGATGTTTTTTCACACATTTCTGGATGATCTAGGGATCCAATTTTAGGTTCTTCAACGTTTATGAAGCTTACAGGTCCCTGAAAAGTTTTCATTCAGTTAGATTCCCGATTGAGGGACAATTTTGCATTGAAATATAGTGAGAAAAGCAATATATTTCCTTCCTTCCTCCTTCTTCCTTTCCCAACCTCATCGGAAAACCTCAATACCTTCGCTTTCCGCCCAAAAGAGTATCGTAAAACCCCTGGAAACTGCAGCTGTAAATCGTTTTTTGCAACAAGAACAGCTTCAACGACTACAAATACTCGTACACTCGTTGTGGTACTCACGAATCGACCCACTTTTGTGTGTGCCGGCAACGACGACGACGACTGGGTCAAGCGACTGGCAGGGCAGGCCTTTTGTGTCAGCGATAAGCAGCAACAACAACAACTGGCACTGGAACTGCAACCGATTCCGAGTCGAGTCCAATTTGGGCCCAGAAGTGGTTCTGTATTCTACTGCCTTTCCATTCCAGTCTGTCACGCCCATAAAAATACCCGGGCATCGAAAATAAGTCCATGAATAAAAAATGCGGTCGTTAGGCAAATTAGCGGTTTTCGGTGTTGGGGGTTCGTGCAATAATTACAATATTGTGCCACAGCTGTGGTGTAATATCCAAAAAACGCAAAAAAACAAAAGCCTCCAAACATGATCACTGGCGCCCTGTGACGTTCCTAAGTGCAAAATAATTGCAATTCTGTGGAAATGAGTGTTCGTCTGACATTGAATACCCTTTCCTCTTTTTATGAATGAATCGTGGCGGCTGCTGTGGCGTGAGTCACTTCTAATACGAGTGCCCCTCCCCCCGATTCGCGCTAATTGAAAATGATTCACCGAAGAGTGGGCCCCCCTGCCCCGCCTGCCTCCCTCTCTAATCAAACTGCTGCTTTCGGGCTTCGATTTTCCCCAGACTTTCCTCCTTGCCGCTGTGTGGATTTAGGCTTCGGAGGAAGGGAGGTTTTCCCCCCGATTGAATTCGTTCGTGCATTGCGTTTTTGTCTATGAAAATCGACAGCAATGCGGCTGAGAGCCAGGCCGAATAGAACATTTCTAGGCGGAATCGCCTGGGAGACTATCTGATGGATTAGTGACAGACATTTAAAGTGAAACAAATTGAAGAGAAAATCATGTGCTGACACGTGAAGGGGAAGCTGAATGAATGAATGAATGAATGGATAAATGAACGATTTTTTTATAGAGTTTCTGCTTAAAAAATTCACATTTTTACATACATATTTTATAAGATTTTACACAATTCCTTCTGTTGCCAAAATCCTCCTCAAAATTCTTCTACTCCCCCTTGAAATTCCACAAACTAATTCCCATATTTTGTCCTCCTTTTTCTTCCAGGTAAGCCCCAACAAAATGATCCACATTCCATGCCCTCCATCTCTTGAGGCAATGAACCCACGATACGATCGATCTCACGCCAGTTCCCACCCGAAAATCGATGGGTATCTGAAGCGAAAGTTCTGGGGGGCAGCAGCAGGCATTTTGAATGCCAGGCACGTCACCGAGCAACGCACGGGAGCCACCGATAAATGTCACTTGTTCAGGCTGCCGGAAAAACTATTAAAAAAGAATTATCACCTTCTTGAAAATGTCATCGTCGGGGCAGGGGTCGGTCTTCGAGTGGAAGACAAGACACCAGACCACGGACCACGGACCATGAAGCGCAAACAAACCGACAGCCGACAACCGACAAAAAAGAAAGTCGCTGTCACAATTTGTAAATAGAAAAAAAGCAGGCCTCTAAAAAAAGGCAGAAAAAAAAGCGGAAGCAGAGTGTAAACAAAAGCGTGGAAAACGTTTTTCTTTCGTTTACAACTCTTCTTTTCTTTTCTTTTCTTTTGTTTTCTTTTCTGTCGTTTTTTGGGCTATTTTCATATTTAATTTCAAAGATTGTTTAGGCGTTGACAGCCTCTCAAATGAACGCCTGTTGACAGCTGTTGCATCGCTCCGAAGGGGAACGTTTGGCATTGAAACAGAGGCTCCAGAGCGTAGCGGAATGGAACGCCACTCTTGTTTATGCCAGAAAGAGCTCTCGATGTCTCGATGGCAAGGTAGAGTTTATGTTTTTGCCTTCTTTTGAGTACGAGTCTTTCCTGATCTCAAGAGTTCATCTGTTTGCCCTCCAATTGGAATCCCTGGCAATGAAACACAACTTTTGTTTACCTCTGGCAATGCCAGAGACCCAGAGAGCAGGCGAGTGTAGTGAGAAATCTAAACAAACCGAAACTCTCCCTCTTTTTCGAGAATAGTTCTAGAATTCCTGGGGTGTGCGTGGCGTGTGTGAGGCCCGGCCTGCCGGCAGACAGTCATAAAAATCGTATGGTTTTTCCAGTGATTTTCATTAACACGAAAACGAAAACGAAAAGGCAAGGCGAAGGCTAGGCTGAGGTGCAATTAACACCTCCCCCAGGGATCCCAGGTGGAATCCACACAATTGAATGTGTGGTGTATGGAGTATCCCTCTCTCTCCCAAGTAGTATCCGGACAATCAAAAACCCCTCCCCTACCCTCTGACAGAGCACGTGTTCTGGAACCAAGTGCCTGGTGGGGGGGGGAGGGACCTGCCAATTGCAATCCGATTACGTTTCACGAATCAACCTGCAATCAAGTAAAAACTACACCAAATGTCATTGGCCTCGCATGAACTTCATGAATTTCCCCCCAGGCCTTTTTGCTAGCCATAGTTTTCCCGGCAATTTCCCCCGCCCCACACCCCGCCCCCGACCGCTCTTCACGCTCTACTGTTTCCCTGGTGCGCTTTCATCAAATTGTTTTCCGGCTTTTGTTTTCGTTTTTTTTTTCTTTACGTTTCATTTCGTTTTTGCGCTGCGGTTTTTTGTACCTTTAAGTACCTTTTTCTGGGTACCCATTCTGGGGGCGGGGGGGTGCTCTGTTGGGGGCGTGGCAGCTAAAACTTTAACCGAAAATATTGTGCAATTTCATTGTTATTTGGGGAAAAGGGAAACGACAAGGGGAAGGGCAGGGAAAAGGGCAAAAGCCCTGTCCAAAATTCAATTAAAGTTCTAACAATAGGAAAATATATCGTATCGTAACGTAACGCAGCGCAACGCAACGTAACGGACTACAGACTAAAGTCAAACTAATTGAATTTCGAATGTATAGCAATTGTGGTTATAGATTGGGGTTAAGAGGTGGTTTTTCTGTGGGTGGCAGGGCGGTGGGGTGGCCAGGAGATGGATCTGGTCCTGATTTGTGGGCTTGGGCTTTGGTCATGACAAATCAATTGACTTGCAACCAAATGGAATCAAATGTTTTGCGGCTCCAAAACCAAAATCCGCAAATGTTTTTTTCGTCGGTGTGTGACATCCCCCTCTCCAGGGGGTGGCAAGGGGGAAGAACAAATCCGCAAAATACGACTACATTCGCAATAGAGAGATTTAGAATCGCAGTTGATTTTGGTGGGGGTTCGGTGCCACAATCTGTTGCACACATGATTTCATTTTTATTTCCTATTAAAAACACATAAAAATCACAAAAACACACAAATACTCGTAGCAGAGAGCCAGAGACCAAACAACACACAGGAAAACATAGAAATAAATATCAGAAATTCGACCAGCACATACTCGTACCGTCTATATGGATATCAGAGTAACAAAAGTCGTGCGGCAGGAAGGGAATTTTTGGGGATTATTTGGTTTAATTTTTATTGGGTTAGTGGTCACACGGGTCATGGGTCATCGGGAATATGTAGAGATTTTTGCATTGCAATGGGTTTATTACGGGGGAATTTTCCATTTTGTGTGTGCCTGGAGTCGGGGTCTTAAAGTCAATAAAAGTTTAAATGGCGTTTAAATGGTGCTGGAAAAGTTTATTGGGGATGCAAATTAGTGAGTAAAAGTTTGAGATTATTATAGTTATTTGTGTAATAGAGAAAAAGAGAAAGACAGCAGCAGAAACAGCCGCCAAGCATAGTCCTTAAGAACCTAGCTGCTAAAACCGCACCAAAAAATGTACATCAGAGTTGCTAAAAGCGCGTGAAAAAGTTTACCACGCGTTTTTAAACGAATAAAATGGAAGCTTTCAAAAACGCGCGCAACAGTGCTCAAAGCGTTTTTAAACGTTTCAAATGCGTAAAGTCGTTACTAAACGAGGGCAGAGAGAAGGAAGGAAACAGAGACACAGTTACAGGGGATGGCTGCTAATAACGGTTTTAAACGTCTCAAAACAAAGCTGCTAAAAACGCTTCCAAATGAGGACCAAGCGGTTTTAAACGTCTCAAAATAAAGCTGCTAAAAACGCCTCCATATGAAGACCAAGCGGTTTTAAACGTCTCGAAATAACGCTGCTAAAAACGCCTCCAAATGAAGACCAAGCGGTTTTAAACGTCTTTTGTTTATCCCAGCTGCTAAAAACTCGCGTATATGAGTAAAATACCCTTAAAAGCGTTTAAATGCGCCAAGATATATTTTATTTTGTTGATATTTCATTGGTTGATCTTTTCCATGGATTTTATGGTGAAAAGGTGTCCCAAAATTGAGAATTTTATATAGCTTAACCCTGAAAACGGCACCGATCCAGGTTCCAATCAGGGATTCAATGCTTTTTTGTATGGACTATCAATTATTACTTCTCTAAATATTCATTACAGATTTCATAAGTATCTTTCATCAGTGGCCCAGAGATTGCAGCCCTCCCTTCCTCCAGTCGTCTCATCTGTGATCATTTTTCATGATTGATCCCAACACTTTTCCAATGATAATCTCTGCAGCATGCAGCCATGCCATGCCCCCTCTTCCTATAAATAGCACAAAAAAACAAAAACATCGAAAATCGAAGTATTCCAAATGCCAGACGGTTTTTCCCCACGTATCGTAGAGCAATTTAAGCTCTTCTTCTTTTCTCTTTATAGATCTCTGCTTATGGATCTATAGTTTCGATTGTGTAAACACTTCAGAGGCAGAGGCAGAGGCAGAGACAGAGGCAGACAGTTCCCATCTTGCAGTCTTTTGTCTGCAGTCGGTTCCCCTCTGGGGCAGCCCCTTTTGTGCCTCTGCCCCTTTCATTATTCTTCATTATTCTTGTATTTTGATCGGGGAGACCCCTGTTTAATTGTCAGAAATAATATTTATAGGGAAAAATGGAACACCAGAGCATCGGAGCATTGGATCATTGGAAACAAAGCTTCTGCTTCCGAAGAATAAGAAGTGTTCTTGAGGAATGCCAATTGCCGGTTGTACATCTGTGGCACTGGCACTTCAGCATCCCAGACAAGTGCTGCAGCTTTAGAGAGAGTGGAGAGGGGATTGTATCTGTCAGATACATCTGTGGCTGCAGCAATTCATAGCTTTACTAATTAGTCATCTACTAGGGGGACTACTTGACTTTCTCTCTCTCTCTCTCTCTCGCGCTCTCGGTCTTCTTTTTTAGGGGGCGTTGCATAAATCTCTAATGCGGGGCGTGGCAATTGTGACAATTGTATCTCTGAGATATCCACGCCCCCCGTCTATCTTATCTGTAACTCTTTTTGATGGTTCCTCCGGATACAGGGCTCCCTCCAACTGTTCGACATTCTCCAATCGTTAGCTATCCATTCTGTGTGCCACATCTCTCCCATTCATTCTCATTCCCGTTCCCCCGCCTCTGCCCTGATTCTGTGGCATGTTTCATTTGGCATGTGCGGCATACAGCAGCAGCAGCGGCACACAAGTGCCTTTCTCTCTCAAGTGGCAGTGCAGTGTGGCAGGCAGTGTGCTGTTTGTTTGTTCTTTTTGTTTATGTGTGCATCTTTGTCGCTGTGGCAGTTCCTGTCCCTGTCCCTGTCCCTGTCCCTTTTTCTGTGGCTGCCACAAGCTCTCCGCTCGGCTCGGCGCTGGCTTCTGGTTTTGCATTCCATTCCCTTGCCTTTTGTTTATCTATCAATGACGACTGACAAGAAACATGCAACATGCAACAACAAGTATTATATGTAGGTGCAACACAATGGAACTTCCTTCAATTCTTATGGCATCTGCGGTTTGTCTCCACTTCATTTTCCCTCCTCTATTCTCCTCCTTTTTCTTTACTCCGATTGTTTATTCGATTTCGCTTTTGGTTCTGTCTCTTTCTTTTTCTCTTTCGTTTTCGTAATGAAAATGTTTATAAAATATTTCCGTTTTGATTTGACAAGGCGTTGATTGAAATGGGTTAAGGCATTTCATTCATTAGCCTTTTTGCTTGAACGGCAATGAATGAAGGCAGTGAATGGTACAAAAGATTGCTAGATTGAATGGAAAAAGGCAGTGATGAGTGATGGTTGGGTAAGAGTGGCCTAAAGATGTATCTTAGGCCTGAAATGTGCCACTAGATACTTAAAATTAGTACACCAAGAGATTCGCTTCTGAAATATCTTTTTTCTATAAATTTTCTTCTTATAAAACCCCTCCAAAACCCATTGGTTAATTAACAAACGTGATATGTGGCTTCTGGGCCCACCGTTAGGGTTCGCTGAAAGATCTCCTCAATGACACAGGCATTCCCATGGCTGCATGGCTACTTATCTGAAACGAAGTCAATGCCTCATCAAATCTAAAGCCCCCACACCCGAAATATTGCCCTCTCATCTCCGAAAACATTGGAAATTTTGGTAAAGCATAACAACAACAATAGTCCGAGTATCTGCAGGGCTGCAAATGTTTTTCCAAACTCGAAATTTCCCACAGAAACCACATTTCAGTTTTTTATTTATGTTTTTTTGTTTCGGTCAATCATTTAAATATTCCCCCTTTTATTTTTGGATCCCCTTCTTAACCCTGAACGAAAAAAAATGCTCATGCAAATTAAGTTTATATTTTTCTCAACTTTTTCTGGAAGCTGCACAGAAAAAGTTAATTGTTTTAAGGGGAAACGGAAACAGCAAGAAAAACCATACAAATTTCTGTATAATAATTATGTGAAAAACGGAAGGAAAAACAGCAAAAAACACAAAAACCGAAACTGAATTAATTATTAGGAAAAATACACAAAAACGTGAGTCTCCACCGAAAAGAAAAGAAAGGGAAAAAAAGAGAAGAGGAGGTCGCTAGAACTAACAATTATGAAAGGTTTTTCCACTTTTCCTACTGCTTGTCGGCAATGAAAGTTGGGCTAAAAATGTTAAAAGGTTAAAAAATATAGTAAATAAAATATAAAAAAATAAATGACTCTTTTCCAGTGAGTCTGAATGATTTTTGAAGGTCAATTTTAATCACAATCGAATAATTCTAACGCCCAAAATTAAGAAAATATTATCCCCCTGTGCTCTCTCCCATTGAGTCTGAGCAGTTTCTCTCCTCAAGAACCCCCAATTATAGGCCCGATCTGTCTGTCTTTGGCTCTGTCGTCTCTCTGACACTTTTTCTGTACATTTCAATTGACAGAAAAATTTAATTAAATTGTTTGACTTGAATTATTTGTGAGTAGGCGTTTCAAGCAATTAAACCTGTATTCAAGGTGGAACCAAAATGCTTAGAGAGTTACCCAAAAAAAAAACCCGACAATTTCCTGCAATTTTCAAGCTCTTTTTCCTCTTTTTCTCTCTCTTTATTTTTCTTGTATTTTTCCAGTAATTTTTACGTGTGTTCGTGTTTGCGTATCTTTTGCTCCAATGAAGTTTTGTTGTGCAAAAAAAAAAAAAAAACAAAGAAGAAACAATTACACATAGAGTGGGAGAGAGAGAGGGAGAGAATGGATCTCCTTCTACATATGTGTGCTGTGTGCCGTGCAACTTTTTCTCAGTTTTCCATCGTTGTTTCGCTTTGCTTTAACGTTGCTTTTGTAATTGCAACATAATTCGCTATTACATGCTTCTTTTTTGTTGCTGCTTTTGTTGCTGCTTTTGTTCAGAGTTTTGTGGGTCTCTGGGTCTCGCAGCTGTTGCCCCAACGAGTGCTCGTCGTCGTTTTGGGGCAAGTGTACTCTGTAGAGACAATTACCAGCAATTAGAAACGAATTGCTTGAACACAAAAAAAGAACAACAAAATTATTCGCATAACAGGAAATACTAGATACAACAACAACAGATACAAGATACAGCTGAAGATACAGCAGAAGATACAACTCTTGGCAAAAGTTCATTTGAAAAGTTTTGAAGCACAGCACCAGACACGAGTCTTAATCAATTTTTGAAGAGAATTTCTTGATGAGTTTCCACACACTTTCCAGGGGGGAGGGGGGCAACTCATTAAAGGAAATTTTGTACATTTTCCATGCCAATGATTTATTCATAGAAATAACCACAAAAAGGTACCTAGAAAGGCCACTTTTCGGGTATCAAAAAGGAGGACCCTTACATAAATTCTGCTTTTGTTTGAAGGCTGGAAAAACTATCTGGGAAACAAAAGATATTTCTACAGGGAAATCCTAATTTCCCTTCGTCTCTCTGCAGCAACCTTAATTAGTTACAAATTTTAGTATGCCACACGGGCTGGACCCCCAATTGTACAACCGTAACTGCATTTGTATCTCTGACACTCTCCAGAGAGAGGCCTGGCTATAGATACAGATACAGGATGTATATGGAGATGCCGGCTAAATGGCAATTCGTGTTTTGCGGCACATATGTGCCCCCCGAACGAACAACAAGTGAAACATTGTTCCCTCAGTTTTAGCAGGGACGTATTTTATTTTCTTTTTTTGGTTTCATTCCTGTTGCATTTTTAACATTTTGCTGCTGGACGTGTGCACAGGCTTTTTGCACAGACTGTTGTTCGTAAAGGGCTGCTGTTCTGTACACAAATTACTGCTGCCCCCGTGCCCCTGCCCCTCTGCTGCTCCTGTGGCAGGTTGCTCTTGTAGCATTTGTTGCTCTTGTTGTTGCTCTTGTTGCTGCTGCTTTTGTTGTGTATGAAAACGTAATTAACAACATTTTCCTGTAATTTTTTGTAACTTTTCCAGAGAGGGCCAACTGCCAACGCAAAATGGCATAACTTATGGCCTCGTTTGTGCTCTAAAGTTTTTTTAAACAGGGTAGAGAAGGGAGTATAAAAGGATGTAGTGGATGTGACAGTCAGAAGGTAGTCAAAAATCTAGAGAAAGATGGCCGTAATGGTTGCAGAACTGCCTTCCTTTACAAACCACTATTTTCCCCAAAAAATGAACCCAATCGAATGATTCTAGCAGTCGGAATGATGGACACAAGTTCCCATTAGTAAATTTCTCTCTCCCAGTGGGTCTGAGCACAAGAAAAAGCTTGTAAATCAACAAACACCTGCCACATCCACATTTTCCAAGCCTCAAGGCTACTTTCAGCAAACATCCTGTTTAAAGGGTATCTCCTAGGCCTATACTCTTCTGGTCTAGCCGCCTTTCGCTTGTTTTTCTGCTATGCGTGGCCCCTGCCGACTCGACAATTAACTCACTTAAAATACTTTTACCCTAGAGTTGCATTTAATGATTAATTTTGCATATACTCGTGCCCGTTTTTTTTTTACGATGCCGCCTCCAACAAGGGACCGACGGCTTTGATTACCCAAAAATAGAAGGAATTAATAAAATTAATATATGGAATGGCCCATCAAAGTCAATTATTGCTGCGGCATGCGCGCCCCGCCATACAAATTGAGGAGGCCCCAACTATTTCCATGCTCAATTGATAGGTTCATGCCCCGCAGAAAAGAAAAGGGAACTTGCCACTTGAACTTTTTACCAGAAGCAGCAGCAGGGCAGGGAGGCAGGCAGGGAGGGTGGGGTGCGGTTCACAAATTTAAATGAATATGGAGATTCAGAGCAGAGCAGAGGCCGGACAACAACACGAATAAATACTTTTCAAGTGACTCAGGCTCTTTCTGTCGGGGATTATTGGGGGCTTATGCGAGGCCTCAAAAATTTAGCAAATTCTCAACAGTTTTTCCATTGAAAGAGCAAAGGATTTGGTTACGAAAGTAACAAGCTGTGGGGGGGCCTTTTACATGCTATTAATTGGCACAGGAACATTTATTATTTGCAAAGAGAATTGAAAAATTGTGGAAAATTGAGTGGGTCCCAGAAAAGCCCAGAAAAAGGTTGGAATTTATACGAAATATGATGTAAAAACGAGACATTGAGATGCCTGGTACTGCTAGGCCACACTGGGAGAGAGAGATTTGCAGGGAATTAGTGTTCTTTATGATGACTGTTGGTCTTATGCGATTCGTATCATTTTTGTTAGGAAGAGAGTTCCGTTTCTGGTTTTTCCAAAGATAATACTTAGGAAAACTAATGAACTTTTATAGAAATCAAAGCTCATTCCATGGGTTATAGATATGGCAAGATATTTAGCCCTTTTGGACATACAAAACGTATCCTATGAAGCACTTTAACTGCCACTTTTTCCCTGACTCGGAGGCCCTTTCAATGGCATCCATGTATCTCCCGAATTCGAATTCGAAATCTAATTCTTTGCCTCGTGCCTCGTGCCTCGTGCCTGGTGGCTCCTGTATCTCCTTTGCATAGCAAATGTATGCGCCCTGCTTTCGTATGCAAGACCATAATTATGCCTGTTTCCCATGTAATCCACATATGTTTAAATCTACATAATATATATATGTATATTTTTTAATGCCACTTGAAATACAAATTGCCTAGATCTCTGTCTGAATGGGGCACGGCACGCTTTAGGGGGGAGGGGGTGGGGGGGTTGTAGGGCATATGCGTAATTGTCTCAATTATTCACCAAAATGAGCCGCCATGCACCCACCACTCCATGGCCTGGCTGTGTGTGTGTGTGTGTTTGCTACTGATTTCATATGCGCCTTGTCTGCTTGCCCCCCTCTCTCCTTCCCGCATGCTTGCATTTGGGGCAAGAGCATGAGGAATCCGCGCGCGCGTCTGCAAATTACATTTGTATGCGTTTTGTGCACGCATTGCAATCGCTTGCATATAAATTGCGCCGCAAATGCAAAGCCACAACACAATTGTTGCCTTGCCTCCATGTGAGGCATGCACCATCGCACCACTGCACCACCACCACCACCACCACTATGCCCTGCCCCTTCCCCTCCGCCCCCCTGCGCCGTTAAGGCCCTCCCTTTAGGCAGTCATTAATGCGCTCGCCATGATGATGACTATCTTATGCTTATGCATGTTGACTTCAGCTTTGGCTCTGGCTTTGGCTTTGCTCTGGCTTGCTGCATATAGAGGGAGGCGCCGCCGTATCCCCCCATTCAAGGGGGACAAGATGTGGCAGGTTGTTGGCTTTAGGGCGGTTGGGGGGCTGCAAGAGGCAAGCAGTTGCTAGACGGCGCCTGTCCCACATTCTGGTTTACACTCAGCCAAAATTTAGGCACATTTCAGGGACACGAGCCGCGACAACAGAGGAAAATGTTTATAAATGTCGCTAAAAATCCTGCAAAATGTATCTCGAAGGCAACCCTTTCTTATATTCAAATCTTAAGCCCCCATTTTCCTCTCAGTGCATGCTCTGAGACGCTCGTCGGAATGCTGTTTGCCTGATGACTTGATGTTTGACTGTTGGGTCTCTCTCTCTCTCTCGATTTATTTGCCAGGCGGCGATTTACATGAAACATTTGCCACACAACAAGCCCCCCCGTGTGTCGCAGGCCCCCACCTATCTACGGGCACAATTAACTCGAGTTTTCCTTTCATTTGATGGCAATTTTCCACGACCGGCCACTGGCTGAGGACTGGCTACGGACTGGCCATTGGCCACGGGCCAAGTGGTTTTTGGCGGGTACTCTCTTTCGGGCCCAACTTGGAATCCATGTAATTAGTGCAGGCGCCCCCTCCCCTTCTGGCTGATTTTTGGCTGTTGATTGTTGCGCTACCCCTCCCAACCCCTCCCCAGCGGCCACTGCACTGCGGTTTGCTGTCAGATAATGACTTTTTGGGCTCGAAATTTATGAATTTTAGGCAATATCCGGTTTTGAATTTGTTTCTGTTTTAAATTGCAGACAATTGTCGGTAATTGAGGCAGACAGAGGCAGGGAATGCGCTTGATTTTGGTGTGTGTGATGGTAATTCAAGAAAAGTCTGGGATTAGGCAACTTTCAGATGGATTTCGGGGGAGCGGAAGGGAAAGGGAAAGGAATACATGGAAGACATGCCAAGCCAAAATGAGTGGGAAGAACTCTCTCTCTCTCTTACAGAGTGGCTTAGCTAGCTCTATCCTAGTGAATCCTGCGACTGAATGAATCACTGATTCAATGATTCATCCAAGAAATGATTCCACCATGCGGTTTTACCAAGAAAATTTTTTATAACTTTTTATTCCATGCATTTTAGAGGACAAAATAATTTTGAAATATATTTTTAATACATTTTGAATGTATTTTCAATATTTTGCAGTTGTGTTTCAGGTCTCATTGAAAGTATATTCAAGTATATTTTTCCCATGAAATGAAACACATTTCAGCTTCGAGGCGGTGGGTAGAAATATGTAGTTCAAGTCCATCAGTCAGTCCATTGCTTTTTAATTAATTGAATCCACAATAAAAAATATAAAAAATACTGCCAAATGCCACAAATAGCAAACATTTTCATTGCCGCCGCCGCCGGGGGCAAAAAAACAACAACAGATATTTCCGATGACAGTTGAAAATTATTAATAAACAATTAAATGCCAATTAAAAGCAACCGACAAACGCAGTGGCCAATGGCCAGTGCCTGACAAAACTTGTCAACGACTTTCACCTTCCACCTTCCACAGATACAGATACAGATACAAAAAAAAAAAACAAATAATACAAATAAATTTTGTGAATTTTATTTCTATGGAAAGGGTAGATTTTGAGGTCTGAAGTGTTAGATACCCTGTAGCCATAATAGATGTGGTTGAATCCCGATGAATTTCGTCGTTTGGGTGCTGAAAAGTGCCTTAAATAATTGTCTAAAAGTTGGTTGGAATATCTTTAAGAACCAACGACTTATAAAGATTACAAGTTGCGGGTGCTGACATAATTTTGCCCAAAAGTAGCAAGACGAGGCACATATGTTTCAAATGGAGTGTATACATTGAAGGGACAAGAGATTAACGTCCTAAAACCAATACAGATAGAGGTCTGAAAGGTTAGATACCCTGTAACCATAGAAGATGTGGTTGGATCCCGATGAATTTCGTCATTTGGGTGCTAAAAAGTGCTTTAAATCATTGTCTAAAAGTTGGTTGGAATACCTTGAAGAACCAAGGAGTTATAGACCCCAAAAGATAGTGATTCTGACAGAAAATTCCATAAATTATATACTCAAAAGAGCTGCCATCTCTACAATACCCTCTTCCCTGGTTTTATTAAAAACTTGTCAACTGAAAAGCGAAAAATACTTTCGCCAGATGAATTAATCACTGCCATGCCACATGCCCCACCACCCAGCAGCGGGGGCGGGGGGCCTCTGGTGAGCATGCAATTTGCATGTAGCCACCGCCAGGTGGTGCCGCAATCAATCTAATTACTGTCAATTTGTGGAAAACAGCGCAGAGATGATGGACACCCCGCGGAGTAGTAGCAAAAAACTCGCGGGTTCGCACTTCAATTAGGACTGACCAGCAGCACACTCCATAGACCCCATGGATCCCCCTCCCCTTTCAGTGGGAGTGCAACGCACTTTGGGAGCTTGGAAAACTGAAAACTGGAAAACTGGTAAACTGAAAAAGGCTGTCAACTAAAATGGAAAGCTAACATCAATTATGCAGCGAGACGTAGTCGCGGCAGAGTCCACTCTTGGACTCTTGGACACTCGGCTCTTGCCAGTTGGCAATTAATTTATGAGCTCACTGAGCATCGGATGAGAGGATGAGAGCCTGTCTGTGGCTGGGGCTCAAAGCCGGGCTTAGCTTTCACATCTGGCCGTAGATAGGACCTGAGCCAGAAGTCCTACTCTCTCTCTCTATCGCACTAATCCCATGGCCTGTCATGGGCTTGGGCCTTATCTTGGCGTCAGTTTTATGGCATTTAGCTGTTGCTTTTTATGATATTGCCACAGCCACAGCAACTGCAACTGCAACTGCATCAGTAAGTGGCACTAATCCTGTCCAGCCGTTTGGCAGCAGTGACCGGACCCGACCCGGACCGGAGAGCTTCAGAGCGACGGCTGCCATATCAAAGTGAAAGGGTTTTTGGTTTTGGAACCGCATTTGGCCATTGGCCACGACAGACATGCAAACACCACTGGCCTGCCGTTTTCGGGGTCACTTTGTATTCGTTTTGTTGGCTTTTACTATTAGGAAAACACACGAGAGCGAGGAGTGCACTCTCCCTCTCTCTCCCTCATCTCTCCATTGCTCTGTTTATCTGTCTCCCTCGCTCATATCTCTCTCAATGTTTGGCCATGGCACAGGCTAATCCGCGTTCCATTTTTGGCCAGCAAACAAAAGCATAAACAGCGACCATTAAAACTGTGACTAAACGAAGAGTCGACTGCTCGATGACCTGGTATTGATGTGAATCGAATGTTTGAGTTATGGCTAAAGCTAATGGGCAGTATCTTTGGGGCTACATAGATTTTTGCAGATTTTAGAGAGCAAAGATATGCCAGAAATCAATTAGATTCAGTACTTAAAAGAGTGGCAGCCAGGAAAAGAGGTGAAAAATATATTTGAAAGTGCTGGAAAAGTGTTTAAAAATATTTAGCGAAATTTAAAGTATTTTTTTATAGGTTTTTAAATAATAAAATAATTTTAAAAAATAACTGAGCCTTTTTGGTATACATCTAGATACATTTATGAGATATATCTAATCGAACATTGCATGGAAATACTGCTGGAAATTCCTTTCAAAAATTCTGTAACTTCATCGATTCTTGAAGCTTGGGATTGCCATAAGTTTAGATCAATTTGGAAGTCTATAAATGGTTCATGATTCAGACATATCCTTCCCTATCCTACATCTTCTCATTTATCAGAATCTCTTCCATTAAAGTACCCCCCATAGGATCCTTCGTAGCTTTCCATTTCCTAAATTTCCTTTCAATCAGATCCTGCATGCTGCTGTGTCCATGTCCCCTGCTCTGCCATTAGTTCATCTTCTCTTTAATCCACTCCCCTCCACCTGTCCTGTCCCCTGTCCCCTCCCTCCACCCAGCAGATGATCATCATCATGACAACAAAAAGTGTCTCTCTCTCTCTCTCTTTTTTTTTGATTTCCTACCAACTTTTACGCCAACGGAACTCCACACCACTCCACTCCATAGCTGCCCCTCCACTCCCTCCATAGCTGCCCCTCCCTCCACTCCATAGCTGCCCCTCCACTCCACTCCATAGCTGCCCCCCTTTGACCCACAAGTGTTTTTGGGCTGGGGCGTGGCATCAGGTGGAAATGATTTGCTTTTGTTTTCCCATTTAGAGACATGCAATGCTGCACTTTTTCCCTCCCTCCCTGCCTTTTCCCTTTTGGCCACACATTTTGGTGTTGCTTTCAATTTTGTTGCTACCATTTTTGGCCGGAGAGGGGGAGGGGTGGGTAGGGGAACCCCCGTCTTTGTTTGGCATTGCCATTCGTTGTTTTTGCTGTTGTTTGCAGCAGAGTTTTTGCCATTTCCGTGGCGCTCATGCGTATAATTTTGCTTGAGGCTGTCGCTGAAGTACGAAACAATAAGGCATGGCATTCCCTTGCCCCCCTCCCCCACCCGCTCTCCCCGAATATCTGAAGTAGTGCCAAAAAGCTGTGGATGGATGGATGGGGCCTACGTGACGTATGCGCAATGTGACAAACGAAAAAGAGAAAAAGCCCACAGGAAAAACCCAGAAAGAAAACTGAAAATATTGAACAGACTGCAAAATGCATTTTCCAACGAAGGAGCAGAGGAGGAGGCACATTTGCTTCTCTTTTAATTTGAATGCACAAAAAAATTGAAGTTTTTCGGAATATATATATATTTTTTTTTTTTTTTTTTTTTTTGCTGTTTCTGGAAAAGTCGCTTGATTACATTTTACTCACAGAAAGGGAGAAAGAGAGAATGTCCAGTGTCGCCAGTGTCCCCTCTGCCTTGCTGTCGTCCTGTCTTCCTGTCTTCCTGTCGCCGCAGCGTTAAAGCCTTAAATTATGGTCTCACATTGACAATTGTCACATGGCTGGGCACAACAATCTCCTTCTCATTGTGTGCAGAGGGAGAGAGAGAGGGAGAGCAGAGATGGAGGAGGTGCAGGAACAGGCGCTAAGGGAGGAGGCACAAGAGGTGCAGCAGCAGCAGGAGCCAGTCCACGCTTCAATGCCTCATTTCATTGGAGCCAGTGGAACGCCTGCTGCTGGCTGACTGCTGGCTGGCTGGCTGCTGTCTGCCTTCTCTCGTTCGTGAGTGGACAATGGAGGAGTTAAAGAATCCCAAACGGATTTCAATACACTTTCTCAAGAATGGGGTACTACGAGCCAGCCCTTTTCGATAGTTTTCATGGAGAGAATTTCCATAATTTCCCTTTTTCTAAATACAATAAATCTCTTAGCAAATAAAATATAAATATCTCATCCAAAACTGCTGAAAATGTACAAAAACTCATCAAATGGGCCAGTTCCAGGCCTAAATCAATCGAAAAACTATTCTTTCTCGAAACCCTGATATAATTCTTGAACAAAATCCCCTTGAATACCCATCATCTATCATCCCTTCAATCCAGTGCTTCCTTAAGAGTATCTACTGCTTCTACCCGCATTTCAGGCCACAATATTTCTTGCTTTTGTTGTATGTTTTTGTTGGCATTATTCGGCTTTTGTTCGAACCGAACAACGTGTTAAAACCTTGCACAAAAATGTGCTTTTCATACGAGGCGGGAGGGGGGACTCCACCAGGGACCGGGGAGCAGCGACATGGCTTTAAAAAATGTTTGCCCGCTTTTTTTTCATCCCATTTTTGGTTGCCTGAAGTTGAAGTTTATTTATCTAAGTTTAAGATCAACACGAAGGCAACCCCTTGAGAAAGTCCATACACACCACATAATCCTCCCTCCCTCCGTCCTGTCCTCTCCTCTCCTCCCCGTCCGTTCCGTCGTCTATGCAACATGCAATCAAGAGCCACATGCACCACCCTGCTGCTGCTGCTGCTGCTGTCGTTGCATGCACCGCCACCAACAACTACAGCAAGTGGCAATGCCTTCATCGCCATCGTCAGCGTCATCGTCGGGAGTCTGAGTCTCCATCGTCGTCGTCATAAATGGCCAGTGCGCTCACCAGGGCTCACGTTCTCCTCGTTACGCGGTTCTGGGTTCCTGGGTTCCTGGGTCTTGGGTGCTTTTCCTTCATTCTTTAGGGTCCCATATGCCGGAGAGTCGTTGCTTCTGGTTAAAGGTCTCTCCGCACTCCACACTCCGCACTTTTGCGGCCTGGAATTGCCTGTCAGCCCCAAAGACCCTCTCTCCCCCCTCTCTTTGCCTCCTGCCATGCCCCTGCTGAGGCATTAGGCAATTTCTTGCAGGCACATTACACGATTTACTTTTCCATTTCGAATTCGAATTTCAAGCCATGCAAATTGCCCTGCGGCGCACTCTCTGACTGGGGGCGAAGGGGAGGGGAAGGGGTAGGGCGGAAAACCCTCAGGGCCGGAAAATGAAAGAAACAAATAAGAATTTGCGGCTACCACAAAATACAGCGGCGGCGGCGGCCAATAATGCATGCACAGTGGTTGGAAAGTGCACGAACAAGCGGTTTTTGGGACAAGCGATGGCACGTTTGTGGTTTAGGATGGGCCAAAGGAAAAGAAAGGAAAACTCTCTTTGGAAAATAGTTGAAACACAGAAACCATTCATTGATGGCAGGTTTCCCAGATGTTTTTTATATGCTTCTCTGTTTTGAATGGAAATTGGATATCATTTTCGTGCGTGGAACAAAGAAAAATAGTCGAAAAGATCATTAGATTATTTCTTAGCCAAAGAAAGGAACATCCAGGGACAAAGAACATAGTTTAAAGGCCTTTAAATACCCTTCTTTAAATATCTTTGACTGCAACATTCCTTAAATTTTATTAAAATAAAACCTTCTCCTGTTTAGAACTCTGGTATCTTTCCCTAGACACCTTTTTTCGACACCTTTTCACTCTGTTTTCCCTCTTTAAAACATATTTCCACACCTTCTTCCCCCAGTGCCACACCACTGTGCCACAAAGAACGCACAAAGACAGGTCACAGAGTGAGAACACATTGAGTTGGGGTCTTGGGGATGGGCTGGGGCTGGACTGGGACTGGGGCTGGAGTGGGCTTCCCTTACGCTGCACTTAATGCACACGCTTGAGGGAGTTTATTGAAAACCCTGTCGTGCCAAAGGCATTTCCTTTCCGACCTGCACACAAAAAAAGGAAGCGAACAAAAGACAGGTAATATGTACGTCGAGCATATTCGGTCGCTGTCGCAGTGTCGCTGTGTGGCTTGGCAGTGTCTTGGCGGCATTGTTGCCGCTTCGATGCTGCTGCTGCTGCTGGGGGTAGGGGCAACGAACACGCCTCACGTAAGTAGCTCTGCGATTTGGCTATAGCTTTCGATTCCAGAGATCTTATGAATGCCAAGCATGCCGATAAGCCTCCCCAGATCCCCATCTCCTGCAGCCAGCCCGCACTTGATGCGCGAGACGTGTTCAGGACACGTTATGGCACTGGCTGTGGCAGTGGCTGTGGCAGAAAGGGAATGTCCATGGCAACGATGATGATGGCGATTATGAAGATGCTGCCGCGATGCCAGCAATGGAGATAGAGATAGAGATGCTATGCTCCCAGCGGATAATACGCCCGCACTCCCGGTGCCGGTGCCAGTGCCGCTGCTGCTTCCTGCTGCAGGATTTCTTTCCTTCACTTGGTTTTCTTTCGCTTTCTTTTTTTGTGTTATTGATTCAGTCGAAAGTTTTCCCGCACTCACATCTGCAGTCTCGTCTTTGTTCGACTTGGCCCTTTGTTCAGCGACTGACTGAAGTGATTGGCTGCGTATGGGAATTGAACGCGAAAATAGCTTCATTATTTAAAGTAGATTCCCAGTGCAGAGCCAGCATGTGGAAGGATGTGAAAAGGGCTGCGAAAGGATGCCAACGGATGTGTATAACTTCACAATTGAGCTGTGCATCGGGGACACACTCTCTCGTAGTCGGGAAATTGCCTAAATAATTTGTATGCTTTGGGGACCGGCAAATTGAGGGAATCTTCTCCAAGAAAATGCAAGTGTGTGGACGGAAAAGCTATGGGGAAAAGCGGCATAAGTGAATCAATAGGGAAAGTGGTAGAAAAGTTGAAAAATGTTAAACGGATTCAAGTGGATTTCATGGCTTCATTGGAAGTCCCTTTTGTGGTGTCATTTCTGCATCCCTAAGGGAGATTCTTATATCACGGATAACTGATGGATCTCTAGTTAATATTTTTAGTATTTTTAGTGTGATTTAGTATTTTTGGGGATTATTTGGTATTTTTCTTGTTATTTTAAATTTGTAGTTTTATTTATTATGTTTAATTATTTATTGTTTTTAGTATTATTTCATATTTTCAGTATTATTTAGTATTTTTGAATTTTTGTGACTTTTCTTATTTTTGTTTAATTTGTAGTAATATTTATGAAGTTTAATTGTTTATTATTTTTACTATTATTTCGTATTTTTAGTATATTTTTTGTATTTTTTTTTATTATTTGTGACTTTTCTTATTACTTTGAATTTTTAGTAATATTTATTTAGTTTAATTATTTATTATTTTTAGTTTTATTTCGTATTTTTAGTACTATTTAGTATTTTTAATATTTTGTATTTTAGTATTATAATATTATTAAATTATAATTAAATTTCATTGAACTTTGGACACATATATTCCATCAATACATACGATTTTTCCAATAAAAGCTTAATTTTTCTTTCATTTATCGACCAATTGCTATATCGCTTCTCATCGCTTAATCAGCTGATCATCAAAAATCATTTCATTACGGAATTAATTTCATCTTTCTGGCCGTTTTATTAATTCCAATCCCTCGACAAAAGCCAACTTTGTCAACATTTAATATTAATAATTCCTCGGCATCAGCACAATTCTTAATTAAACCACATCCCACTGCTAAATTCCCATAAATGCGCATACGTTACCTCCGCGAAAAAGTCATGTAAAAACCAGATTCATGTCAAAAAAGGAGTCTGTGGGGGGGCGTGGAAACGGCAAAGTTCAACTGCCAATTCTGAAATCCCTGCTCATTCAATGCTAACAAAAAACAAATCAAAAAAACAGAACAGAACAGAACAGAAAATGCAAA
The DNA here is from genome assembly GCA_008121275.1 of Drosophila lowei. NCBI lineage: Eukaryota > Metazoa > Arthropoda > Insecta > Diptera > Drosophilidae > Drosophila > Drosophila lowei. The sequence goes on along the minus strand of CM017779.1, from coordinate 22,296,259 downwards.
AAAATACTCGGCTGGATGGCACACAAAAATTTGTCATCGCTACAGGAAGCCGGAAACTAGCAACAGTTGCGCCGATGTTCGGATGTTGGGATGTTGGGATGTTTGGATGTTTGGATGTTGTTGCCATGCCTGCTGCCAAAGAACTTTGTTTGTTTTTGCATGTAACCGTATAGTACATACAGTATGTAACCCTGGCCAAACACCACACCTATACCCCTATGCCGCTATGCCCCAGCAAATCCCCTACGGTGGCAACACCCTTTTCAGCTTCTGGTTTTTGTGGTGCGCCCCTTTTTTTTTTGCTATACCCTTTTTAAGAGGGTATTGTGATTGAGCAGAAATGCTTGGAGGATGAGCATCAAGTCTGTAGAGTATTCGAGTATGTAATTTAAGGATCCATAAAAAACTGGCAGATTTATTAAAATTAATTCTAGTATTAGCTTTGAGTATTATCTTTTTTTTTTAGAATTAGTATTTTTAGTATTATCTACAATTTTTTTTAATAGTTTTAGTATTCAGTATTTTTAGTCTTTAGTTTTTGTCTGTAATAATTTGTATTTTTTTAAATAATTTAGTATTGTCTAGTATTTTTTGGTATTTTTTAGTATTATTCAGTATTTTTAGTATATAGTTTTTTTAAAATAATTTTTAGTTCTTGAAACCAGGGACCTTGAGGATTATATTTCGTATGATACAAATAATGAAATTAAAAAAAAATACTGAAACAAACGAAACATCAGAAATTACTATTTTCCCATGACCATATCGAGATATTACATATATATGTGTGTATCTAGCGAAACATATGTATCTACAATGGTTCTTTCAGGGTATTCCAAACCTGAGCACCCTCAGGTGTATCTTTTTTTCCATCATCCATTTTTTCGCCCTGTCTAGTCCGCAATCATTGCAGGTTCAATGTACCTGAGAGATACGGATGCGATGCGTGGCGAGGCGAGGCTACAGCAGCGAGAACATGCATAATGTATGTAAATTATGGCATAACAAACGGCAAAAGCGGGAGCTCGAATCGTTTTTGGGTGGCATGGGGCATGCGGTATGGGGCATGGGGCATGGCTGCGAATGCATATGACGTTAAGTGTGAAAGTTGCCATATTAACCACCTGTGGCAGCACGCTGTATTTTGTTCCGTGATGTTGTTCTGTTCGGCTACGTTCTTTACGTTCGCGGAAAAGCCATGGCACAATGTGTTTATTGTGTGTGCACTGTTTTGAGAGTTGTCTAATGGGGCGTATGTGTGATATACACAATATTAAGTAAATAAATGCTCTCCGGAGACCGGGGAGGAGGAAGCAGCCGCCAGCATTTTTGCATAGAAAAATAACTTGCTTTGACATGAGCAAAGTTGTTGTTGTTTTTGCCTTTACTCTGCGATGCCCCATGGCAGAGCAGAGAGCATGCTTTTTCTTCTTATTTATTTATGCATGGGACGGCAGGCGGAGACGCAGTCGTGGGTGGAGCCTGGGAGCTGTTCGGATGTGAAGTTCCATGAGAATCGCTGAGGAGGAGGGCTGTATTCCGAATGAATAACACATGAAACTAAAGAAATTGCTTTAAGTTTTGTGGCATGAGCATAAATGGTAGATGAAATATGGAGATGGTAGATGGCGTAATTGCAATTGTAATTGTTATTGTTATTTTAATAGTCAGGGTTATTTGATTTTAATTAAAGTCCGTGTAATTATGATGTGGGATAAATTCAGAAATAAATGAGGCAGAAAAACTTTTGTTTTGATTGTGGCATTCCTTTTTGCCGAGGAATTTGACTGGGAAATTCTGTGGTTTTTCTTAAGAGAAAGGCAGGCAAATCCAAACAATAATTGAATAAGAACTCTAAGAATTTCTTGCATATTTTTAGCCTTTTCCATAATATTTATTCTACTTTAAACCGATGATTTTCGTAATCAAAAGCCATCAAAATGTGTCTCTAAACCAAAATATCTCTTTCTTTTATTTACAGGTATGTTTTAGCCATCTGCTAGCCGATTTTCCATCAAAAACCAAGCCCCCGAAACACTTGTAAGTTCAAGAATTTTCCATTCGATTAAGAAAACTGTCAATGCGATAATCGACGCACTAAAACTCAAACATTTGCTCGCCGCAAACTCACGAAAGCCGAACAAATGTTTGGCGGAAATCAGAAATTCACAGCTCAAAGAAAAAAGCAGGAAAAAGGGAGGGAAAAGCCGAGGAAAAAGAAACTGCAGCAGAAGGAGGGGAAGATACAGGAGCAGCAGAAGGCAGGGAGGACCAAAATTCAGGAGCAGCAGAAGGGAGGGCGGATGAAAATTCGGGAGCAGCAGAAGGGGGGAGCACTGGCAGTAACACAATTTTCCCCGCCGCTCCCCCCCGCCAGAGTAAAAGTGAAAAGGCGAAAAACAAAGAAAAATCTTTGCGCGCCGACAATTAAACAGAAAGCGAAAAAAAGCAAAGAAGGAGAAAAACCCAAAAGGAGCAGAGGCGGAACGGAACTTCCAGAGCAGAAGAGCAGCAGAGCAGCAGAGCACTTCCCTGGGAGTCCCCTTGCACTCTGGAGTCCCGGACTCCTGCACTTGAAGCCATTTCTGGACAATTGGGTCAACAAGGGGCCATAACGGCAGCAGCACCTAGCGGCGTTAAGCGAATTACTACCAAAAGGCCGTGAAGAGGGGAGAAACAGGAGAAGCGGTAAAGAAGAGACAGGCGGAGTGGCCCAAGAGGGGAGAGGGGTGGAGCAGGAGAGGCGCCCAAAGCTCCAAAGTGGCATAAAAATAGAAAAACCATTCTCTCAGACGACGACGACGACGCGATGGACTTGCATTCAGAAGTGCAATCTGTGGAGTGTCTCTCTCTTTCACTCTCTATCGGCATCTCTGTCTATCCCCTCACCTTTCTCTCCCCTCTCTCTCTGTGTCTCTTTGTGTGCCGCCCTGTCTGTGTTTGCAATTAAAATGAGGCCAAGAATGGCCATAGTATGGCTATAAAAATGGTAACCAGAAACTAAGTTCTTCAGTTCTGCTGCAAACAAATGAAATTAGAAACAGGAAAAACTATTGAGATACTGGCAAGTCGAAGATACAGATACCCTAGAGATAAAGAAACATCTTTCCATGATATCCTATTCCTCTCAAAGAATTTCTGGAGTATCTTAAATATGAAATAATACTCCTATGTGGGGACTTGCTCTTTATTCTAAAGGGATTCCAGATGTTATTCCTATCATGAGCACGATGTCTATCCAATATCTATCGAATCCTAGCCAGAAATTGTAGAAATATTCCCAAAAATATCTGATTTTTATCTGATTTCAGGGCTCAAAGATGGCATGCCCTCTCTCCACCGACAAACCCGTATACCCCCTTCAAATGATACCCTACAAAGTCTATATTTTCCCGTCTCCCTCCTGTCGTTTCTTCATCTGTCTTTTGGTCATGCTTGACCGTAAAAATGGCGCATACGAGGCTTCATATGGGACTGCGTTTTGCCAATGTCTGACACAGAAACGTGCCAACTGCTCTGACACGCATTCTCGGATCTCAGAGAGCGAGAGCTCTTCCTCCTCTCGAGTTCTGTTACCAACTTCAGGCTGCAGTTGCAGCTCCAACAACTTTGGCCATGATTGTGTGGCTCGAATGATGATGATGACGATGGCTTTCACATTCCATGGCAGCAGCAGCCGCAGCAGCAGCGGCAGCAGCAGCGGCAGCAGCAGCGACAGCAGCAGCGGTGGCAGCTCTTCACTTGACCAAGTTAACTGCCGTTCGCTGACAGCCATGTTTTTTTCGTAGTCTCTCTCGGTTCTAGGTCTCGACTGACCACTTAGCCAGGAACCTGCGCTCTCAGGCCACTTTCCCACTCTGGAGAGTGGGAGGCATCTCCATTTGCTGCATGCCCCACTCCACCCACACTCTTACACTCTTACACACAATTGCAGTTTATTGGATTCCGTTGCGGGGTCTCTCAGTCGCCTGTCGCCTGTCGCTGGCTCCAATTTTTGTATTTTCTAAACATTTTTACATTCCCTTTTTGGGCTGCGCCATCTAGATCTCTGCTCTGCAGAACGTTTAATTCCCTTTGTTTGAATCAAGTTTAGCGGAAGCGGCAGTGGCAGTTATCTCTATGCATGCCACAAAACGGGGCATGGCATGGAAAGGGTCGCGGTCGCAAGCAAACACTCGTTTAACGCAATTAAAGGTTCGACGAGGGTCCGAGGAAATCCCAAAACACAGGAGATTGTCTTTTATGGTAGGTTTTTTGGGAAATGTTAATTGCTGATTGAATTGCTGATGGCAGAGGCCTTACGGAGGGACTGTTGAGATATTTGGAATAGGCTTTGAGGATATTGCAAGAGAGATATTGGTTTGTGTTCGATTCCTGGCCTTCAAAGCTGAAAAAATCCTTTAAGACCATCATATTTAAGGCATATATGGACTGTATCTTTCCAATCTACACCCGAAAATGGTATTTATACATCTCGATCTTAGCCATTGATTCAAAATTAAGCGGATAATGGTCCGACAGGAAGCGTGCCCACCACACTATTTGGACGCAAAAATGTAAATTTAATCCAATTTAATAAAAAATTAAAAAAAATTCTAAAAGTTTGTCGAAAAAGGCGAAAATTGTATCCAAAAAAACATTCAAAAATTCTGAAAATTTGTATAATGTCCACCAAAATTCTCTAAAAAATTGCTAAAAAAAAATTTCAATACATGAAAAATTTTAGACTCAAATAATTAAAAAAATAATAACAACTCATAAAAGTTTTAAAATGTTTCGGAAATTTCTTTAAAAATACCTTAAAATTGTAAAGTCAAAAAAAAAATAAAATCTTTAAAGTGCCTTACAAATTTTAAAATTTCCTATAAAACACACAGAAAAAGAATTCCCTAAAAATTCTCTAAAAGAGTTTCTCTTTACTTCATTTACCAAAAAAAATCTCTATCAAAAAACTGTCTTGCCCATAAGACCCATAAAAAGGTTAAGCAATGATAAATTACCCAACAACAAAAATGATAGAAAAAAAACCTGAAGAAAAAAGCCAAAGAAAAACAAAAATTAAATTAATTAAACACTTGCCTGGAAGCCGCCCAGCCCCGCCCCGAGCCGCATTCGCACTAGTCATTAATTAAAGTTGCTTTTGGCCCAGACACGCAGTTAAATAAACAGCAACAAAATAATAACAATAAAAGCCAAGAAAAGAGAGGAAAAATCTACAAGAAAAATGTGTGGTCATAAATTAAGCTCCAAAACGCGAGAGCTACGGAAATATTAGAAGAAATCAAAAAGCCAAAAAGGAAACACACAGCACACAAAAGAAAAACAAAAAGAAAAACAAAGAAAAAAAAAGAAAAACAACCTCCAAGCAAATTGACTTTCACTTTAATGATGTCTTTAGCAATAGACCTCGTAAATTAATAAAAAAAAATAGAGAAAGAAAGAAAGAGGCACCGAAACTGCATTCAGCATTTGACTGGCACTCAACTGGCGTTTATAATTTATATGCATTTATTTGTCCGGGGGTTAAAACTTTCAAATTTAAATGTGCAATAAAAATGAAGAAATTCACGAGTGCACGCGGCAATGCAGTCGCAATTTTTGTATCTTTTGTTGCCACTGGGAATACGCTAACTCTGAGAGGGTCTAAGGATTTGTACAGATAGGATATAGACCCTGGAAAAAGCTATAGTTTTTGTGTGTTCCATCATTCATTTGGAAGATCTTTCTTTTTAGTGTAGAAAAGTATATAAATCGTGGCATTCCCGAACCATCTTCAAGTGTACTCCAATCTTCGGCATTCCCCCAAGGAAATCCTTCCACATTTTCTTCTTTTATTTCTCTTATAAGTAAATGCAGACAGTTCCAATCCATTGCAGGCCATGACTTTGCTCTGGGGCTTGTTTCGGCGGCTCCATTGTGTTGCATGCAAATGTGTGCTGCCATTTGTCTGGGGCCAAACTTCATTCCATGCCACATGGCCATAACCATAACCCCTCTTCCCTCTCCCTACCCCCAAAGGCAGGCGTCATAAATGTCTTGTCCATCAAAAGCGTGCAATTTGGGTCACAAAGTCTCTCCCCTACTCCCTTTCTCCCTCTCTCCCTGGACGCGCCTTCCTTTCTGTGGAGTGTCTGTGTGCCATGGCTGTCAAACATTGATACTGCGGGAACAATGAAAGGCTTTTCCCAGGCTTTGATTTTGTTCTATTCACAGAAAGAGAATTACGGACAGGCCACGAATCCAACCCGTTTTTCGGGTATTTTTCCGGGGGTTCGGGGTCACCAATTGAGTTATTAATGCCTTATTTCCAACTGACTTTTGGGGGCCATATTTCGTACAGATTTATGGCACTAATTAGTTAAATATTTCCCTCTTTCTCTCTCTCTTTTTTTTGTTTTGTGGCTCGCCAACATGCAATCCCTAGATCGGGGTTTGATTTATGGCCCGGCCCCCATCCCCATTCCCCCAAAAATAAAGGAACACACATGTTGAGTGGGTTAAGGGGAGGGGTAGGAGTGAGGCCTTTCTCTTAAATGGTCAACTGTTCTCCGCTGTGGGACGGCTGATGGCCCCGAAAAAATCGTGTTAATTGCATGGCGGAAAACCATCCAACGATATACAATAACACTTTTAAATAATAGTCATGGAAAAAACACACACACACACACCCACAGTGGAAAAACTACCGACACTTATTGCCGTCATTATCAAATAGTCAATGGGAAATGGGAAACGTTTTTCGGGGTCATGAAACGTCATGAAAATGAAGTGGATTTTTCATGAATTTGGTAAGCAATGAAATCGCTAGGGAATACCCTGACAAAAGGGAAATCCGTTTAAAGGAAAATAAATGTTTTACGGTGTAATATTTCTATAAAAAATATAATATAACTTTTGAGAACTTACATGGTTTTTATCTGCTGTATCTGTATCTTTTAGCCATAGTTTATTCTGTAATAAATGAAAGAAAGTGTAATAAAAAATAGCCAAAAGAATTATATCTCTTAAAAGAAACTCATAGACACTCATACATTGAGAGCATTGAGAGAGAAACAAGTTTCCTTAGAAAGGAGAGACCCCGCTTCGACCCAAATAAGATATTTTGATAGAGAGGAGCCCATAGCATCCGTCTATCTGTCAGATAGAGTCTCAGAGAGAGAGCTTTCAGTTGTATACTCTTTAGATTTTGCATAATATTCAACTTACTCCCTAAATCCCCTAGATCCCTAGTATCCCTAAAGTAGATATCCATTCCATTTAATCTTTATCTTCATAGGCTATCCTATATCCCCATATTCTAGGGCCAATGGAAGTGCCTAGTGCCTTTATGATTTCCCAATTGAGATATTTATACGATTTTATGATTTATACATTTCTATAGATCTTGAATCAATCATAGATCCATCTTTTTCCCAAGCAAAACTCCTGCCTTTGGTCCTTCCAAAACCCACCGAACCTTCCCAGCTTTACAGAGTATCGTCCCTTCCCAAAAACCCCCGTGCCACTGCAGTGGCAAACATCGTTTGATGTCGCTTTTCCAGGAAGCATTTCCAGCAGATTTTCATTTTGTATAGGTTACACTCGAGAGACTGTATCCACGAGTATATGCCATGTCTCTGGCGCTGTCCGTTGCTGGTATTATTATTATTAAATTTTCCTTTGGCTTTTCCATGACTTTTGCCGGTCACGGGCATATCTTACGGCCATTTGTTGGACATCAAATGTTGGTTGCTGCCACAGACACTGCCACTGCCACTGATTGTTGCTTGTTGTTGCTGTTGGCTGCTGCTGCTGCCGGTTACCATTATCATTTGTTGCCTGACTGCACTTTAAATAATCGTTGGCTCTCTTCAGAAATTTGTTTTGTGTCTCGTCTTTTCTTCTCTTTTTACCTTTTTCCCCCTTTTCCCTTTTCCCTTCTTCCCTTTCCCCTGTGTCTGTAATTTTTATCAAATTTCTTTGGCTTGTTGCAGCAGCAGCACATTGTGCAACATTTTGTTTGGCGGTGGAGCCAGCGACAACGTTGTAGGAAGATGACGTTGATGAGCTTTTTATGGCCAGTCCATTAGGGGGCGTGGCAGCAGGCAGCAGGCGGCAGGCGGCAGCATTGTCTTTCTCCCCCCATTCCCCGTCTGCTGCAGATGTTGCCTCTGCCGCTGCCGCTGCTGCTGTTGCTGTTGCATGCAGCGCAGCATTAGCGTCATCGTTGTGGCTTGTCATCTTGATGTAGTATCTCCCATTGCAGAAGACCGAGACGGTCCTTTTTGCTGACAAAACCCGTTTCGGGCGTGCCAGCAATTTGCTTGAACGTTTAACGATCTGTTTATGGGGTTTGGCCCCCTCCTAAACAGAATAAACAGAATACTCTCGTACCTCTTTCAATTCCAGTTCTATCGCACAATCTGCAATGAGAAATCTTCTCGGAGCCAACAAAAATTCATAAATTCAAACAAAAAAACAACAAAAAAACATCTCAACAATTGTTGTGGTTCCTCTTTTCTCGTTTTTGTTGGGACAAAGCATTCCATCTCTGTATCTCCATCGGTGATCTCTTTGTATCTCTATCTCTGCATCCATAGACCTCAACAGACATGAATTTCTGGTTAAGCTTGAGGTGTAGTTTTTTTCTCTCTTTTTTCCTTCGATTTCCAGCAACACTTGTGCCAGGCTCTATGCCAGTGTTATCCGAGTCAATAATTCTACAAAAGAAATCGCCTAGCAGTTACACTTCGCTCTCCCTCTGCCCCAAGCCCCTCCCATCCTTGAGGGGGGGTGTGGGGGCACCCACATCTTCTAACACGCTCGATTAAAGCTGAAAATGTCTCTCTCTCTCTCTGCTCTGCTCTGCCTCTCTGTGTTCTGTGATTTCCATTCATCTTTCATTTTCATGCACTTGGGCTTTTTTCCCCCCTTTTTTTTTCTTTTGTTGGATTCGAATCCAGCCAGGCCTTTCTCCCTTTCCCCCTTTGCCACTTTCTACTCCCTTTTTTTTGTTGCTGCCGCATTCAAATGCTCTTTCAATGCCATTGCTGCTGCCATTCTACATACTTTTTTTTTGCATTCCATTCCTGGAGTTCCTAGAAATGCCTGCAGTCGGACTTGTCGGCTTAGGGCCTCCCCCTCGCCCCTATCCCCTGTGCCTAGCGGAGTTTATTCCGTACGGCACTTCTTATTCCTAACACAACCCCCCCCCCCACCTCTCACATGCTCTTCATTTCAAATGCCTTTCCATTTGGAGTCCCCCCCATTCCATGTCTTCCAAAGTTATGGACCTGCATTCATGCAAGTCCTGAAGCTCGTAGTACTTCCTTCCTTCCTTCGGTTTACGGGGGTGGGTGTGGGGGAGTGGGTGCATTCCTCAGTCAATCATTTGGCTTTCTTTCTGGGCCCCCCCTGCTCCTCGGGAAGCGTTTAACTCTGCTGATTGATTGCCGTCAACAATTGTTTGTTCTTTATGCAACATTTATTTCCCATTGGCTTGTGGGCGGACGAACAGGGCTGACTGGAGTTTTCTTTTCGAGTTTTCCTTGTGGTTATGCTAATGCCTGGCCGGCCTTCTGTTGTTATCTTTAATTGGCTTTCGAGTCATTTTATTGGCTCTTTGTTGGGCCCCAAGGCACATAGATCAAACACTTGCAACATGCAACACAAGTAAAATTGACAGGAAAAACCGCCTACAGACACAGATACACACACACTGAAAAATGTCTAATTGCTTGAGAGACAATCTTTTCCTACCCCTTCCTCATCTCTCCCTCCCTCTCTCTCGCTCGCTTTGCCATGGCATTGATTTATGGCAAAGATTTTGATTTTATTTTCTTCGCAGAGAAAATCTTTTTTGGATTTTCATTCGATGGAAAGCAAGGAAATATACGAGTAATGTACATCTTAAATGTCAATTATTTTTGGTACATTTTGGCATTTTTGGGAAATAAGGAAGGAATTTAAAGAATTTTTAAAATGTTTAAATTTTAGAAAAAAGCAAATATATTTTTGGGTCCCTAAAATGCAATCTTTATGGCTACAGATACCTTCTTGGCGGGCATAATATATATATAATACATGTAAATTATACAGAACCAAACACATCATTACTTTCTCCTTAAAAATACTTCCCCTTTTGAGCCACTGACCTTTCCCATTAACCGCCACTCAGGCCATCAATCGATGGCCAATCCATTGATACGATTACGAGTAGTGTTTGCAGGCGATAAAAGAAATCCCCAATGACTCGAACAATCAAAGAGTTTAGTGATCCGATTAACAAGGACCTACCCAGCCACCGCTCCTGCTAAATATTCATCCAGCAAAGAGTTCCCTTCGATTAAATTGAAGTTTTAATTAAATTCCCGCTTCAAATGCAGCAGCAGCAGCATCGTCCCATAATTAAAAGGTGAATAGGGAAAAAAGAGAAGAAAAAAGGGTGAAAAAAAGAAAATAAAGTGCAAATAAAATACTCTAAAGGGGGGCTTCCTGGCTGACTTTTTAGTTACGGAAATTGATTGACATAATAAAATAATCCTTGAGAGTTAATTGAAACGAGACGACAAGAGGCGGGGCAGCAGGGGAGGGACCGGTTTGACAGACAGACAGCTGGATCATGGCCACAGAGACAGGTGGCAAAAAAAAGGGCACAGGGGAAAAGCACAAAAGAAATGGAAATGCAAAAAAAAAAATTACAGGCAAATAAATGAAATTAATGTGACTTTTATTGAAATGAAATTTGCCATAAAAACAAAAGAAGAAAAACAACAAGGGCCGGAAAACGAAATGCTCAATTGGCCAATAAAAAAAAGGGAAATGGGGGAAAAAAATATGTAGAAAGGTGCAAAGGTGGAAAAAGTACTCGTTAAATCGATTAGTTTCATTCAATTAAAAGGCCTTGCGAAACAATGTAATCTTTAAAGCCGTGAAAGCCGAGGGCTTTCAATTGAAAGGGGGGAAACCCCCTATAGAATTTCCATTCAAAAAAAGGATTGAGATTGAGAGAGAGACAGAGAGGCGTGGCGTGGCGTCCCTACTTATTTACCATCAATCAACGGGGCAAACAAAGCCAATAGCCAAAAGTTCTCTCTCTTTCTCTCTCGGAAACCCCCAAGAAAACTTGGCTATAATCTGGCCCGAGGCTTACACCCAGGCACGCAGCACACAGCACGGAAAATTTTAATTATGCCCCGGCTTAATGCTGGGCACAAAACTTTTCCTTTTCCTGCCACGGTCAGTTCTTGCGCCTCTTCCCCCCTTAGAGAGAGAGAGAGAAGCATTCCTTTCCCCATGACAACAACACAACTCAAATAGCAAAACTTTTGGCAAACATTTTATTTATTTGCCAAAATGAAAAACAAGTAAGAAAATTCTAGACTTGAAGGCGAGGCATTTGATGCTCTAAAAAATCGAAAAATATGATTTTTAAATAAATTTTAATACGAAATGGAAAAACGGAACCTTTCCGACCCTTAATTTCTCCTTAAAATATTTATTCTTAACTAATTTCTAATTTATTTGCCATCGTAGCTGCTCCAAAGGCTGATATGCTCCGTTTTCTCTCTCCCAGTGTGGCTTAGCACATCAGAAAACGGTTTAGGTGCTCCGATCTCTGTGCTCTCCATTCTGCGATTAAAGCTACTCAAATTTGGGCTATTTCCCAGAAAAACCTACGGAAAATGTACGGAAATCTCTTCTCCAAACCCTTATACCCATCGTTAAAGTGCACCCAATAAAGTATTACCCAATATACGGACTACAAGCAGCAGAGAAAGTTTAATTTAGGCAAAGCAGTGAACCCTTTTATTTTTTGTGTTTTTTGCGGGGGCACAAAGCTCTCTGGAGAGATGCCCCCGAATGTCCAAAGGGCAACTGTGGAAAACTGTCAAGCAATTTTAATTGACTTTCAATTCCCCCCCTCAAAAACACAGAGAAAATGCCCAACAAAATGGTGAATGGAAAACAGCTTAAATGAGACAAAAATCGAAATACGCATTGGGTTTTCTTTCAATTTTAATTGGCCCAAGACCCCAAAAGAACCCCAAAAGAAGCCCAAAAGAACCGTCTTCGGATGGTGGAGAGCTGGGGAAATTTATATCCCACTCTGGTATGTCCGCTCTGGCATGAAATGAAGGCAAACCTTATGTCTTTGTTATTCCTTATTTCCGGCTCAATTGCTGCACTAAATACTTTGCACAAACATTCCCTGTGAGCCCAGAGCCGACGAGGGTCGGAAGCGAAGCGAAAGGGAACCAGTTTTTTGCAGGCAGGCAGGCAGCTCTACAGAAACACAGAAAATCGCGTGTCCCAGCGTTAGACATATGTTAATTTGTAACCCCCCCAACTATCTGCTGTCTTCCTGCTGCTGCTACTGCCCTTTGTTTAATTAGCAAAATATATGCTTATTCGCATCGCATTATCAACGCTTGAGTGAGATAAAACCGTGGCTAAATCAACATTTGATGGGCATTTGGGGAAGTTAACAAGCAGCTGTCTGGTTTGAGGGTTCGAAAAGGTTGTAAAACTGCTGCAGGGAGGGAGGTTTTCAGTATCATTTTAGAAGTTAATCATCGATGGGTAGAGAGAGACAACCCCATAAGGGGCACTCTTTTGTTCAATCTTTTGAGGGATAAATCAATTAACTTTGACTTTAGTTTGCAGAGCAACCGTTACTCTGACGATCAATTGAGGTGTTTTAGGCGTTACACAACACTGATTTGCACTGTTTACATGTTGTGCGTCTGTTTAACACTGATTACGCTCGGAACAGTTTAAAAAGTGACTATTTTATAATTAATCCACGCAAATCTTTAGCATTACCCAACACTAGTCAACAAAATAACAACAATACACACTATTATCTACACTTTCAGCTCTGTTCAACACTTTTTTAAGCTTTTAATTTTCAGTTCTGTAGCATTCTCCAACATTAGTCGAATTTCGTGGATAACCAACACTGGTTGTAAATTTTTATGGTACAATTAAAAACTTTTTTACACTTTTAAATACACAAAATTAAGGAAATCCATCTTGACCCAATACTAGTTAACCAACACTGGTTAGACATTTTTATAGTACAATTCTAGACTTTTCACACTTTTAAATGCACAAAATTAAGGAAATCCATCTCGATCCCACATAAATCTATAGCATTACCCAATACTAGTTAGCCAACACTGTTAAGACAATTGATAGTGCTTTTAAAACCATTTCCCTCTTTTTTGAGTACCCCAAAAACATTCCCCAGTCAAAAGTAAAGTCAACAAATGCAAAAATTGACTTCATAACATTTCATTTTTTCCCACACGCCAAACTACATTAATCAACACTGTCTGAGCGCTAGGGCTGATGAACTCCCTCTCTCTCTGTCTCTCTCTCTCTCTCTCTGTGGAACCTTTCATATATGTAGTGTGGAATAAAATGCCCCCGAAACTTTTCGCTGGTAAAAAACATTAATTAAATTGAAAGCATTCGACGATGGCCAACAACTTTACAACTTTTCCTGGAAAAAAAAGATAAACAATATATTGATTAATATACTCGTCTACTCGCATACGCAGTACTCGCAAAAGTTGAAAGAAAGAAAAAAACTCGCCGTGAAATAAATGAATATGAATATGAATATGAATATTCGGTTGTATTAAGCGTCGCAAACGGGGAAAAAAAGAGCTGACTCTCCACAATATTCGGGGAAAAATGTGAGAAAACTTTACAGGCGGGCGGGGGAAAATGGGGCAGGGCGGGAAAAACTACCATTTGAATGACAAAAGTCGGCAATTGCAATCAGTTATTGTTGTGGGAGGAGGAGTGTCTGTCTGTGAGGGAGATAGAGAGAGAGGGAGGTCTCTGATGTCTTAAAGAGATTGCCTGTCGGGCGTTTGTCTATTGTGATTATGCGACGGCATCCACTGACAGCAGACCCAAGGGGTTTAGGCCAGGCCAAGACAGCAGCCACACGGAAGCAGCAGGCAACACAAAGACTGCGTTTCATTTACAAAGAGTCTGGCCAAAACAGAGACCCGATCCGGCCGCAAATGGAAAGGAAAGGAAAAGCCAGGAATGAATGAAAGAAAAAGTGCAGTCTTTGCTTTTCGTTGCCTTTTCGCTCTTCATCTTTTGGTGCGGTGGCAGATACAATTTTCCAAATTGCTGGGGACTTGATATACACTCTCTCACGGCACGGCTTTTGGTCTCCCATGGCTCCCATGCCGCATGCAGGTGGCAATTGCACAGTTATGCAACAGTTTTTCCCCAACATCTTTCATCGCTCTGTGGTTATGCAAGACTTTCACACTTTGGCGTGAACCTTGACATAGTTTTTCGTTCAAGTTTTCGCTTAATTAAGTGGCAAGAAGCCATTCAATGAACCCCCATCTGCGGTTCTTCCGGGGAAGATCTTGATTAATTCTCGACATTCATTCAATTAAGAATCGAAACAGAGTCCTTGTGCCGTCCTCGGTGACATTTATTAGCCTGCAATTGTTGATTGCCAGCCAGCCATGCAGCTCTTTCTCTTGTGCGGAGTGGTGTGTCCTTTTTGGGTAGAAAAAGGTTTATGGTTATGGTTTTCGTTTTCGTTTCATTCCAGAGATGCGGGCCTTGCGGTTGAGTCACTTCGGTAGTTCGAGTGGATAATGCGGTTGGCCGCAACCCTCCAGGGGGTGAGATACACGACGGCCCCTCGTGATGGCAATTGAAAGGTTAAGCATCGAAAGAAAACAGGGAGAGTCCAGGCAGATCCTTAATGACAAAATTACAGAGATACGAATCAGGGATTCATGGTTGCAATTCACAGAAATATATACGGAATCTTTAGACGCAAATATCTATATTTTATTTCTACAAAATTTAGACAAAATGAAGAACTATTTCCCGTGGCTGATTCGTGCTCTATCACTCTCTCTCACAGAGTAGCTTAGCAGCAAACTGGAACCATTTTGCATGTTCTGGATCTGCCTGCACTGAAAAATATGAACATTTTGAGATCGGAAACGTTTCTAAGGATCGGTTTCAGTATCTACTTTCAAGATTCACTTTCGAAGATTTATAAAATCTATAGCTTTTTTTTTAGAGAATATATTTGAAAACATTTCTTTCTTTTTGTAGATTTCTTTCATCTAAATCCTTCCTCTTAATCTCCCCTTAAGGCATAATTAAGGTTTAAGTATTTTTTAAAGCTTTTTTCAAGCTTTTCTCTCAGTGTAGATACTTTTCAAACTGCTGTCTGCTCCGTTTATCCCCACCAATTTGCAATCTCAACTATTTTTGAAATCGATTCGCATCGCTTACCTTACAGATTGTACCACACATCCTGCCCCATATATAATTACACTAGAATCCCCCCATCCCCCCTGGCATACACCCCGCCCCCCCTCATACTTTTTTCTACTAAATAGTTGCGTTGACAGTTTATCTCCGGTTTGGTCCTTGCCTCATTTTCCCTCTGTCTCTTATCTCCCAGAACCGACGCCAGGAACTCCTGCTGAGCCAGCAGCAGCAGCAGCAGCATTTTTCCTGACGTTGCTTCCACTTGAGAGCGGCAGGGAGCCGTTAACATGTTGCAACATTGCACACACCCTACACTCCACCCCTCCACCCTCCACCCTGCACCCTCTCCCTCTGCAGCCTCTCTGCACAGTTTTGCAAGCCATTTGCTGTCCACTGATGCTGCTTTTACTTCCACTTCCACCGCTGCTGCTGCTTCCACTGCTGCTGCTTCCACTGCTGCTGTTGTCAGTGTCATCTGTCAATATTGATTTAAAATCAATTCATCTCCCGTTGCGCCAATGTCTGATTTTGTCCGGTCTAAGCGAACGGGAGAGTCGAGGTTTTCATTAGCCAGGGAAACTTCATCGATGGCGAGCGAGCGAGCGAGCGAGCGAGTGGAAAACCATCCTCGTTCGAGAGGGCGGGGAGAGTGCTAGAAAAGTTAGTCGAATTTTTCACAAATTTCTCTCGAGTTTCGCTCTGAATTTCTAAAGTCTTCGATTACATTTCAAACAGCAATGGCAATGGCCATGGCACTGGCACTGGCACTGGCTCTGTCGCTGGATGTAGGTACACCTCTTGAATTAATCAAATTTAGTGCATGACGCACCTAAAAAAATAAAGAAGAACGTAAAAAGTCCATTAACGAAGTGTTAGATACCCTTTTTGGGTCCATTGGTTGCATGAAAACTATGGGATTTGGGCTTAAAATTGTTTCAGCGATTGACCAGCGATTTAAAAGAAATTTTAGAGTTTTTACAGGCTATAAAAATTATATACAGATGGGATTTTTTATGGAATATATTTTTAACAAAGTTTTACAACTTTTTAATATATTTTTGTTTCAAATATGATATATATTCTCTCTAGCATACAAATAGGGCTCCTTTTTCATTGAAAATTTATAGAAAAACCTCTTAAAGGGTGTCGAAATATTTTCTGTCAACTGCTAAGCCACACTGGAAGAGATAAAGCAAGAGGAATGCAGGCTCTAGAGTCAGGCAGGGTCTAGGGTCTGTAAAAAATCGAATATAGTAGGAATATATACTTATTGGCATCCAAAACGCTTCTTTCTGGCTTACACGAGTCTAATATACCCCCACTCAAAGAGTGCACGCCATTGAGTGTCGCATTTGGAAGGAAAAAGTATAAATATGGTTGGTTATAGAGGAGTATGTTTGTGATATGGCCGGCCAATCCCTCGTTCTAGCTGTTCATGACACTTGTCCATCAGTTGGGCAAACAAAACGAATGAAACGAACGTCATTTGAGACGTGTCCACTCCACCCACGACCAGAGACAGAGCCACAGTCAGAGCCACAGCCAGAGTGCCCCACAGACGCACCACAGCAACGAATGACGATGACGATTACATGGAAGAACTACCCACACAATAGCCCAGGAACCCAGGCACCCAGGCACCCATTCCATTCCGAGTTCAATGCTCCACAATATGCAAATTCCGACACTGAACTCTTTTTTTTTGTGTGTTGTTTTTGTGGCACGCACAGCAGCAAAAAACGAGGCTTAAAGTCGTTTCGGAGGAGGCGACAGGCCTCTTGTTATTTAAGAATTAACTTGCGGACTTACACGAGAGACTACGGGATCCAGGATACTCCTCTCTCCCCCGCAGGATGGTGTGTAATTCCCAACAAACAAGAGGCTGGCGTTGAATCCTCATTTGGAATTGCATTCTGAACGAGTGCTCAACATTTTTCCAGCATACAGATATCAATAAATTTCCACACAGAGCACAACAAAAGAGCGAAAAGAACGGGCAAGCGGCTTTCCACTTTTTCCCCCCAGAATGACAACAGGAGCGGAGCTTCGCGGGGTAGGGCCCAGGGCCAGGGCCAGAGCATGGAAAATATTTTATTAAATGCATTGCCATTGCCGTTGCCATTTCCATTTCCATTTTCATTGAACACCAAACACCAAAACCAGTAAATGAAAATGTGAACAGCCACAGACACGTACAAAGAAAATGCAATGGAAAATTACATCGCAGTATTAAATGAAGGCGAAAAATAATTCCTTTCTTTGTGGCATTTTTCTCTTCAATTTTGTTGCTGTGCGGTTGAATTTTATTCATAATAATTGGTTTTTGATTTAACAAATTTATCATTCAATTGGTTCATATTTTTCATTGTTTTCTCGATAGAAAAGGCTTAAGGATATTTAAGGGAAATTCATCATTTTCGAAATATAATTTCAGGGAAAGAGAATTGAATTTTGATGAAAAAAAAAGAGATAATATTGCCACCAAAAATGCGTTATATAGACAATGAGTCCTAGGTACTCCAAGCGTTTGTTTTTCATAATTTTCATTGTTTTTCGATAAAAATGCTCAAGGATATTTAAGGGAAATTCATCATTTTCAAAATATAATTTCAGGGAAAAATAATTGAATTTTGATGAAAAAAAGCTACCAAAATGCATTATAAATATATAGAATACTAGGGCAACATTCTATATATAGACACTGAGTACTGGGTTTCGATTGCTGCATTTTTAGAATTTATTTGTTATTTTAAACTGCTAAAAAAAAATTGTGCAAAATTTTAATTGCATTAAAACAGACTCTAAAAGAATTTCCATCATTTAATTAAAGCAAAAATGACGCAATCCCCCAAAGGCTATCAGACTTTAATCAATTTAGAAAAATGTGACCAAAATGAATAATAAAATCAAATTTCTGATCAATTAAAATCAATTTTGTCACAGAATTTTATTTTCCGTATCTGGCCGAACCTTTTGGGCCACAATTTTGTCTGCATTTGATGGACATTTTCTGTATAATTTCCTGTTGAGAATCTTTTAAATACATGTGTAATCCTTTTATATAATAATTTGCCCAGTAAGTTCTGGGCTTTGTTTGTGGCAAATAATTGTATAAAATATTCAACAAATTTAACCACGAAACAGAACAGAACGGTTTTCCCTCGTCTGACAATAACAGAATATAATGACAGAATTATATGGCAAATTGTGGGATTTTGTGGGCAAAAGTAAATGAAATTAGTTGACTGCCTTATAGCCCTAATTCGAATGCAAAACGAAACGTAACGGCCTACAGAACTTTCCACACAGTTGTGCCACACCACCCCCCCCCCCATGATATTTGCATAAACTACATGTAAGAACACCACTTCCCTTTCCCTTTCCTGCCCCAAAATGATAAGTTTCCCCCCCCCGCCCCAAAAATGTAATCAAAATTCGCAAAATGTTCGCATGAGAATTTAAATTTTGCGTTTTAATTAAATCAAAGCATAAATCTCCCACAAAACAAATGGAGTTTCGGCATTTGAGTGGGGAAACATGGCCTAAAGGCGAATGGCACGTGTGGCTCTGGCAAATGAGTTTCGTTACGTTTTCTATTTCCATTTCCATTTCCATTAACCAAAAGCCAGGCCAGACCAGACCAATGGAAAATGTTTGTTTAATGTCTTTATGATAATTGTCGGTGCGTGATTGCTGACAACTTGATTAGCTTTTTATTGTGGCTGGTAGGCGCCTCCATAAGTAGAGAAATACTCTTAATAACTGATTGTTAATTGTTATGGGAGTTTTATGGGGGAAAGCTAATCTTAAGAAGATTATTCGAGGCCTTAGCCTTGCGATTCGTTCGTTTATGCGTGTCACGCATCAATCGTTAATGCTAAGCCACGCTGGGAGAGAGATATTACTAGGTTTTATTGTGAATAAATAAATTAAAATATTTTAGAATCTCACGCGTCATGCAGCAGCGCCTATCGATCTGCTTTGGCTGCTTTTCTGCCCCTTTTCCATAGAATCTCTCCTCACAGATTACCCCTTTCTCAGCTCTTATGTCCTCCCTTCAATAATCTCCAATAAAAGCGTATTACAAATTCCCATTTACTCAATCTTAATCTTCAGCATAAAAGCCTTGCCGTAAAGCCCATTTCCTTTTTGTAATTTTAGCTAATTTCTTGTCAAGTTTTACAATAAATAAATAGGAAAATAAGTGCCCCAGGTATAGAGCTTTCCAAGTGCTGTTTTTGCAGGTGTTTCCCCCTCGGCCTCTGCTGCTGTCTCTGCCTCTGACCCTTAAGCCGTTTTCTAACACCAAAGTTTGCTGGCATCTTAATTCACTTAAGAGAGAAAACTGCCACAGAGAGAGAGAGATAGAGAGACATGAAGGAAAACTTGCAAAAATATTTCCTCTGCAAAATGTCAGTAAACTAATTTCCAGTTGAGTGAAAGAGAAGGCAAATGGGGGGGAAATGGTTGAATGTTGCAAGTTGCAAGTTGCAGCACACCCGATACACGTACGTTTTAGCCAATTTTTCGGGGGGTTTTAAAGTTTTCATCTATAATTAAATTAAGCATGGAGACCGACCCCCCCCCTCCCCTACCCCACACAACAAGCAAAAAAGTTTGGGCGCTCCTGTGGCCGAGGGGTTAGCCCTTGTCCCTCCTGCCTCTCTCCTTGAGGACACTTTCATCACCTGCTTTCGGGGCCCGTGGTTCGGGGGCTCGGGGATCCAGAAATGGAGTTACTTTCAGACATTTGAATAATTACAAAAGTTGTCTAGTGGGCCAAAAAAAAAAAAACAGACCAAGATAGAGATTTATGTGTGTCCCCAGTGTTGGAATTTGCACAAATTGTACACTGCGAGAAAACAGGAGGGGGGGACACCAAATACAACAAATGTGGTATGCATTGGGATTTTTCAGAATTTACACCTAATTTTCATTTTTTTGTTCTAGAATATCTATAATTTTCTCTCAGTGTGCACTCCTCTCCCCAAATGCATATCCTTCTCTTCATTTTTTGTTCTTGTTTATTGCCTTGAGGCTCTGGCATGGCATTATTTTGTTTTTTTGGCATCGGCCGAAGGGAAGACGCGTGTGAATTTATTTGCAACAAAATTAAATTGAAAACTTTGCGCCAAAGTTGCCGGGCAGCAATGTTGAGGTAAAAACATTGTTGGGCAACGGAATTTCATCCTTAAAGGTTGCAGCAACATAACAGCAGCATGTCCCACAAGAGATGGGTTGCAGCAACATTTCTCTGAAGTTGTTGCAACATATCCCCCTAGAGAAGCTGCAGCAACATATCCCCCTAGAGAAGTTGCAGCTACATTTGCCTCCCAGAAGTTGCAGCAGCATAGAGAAGTGTCTGAAACATTTCCCTCCCTACAGCCAGCAGCCCACAGCCAATGGGTGGAAATGCTGAAATTTGCTGCTGATGCTGATGATGATGATTGCGTATAGCCTCCTGATAAGATGATGATGTTTAGATAACGTCAGATTCCAACCCTAAAGCCGCAGATGCAGCCCAACACACAGGTCGCGACGGTCGTTGGTCGCTGGGCCCCCTTTTCCGAACAAAAATGGTAAATGCAATTTGGTAAGCGCAAATTTCATTAGAGCTGCTGGCGAAATTTAATAAACCGATAGCGACGACATCGCCCTATCCCTGGGATGGGCACGTATCAACCCCGATGTTTAGCTGCGATTAGGATGTTGCCGCCATTCATGGCACACAACACACCTTTTCCCCCGTTGCCGGCCCAACCCTCATTTTGAATAGGTAAAAAATGGCAGGAAAAGCCAAGGAAATGCTTTGAAAATTTAATTTTTCCTACGTTTTGTACGGGAGATGGAGGGGGTTGTCCCTTCGCACAGACACAGCATTTTTCATGTTAAATGTTTGGCATATTTTTGTGTAACATTCGCTTTGGTTGCGGGTCATAGGTCATACAGTTGCAGACGGCCATTTTTGATTTATGCCGACACACACACACACACACACACACACAGAGCACGGCAAATGGAAATTTATTGGTTGCACCAAACCATTTTCCATTTTCCATTTGCCACACGTAAAAGTAAATCCCAGGCACCGCAAACAAAAGAAGGTATTCCGGAGAGTGCTTTAGGGGGATGGGGTGGATGGGGGTACATCATAATCTGGGATTTGCAGCAGCTTATGTTGGCTCTAGGGCGTCCATTAGGTGTGGCAATTAGGTTTCTTTCCGTCTTCAAATGATTTTATTCGAAGCAATTTGGGTTTCAATCGTAAAGGGAATTCTTGAAATATTCAAATAAATATGGATTTATGTTTTGGTGAATTTAATTGCATTTACGCACACATTTTCCTGCCCAAAAATGTATCCATCAATTGCACTCGCTCAACAGTTTAGCGCCACGAAAAACATAGGCACCCCCCCAGGACGGGGCGACGACACCGCATGTCACCTCCATGCCACACACATGCCACACACAAGCTCCCAGCCCCCCTCTAACCATGCTGTCAACAGCCGTTCAACAGCTATTTAAAATTCTATTCGAACATGCGAATAGATTTCGGAGGAGCCGCCCCCCCACCCAACAGCCAACCAAAACGATTTTCAATTGACATGAAATCGGTTCGTTCTGGAAAAATAGAGCGGGAAAATAGAGAGGGAAAATATAGAAAATGCCAAAGATAATGGATAGATCCTTGATTAAAAAAACTATATTTATCGTAGGACTTAATTAACTCTTTTATTCAAATAAAAAGTAAACAAAAAATTAATGAAAATTGAAAAAATAGTGAAAATATTTGCCGCCTACTGGTATTTATTATGGGTGCTCTGCTCTGCTTTTTGGCTTAAATGGTAAATAAACGTAATTTGTAATGAAAATCAACCCGACGGGGCAGACGCGGCGGGACAGACATGAATAGTTGACTGTGCGGCGCCGTTTGTGCAACGCGTCGGTGGCATTGCTGGAATTCCCCGCTTGCTGTGAATGGATATGCATTCGCAGGGCTTGCTTGGGTTTCATTTCAATTTTTACAGGTACCCCTGGCGGGGTATAATGGTTTTATGGAGAGATAGGGAACGCCACAGATGCATAGAGTCGATCCATCTTTTAGCGAAGACCGAAAGATCTAGAGGAGGTGCATTTGTAATACCATATTGCAACACTTTTCCTTTACATTAATCTCACATTCCCTTTTTTACTTATGGAAATTCCTACAAATATGTGTGTTCATCCATCCTTTTCTTAAGATATAAATATATCAACATATAACATCAAAAAAAAAAAAATAGTAATAATATTCCCCAATATTTCGGGTTAAACTTTTCCCACCTCTGATTCGAAAAATATTACTTGTAGATTTATATTTAAATTTTAATTAAATGAATTTGATAGTGGATCATTTCCTATACACAATTTTGAAGGATCATATTTTTATAGAGATATTAATCTAGGACTATTATCAATCTATATACCCAAAATGATCACGAGATTGGAGACTCTTCTGATTCTCTAAATAATTTCAATTAAAATATATCCAATATCCAGGGTATTGTCCACGTATATACCCAAAATGATCACAATCGGAAATGCATGGGAGACTCTTCCGATTATCAGAAAAATTTCAATTAAAATATATCCAATATATACCCAAAATGATCACGATCGTATGACTATAACACTCTATAAGTAGTAATCACTGGAGACTCTTCTGGACAGTTTTCACGACTCTTTTCTTGCGATTCTCTGATCCAAAATCCAGGGTATCCCTTAGCCCTAGTTCCATAACATTCCCTACCGCTCCTATTTGTTGTTGTTCCTTTTTTTTGTACATGAAATATTTCATGATGGCACTTTAAACCCTTTTCGGTATGGGTGCTCTCCCTCTCGCTCTGACAGCAACGGAAGGGCAATAAAAATTCCGCAATGGCGTTAGCTTTGCATATATATACTGTATGCTGTATACTGTATACTGTACTACAGTACTCCCTCCCTGCCGCACCACGACAGCCATTCCGTTCCGTTTCGCACAAGAATGTCGCGCACTCGCCCGCAGAGTTTTATTTTATATGTAAATAAAATACCTACGTTAAAAAAACACCAGAAAAAAAAAAGTTAAGAGCATAGAATATTTTTGCACTATTTACTCTGCTGTTTATGCATAAGCCATGAGGATCTCTCGCGGCACTAACTCAACAAAAATTGTATTACGGCACGCGATGCGGGGTGTGCGATGCGCGATGCGATGCCCGGATTCCCATGGAAGCCATTAACCGTAACGTAGCTCGTATCTCTATCTCTGGTATCCTGCAGCCCCTGGACCCCCGCTTTGGCAACCGCAAAGCCAAAAAAGTTTTTCGGCGGTGCAGTGCGCCCCACCCCACCCCCCACACACAGTAATTAGTGTAATAAGCCTCAATGTATGACCCATGAGGGGATAGAGGGGGTTACATAGGCATATCTGTAAGGGGAGTGCCCTCTGCCTCTAGTATTCTTGAAACCAAAGTCTAGACAGGCGTTTTTTTCTTTCAACACTTGAGTATATCCCAAAAATATTCTCTTTACTCAGGTATCCGCAAAATATACGAGTAACAGAGACGAATAAAGGTCATAGGTTAACCCAGACGGCCCTCAGAGGGGCCTTAGTTATCTGGATGAGGGGGCTGTGCTTTTGAGGTCTGAAAGTTCTCGAGAATCGAGTTATTTTTAGCAAATGCCAAGTAGTTCCCTTGGCGTCCTCTTGGAGCCATCTTACAGCATCTTTCAGGTATCTTCTCCTATCCCATGAGAGAGCCAGGCAGTGGCAGATGAGATGGCATAAAGGTCTTGTCTTGTGGCAATCAACTTTAAATTTTATTCCAAATTTAAAAACTATGTTTTTCTCTCTTTGAGAATTTTTTCTTTATATTTTTTTAATAAATATTTTCCCTCGAAAATAAATCTCCAACTAACATTTTCCCATGTCTTTTTCCACCATTTATTTCCAGGTAATTACACACTTCTAAAAATCAATGACTCATGGAGGCGACGGAGGCCAAAGTTCAAAGAAGTTCTGTATTCTGTGAGTACACGCCCACAAATTACACAAACAAAAAAAGTATTGAGGACACTTCAAAAGGCCAAAACAACAAACAACAAACAGGCAAACAACAGCCAGAAGAGAAAAGTCAAGTCAAGTCAGCAAAGGGCAGCCAGAGCACAGCAGAGGAGACCTCTCGTAATGAATTTGTTCAATTAATAAGCAATCAGTAAGTGCCCTTTGGAGACCCACTCCTTGGGGTCTTTCAGGGGCACAAAGGGCTACTCTTGTGGTGGTCGAAAAAAGTTGAAAATGCAAATACAATTTGCCACTTAAAAATCAACATAAATTGAGGACGGAGGAGGCATTCGAGTGCCACTTGAAACAGTTTACAATAAACCAGAGCAGAGCGCATTGCGCTCAGCGGAAGAGTAGGGCTGTCGAGTGTCTTTTGACTTGGTTTCCATGTGGAAAAAAGAGGGGAAAATCAATGAACAAGACAAACTTTTACTAAATGAGAGACTTCTTGAAGGGGTTCGCCACGCAAATGTGTCCAAGAAAGTCCAAAAACTAAATAGGAGACTTTAGAAAATTCTGGTAAAAAGGCAACAGAAAGAAGGAAAGTCTGAAAGCCATATAGCCATATAGAACATGAATTTGGTTCTCAGTTGGAGCTGAACGTGAATATAGTCCAAAGAACGAGCACGTCTTACTGGGAGAGTGCCTGCGCTGGAGATTGAGGGAGAGATGGTGATGATGCCTTCTCTTTGAGTAAATTCCGTCAATGAAAACTCACCCTTAAGTGCTAAGCAACACTGTGTGAGAGGGAGAGACAGAACAGAGCGCGTGGTAGAGTCATTCCCGCTAGGAAACCTATTTTCTCTATTCAGGATTCGATTGCAATCAGATTTTATATTTAAATGGATTCTAAATTGAAATTCTTCAGAGAAAAATCCCAAAATATTACCAAAATCTCACTAAATATTAGCTTTTAATTGGAGATTTATTTGAGGATCTCTACTCAATAATTATCCATTATTTTCGTATCCCCTTTACTACAGATAATCCTCTGCCAAGTTTCCCCTAATCTTTTCTGCTCTACAATCATCATACCTTAACCTTTCAATTATTTTATTCAGCCAGCTGTTTGGCTACAGCAGAAATCGCATAATTAACCAGGACACAAAACGCAGAATCGCAATCATAGGCCATAATATAATTCATGACAGACATGAGGGCCCTTCCCCATGAGATTCCCTTTCTCTCTCTCTCCTCCGCCGTTTGATAAATGTTCCGACACGCCAGGGCACATTTCACGCATAAACAGGCCGCTTCCACATCCCACTTCCCACTGCCACTTCCTCAATGGCACATCCGGACCCTGCATCAAGGGCTCTTTTCCTAGAGATCGAGAGAGAGGGTTATTTGCGAAACCCTTTTTCGGGTAATTGCAAAAACTATTAAGCCAAATTATGGGTATTATGGGCCCCTTTCCTGCCCGCCTTCCCGCCTTCCCGCCTGCCTGCCCGCCACTTGAGAATTAGAAGTGCCGTGAAAATCAAGAGCACGCGAAATTATTATATAGATTTAACCCCCGACGCGACGAGTACAGCCCCTCCCCCTCCCCCACTTTTGATAGCAAAATATTTGCAGCGCAGGAGGCACAAAAAAAGGTTAATATTTGTTTGTGCCGCCTCCATTCACACGGCACACGAATAATCCCCCTCCTGCCCGCCCCCCACCAGGGCACCCGCAATGGCCGACGGCATTCCCATGGCGCTCTTTAAATGGCCCATAAAAAATTGCCAAAAACCAAACAGAAATAAAAAAAGAAAACAAAAAAATTTTTGTGGCGCCAATTGATGCCACAACAAAACGGGGCGGCAGCAGAAAGCAGGAAAGAAAAATTATGGTTTCAGAGAACGAATCTGGGGATACTCTTTGCAGCCACACTGGGAGAGAAAGAGAGAGAGAGGGAGATATGCGAGCAAGAGGCAAAAAAAAAAAGTGTGCAAAGTTTTAATTTTCAATTTTTATTTATTTATTACTTAAATTGAAAAACAAAGAAAGAGTTTTTCCACCAAAAGTAGGTTTTTGAAGCATTTTTTATAATACAAATAATTATAATTTATAAATTTATAATTTATAATTATAAAAGGCGATGCGAAGCTTTTATTTTTATTTATTTATTATTATTAAAATTATTTAAATTAAAAAAAAATAGAAAGAGTTTTTCCACAAAAATTAGTATTTTCAAAGATTTTTATATATTAAAAATAAATGATATAGTAATCCAATCCTAGGATTTTCCGTTTATCTGCCAGTTTTGGAGCCATCAGAAATCTCCCCCTCATTCTTTAGACCCCCAACACCTCCTCTAAACCATCATACCCCCTCCGCAAAAAAAGAGTACAAATAGCACTCCCACCAAATACCCACGAAAAGTGCCTCGATATGTGAAAATGTGTATGAAAAGCAGAGAAAAAAAAAACATGAAAAGTCATTTTCACATATTTGTGGCGCTAACGAAACATTTTTCACTTTTGGGTCTAGTTTTGGGTTTTATTTTTTGGTTTTGTGTTTTTGTTGGGGATTCAGAAATGGTCTTTGGGGGGTTCGGAGTTCGAGAGCTCATCGATTGATGCATAATTTAAGCGGCGGTCGTATTTAAGGGGAATTATTGCCTGTGGTATTATTTGAGCCGAGAGCTCAGGAGCGGAGTCAATGGTGTGGCAACTGTTCTCGTGGCAATTGCCGCCAGAGAAAAAGAGGCAGAGGGTTTTCAATAAACTCCAAAACTGGTATTTAAATGCAGTTCCAATCCACTACCGTTTAAAACGCTTGAAAGGGTTTTTTTTTTATGAAGTGT
The DNA here is from genome assembly GCA_008121275.1 of Drosophila lowei. Classification (NCBI taxonomy): domain Eukaryota; kingdom Metazoa; phylum Arthropoda; class Insecta; order Diptera; family Drosophilidae; genus Drosophila; species Drosophila lowei. The sequence continues at coordinate 22,269,128 of CM017779.1, read as the reverse complement.
GGAAAAGTTTAATGTTTGAAAGGGAAAAGTGATTAGGGGAACGGTTTTTAGAGTGGAAAGTACTGTTAAGGGCAAAACTAATGTTTATTTTGGTTGATTTTTAAAAAAATTGGAGATTACGACTCAAAGACATATTAGATGGATTTTGAGGTTTTTGAGTATATTTTCACACGATTTTAAAACTATTTAGGGTCAATAAAAGCTCCATAAAAACTACACAAAGTTAAACAAGTCGAGGATCTATTATCTGTTCATTTTAGTCCTTTAAATACACTTTTTTTTATTGAATTAATTTTTTCAAGTGATTTTCAATGATTCAATCAATGACTCGTTATCTAAAAGCCACTTTAAAAGACCATTCGTTTATTTCCTAAAGAAATTCTGGAGATCTTGGTTCCGATTTCGCTGATCCTCAGTTTTCACAAGTCCATAAATGATCCCAAATGATTAATTTTTAGCTCTTTCTGATTAAAAATCTACGAAAATTTGACAACCGTCTAAAAGACACTACCCCACAGCTCTTAACTTTCCTCAACTCAAAAACACTCTGCCTTCCTTCTTCCTTCCCTTTTTTTTCCTCTATTCACCCTTTATTTAATTTAAGCAAAAAATTCTGTCCCTGCCAAAAAAGATAAATTGCATTGCACTTGGCCATAAATTAAAATAAAATAAAAAAAAATATACATACAAATTTGCCACAAGCGCTTTTTTTTGTATTATCTCTAAAGTAAATCTAAATAAAAAAAAACCCTACACACATGAACGCCTCTCAAGTATTTCCCAAAATCAAAAATGAAATTCCTTGCCTTAAAAAAAAAGGGTCCTGTTCCTTCCGTTCCGGCGAACATTCTATGGTTTCTATGGCTGTTCACTGAAATTTTAATAACTCAATTACGCACACATTTGAATTCATTAGCGGAAAGGCAGAGGGGCAGAGCAGGGAGGGAGGGACTACCCTCTAAGGGTAGCGGCATCGACCCGAAAGCAAATATAAAATAATAAAATGTGTATAAATCAAATGTTGGCTGAAAAAGGAAATGTGCAAAAAGGAGGCAGGCGGCTCCCCGTCCTTTCTGTTTCTCCGCAGGGGTGCATATATATACGAAATTTTAGGAAATTATTACCTCTGCAACAGCAACAACAAAAAAAGAAGAAAACTAATAACCATGTAAGGATTTAATAATAAATCAGCTACGCAATGGAGAGAGAGTGCCAGAGAGAGAGGGGGCGAGAGAGTGCTAGAAAGAGAGGGAGCGAGAGGAAGCAGGAAACATTGCAATCGGGTGGATATATGGCACTTTTCCTGTCCCGAAATCCGCCTGGCAAATAGACAAATGAAACGTCGGACAATGGATATATTTTTCGGGCATAGGTACGAGTATTCACGAATACATTCATTATACGGATTGCACAATGGCATGCCCTGGCAGTTACATATGTTCCATTTTGCGGAACAAATCCAGAGATCATTCCGGCCTCTGGTCATTCAGGTACTAGCTTTAGTTCTCGGTTAATCCTCTCTCTTTGGAACTGGGGGGATTAGCTACAATCACAGCTTGACTGTTTCATTCACTATTCACCATTCACCATTCAATGTTCAATGAATGAATGAATGGCTGACAGCAATTGACAGTTGTTCAAGGCGCTAATTGACGGGTGCTCGGCTTCGGGTACGCTCGAGGGTTGCTTTGGTTCGGGATTAGGCTTATGAGGTCACTTGAGGGTCAGTCAAGAGGCTTATTGCAGGCCATCAAGTGCTAGAAAGGCACTGAGTTCGGTAGAATCTAGGGATAAACCTTCTCACGAGGGGAAAAGGTTCTAAATTGCGGAAATTTTTGATTGATGGTAGAGATGATCCTCAGAACTTTAGGGGAAATAGGAAAGGAGGGATATCAAATGATATAGATTATGAATATGATTGATGATGGAGATGAATAGCTAAGGATGCAAAATTCTAAACCAAATAGAAGCGAGCTTAAGCATAGAAAGTGATCAAATGATGATGGAAATACTCTTAATGATGAATCTATAATGACTATTTCCCAAGAAGATTGATGGTTTGAACGGGTAGAAGATGCAACAATGCAGGGGACTGGCTCATGTTTCTATAAATCAAAAAAAGGTGGAGTTAAACGTGCCTCGACATCAAGATACAATAGCTTAAAAAGGAGCATATAGAATCAGAGAAAATAGAACAGAAACACAATCGGACCGAGGGCCGTTCTGCAGTTTCGCATAGGTCATGGGCACGGCCATCGTTACCCCAAAGATGGACCAGTAGTCCTCACCCTCGATGGTGCCAAAGCCCACGGCCAGAACCAGGCATGATCCAGGCCATCCACATCGTTCTTGCACTCAAGCTCGTAGTACACGCCGTGCGAATAGAAGCTGAAAGTCGTCTTTGGTGAGGCATCAATTAAGACACCGAAAGGGGTCCGTGCTTGAACGCATTCGTTGGAGGATCGTTGGAGGTGTCATTCACAACGCCCTTGTTGGGTTTCCACTAAAATCTTACACCTTAAACCACCTCTAATCGGTCTACTTTTGAGTAAAAATTCTCTATAAATCCCGCTTCAAGTAAATTATTAAAAAACTATCTTTTAAATACAATATTATGCTCCTTTTAACAGATACTTTCAAGCATTGCGCAAAATGTGCCCCAAAAATCCACATATCTAAAATTAAAGCCGAAAGATACAAATGTATCTACAAGGAGAGACAGAGATGGAGATAGTGAGTGCCCGCTTGACGTCTAATCTCATTAACACTTCACTTAATTTCGCTTTTCCATTGTCAGCTTATTTTAATGGGAAACCAAATCAACCAACACCTCCCCTGCCCCCACCCCTTCTCTGGTACTTAATCAAATTTTCAATTTTCACACTGCTGCAAAATGAGGGAAAGATTTTCAGCAAATGTTCCAATTTTCTGTGTGGTGCGGGCTACTGTGTGGGATATTGTTACAGATACACAGATACAGATACAGATACAAGAAGAGGGTGTTAGTCTGAGGCTTAAAACCAGTTAAGGTCATTAACTGTCATTGTCGAAAATTGAAACAGAGGCACAGGCACAGGCACAGCAGAGCCCAAAACCCAGACCCAGACCCCAGACATTAGCAGAAAATGCAATTTCCAATGCAAGAGAAACAGAAAATTGAAGCAAAAACAACCTACACTGCAAAAATTATTTGGAAACCAATAAACTTAAAGAATATGGCCACATGAAGCTTTTAATCTTGAAAGAGTGTGGATAAAAATGTGTCTAAAATTAAATAAAAATCCCATACAAAAATATATCCTCAAAAAGGAAAGTTCAAAAAATCAATCTAAGGCGGCATAGGAAATAGTGGCCAAAATGGTTTGAAAAGAGAATTTTAAGGCCTTTTACAAGATATTTGATTCGTGTCGATAGAAAGGATATACCTGAATTTATAGCGATTCGAACCTAAAATTGTTCACCATTTTTAAAGTTACTTCAACTTTGGACCATATCGTGGTCCCATTTTATGACTTTAGTTCTTTAATGGCATTCAATTTCAACCAAAAAAAGTTCATAATCATTGAATTAAGTCAAAGAATGTCCAAGGTACGACACTAGCCACCGAGACCTGGGCGTGGAACCCCGGGATGATCTGGTTGCAGGAGATATACGGATAGAATGAGATCCCAACCGAACAGGGAAGCTGCCGCCAGTCGTTATGGACCCATATGTGCCTAGAAGGCCAACAAGGCCTCGGTATTCCCAGTATTTAAGCAAACACTAACCCAAAGAGCCGGCCAAAAAGGAGTGGGAGCGGCTCCATGTACAGAAAGTGGTCAAAGTGCTGCGGATAGAAGATCAGAGCTTCTTTGCCAACCATAGGATATGTTGAGCACCCCAGGCTTCCGGCAGGTCCGACACCACATATTCTTCCCTCCAAAAGGCATACTCTTCATTGGGCCTTCCTCGTTTTTTCCTCAGTGTACGCTCCCAACCCAGACACCTGTTTGCTTTTCGTGGACTGCCAACAGCTGACACTTTTCCGCAGGCCACACTTTTGCCTCAGTCAAAAAAAGAAAACTTTATTCCATTCATTGTTTTGTGGCCCGCAAATCCGAAACCGAAAGTAGCCCCCCCGTCCCCCCGCGGTAGTCTTGACATCTCAATTTCCAAATGACCAAAAAAAAAAAAGGTTGACGGGAGTTTTTCCATTTCCATTTCCTTTCTGATGACATAATTCGTTGAACACTCAAATTTCAGCCGCTGCCACTGCCACTGCCCCTGCCCCTGCCACAAAGACTTTTGCGCAGATCGTGACATAATTAGGGTGGAATTATCCCCTGGAATCCTTGAACCCTATAGGTCTGTCTACCCCCTGCTGGGCCCTGCATTGCTTCAATCAGAGAGGGACACACCCCACACCCCACACGCCACACCCTCCTCGCGACAGGGCGACAGGGCGACAGGGCGACACTTGTGTGCACAGCTGGCGACAGACTTTACCCAAAAGAAAAGCAATTGTTCAATTTAAAACCCGCTTCGTTTCTAGTTTAATAAGAAATTATGCAAATTTTGGAATTTGGGAGTGCATTTTCATGGTTTAGCAGGGGGAAAACCCTGCCAGCCAAAGGTCGGAGCGGACTTTTCTTCTTCTGTGAGAATCTGCACATAAAATGTAGAATTAATCCAAAAAAAAAGAACCCATCTTCACCTCAACAAGAGCCAACGAAACGAGCCAAAGGTTAAGTGAAAATCCAACAAGAACTGACATTTATTATCCCCGCAGGAAGTGGAGGGGAGGGGTCCTTCTGCATAGATGTGCAAGCCAGTAAGCTCCAAGCTCCGAGCTCAGGGAAATCCTCGCAGAGCAGAGATTTCTGCTTTGGGGATCTCCCCATTGGTTGTGCCATGAAATATTCAAGGAATAAACAATGTTTTTGTGCTGCTGCTGCCCCTGATCTGATTAGCTAATCGAAGCAATAAAATCGGGTATAGAAAATCGCAATCTGTAGAACAAAGGTATTCCCTGGATAACCCCAATCTCTGGAGTAGGAGGCGCAGTCCTTTGGCTTTTAGCAGATTAATAGTTCACAGGCTTGGAGGTGACTTTTCAATTGTGTCGTCGTCGTCGTCGTCGTCGTCAAGTGGTGTGCCGTGGTTAAATGCTAATCACCAAATTGCCATTTGATTGATAACAGCCTGCCCCCCGCCCCACCCACAAAACACCAAAAGGAAAAGCCGCAAAGACCCCCGGAATGCCACAGCACTGCTCCTCCTCCTACTGGCACCCAAAACCATAATTAAATATTGCCTCCGACTTTGAATCCAAGTCCGATTCCGATTCCGATTTAGAGACCGATTCCCATTGTCCGAGGAGGCGGAGCAGGGGGTCGTGTAATTACTGAAACTTGGCACGAAGCTGCCTGTCGGACGAGACCACAATTGGGATTGGGATTGGGCTTTGGGATTGAGCGGGTCCCAGACTAAGGGACAGAGGCTCATCATCATTAACACCCCATCCAAGGCAATTCTCTGGCCTGTTGTCAAGGGAAACGGAGACGGACTCTACTCCGCCTTGGACTTCTGCTGGTTTCTGTTGCTGCTGCCAGCATAATAATGTGTGTGACCAAAGAGAGAATCGATGACAACGTAAATCAATGCTACAGCATTACAGAATTACAGCCATTCGACTGCTGCTCGAAACAATCATTAATTAATGTCAATCGAAGGGCGGAATGAAATGAAATTTGGCGACAAACGTTTTCCGCTCGGAATCAACGCAAATGAGCAAAACTCTCCACAGAGCTGCCAGGTGCGAGACGGGATCCATCTCCTCCTTCTACTCCTCCTCCTCCGCCCTTAATGACATTTCGGTTCGAAATATCTGTAATTCTGCCAGGAAACTTTTCATTTAAACGTGTTCGTGCTGCCTTCAGATAAACGGAAACGGAAATGGAAATGGAAGCGGGTACGGAGGCGGCGACGGGGGAGACATGACAAAAACGTACATCAACAAATGTCCTGCAATTAATTATTAGCCAAATGTTGACACAAAGGCAGCCAGAGAGAAGAGGGAGGGAGGGAGGGAGGAGAATGAATGAAGAGCAAGAAGGAGATGCATATGACGTGGGAATAGAGGCAAAAAGTGGCAGAAAGTAGTGCAAGATTATGGCAAAAAGAGCAGAGGGAATGTGGGATTGGCAGTGACAGGGAAACCAAAGTTTTCTTGGCTTTTAAATGATATTTTTCGTCCGTCGAAAAAAGCAAACTTTCATAAAATGTGATAACGAGCGCTCATTCATTCTTTCTCTCTCTCCCACTGCGGCTTAGCAAATAGCTATGGTGACTCTTTCCCACTGGGGCTTAACAAGGAAGTATGGCTTTGTCTCTCCCAGTGTGGCTTAGCACAGAAGTGTAGTGTTCTCTTTTCCAGTGCGGCTTAGCAGTTGAGAATGAGTTTTTTTTCGTTATCTTCTCAACGAAAGCACAGAAACTCTCTTTCACAGTGTGGCTTAGCAGTAAAGGGTGGCTTTAACAGCTATTTCTCTCTTCCAGTGAGACGTGAAACTATTTCTCTCTCTCTTTCTAAACTATTCTCTCTCCCAGTGTGGCTTAGGCTGGCCTTAACACCTCTTTCTCTCTGCTTGCTCTCTCCCAGTGAGACGTGAGACTATTTTTCCACTTAAACCAATAGAAATGCTTTTAAAAATCAAATATCTCTCGCCCAGTGTGGCTTAGCAGCAAAGGGTGGCTTCACCAAGTGTTTCTCTTCCCATCTCTTCACCTCTCCACCGCTTGCTCTCTCCCAGGGAGACGATTTTTCTCCTTTAAACCAAAAATCCACCTTAAAAATTTCAGAAAAATCAGTAAATGTCCTTAAAAATGCACTAAAGCCCACAGAAGAAGTAAATTAAATATTCAAAAATTATTCAAAGTTTTCTTTAATTTTCCCAAGTTTTAAGTTGATTTCAAAACCCCTCCCCTTTGATATTTTCCATCAAAAAATCAATTAAATTTTCCCTTCAAAGGGAATTGCAAGGCACACAGAAATCTCCCTAGAAACCACGGCTCTTGCCTTATTTTCGAGCATTAAAGAACAACAAATATATAACCAATATTGGAAATGCATTTTTAATGCACTTTTGCAGTTTGTGGCGTGCCACAGAGCCACACAGCCACTCCCACTGCCGCCCTCTCTCACTCTTTTATGAGTTGACTTTTTTTTAATTGAAAGAGAAAACAAAAAAAGTGAAACACGTTCGGGAAAAACCGTTTATAAGAGCAAACAGCAGAGCCCCCGCAGCAGTGGCGGTCATTTATCAGTATGGGGATTCTCGGAAAAAGTATTGTCTCTGCCACTGCCACTGCCACTGCCACTTGCAACTGTGCAACATAATTGCAATTTAATGCACTTTTATTGGCATTCAATGGGCTGCAAACAGAGGAAGCAGCAGCATCACCATCAGCGTCCATTAATTAAAAACACTTTGCCTCAGTGGAGCCTCGCAACAAATGGAGATGCAGGAAAAGTTAAGCCCCAGCCCCTCCCGCCTCCCAAACAAACAACCCTCCTCTTTCCATCCATCCGCCAACTATTTTCCAGTGACAAAAAAAAAAAAAAAAAAAAAAACTAAAACAGGAAGCGACGCGTCAAAGGCCTTGAAGGCTTGTCAAACAAAATCATAAAATGTATTAAAACGGTTCGCCAAAGCGTTGGAGCTTTTAATTAGAGGAAAAACACCACACCCCCTCCCTGTGCCCCCTGCCCCACCCTGTGCACCTTTTGCTGGGGCACAAAGTTATTCCATCATAATAAATCTTTTGGCTTGTGCATAATTAGCCAGAAGGAACACGGAACTCGCCCACACGCACCTCGGAGACCCTTGGTCCTTGGGTAGGGTTGCACCCCACCCCGTCTTAAACGCAGCCAGGGTTGTCATAATTATTATGCAAAAAAGTGTGAAATCCAAAGAAGAAAGAAGGCAGGTAAACGACGCCAGACTCTGTCTCTGGGCTCAACTTTCACAACATAATTCGTTATTTATGACTTCAATTATGTTTGCCTGTGGACACACCGCACCCACAGATGCCCCTCCCAGGCCCCCCAGTCACAGCCTTCACACAGAGACCGACTCCCAGACGACAGCACACAAAGGTTAAATGGGCGCAACGAGGCTTAAACTTAACCCCCCAGCCCACTGCCTCCACTGTGTCTCTCTCTTTGGCCTTTTGGCATCTAAAAACACATTTGTCGTCGCCTCAAGAATTAGGCAATGCCTGACCCCTGACCCACCCGAAAGAGGGAGGGAGGGAGGCGTTTGTCAGATTGAGAGTAAAAGTGAGAAGCTGAGATAACCTTTTAATTACAGCCTTTAACAAAAGGTGAAAGCTCTGCCTCCCTCTTTCCCTCTGAGACCCATTGTTATGATAAATTATCCAGGTAAAATTATTTCAAAGTTTAATCCAGAGAGAGAGAGAGAGGGAGAGAAAAAGAGAGATAGAGAGACAATGACGAGGACTTGAAAGGCTTCTCGAAGGCAGAAACAGAGACAGTGTTCTGAAAAGGAATTTCTACAGGGGAAACTCTCCTTTTTAGAGGAACTATTTATTTGTTTATTTACAAAATTAGTACGATTTCAACCTACAAGGCCTTCGACTCGTAGAAGAATTAGAGGTATATTTTGAAGACATTTTTCCCTAGAAAATCGTAGTTTTGGGTCATTTTTCTTTAGTAGATATTTTTAGGGGGAGAGTCTTTATTTCTTCCCTTAGGAGATTCATGTTTAATAGACTCTAACTTTTAGAAAAACTATTAAAATTTATTACTTTAAATATAATACCACTTTTCTTTGGGGATTTTTCTGCTTTTTTATCTATACAGTGCCGGACTAAAGTATTGGCACAGCAATATCTTTTTAGTTTAATGCTGTTTAATAGCTTTTCCATCGCGATTTTCATAAGAAAAATCATTTTATCCGATAAGTTAATAAATTTTATAAATTTATTGCATTATTTTTAACAATTTTCTAAGCAAAAAATTGGTCTATAATTAGTCATTCAATAAATGCAGTATTTTCTTTAAATATTGACACCATTAAATAAAAAAAAAAAAAAAAAAAAAATAAAACAAAGTAATAAATTAATAATAAACTGTAATAAATTCATCGAAATTCTCCTCGGCGGGAGAGATATCCCTTTCCAGAACACCCTCAAATTTCTGGTTGGATGTGAAATTCTCCTTTTATTATTTATTTATTTATTTGGGTATTTGGTTAGAGATAATGTCAACACACACGCACACAGTTTATGAATAAATAAATGTGCCCCCCGTGCCCCCGTGGCGTACAATTCATTCCCAGAGACCAGTCTATCCATCTGTCAGTCTGTCAATTCGTATTAATAACAAAATAGAAGTACAAAAAAAGGCCACCACAATAACAAAAAAAAGAAAAACTACATTAAATATACATGGGTTTTTTTGTTGTTGTATAAAATATTTACACAGTTAATATCAAAGTATTTTTAATAAACTTGAATTACCAGAGAAATGATTTTGCGGCTTATTATTTAAATATTTATGGTATTATCAGGGGGCTGAAAAAAAAAAAAAAAAACATATATTCCGATAATTTACAAAATGAGGTTCAGCGGTGGAAAAGATTGTGCAGAAATTAAAGCTACGGCTTGGCAGTTAATCTGTTAAAGATTTTAATGACCAAACCCACCCACAGAAAAATACAGAAAAAATACTATAGAGAAAAAATACAGTAGAAATCATGGGAACTACTGGCTGGCCTTGTGGCTGGAAAGACAGGTTGTTTCTGAGACCACTGGACCAACTGCATCTCAGCCTTGAGGCCCGGTGCTTTGTCTATTGGAAAAACACGTTTTCCACGTTGCAACACACACACACACACACACACACCAGACATTTGCATGTCAGGGACAGAGCGGCAGCAACGGCAACTCGTTTCTTGACGAACAAAATGTTGCATTCAGTTTTTTTGTGTATTGTTTGTATAAAAGCGCTTAATTGCCTAAAAATCTATTCAATGCTCTTCCAGCTGTAAAGCAAACTCCAAATGCAAACAAAGCACAAAATTCAATTAACAAACAAAACTGAAAGTCAAGCAAAAGATGCAAGAAATAAAGAAAGATCTGCCGTATCTTTGGATAGGCTTGGAGATACTCTTCCCAAAAAGAAACACCCATAAATGCCATCAGTGGCTATGAAGGCATCGAAATACAGAGACGTACATGGTTTTATCATCTGTTTAGGCTGCTCCAGAACTCAAAACCAAGAAAGAAGGGGTCTGTTTTTTGTGTTTAGATACCAAATCTTCAGGTACTCTAAGAGATCTGTTATTTCTATGGCATTTTCAAGATATTTCCCATCAAAAAGTTTAAAGAAAGACCTGCTTTGATGTGGCAAAGACTTGGATACCTTTTGAGATACTTTTCCTATAGATACTAGAAGAACAAACTTCATTGAATCATGTATTCCCTGGAAGATACTCTTAGACTTAAAGATCTAAGGTCCCTAAGATCTTTCCATAGAAACACACCCATAAATCATCTGTTTACCCTGCTCTTCTGGCCTCACAAACCTCTCATTCGTAGCATTATACCCTCTGAAATCTGGAAAAACTGAATTCTTCAAGTCCAAAGTTTAGTTGAAAGTTTTACCCTCTTTTGTGCGAAAGTTTCTTTTACTAGAAACAAATATTTTGTGCAATTGTCAGCACACAGCACACAGTATTTTATGCTTAAATTAGCAAAGCATTTCAAATGTGCCAAACACGTTGGCCAAGACAGAAAAGAGCGAAAGAGAGAGACAGAAAGACAGAGAGACAGAGACACAATTAGCAGTAGAAATAATGGATTCCAAAGAACGTTGCTGTCTCGCACAAACATTTTTGTGGGTCAGCAACAAGTCGCTGCTGAGTCAGAGAGAGACGGAGACGGAGACCCCTTCCCTCCCGAAAAACTTTAAAGAGAGTTCAAAGACACGCAGAACCGTTAAAACAAAACCGTTAACAGAACGAGAGTACTTAACGGATGACACATCGCCTGGAAAAATTTGCAAATAAAAAATTAAAATAAAAAAAAAAAAAAACATATTTAGCATACAAATTAGTTTTCGCATATTAATTATGCAATAAAAACAGCGGGGCCTGTGCGGCATATGGGGTATTCATGGCAGAATGTCACATTGGGTTCTGCCAGCGTTAATTGTGCGGTTCATCGAAGCGGAAGCGGAATCGCAATCGAATCCCCGATTAAAGAGGCGGGAGGCAGGAGGCAGGAGGCAGCAGATAGAGCATTCAATTAATTTGCAAATGAATTGATGAACGAATTACGATTAATATGTTGCAAATATTTTGATTGGACAAATGGATATGTGGCAGGTGTTTCGGATAGAAAAAAAATTACACAAATTTCCATATGGATTTAAATATATTTCTGTGTCATTTATGGCCTTAACTTAATACAAACTAACACCGATTTCGATCCACGATAATTGATAGTCATTTCCAACGTAAAAATTCAAGTTAAAAAAAAAAATAATAATAAAAAATAAAAAAGTTGAGTTTCCTAGATTTTGGTGGTTTTTCATATTTTCCATAATAAAAAAAAAATTTGTTATAATTTTTGTAGCTATCTTTGTTTTTAGTGGAAGAATTTCATTAAATATTTTTTAAAATTAAAGTTAATTAAATTTTGTAACAACCATTTATAGAATATTTTTAACTCCCATAACTCCGACCGATAATTCCAATTGCTATTGATGAATATTACGTAAATTTAGTTTAAATTAAAAAACAAAAAAAATTTAATAAAAACTGGATTATATTTTTACCGATTTTAATTATGTGTTGATTAATTAAAGTCTGATCTATTGCAATGAAAATAAGGGCTTAGATAACAAAAATCTATTGGAAAATATAGAACTCGATTTTTACTAATTTTAACTAATTTAACAAATAAATATTAGAAAAAAATATTAAACAAATCTCCAGATAATATACATTTAATATTCCTTTATTTTTCCTCATATATTTTGAGAAACAAATCCATTCGCATTTCCCATTTCCCTGCACCTTTAAGCCCTTTGCTGCACTTAAAGTCTCTTCTTAAATACAACCGACAGGCGGCGCCCAGCCACTCCTCCTGGGCGGGATGTCAACACCAATGGGGATCAATAGTCTGCTGCCCCTCCCGACCATCTGCAGTAAATACACGTATATATTTTCTCGTATTTTCCTCTGCGGCACAACAACAACAAAAACAACAACAATAATTAATTGATTCTGTTGGCGGGGCAACAACACATAAAATTAATGTCAATTTCGTTAACATTTACAAGGACGCATTGTTATATTTGTGTGTTGCACGGAGAGAGCGAGAGAGAGAGAGAGAGAGTGGACGCCATTTTGTGATTTCCCAGCCATTTGTCAAATTTTCCACGAGACATAGAACTCCCAGCCCCCTAGTGCCCGAAAATAGCCCATAAATTATGAGAAAACCAAAACCGCAGATCAATTTATTTTGTGTCTCTCCTGCCACATCCTGGGGAAGGCATCCTGTCAACGCAAAGGATGAAGGAGAAAAAACAATTAAAACCCCATTCCCAGACATCTTTTTTAATGCGAAACGGCGTCTGGCAGCCCCACACCCCAGATCCTTCCTTCGTTCCTTGGTTCCATCCACAGGCCTTGACTTTTATCCACCTTTTGGCTGGTTGCTGATTTCTGATTCTGTTTCTGATTTTGGCTAAGGCTACAACAAAAATTCTGCAGGTCTGTCTGCATAATTTTTTGGGGTTTGCCGTCGCTTGATGATAAATGTTTTTGCAAATCACTGGCGACACTTGGCGGCCATCCAGGCTGAACGACTGAAGGCCCGAACGCCCGAAAGTAGGCAGCAATTTCGAGGAGCCTCCTGCTCCTCCTCCTCCTTCCCGGTTTTCCCGTTTCCTCCAGACCAGACACATTTTCTCCTGTATATTAATAACTGTCATTCGTGTGGGCTGCTAAGCTAAGCCACACTGCAAGAGAGTAAGGGAGTTCTTTGATATTTTTCGTCACTTAAGTCTCCAGAAATTCATATGTCTTTTAAGGTTTTCCTTTGCCGCCTTCGTTTTTTTTCCATTGGATCCGTTGGACCCGTTGGATCCTTTGGCTAGGTTTAGGTGTGGCCCCAAACAGGCGCGTGTGGCGCGCGTGGCGCGTGTATATGAAAATTATGTTAATTTATACTCCTCTTGTGGTGTGGCACGAGTCGAAGGTTGTAGCCCCCCGCAGAGTGTCTGTTTGGGTTAACTTAATGTTCCAAGAGGTGTTTAGAGGGTATGCTCGACGGGGACTAGGATTTCGCCGCAGAATTTGGAGTATTTACTCTTTTAAATGGCAGTCAATTCTTTTGCGTAGGTAAACTATGAAATATTATACTGTTTTCAAGCAAAAGTCTCAGAAATAGCGAGAGAGAGAGACACAGACAGAAGAAGTAAAAGAAGTGGTATGCTAAGCCACACTGGGAAAGGGAGAAGCCTGTTTTCGTTACTCTGGCTATAAAAATCATCCGATTGAGCTAATTTATCGATAGACAAGCAGATAAAGTTGAGATCTTGGGGAAGATATAAGGCTAGGGATCCCAAAATACACTCTGCCCCTGAAAATAATACCTAAATATTTTTCAGAGCATATTCCACAGTATTCCTATAAATTATACAGTCTCTCCATATTCCTTTAACCTTGTCCAGGGCATCCCTTTAGTCGACTCTCTTAGCCCCCTCGCTGAACTTATTTTTTCCACGTCTGTTGCTCACATTTTGAGCTTGCGTGTGCGTTTCTTTTTATGCATTAAATTAGAAGGAAGGAAGGGCAGGAAGGGGAGGAAAGGAACCTCCATACCGTCTGGAATATGTTATTCCTCTTTGCCAGAGACATTGCCTGTCATCGTCACACAATTTGTATAAGCTTCTTAAAGGGTTAAGGGTCACACAGGAGAGAGGGAGACCACAAATGAATTTCAAGGCAGAAAACATGTTGCACTGGCGAGCCAAGGATATATTTAATAAATTGCCAAGAGTGCAGTGGCAGTGGCAGTGGCTGTATGAGAAATATGGAACCGCAATATTTATCACATGTCCAGTGCCAACTTTAACGCTCTCCCTCTCTGCAGAAAGTACCATATATTCGGACACAGAGAGGGAGAGAGAAGGAGTCAAAGTCTTGGTCTGTTCGAATGTTCTGCGGTCTGGGTTTCAGGGCATTAATTATGATAATATTTCTTGGACTTTAATAAGCACTTGCTCTGCCCCACACACACCCCCCCCACCCCCCCTCTCTGGAAAGTGCTCGAATATGCAAACTGTTTGCACTCCTGCCTCCACGCTCCACGCTCCACGTCTGCACTCGAGTGCATTGTCAGGTAATTACAATAAGACGCTTATAAGCGCTCTCATCGCAAAAGTAAAGTGCCAAATGCAAGTACTCGGCGAGAACAGAGACAACAGAGAAGTAGAGACTTGGAGAGACGGAGAGGTCTTGGTCTTTGTCTCCGTTTTGGGCAATAATTAACTGACAGAATGGAGAATCTGTGTGCTGTCTGTGGCTGAAGAACAAGTTGTTTGTTGTCCTTTGCATTAATCTGTCTGTCGGTTAAATAGCTCTACGGCATGTGTGGCATCCACTCATTTATTTGTGCTGTAAAAGGAGCCCAAATATTGCATAGAATTAGCATATGTTAATAATTTTAAAGAGACGGCACTTAGTAGCAGTGATTAAGTGGGGAACTTAAGCTAAGGAGCAAGGAATTCTAGAGATTTTAAGATGAACGGAAGGCAATCAAGATATTTAGAGTGGAAAGGATGGAAATTGATGAGGAATTTCAGTGTTTTTTCCAAGAAGGATGGTTGAAAATTGATTGAAAAAAAGGCTTTAATTTTAAGAATTTTAATTGAGGAAAATATATAAACAAATCCAAGCAATCTCTGAGAAAGTTTTCTCATAGAAAAAACTAAATTCTTGCCTTCGAAAATGTGGCTATCATATCTCCTATTATTTCTCCTGCCTTTGGTTTCCTTTTGTGCCGAAATGCCAGATCTCTCGTACAACCATTTGGCCTCGTATTTGGTCTCCCTGCGATCCTACAATTGGGTCGAACATCCTGGCGACAATCACTTCTGTTCGGGGGCCATCATCTCAGAGCGGCATGTCCTCACGTCGGGGCACTGCATCACCAAGTGAGGATGGAGATCTCTTCCGCTAAGTCCTATATCCTTTTTGTTCCTCAGCAAAAGAGGTCTCCTGATGAATGCCCGACGCATTCTGTTGGCCTTCTGTTCTCCCTTGGCCGATGCCCGCGACAAGCGCGAACAGCTGGTCCGCATCGACTCCATGGTGGTATATCCTCTGTATGAGAGGAACAAACAGGACGATTTGGGTGTCATTAAGCTGCGGCGAAACATATGGTTCAGGGGTCATCATCTGGTGAGCGTCAGCATTGGCTCGGACCAACTGGATGTGGGCAAAGATTGCTTTGGCATCGGCTGGACCCAAAAGGAAGGTGTATGTTTCTGTATCTCAAAGATACGAGTATATCTGATATTTAAGTAGAAATCTGCACTGTAGCGACGCAACATGAAAGCCAAGCCCTTGCTGGTGGCTAATGTGGAGACACGTCCCTTCGAGGAGTGCCTCAAGCCGAAGGACAAGGATCTGCAAAGGAATGCCCATGCCGATAGTGACTATTTGATGTGCTTGAAGAACACTGATCGCCACATTTGCATGTCCGACATCGGTGGCCCCATCTTCTGCAACAATCGACTGTATGGCCTGGCTCTGGGTTTCATCGATTGCTCCGATCACGATCCCGTGTTCTTCAGCTATGTGCCGTATTATAATTCATGGTTGGAGCGCATAATATCCCAGGGAGTGCTGCTGCGCCACAGACTGCCGCTCCAATGGTTCGTTGCCTTGGCCCTCCTCCTCCACAACTTTCTCTCGGGGCAAATGCATGGCTGAAAACCTCTCATTTGGCCTCCTCCTTGAAGTGCGATTAAAGTGCTGCCATCCATAGATGGAGAGCCCTTGCCGGGGAAAAAACTTTCGCCAGCACTGCACCTGTCTGTCTGTCTCTCTCCCTCTCTGTTTGTGCCACGTGTGGCAAATGTCACGTTCACTTTTTACACTGTTTCCCCCCCGAAAAACCGCATTGAACTTTCCTTTCATGTTTCTGTTTCTGTTGTTCAGAGCCCCCCAAAAAACTGCCAAAAACTTAATAAATTTGTGTACATAAAACATGATTCATTAAGGCGCTTCGCCCCATAAATAATAGAAAATTGCCTCTCATTGCTTGGTCAAAAGTAAAAGGCCAATCATTATTAATAGCCACGAAAATCGAGCCAACAAAAAGGTAGGAAAAAAGACCCACAGATACTGTCCAGAAGTTAACAAAAAAAAAAAAAAAAAAAGAAGGAAAAATCCAAACAAAATCCAGTTTTTTCTCCGTCATAAATCAGTAATAATTATCGCTCTCCAATTGCTCCCTGGCCCCCTCCTCGGAAAAAAAGAAACGAAAAGCTGATAAATCGATGCTGATAAAATGAAAATTACCCAAGAAAATGGCATACAATCCATATTGAGACCTCACACATGTGGCGTGTGTTTTTTGTGTGATTTTCCTTTTCATTTTCAGCTGAAATTGCATACCGATTTGCGGCAGACAGCAGCAGCAGCAGCACAGCAGCGCCCAGACGTCAGACGTCGGACATGTGCTGCGTGTGCCTTTCTCTTGGCTGGCGCTCTATTCATTCGAGGCATTCAAGAGGGAGGACCTTTTGGCAGGGACTATGGAAAGATTTTAGAGAAGTGCATAAGAAAAAATGAAGGAAAAATGGGAGCCAAAAGATTTTTTGAGTAGAATAAAGCATAAAAAAAGGATTTTAGAGCCTAATACTGATGGAAACATATTCCCTTGAAAAATAAATAGAAATACATTTGTATAATATTTCACAAATAATTCTTCTAGCTTTGACAGAGAGAAAGAACAAGGCAATGATTAAAAAAAGAATTTTTATCGATTTGTGTTTGCAATGGATTTTGATTTATCCATTGACAGTCATCGATAATTTTCATAAATTTTTTCTTCGATATATGAAAATTCTAATTTTAAATAGAATTATCGATAGTTATTGATTATAATTCCGATAATTCTGGAAATATGTGAAAATCGATTTCTTTAAATCGCCCAATCACTGACTTCGAAATCTAAAAAACTAAATCGAAGTTTTTATCGAATTATCGATCAAATTATCGATACTTTTTTCTGCTCTTATTGACTTCGAAATAAGTTAAAACCCAATTCACATTTAAATAAATTTAAATAAAAAATAAATAAAAAAAAAACATTAAATACGATAATGCTCCCATTAGCACGCCATCAGTTTTCTACCTATTTCCCCAAATCTTAACCGAATTTTAGCCCCTAATCCCATCGTCTATCCCACTGTCGGGCACCCAAAGGAACCTCCCGAAAAACCAGAATTTCCCATTGAAAAATCAAAATACTCGAAAAACACAAACCAAAAAAATTTTAAGTAAAAATCACGTTCCACCTAAAAGACGCTAACGTGGCTAAAATGGAAACAATAGCCACAGAGAGCGAGATAGGGGGGGGGGGCAAAGGGGGGAAAGGGGGAAGGCGTGTCCAGATTGTTAGATATTTACTCGACGGCAAAGCAAAGTTGATTTTTATTGAAGGGTTTTCTCGCAAAAAGGAAGGCATTAAATTAAATCTATTTGTACAATTTATAGAGGGGCAAAAAAAGTGAACTGAAATGATTTCTATGGCCACACACGAGCAACAGCAGCAGCAGCAGCAACAACAACAAAAACACTTTAGGTTCTTGCCAAGGGGGTGGGTGGGAGTGGGGGAGCGCAGGCAACGTTTCCGTTGAGGCATGACCACTGAACTGGACAACAGTTCATGCCCACAAGGCGAAAGCTGCAAAACTGCAGACATGGCATCAAATAAAGCACTGGAGAGCACACTGGGACGGGGGAGGGGGATATATCCAGTCGAGAATCCAGCAAACAGCAACAACAGCAACAACAACAGCAACAGCAGCAGAGCTCCCCGAGAGGACGACCGAATATTTTTCGCTTGCAAGAAAACGAAAACGAAAAAAAAAACAAAGCTAAATAAATAAATATCCCGGGCAGCGAAAGAGGGACATGGGACATGGATAAAAAATAGATTTGCTCTGAATATGCACCGCAGGAGGGGCAGCGGGAGGGGTTAAGGGTGGTGGTAGGTGCGGGGTGCGGGGTAGGGGGGAGTGTGTGGGGAGGATCGTTGCTGGAACGTATGTCGACACAACGTCTCGAATGTGACCATCGGTTCCAGCGTTTGTTTTCATTTCTCTGTTGTGTGTGTGTGTGTGTGTGTCTGTGTGCATCTGAATCTGTGACATTGTCCAGCTACAACGTCAACTTTTTTCCCTTTTTTTTGCATCCGCGCGCCACGGTTTGTTGCATTGCCGCCCCCGCAGCACCTCGGAGTTCTTTTACGCTGTGGCACTTTTCGATTTTAATACCCCTTCAATAGGGTAGGGTAGGGTAGGGTTCTAAGGGGTATATCGTATTCTTATAGATACCTTCTTGAAAAACATTAAGCTACAAACATTTTTTACATAATATTTTTTTAAATATTCGAATGAGATGTGCTAGAGCTACCAATCTACCGAAAATCATCCAAATCGCATAACGTAGAGAATAAAGTATTGCTTATAAAAAAACCTGTGGTAACCCCAATTTTAAAGATAGGAGAAACATATTTGGTGGAAATATATATAAAGCCATTTAGCACGTATTTACCAAGTTTCATCAAAATCGGATAGGAAATACTTGGCGGTGGGTTTAAAGATACTGCCAGATCCGCCCTTCCATCGAAAATCAACCAAATCCAACTACTTCCAATACTATAGGGTATCCCCATTGTCTTGACATCTCGGAAAGCCTTCCCCTCTGGTTTATTTCCCTCGGTTTTTGTGTTGAGGGTGTGAAAACGATTTTCTGCTGACTCTTGAAATTCCAAGCTGCAGCAAAACTTCTTCATGCTCTCCCTCTCTGCCGCGCGAGGCATGCCGCAAGGGATTTAGTTTATGCGGTGGTCCGCGTCCTCTGGCTTTTTGCTTTCGCTGTGGCTGTTGCCACGTCTCTAAGTGGTTTCATTGCGCTACAAATTCGAGTGTGAATGCAACAAAAAAACAACAAAAAATACCAGAGTGAAACAGAAATCTCTCACAACTCAATTGTCAAAAGTTAAGGCGACAATTCAGGGGCGGTCCGCTTAAAAAACAAAAACAAACCAAAAAAAAAAACAGTTTCAGATTACAACAGCAGCTGCATGACCCGCTTTTTAAAGATCGAAAAGACTGAAGAAAAAACTGAAAAAAACTGAAAAAAACTGAAAAGAGAAGCGAATGCAAATAACCGAAAAGACGTCGGGTCGGATTGGCAATGGATTGGCAGGCAGGCAGGCAGCCCTGCCATCTTATGGCTGTTGATTTTCGTACCGTTTCCGGCTGACCAAACAAAACTTCACTCAGCCATCCAGTCGGTCAGGCCAGCCATCCATTGGGCCCAGACATTCGAACCAGGCCGTCAAAAGGCAAAAAAAAGCGCAACGGAACGGCATCGAAAAGAAATCAATTCGCTTTTGCGTGCAGGCTGCAGCTGCAGTCGGCCACCGCCCGCTACTCCTTTCCGGACGGACTCCTTTGCTCCAATGAGTGCTGCAGCTGGTGGCCGGTGGCTGGTGGCTGGTTGCATGCCGCCCCATGTTTATGCCATGCGGCTTTCATTTACAGAAAATTAGTTCGATTGGAGATCCGTTTGGAAATCTGAGCAATTTGCCAAAGTGTCTGTTGTCTGTTGTCTGGCCCCAAAAGCCGCTAAAGAACAACAAATCCATCGATCAGTCGGCAAAGCCTTTGACCAAATATTATTCCAAATTGTTGAAAGCAATTCAGGGAAAAGCCAAGGAAATCTGTGGTCTTGAAACAGGGGAAACCTCAAGTGTACTTCATTTTAGATGGGAATTCCAGGAGGAAATGTACGGATAATTCTGGGAAATCTCTTGAACGGGGGGGCAGAGGATTAAACCCCTAAAATCTGCCTGAAAAATATCGCCTATCAAAATTTAATTGGAAGAAGAACTCCCCAAGCAAAATTTTCCCAGAAATGAATAGAAAACTCTTAAGGGAAAACCTCAAGAGCTTTTCCCGAAATGAAACCTCAAAATGAAGTATTTCCAGGAAAGCAAAAGCTCAAGCCCAAGCCCCAAAAACTAAAGAGAAATTCATTTAAGAAATCACATCCACAGAAATCACTAAAACATTTGAATTCTGAATCGAGAATCCGAAAATCCGAAATCCCAAAGCCAACTCAATATTGCATTATTAATGAAAGGCAAGGAAAACTCCTGTTTGCTCCCTCACCACCCAAACACAAGCCCGAGAACCCGAGAAGCCAGAAGCCAGACAAACAGTCGAGAAACTTCTGTTCTCTAAACGTTTAATACTTGGAAAATTACTCAAATGTCTTAATTGGCAAATAGAAAATGCTTGGAAAATGCTTGGAACATGCGACTCCCGACTCCCGACTCCCGACTCTTGACTCTCTCTGCATCTTGCAGCTTGAGGAACTTTTTGCAAATGCCATTCCATTGGTGCTGGAAAAGTTTTTGCGCCACCGCCGCCGCAGCAATGAGAGTGGGGAAAAAATGTCCAACAACAAAAAGAATGTAGGAATATCTTAATTGAAACTTAATGAGAAAATGCAGCCGCATTGTTGAGAATGGAATGACATGGGAGGCGTGGTGCGGGGTGCGATGCGTATCTTAAAGATGCAAAAACGTGCAGTGCAGTGCCGTGCAGTGCAGGTGCTTCGGATGCTAAATGCGAGAGTCATTTCGGTTGATTGCCGAGACATTAGGCAAGAGACCACCGACTGTGGGGGGAACGTGCCGTCACCGCGAGTCGAGTTATGCGATACCACATGGAGATACTTAACAAAGAGATACAGCTACAAAACGTCGAGATACATCTGAATCACAAAAGCTTTTCTCTTCTCATTTACCAGCCACAAGATACTTTTATGCATTACACAATAATAATCTCATATTTTCTGCCTTTGTTTGTTTGTATCTCACAGATGCGCTCACCGCCGGCCAAGTGAATGTGGAGCCCAACACCGCACTCCTGAACGAGGGCGATCGCACAGAGCTGCTCTGCCGCTACGGACGGACCATCAACTATTGCCGCATCGAGATACCCGGCGAACAGAAGGTCCTCAACCTCTCGCCGGAATGGAGCAAGACACCGGGATTCACCTACTTCGGCGCCGGGCTGCAGGCCGGCCAATGCGGTGTGACCATCGAGAGGGTCAAGGCCAGCAACAATGGCCAGGTCAAGTGCAGTCTGGGCGTCGAGGGGGAGGAGCTGTCGGGCACCATTGATCTGGTGGTGGCATGTAAGTATCCCACAATTATTCGATGGATATCCAATAGATACTCGTTTGATATGTGCCACGCGACATGCAGCAGTGCCCCTCAGTCGCAGAAAGAATATCCTCGGCTACGTGCGATTGTAGGAATATTTATTGATATTTCTGTTGGGGTCTGTCATGCAGCAGCTCCCCTCGGTCTGGAATTGTATTTTTTGGTATTTCCAGAGGATTTTAGAATTTGAATTCCGCTACCGAACTGTTTATACGTCTCACGCGTCATGCAGCATGTCTCCTCGGTCGCTAGCGGTTCGTTTATACATCTAACGCGTTATGCAGCAGCTTTCATCGGTCTGAAAGTGTATCTAAGGCCATTATGTACATCTCACGCGTCATTTAGAAGCTCCCTCGGTCGCTAGCACCTGTCTTTCCGCTTTTCTTCCCATTCTAATCGAAAACTTCTCCCCGTTTTAGTGCGTCCCCAGCAGCCCATAATCGAACTGCTCTCCAAGCCGAATCGCGAGGGCTACTTTGCCGAGGGAACCCAGTTCAGTGCCCGTTGCAGCGTCCGCGATGGCCGCCCGCCCGCAAACATCTCCTGGTACATTGACAACATGCCCGCCAACAAGCGGACGAGCCAGCTGGAGATCATCTCGACGCCGACCAACGACAATGTGGAGCTGTCCACCTCCGTGCAGGAAATCCAATGGCACTTGTCGCCCGAGGATAGCAACAGGAAGCTCGTCTGCCGTTCGCATCATCAGACGGATCGCGAGACAGTGCCACCGCAGGAGGCGGCCTACATCATCAATGTGCGATGTGAGTACAGGGGAAACCCCAAAGGAGACCCGCTTTCCGTTTTCCGTTTCCTTATTAAAGCAATCTGTGTATTTGTATCTTGTATCGTTTAGATGCGCCCGTTCATCAGCCAGAGGCCTCTGTGTATGGCTTGTATTTGGATCATACTGCGATTGTTAATATCACAATCCGTGCCAGTCCCTTGCCAAGGATTGAGTGGACCATCGAGGGATTGGTTGTGTCGCAGGGCCGCACCGAGGGCCGCTATTCGGCGTACGAGCCACAGTATCTGGGCAACGATGAGTACAATGTAACGCTGGCCATCGCCGGACTGACGCTGGAGGATACGACCAAAACCTACAATCTGCGCGCCACCAACGAGCTCGGTCTGACGGACTACCAAGTGCGCATCAGTTCCTCGAGCAAGCCGCCCAGCAGTAGCCTGGATTTGGCTGCCATTGTGGGCATCGTTGTGGCCGTCGCTGTACTGGTTCTGGTCGTACTCCTCGTTCTGTTTGCCCGTGCCACAGGCAGGTGGTGCTTTGGCGGTAAGTCCTCCCTTCCACTCACTCATGCCCCGTTCTTTTTTTTTTGTTTCTGCTTATATCGTGTGGGTGCAACATGCAACATGCAACATCATCATCATCATTGGCCTTCAGCAATCATCAGCATCACTATTTGCCTCATCATCAGCTATGCTAACAATAATTTCTGGCTTTAGGTCCTACCCCCCACCCACCACTTATTCATTCATTCATCCACTCATTCCGCAATCCATCTCCCACATGTGTGTGCATGTGTGGGTGTGTGGGGCATGCCACAAGCCGCTTGGCTGTTAACTTTCGACACATTGTGCGGCTTTTAAATTTTAATTAGCGTTAACCTACCACCAGAAGGAGCTGCAAGGAGCTGCAGGGAGCAGCAGGAGCAGCAGGCAGCCCTAAAAACTCATCTAATTAAAAAAATTTCACTTGACTTATCCCTCTCCCCACCCCCCTCCGCCAAAACGGGGGAAGTTTTCCGTAGAAAAATATGGCAGGAAAACCTCCTCAGAGCAAGACGTTGAATGGGGGAAAATACTATGTGATGGAACATGCGAAAATAAGGGGAAAAACTAAATTCCAACATACAAAAAAATTGTCTGAAAAATATTATTTGGTTAAAAAAAATAAATAGCAGATGAGCAGAGGAGCAGAGCAGGGGCTTGAGGGGCAACAGAGGGATATATTTAACAGGGAATGATCAGAGTAATAAATACCAGGGAATATTTAGAGAAAATAATGCCCATAAGGAAAGGGAAATAAATGTGCATTAAAAATATATGGCGGGCATTATTATAGAAAAAATATTGTATGTGAAGAAAAATAATATACAAATATTTAAGAAGAAAAAAACAAAAAACTCTTTAAAACCAAAAAATTAAAAAATTAAAAATAAATAGGGTAACAACGAAAAAGAAACACAAGCAAAAAAAAATAATTTTAACATTAAAAAAAAAATCAAAAAAAAATTGTAAACACTTCAAAATAAAAATTAAAAAATCAGAAACCTAAATAAATATTCAAGACAATTATATAAAATGCAGTAAAAAAAAAAACTGAATTTATCAAAGAAGAATAACCTCAGGCCCCTAGAATTTGTATAACAACAAATTTATTCCCATTAAAGTATGAAATTAATTTTTATTAAATGTCAAAATGAATAAATTTGTTAAAGAACTATAAATCCATTAAAATGGAAACAAATCCATACAATCGCCAAAGGAAATAAAAGTGGAAATAGTGGAAATAAGTTAAAAATAACCCCAAAACAAAACCCCATAAATATAGTATAAGTATCCGTATATCTCTACACACAAATTGTAAAACTCTCCAAATAAAAAGAGTCTACAAAATGGCAACAACAAGAAGAGCTAACATCAAAAACAACAAATTGGTTTCAAAAATCTACCAAAAATGTACCAAAAATGTATTTAAAAATTTGTTATTTGCTTTTCGGTGTTTATAAATCTCTAAAAATCTATCTTTAATCTCTCTGTATTTTCCGCTTTTCTTTTGGTAAATGGACTAACATCAAAAACACTGAAAAAATCTGTGGAAATTTGGCTTCTTCTTCGAGCGACAACCTCTCTCTCTCGCTCTCGCTCTCTCTTTGTCCGCTCTTTCACTCTCTCACACTCGAAGCTAAATGTTAGTTCTTGTTGTTGTTGCTCTTTGCAGGCGCCACCCTCAATACGGACATCAGTCCCGATTCGGAGGCCCAGATCCATCCGGCATTCAACGACGAAGAGGAGCTCGATGGCCAGGATAATGGCGACGAGCATATCGATACCACGCAGCAATCGGAGGAGGCCACGCCCCCGGTAACGGACAAGCTGGAGGCCCAGAAGAAGGCCGACCTGAAGAAAACAGCAGCGGCCACTGCGGCGGCAGTGATAGCCGCCGGCAACGGCAGTCAGACGCACTTAAATGGCGCCGGCGGTGTGGAGGCACCACCAAAGCCACCAAATACATCTGTCTAGGACTAGGACTCCTCCTTTGGGACTCCCTCATTTTGGCCAGTTAGCCCCTTAGACCCCCCCTCCCTTAGCTCTAAGCCAATGGGAAATGAAAACCAGAAACAGAATAAAACACTTTTTGCTCTCAAATATAAAGAAAATAAACAAATCTCAAAAAAGGAACACACAAAATTAAATACAAGAAAAACCTTACCTTGGGCCAAGTATTTTTTAAGTGAATCTCAAATTTCCACTACTGTCTCGAATATCTAAAAAGAAAAACAAAAAATATATATACAAAATTAATTAATTTTTGTAAAATATTTTATTTTTCGAATATTGATTTTTTGTCCTTGTATTTATTTAAGCTCTGAACCTGCCAGCATTTTGCATTTTTTTTTTAAACTTGGCTTGTAGAAAATATTCGATTTATTTTAATTTTAATTTTTGAATTTTCTGCTGTTCTTTTTGTAATTTTAGTAATTTGTAAAGAGAAAAACAAAAACGAAATATATGTATTTTTAAAGTTAAAAAATTAATACAATTTCACGTGATTTTGGGGCTCCTATTTTGTCCAATAGCTGATGATAATGATGATGTTGCCGCTTCACATAAACACACACACACACTCTTTTCAATCATCTTTCATTAATCATCTAAAAAAATATATAAACTTAAAAAAATATATATATATATATTATAAAAAATATTTTATTTGTATTCCATTTTTCACAGGCAAATCAATCAAGACGCCCACAAACGAAACGTAAGTACAGTAAACCCTCCATTTAGCTAACAAAAAAACCAACATACATATGTCAAAACACAAAGTGCAAAGTTCAAAGTGCAAGAAACGGGGTCCAGGCCATACATTGATCCACAACTAATCCCCCAAAGACGGTATCTGCTGGTATTTGCTTTCTATGTTAATTTTCGATACCCATTATCTCTACTATATAACCATTAATCAATCAATCAATCAATCAATCAATCAAATATGTATCTTGTATCTTGCGTAGTTCGGATGTGTGTTTGTTTGTCTATTTGCATGCGTCTCTCGAGTGGCTTTAATTTTCAAGTATTTACTGTAACCAAAAGCAATCATCAATCATCATCTCTATAGAGAAGCAGCTCTCTCTCATGTATCCATCATCTAGTACATCTCTTAGGTTAGTTCATAGATCATTTCTTTTAGCAAAAAAATCTTAACCTAAGTACTTGCATACATACACACACATACAACCACACACACACACGCACACAAAACATTGGAAGTCTCTCGAAAAAGATTTTATTTCATTCGAAAACTGCAGAAAATTACACAAAATTCTAAGAAAATTATTTATCTAGAGAATATGGTTTTAAAAAATTTACGAAAAATTTAGTTGGCTATTGGTTCTTTTATCAGAGAACTGCATTGAGCATGATCAATTACCCAAATGTTGCATGAGGCACCAAAAAGCAGCCTTGGGCCTTGGGCAGCTAAGTCGGTCTATTTCGGTCCCAAGAATCCAATAACAAAATTCACAGTACACCGAAGCTTGGTCCCAAGAAACAAAACCAAAACCAAATACATTGCGTGTGCATGACACATGAAACAAAAGCTCAAAGCCAGCGGAGACGAACAAAAGGAAAATGGAACCCCAGGAAAAGATCGGAAATGCCTCGAAAACGTTCGTTTTTCAGTTCTCGCTGTTTAAAAAAAAAATCTTAAAAATTACAGAAAATCTCAAAAAAGTTTAGAAAAAATTCCACCACACGCACACCACACATATTTGGTACAGTTTCGGAGTCACGTCATGTTTTGTCTTTGAAAAATCCCAGAAATTACAAGAAATCCCGTTTCTCACGCTGTCACACACACACATGCCACATGCATACAACCACAATCACACACCCACACACATTCACTCGCTCGTCCTGTGCTGTCACACGCTCGTATGCTCGCTCGCTCTCGCTCATGGCTCGTTCGTTTGCCTCCACTCGCTAGTTAGCCAAAACACAAACAAACTCGTTCGTTCGCTCTCTCTATATCTCTGTCTCGCCCACTCGCTCTGTCTGTCTCTCTCTGTCTGTCTCTCTTCCCCGCCCACTCTCTAAACCTCATATAAACCTGTCTCTGTCTCACTCATTCACTAAACAAAAAATGTCAAAAATGTCTCGCTGCTGTACCACTCGTCATTCAACCAAAATATAAAGCAAACAAAAAACATAGAGTTTTAGAGTCACTTTGCTAATGCATCATCTCAAAAAAACCAACCGAAAAAAAACTTCTTGCTATGTTTTGTCTTCTTCTTTTATACTACTTTCATATGGACAACAAACAACAACAACAACAACAATCCCGACAACAACGAAACTGTCAAACAAACATTCCACCAAAAAAAATATATAAATCCCCACTGTGTCACGCGATATTTCTGAAACTTTCGTTGCACACAACACAGCGACGGGCAGAACGACAAGCAGCTCGAACTGGGGGGTGGCCCAAACCAGCATCATGGCCAGAATGTGGCCCTCCTAGAGACACCCAATGGCATCACCCTGCTGGGGGCCAGCAAACTCAAAGAAGCCAACGGCAATGGCAATGGCAATGGGAATGGCACTCCCCAGGAGCGTATGTCCGTGGAGAGGCGTCACCCGAATGATGAGGATGATTCCTTCGAGTATGGCACCGATCGCGAGAGCAGCGTCTATAATCCCACCACCCGACCACTGCGCAATGTCCTGATGAGCCAGGCCGGCGGACGCAATTCCCGCAGCTCGGGCAGCTCCGAGACGGAGCCACTGGCCACCGAAAACTCGGATCTCCTGCAGAAGGGCAACCAATTGGGCATTCCCGAGTCGCGTTTCTCTCGCTGGCTGCCAAAGGATAAGCGTGAGCTGCTCGAAAAGCAGGCTATGCTGCTGTCGGGACATGGCAAGGCAATGAATGCGGCGGCGGCGCCACCAGCCACACCACCAAAGCCACAAAAGAAAGTGCCTGCAACACCAACACCAACAGACGGCAACGGCAACGGCAACGACGACAATGGCGACGCCAAAGCTGCTACAGGAAACGGAAATCTGAGAATGCAACGATTTTGTGTGTGTGTGTGTGTGCGTGCGTCATTGTGTGTCATATTTATTTATTTTCTCCTGCTTTGAGGTACAGGAAATGCGGTTGCAGGATTAGGGACTGGACCAGTTTTGTGGCAGTGTCAGCAGGGATGCCCCTCAGAGACTCTTACGATGGCTATCGGGGTATACGATTCGTAGCACTCCAACCAAAAAACCCCACGAAATCGTGAATTTGAGATTGAAACTTTATGATAGATCAAAGATCAGAGCTCTGTCTATCTTCTGCTGCTATGAAATACCAAGAAATCTGCTCGAAAGACACTACAAAATGTATCTTTCTTATGAAATGTGGTTTCAAAAGTCACTAAATTCCTTCCTTTCATAGAAACGACTACAGTGTTCTCCAGTAAACCTCCAGATTCATTGAAAAAAGATAAGTTTTAAGTTCATTTTAGTGCCTTAAACAGAAACAAAGTTCTCTGGCAACAAGGAGTGTTCAAGTGCCTTAGATTTACTCCTGAGACTCCTTGAGTACCCCAAGCCCATTCCTTCATCTACCTCCCAGTTATGATTTCCCATGATTTTCCGCTACAAAACTGTCTCCAAATGTAGGCTTTAAGCTTCAGAACTCAAGACTCATGACAGCCCTGCTTTTCCACACATTGAAAAACGAACAACAAAACAAAGATACAGCTACAGATACAGCTACAGATACAGATTCATACAGCATGAACATTTTGTTGTAGGCATGAAATTAAGTTATCGAATAATAATCGTATCCATTGTATAATCGAAAAACCGATTGCATGACAACAAAACATCAAAGAAACTCTGTCTTCACACACAAGTATTTACGTTAGTTACTCGTACTAGTAGGTAGTACTGTACTGCAGTAGTGAAAGTCATGTGCAGAGTGTTCGCTGTACTTTCGTGTCCCTAAGAGCAAAATTTATATTCATATTTTTAGTTTTTTTTTCGGTAAAAAAATATTTTATTTTTAAATTAAACTAAAAAAACAAAAACAAAGCTAAGCTGTAGAATGTAGGAACTTTTGATAAAAGTTAATTTTCCTTTTTTTATACCATATATATTTAATAAATTAACAACAATAAAAAACAATTGTTAAAATCTGAGACAAATATTGGATTTTCCTATGGTTTTTGAAATGTTCTTGCGAGTGTGTGTGTGTGTGTGTGTGTGTGCATTGTTCTGGAATGAATGTAAAGCCCGTTTTGGATCCCCTGCTGGGGGAAAATGGGTAAGTTCTAACAATACCTAAGCCTAAACGAGGAATTTCTCTCGCTCTCTCCTAACAATTTTGCATTTTCCATAACAATAATACCCCACCCACCCATCCTTCCATCCATCCATCCATCCATAGAATGGCATGGAAACACACACACGTTCATAAGCGTATTGAGAGAGAACTAACACACAGCTACACGAAACAAATAAACACACACAGATGCACAAAGTATCTCCCAGATACACACAGAGCAGTACTTGTTGAGCCGCCCAGACAGCAGGCAGACATTCAAATGAGGCAAAAATATTTATAGAATATAAATGAAAAACCATTCCAGCGAAATGAAAGCAATTTATGCGCTCAATTTAACCGAGAGTGAGAGCGATGGAGGGGTGGATTCGCAGGGCGAAGAGATGTCAGAGGTTAGGCCAGGGCTTATGCAATTTGAAGGTCAAATTCAGGATAAATGAGGCTCCAGAGCCCATTCAAGTAATCCAGGAAAAACATACCGATGAAAGCTGCTTTTAAGATGGAAAGATACAAAGATACTTTTGCTAGAATCCCTACAGCTAAACTTTATGTTAGTTAAAGCTGAATTCAGGGGCCAAACAACAAAAAACTCCTCGCTTTTGCCGCTAACACAATTATTTGGTTCTAAGGGTTACACATTTATTTTGTAGCTACATATAACAATTACCCAAAAAATACACACCAGCTCTTATGCCACTAACTACCAGAAAAGAGAGACCTTTAACCCACACACACACACGACTAACGACTAACCCGAAACACACACACACAGACACACTCGTTTGGGCCACTTTTGGGAGGGAGTTTTCTCCACCACTCGAAAATTGCAACTAAAACCCGACTGCACAGCAAAAATGACATATTTTGATACATAAATAAAGCTGCTGTTACACGATGCGTTTTTCACCGACACTTTTTGGGGAGGAAACCAATGATTGCGCCCAAATATCATAAAGATTATCCACGGTGCACCTTAGGCAGAAATTATTCAAGAATTGGTAATCTCCCATTGGTTTCTTCCATCGAAATGCTAAAGCCATTCACATGTTAACGTAAAAAACATAATTTTATCCTGGGGGACATATTGCCATTCACAAGTCAGCGTGAAAATATAATTTTCAATCGAAAAACTCGTAAAAAATGACTTTACCCTATTAGTAAAATATAACCATTCACGTGTAAACGTAAACCTTTTTCCACATGTTAAAGTAAAAACGTAATTTCTTCTTTGGGAAAATGTTGCCATTCGCGTGTAAGCGTGAAAAAATCAATTTTTGAATCAGAAAAAAAACAACCCTTCAGGTAATTTCGGCACCTCTTTTTCCTTCTATAAGAAGATAGCCATTCACATGTACACGCCACAATAAAACTCTCTTAGCGCTTTAGTACCCTTTGGTTTTTGAGATATTCGTATCTTTTTTTAAATGAGATAATTTTTAATGAAAAAGTGTGAGTGGCATAAAAAACCGTCGGTGGAAAATCTGTCGCATAACAGCAGCTTAATTAGCTAAAGAAAACAAAAACACTCTCATGTCACCAACGAAATCATGAACCCATCCTTTAAAACCACCAAAAAAAAAAAAAAAAAAAACAAACAGCAGCGACACCGAAAGCGCCGACATTAAGGCCACCTCAACCGCCACGGCCACAACGGCAGCCACCACAACAATGGGCGGCAGCGGGATGGGCGTGTCGGCCACAGAAGAGTCATCGGCCAACAACAGCAATGAGCAGGAGACACAGGAACAACAGCAACAGCCCCAGCAGCAGAAGAAGGCCAAGCGTTTGCCAGCCTTTGCGGTGGCCATATTAAAGCGTTTCAATGAGAAGGATGCAAGGAAAGGCAAGGACAAGGATGTGGAGACCACGGCAGAGGCGGCCTTGACCCTGGCCAACGAACAGGATACACCGGAGAGCAATGCCATCGATGGCAATGACAATGAACCAAAGGTACAACCAACCCAAGAAAAAAATGTCTCAGATTCTTCGATTTTCCAAGAAAAATTTTCTTCCCACAAACCTCTCCCTCTCTTTCTGAATCCCTCTTCTTATATGCCTCTCTCTTTCACTTTCTAATGTGTGCCTGTGTGTGTGAGCGAGATGTATCTATAGCTTCAATAGCAAAAATTGCGCTTTTGGCTACGAAAAATTTACTTTTGTAATTAATTTACTTTTTTGCTATTTTTACGCTCACCAAAAAAATCATTTTCTTTGCTATTTTTTTTCGCTCTCTACGCATGCATAAACTATATATTGTAAAAACTATATATTCGTATATATATTGTATGCAAAATAAAGGCTATAGTTTGGCAGAGCACATCACCAGTGTGGACTTTTAAGTAAAGACAAAAACAAACAAAAAAATCATAAAAAAAAAAAGAAAAGGTATTGCAATGAAAACCCCACAAAAACGATTCCAAAATACATATTTCTGCTTCAATTATATATTAATATTCAATGAATCGAAACTAATCTTTATTTTTTCTGTGTTGCAAAACCCTATCCCCAGCAAGACAAACAACTCGTCTATGCTGAACTTGTACTAAAGCCAGCGAATGAGACAGCAACAACAGCAACAGCAACACCTGCAGCAGCAGCATCTCTAGGACCTGCCGTCGCCACAACAACACCTGGCCTCGAAGGATCTGGTAAAAATTCAACGGAATACGCAGAAATAGTCTATGTGCAAAAGCCCACAGCCGCAGCCGCAGCCACAGCCACAGTCGATGGCAAAAAGTAATCTCTAGCCCTAAATATCTTGCCCCTGGGAGGCTGAAAAAAAACAACAACAGAAAACTTAAAGCACAAAAAGCAGCAGCAACAAATAACACACAAAAACAGAACCCAATGCAACACGTAAACATACAACATAAACCACTTTAAAAATTAGAAAGAAAAAAAAACACAAAAAAAAAACATATTAAAATTAAAAAATTATAAATAAATTATAAAGTGGTTTTTCAAAAACTTCTTCGAATGTGTATGTGTACTAAATAAATCTAAAGAAATGTAAAACTAACAAAAAAAACACACAAAAAAACCATTAAAAAATTAACGAATCTCTGCACAGAAAATCTTGACACAAGACACGCCCTCCTAACCCCTTCTCAATATATGGTTCCACCCTGCCCACAAATAAATTAAATCAAATTTACAACAACAAAAATAACATTTGCAAAAGAAAAACAAAAACAAAATAAATATAAATAAAATTTACATAAAAATAAAAGCAAAAAAAAAAAAATGATAAAATAGGCAAGAGAAAAGCATTTTGAAAAATCTCAATTATTTACATAAATGTCTCGCATCTAAAAAAAAAAAATGTAATTTTTAAGGCAAAAAAAGAAAAAACAAAAATTAATGCAAAGAAAATTAAGGAAAACCCTAAAGAGACCCCAGATTATTTCTATGCCCCTTTTTTTTGGAATTCAAAATTAACAGCCAGAGCAAAGCATTTAAAAAAAAAAAAACAAAAAAAATAGAACACTTTTCGAATGACAAAAATAAAAAAAAGGAAAAAACAGCTGCAAAAGTATTTTCGATTATAGAAAATTCATGGATTTCTTTGTCTCGATTTTGCATACATTTTCCATTCAACACAACACCCAAACTGGCGATTAATGTTATTATTATTTAATGCAATTTACGCAATTATAATTATATGTGTATTAATGGATAATTGATTAAGTTAAGTGCATGAATTAATTATGTATTTTCATGATGATGATTGATTTTCGTACTCGAGTATTCTGTAAGCTATCATTTGTACTATATTGTAAAGTTAAGCGCGAACCATGAACACTTTTTGAATAAAATTCTTTACCAATACGAAAGGGTGTTTTGTTCTTTGTTTGTTTGGGAATCAAAGAGGAATGGGGCACCATCTAATGCCCTAGAAAACGTGGGATAACTTCGAGCATCCCAGGAGACAGACTGGCTCGCAGTGGTTACACTTTTGGTGGAAGGGAAGGCCTTCAAACACAACGCAATGTCTTTTCCTCATCAAAAATATAAAGAAGGATACAGCCAAGCACGGCCATAGCCATGAGACGCTACCAAAGAATATTCCGAATAAGGAAAAGGTCCACAGTAATTGGTAAGATGAATTTTCGAAGAAACACCCTTTGAAAATATTCCAAGAAAACCATTTTCATTTCAAGTGAAATTTGAAGCAGCCTTGACGCCTTTACGCCAGGAAACCATTGAAAGAAAGAAAGCTGTCCTGTTACTTTTCAATATTCAAGAATATCAATTGCCATTCTTTGGGGGAACCTCTGTATTTTCTGCAAGAAAACCTGTACCATAAATTGAGGAAATACCATTTTCTTCCGTCAATTATCCAAAGAAACTCCTACCATAATTTTCAGAGCAGACATTGGTGGCTTTTATTTCTGTTTCAGCTCAAAAAGGTTCTTGCCAGTTGCCTCGTAGGCGTATACTTCATTTCAAACAATCAACAGCACCAGAACCCCAAAGGCAATGTCAATGCAACATGTGTCTGCCACAGCACACACACACACACAGCCATCCCACATTCGTGTTTGTTCGGATAATAACTCTTGAGATGAACATCCACTCGTACGACGAGTGTATAGTATTTTATTTGTTTAATTACCAATATTGCAGAATATTGTGTTGTGCCTTGGAGCCTTGCATTCGGCATTCTGAATGTTTAATGAAATGTCAAATTTACGACAATTGAAATTGCAATTGCAATTGTTTGTGGCAGGCATCTTTATTAGCCTTTTCAATGGAGAATAAATACTCAAAATACTGAAATACTCCAAGACATTGAAAATGGACAGTATGAAAAGTGGCTCTTTAATTTAAGCGGCGTTTATTTGGCCATTTACACGTTTTTCCGATGGGAGTTCCTTCTGTTTTTTTTGGGGCCCTTCTTTTATTCAGGGAAATGTTGAAGTGCACTTTTTTCTGTCAACGAAAATGATCCGAAATTCGCAATAAATGAAATCAAATTTCGTATACACCTGAATGGCTCCAAGAGTTTTTTACCAAGGGGAAAATTCGATGCAAAAGCAATGGTTATATTGCCACAGATAAATCGTTACTTGAGAGGACCTTCCGATGGATTTGCACAAGGAAATTCCTTTTGTATTTTTGTGTACTATTTTTATAGAAAAATTCAGCGAAATATGTACAATATAGATTCTATATGTACCATCTATAAACGCTGTTTTGAAGTATCGATCCATGGGAAATTTCTTTTTTATGTAGATATAATATGCAATATTTTGAGTGAACTAAAGATCTCTTTGACATTTCCAAATACACTAAATTATCTACTAAATTATAGCCAATTATAGTCTGTAGCTGAGCCAAACAAATCCCGGCTAAAGCTAACATTTAAGGACCTCTAACAACAGCTATAATCATGTCCTATTATTCACAGACGGAATGCAATTTATATATTTAATATATATTTAATGCCCCAAAAGGAAAAAAGGAGGCAAACAACAGGATTTTGCAGTTGACTTGCCTTTTCTGTCTGACTGTGAAACCAGAGCTGGAGCTGGAGCTGGAGCTGGAGCTGCAGCTCGAGGAGTATCTGGCTGTGGCTGCTTGTCAGTCAGTCCGTCAGTCAGTCAGTCATTCATCCTCTCAGGACTGGAGGACTCTCTCTCTCTCTCTTTCTCTCTCTCTCAACTTTTTCTGACATTTCAATTTATAAAGCTCAAAATCTGCGCGTTACCCGAAGCGTCCCATTTTTACATTAGACACAAAAAACACAGCGAAAAATCGTTCGTTTTTTTTTTAGGGACAGTAGTTATATATTGTTTTTTTTTATGCGCAGACAGTTTAAAAGTAAAATACAATTTTGCAGATTTTTTGCCGTTGCTGTTGGCCAAAGGCTGTACATTGAAACTGACTCGGTAGCAAAAAACGGAGGGGGAGTGGAAAATGGAAAGGGGGGAAATGTAATAAAACATTTGCGAGCGAATTTTACTTGAAATAAAAGCGTGGGTTCATGTTTTTGGCAGAGGGGAATATTATAGTATATTATACATATATATAAGGGGTTGCTACAACTATTTTACTGTATTACCTATGATGTCACGTAGCCGTTGCTGAAAAATGGGAGCAATTAAAAAAAAAATGTAATTTTGGGTAAAGAAAAATTATTTTTTTAAATGTATGGACATTTTTTGAAAAATCTTATAAAAATAGTGACACTTTTGAGAATGTTATTAAAAAGGTGCCTATTATTTTTTTTTTAATAGAATCGGTTTTGTAGTTTCTAAGGAAACTTGTATGTGAATAGCTCTTAAAAATTTAGATTCGAAAAAAAAAAAAAAAAAAAAAAATAAATAAATTAATTTTTTTGAGGTACTCCCTGCAGATTCAAAATTTTGTATTTATTGAGATATTTTTATTAAAGTCGAAGTCTTAAAATAATCATAAAAATATAGGATACGAAATTAAGGGGAAAAAATCAAAAGTTTTAATAAATTTCAGGTTGCTCTTTAGAGCAAGGTGAAGCCCATTGTTTTTGGTAGCAGTAAAATTGGAGCTTTATTTGAATATTGAATGTTAATATTAAAACATGTTTAATCACTTTTGACCAGGCCGAAACGTTCGAGCGATGGAATGAAGGTTAAAGCCCAAGGCAAAAGGCAGAATCGGCTCTAGAGCAAGGGATCTCTCAGGTAGTGCAAGTCCATGATATTATACGAAATGATAGACCAAAGCCCTGATAGGCCCTTAAGCATAAGGAAGGCAGTACGGCAATCCATTGGGTTCTCAGCCATCAAGGCATCGAAGGAGACGAGGCATTGGACGTCGTCCTAGCAAAGGAGTGCCGTCAGGCCTATGCACATCCCTTCCTCTACATGCAGTGCAAATATACAATCTATGTGGATATTTCCAATTTCCAATTAAACTGCATTCAATACATCTCATTCACCCCGACGCTTTCCATTCAAAATTCGAATTAAATTCAATATTCAATTAAATCTTGAATCTTTCAGTCGCTTCTCCATTCCATAACTACGCATTCATTAGATTTTCAGTCACAGCTTCTATTCAAGCAACCTCCTGCTCTAGAGCCCCCTCCATTATGCGCCTGGAATTATTCACCTGGAATCTATATACAGCGACAGCCAGCCAGCCACAAGGCATTTTGTTAATTATGTAATCCGGCTTAGAACGGGCCCGTGCCGCGCTTCGCATTAATTTCGGTTAATTAGTTTGCCATTTACAATCGGCCCACTATGAGGATTCCGTATTCGTGTTGCCATGTATCCGTGTAGCCGTGTATCCGTGTATCCGTGCCTCAGTATTCGTGTAAATCAGCTCAAAATTCGGCTCAGGTTTCCCTCTGGTTTTCCCCTCTAATTGGATATTAATAAACAATGTCCCAGTCATTGATTCAATTACAAAATCCAACGTCTGCATCTCCATGACGATTTAGGCCAAGTTTGGGGTCCACTAACTAGACCCCAAAATGCACACATAACTCCTTGCAGGACTCCTTACAGGACTTCTTACAGGAACTCCTTACAGGAACTCCTTCCAGAAACTCCCTGCAGAAACTCCTCTAGAAAGTCCTTTATTTCCATAAAACTCGTTTATTCCATATCTGACTTTGCCAAATTGTAGTTTTCCCTCAATCTGCATACATTTTCCCGCCCCAGGACTACGACAACAACGACAATAAGTCGCAAAAAGTTTTCACATTTCTTGGAACAATATTAACACGAAAAGATGGCACATCTTTCGGGACATCTTCGAAACGAAGCAGCGGATACCCTTCTAAATCGATTGTTTCTAAACGGCTAAGCCACACTGAAAGAGAGAGAGAAAGAGGGATATTCTAGCTTTTGTCTCTATTTTTTGTCGCTTTTTCCATAGTTCCCGTGGAAGCTCGAAGTTTATTCCTTTCCTGGGGGTATCCAACACTTCCTTGATAGTCCTATGGTACTACCCTTCGCGTCGAGGGTATTCCCCGCAAGAAGAGCTTGTAAAACCACAACAACAGTCATTAGATAAACACACAAGGTGCCTGGAAGGATGAATGGGCGTGGAGCCAGTGGAAAAGCAGCACAAAACTCAAATAGAAATCAAACAAAAATCCAAAATCAAGAGTCATGCAAACAGGGAGGGAAAATCTGCAATCAAGAGAGACTGCAAGAGAGAGAGCTCTCTCTTGGAGGTGGAAATAAACAAATATCCTGAAAAATATACAATACAAAAGTTGCTTCGTGCAACATCGCTTGTAGTTTTTCTCGTAGCAGATGTTCCGTTGCCTGGGAGTTTCCTCAAGTGAAAGGAGCCACAATTGAAAGGATTGAAAAGGAATACAAAAAGTAAATCGAAAAAAGGGTAAAGTATATTACTTTTCAAAGTGGAAATACGGCGAAAGAAATATC
This sequence comes from Drosophila lowei, assembly GCA_008121275.1. Taxonomy (NCBI): domain Eukaryota; kingdom Metazoa; phylum Arthropoda; class Insecta; order Diptera; family Drosophilidae; genus Drosophila; species Drosophila lowei. The sequence continues at coordinate 22,231,616 of CM017779.1, read as the reverse complement.
GGTACAAGGCTGTACAAATGTACAAGTTAGCTAAAGGGAATCTCTTTTATCCTCCACTGGATTTTCTAAAGCTAGTAAAAATATAAGACTTTATTTAAATGAAATTTGGAATGTGGAATGGTGCAGTGCCACTTAAAAGTGCAGAAATGGAATGAGAAATGGAACAGCAAAAGCGGAAGAGCACAAATTCAACTACTAGGCGGAAGAAAGACCTTGTACTGGAACTGGAACTGAAACGATCTAGTGTCTTACATAGGAAACATCGCTCGGAAGCAATACTTTGTGGGAAAAACTGGTTAGTACAAATCTCGTTGAAAAATGCTACGAGTTTTCATGGTTCTACTAGAATCTTGCTCCGAATTGGCGCACAATTTCTTGTAGAAACACAGCATCTTAATTGTACAAGATATTTCTCCTTTCTTTTCAAATCCTATCCTACTATATACTCCAAAACATACCTTATGGAAAAAAGCAGTCATTGCCTGATGTGTCATACGAGATACTCTCGCTATGGATTTCACAATTATACACAGACGAGTACTACACACAACATACTACACATCTAGTATAACATTTTACTTCTCCTTCAATCGAAGGACCTGCCATCAACCTGGGGCACTTCATGGCAACCAGCACGTGATCGAGGACGATATCCATACAGTTCCCATCTACAACGAGATGATCCAGCGGCGTGATCGTGGGCTGAACGAGAAACTGGATGCTCAAACCGTTTTGAATGTGTGTATCTTTAATCTGGCGACGAAGCATCAGCTAAAGTATCTGCAACTTGAGGATCTGCAGGCCTGCTTGGAGTGGAGGAGAATGCGTTGATGTTCCGGCTATCCGCAAGCCAGAGGCTGCGCGGACGTATTCAACAGCTCGGCGAGCGAGTGTGTGCCATCCGACTGATTTGTTGCCACAAATCACCAGACTATTATGTAGTCATATATATTTTATAAAGAAATACAAGACAAAAACAGTGCAATGATGGAAACTGGGTTGATTTAGACAGATAAAAGAGGTGAAATTGAATATCTATAGGTAGACTTGTTAAATCGTTGTTCGTAGAGGCAAATCCTAACCAAATGATCCTTGCACTGCCATGAAAATCGAACATCCAATCAACTTTAAGCCCAATATTACCTTAAAGGTGTCTCTAAACCCCTTAAAGGATTCCTAAAGATATTTCCTTTATTTTTTCCATAATTTCATACACTTTTTATAAGCCTTTATTCAATTTTCAAATTATTCTACATCAAAATGTATCCAATTATACTTTTTTTTCTGCTCTACAAAGCAATGAAATGAAAACCATTTTCCCCACTTAAATCAATCTGCCACTTGAAGATATTTCCGCCCACCCACCATTCATGTTCGAAATGTAATTCGGGCAAAAGCTTTCCCTCGAAACAAACAGCTGTTCCTTATCTAAAGAGCTTTACCATCCACAAAGCTTTTGCTCTTTGCTGAATGAAGGGGCAACATTAAGAGAGCGAAGAAGAGAGCGAAAGAGAACCCTTGTGGATGCTAAGCTCTCTTTGGGTGTGGAGCTTTTAAGAGAACGTAAAATGGTTTAAATTTTAAAGGCTTCAAGCGAGAAAACAGTCGACAAATCCATCTAAAATCCAAACAAAAACTGAAATATTTTGGCAACAGAAATAAACTCTTAAGGCTCTACGCTGCTTAAGAGAATCGTGGCATCCACATGAAGGAACTGTGCCACAGCAAGCTTTTCCCTGCATGTCCTTTATAATGTGCCACTCTGAGGTGCTTCCTATGTGTGTGTGTGTGTGTGTGTGTGTGTGTTCTACTTATTTGCCAGACGTTTTATAAGTAGCAACAGGTCCTGCCTGCCCGATTTTAAAATTGCAAAAGCAAAACCAGATAAAAAAAAACCCCTGCCCTGCCACCACATCCATTCCATGCAAATTAGCCAAAGTTTTCCTGTTCTGTTCTGTCCAGCGAGAGCACATTTTTCAAACCAAAAAAAAAAAAAAAACCAGAGACCAAACAACCAGAAAACCAGAAAACCCCACTGCTGCTGCAATTACGCTTGATTGCCACGAAAATGCGTAAATTAAAACTTGAAAATAAAACAAAATACAACAAAATACAACAAAAAAACAAAAACAAAGCGGAAAAGAGAAAAGCATAACAAGAGCAAAAATGTTAAAGGCAAATGAAGGAAAGTGGAAGCCGAAAAAATAAGCAATGGAGCGGGGACCCAAAAAACAACAAACTTTCGTGCGTTTGAGTGGGCGTTCGGTCGCGACGCTGGCTCAAAGGGCAACAGGACGCATACTTAATTATATCTCAGAGTTTCGTCCTCATCCTGCCGCTCCCTTAAAGATATTTTTGCGGTTTCCAACAGCAGAGCAAAAAAATATATACATACAGTTATGGCAGAGACACAATTAATTAAGGTTTTGGCAGGGAAAAATCACACGCAAGTCCTTGGGTCCAACTGTGCAACAAGTCGAAACTTTCTCCAGCAAGAGAGAGAGAGAAAGGGAAATGGAAACAACAGAATTGTTTCGGGGGGGAAGAAAGTATCAAATAAACTTTTGGCGTTTGGGTTTTAGCACCTGTTCCATCGGTCAGTCAGTCATTCATTTATTCAGTTAGAGAGAGAGTGTGAATGAATGAATGATGTAATTTATTGCTGTCCAAGACTTTTTGGAGTATGCCTTTGAGTATGGGTATTCATTTATAATTGAATGATGGAATATCCTTATTTTAGAGCAACTTTAAGCGTATTTTGTACACATCATATTCATTCATAAGCCCTTAAATATTCCCCAGATATTCGAGATATTTGTGGCCTTTCGAGTGGTGTTTTTTTGGTATTTATTTTGCCAAAATTCTGTTGTCTCCCCTTCTGGAATGTTCTCTGGCGTGCATTTCATGACACATTAAATATTTATCCACCAAAAATATACATATTTCAGTCACCGCATAATATTTGTGGTGTTTTCACTGATTTTTGTTTTGTTTTTGAGCTATTTTTTCCAGTGTACTTGCGTGTGTAAAAGCAGCGAAAAGTATTTACATTTTTGAGCTAGCAAATATTTGTAATGAACTGCATTTGAGAGGTACTTTGTGCCATGAACTGCAGCTGTCCTTAGCCTAAATTTGGGAGTGGAAAAATCTAGATCATCCGAATGGGGTTGACACCTGAGAAAACTAAGAAAATATTTACATATTCTTATATTCATATTCATATGTATTTCTCCATGTATGTATTGTGAATTATAATTATTTATATTTATATTTATAATTAATTATTCAATTATTTAAAGTTCAATTTAGAATATTTTGATCAAAATAATATTTAACGTTTAATGGCTATCGATATGCTATCGATATGTAACGTTATCGTCTCTATGTTAATCGAAATATATCGTAGTATCTATAATTATTCTCTCAGTGCATCCAGCGGATCGAGGTCTAAGCTTTTAGGAAGTGTTTTGGGGTCTGTGGCCATTTCCACGACGAGTGACATTCAATTTTCAACTGCAACACTTTTCTCTCTCTCTCTCTCTCCTTCTCTTCGCTCTCTTTCTCCTATGGCGGCTTTGAGGCGGAAATTGAAAACGTTAAGAAAGTCTCAATGTCTGGCATCTCTGGGAAATGTTGCGTTGAAATGTGCCAAGATATTGTCCGGCGCACGTTGGGGCTAACCATTTTGCTGTTTGTCCCCCATTTAGTTGTTTGTTTGTTGATCTCCCGCCCGTTATGCTGCTGCTGTTTCCATTATAATTAGGCTCAAATTGCTGCACTTTGCTTTGCATTTTAATTACTCGACGAAGAGGCAAAGGCAAAGGCAGGCTGCATCTTTGCATCTCGGAAATGTTGCACAATTTAAACGAAAAGCGAAAAGCGAAAAGGAAAAGCGAAAAGCGAGGCAACAACAGCCAAAGGGCGGGGTGGGGGGAGCATCGCTAACAAGTTGCTGCCTCGCTGCCTGTCAGGGCCCGTCTGTCTGTCAGTCGCACAGCCCCTGCTCCTGCTTCTGCTCCTGCTGCTGCCCCTGCTGCCCCTGTCCCTGCTCCATTCCGCCAGCGTGTAGCATTTCAAGCAAAGTATTTAATTTCCACATCATACACACGGCCGCCCAGGCAAACAATGACGGCGGAGTGGGCAGAGATGTGTTCCACAAAATGTGTGCCAAGGCGAAGGCTGCCGCTTCAACGCGAGGGGAAGGGGCACGGGCAGGGGGCAGGAGTATCTGGAGCATTACGGTGTGCCACGAAAAGAAAAGCGAAAGGTAGCCGGAATGCTGCCACGCAGAAAACTATGCTACACTTATTGTACTGCTGCCTGCTGCCTCCTGCCTCCTGCCTGCTGTGGCTCTTTCTCTTCTGAGGGGTATGTGGCATTTCTCAAGGGATTTGCAATGTTTTTAAAGGAAAGTATGGGAATTCACAGTCCTAGAGTCATTCAAATTACTGTCAAAATATAATTTATTGTTAGTAAAATCGAATCCAAATCCAAAAATTCATCAGTCCAAATCAAAGGCTATCATTCGGGGGCGCATCGCTGGAGATGGCTGTTTGATGGACATGGGGCTTGCGGTGAGGGACGTGTCCTGGAACAGGCCACTCAAAAATCCCCTTGCTTGATCCTTGTTGTTGGCCATCGCGCAGCCCTTCAACTTCACAGATCACAAGGTTTATGGAGCTGCCAGCTTGTAGGCCTACAAGTGGCCTAAGGGTCAAACCATCTTCAAGATATTCAAGAATATATTACCGGTAAATATTAGCCTTCCTTCCAGGAACTGCCACAGTCATTGACCATTTTCCAGCCTCAGCCGCAAGTTTGTTCCACGCATCAGACTGGAGAACGAATGGATAGTTCAGGGGCCTATTGGGGCGCCCCCCGAATGGGGCACACGGAGATGCTTCGTTTTAAATTTTGAATAAAGATCGGAACTGTTTTTAAAATGTATCTAGTTTTTAGGATTTATTTCCATTCGTTGACTGAGTGAAAACGTATATTAAGTGCTAAGCCACACTGTGAGAGGGCGTACCATGGGAGCTGGTTTCCTTCTTTCGTTTCAAAGGGTATCCATGCTTTTTCCTTACTTTTTCTTACTCTCACATTCTCTTCCCCGCCTGCAATTATTACCTGATTTTCCCCATCGTTTTCCCCTTAGTTTTCTTCGACTTCCCTTTGCTTCTTTCCCCCTGATTCATATACCGCTTCACGCAGCTTCCTTTTGCTTGTATTTCATCCATTTTATTGGTTTAATTTTGTCACGTTTCGAGCAGAGCAACGGAGAAGGAAAGTGCCGCCAAAGAGGAACAGAGGGCGAAACAGACGGATAGAGAAACGAACGGTTGTTGCAAATCATTTCCATTTCGCTTTCTTTCGTTGCTTTTCGGTTGGAGAGAAAGTGAGCGAACGATAGAGAGGCACAAAAATATAAATAGCAAAATTTACCATTTTGTGCAGTGACTTTTGAAAAGTTTTACATTTTTATAGGAACTTGAAGCAGTACTTCCTTAAAGCGTCTGCAAGCGCTTAAAGCGGCAGAAACAAGGCTGAAGACAAACTGCAGTTGGCGTAAGCACAAGATTCCACAGAAATACCATAAATATTACCAGAAAAATACTAAAAATATACCAGAAAATACTAGAAAAAAGCAAGAAGCAATTTTAGAACCCAAAACAATACTAGAAATGATACCAGAATAATTGTAGAAATAATACCAAAAGTGCTAGATACACTCATAAGAATACTAGATTGATACTGGAAAAATCCCATAAAAATCACATAAGATACGAGTATATCCTACTATATACTCCAAAACATACCTTATGGAAAAAAGCAGTCAGTGCCTGATGTGTCATACGAGATACTCTCGTTTGGATTTCCCAATTATACACAGACGAGTACTACACACTACATACTACACATCTAGTATAACATTTTACTTCTCCCTCAATCGAAGGACCTGCCATCAACCTGGGGCACTTCATGGCAACCAGCACGTGATCGAGGACGATATCCATGCAGTTCCCATCTACAACGAGATGATCCAGCGGCGTGATCGTGGGCTGAACGAGAAACTGGATGCTCAAACCGTTTTGAATGTGTGTATCTTTAATCTGGCAAGGAAGTATCCTCTAAAGTATCTGCGACCTGAGGATCTGCAGGCCTGCTTGGAGTGGAGGAGAATGCGTTGATGTTCCGGCTATCCGCAAGCCAGAGGCTGCGCGGACGTATTCAACAGCTCGGCGAGCGAGTGTGTGCCATCCGACTGATTTGTTGCCACAAATCACCAAACCGATATGTAGTCATATATATTTTATAGAGGAATAAAAGACAAAAAAGTGCATTGATTGAAACAGGGATAGCTGTACGTAGCCTTTTAGACAAAAGCCAACCAATTTATCGCTGCACTTCAATGCCTTAAAGCATTCGTAAACCCTCACATCTTCCGATTATCCCTTTAAAGGTTTCCTTCTTAGCCACTAAATCAGTTATAATGTTCTTCATCTCAAGAGAGAGAGAGGGAGGGAGTGAGGGGGGGAGGGAGGGATGTGGTTATACCTGGCATTACACGGGGGTTCAAATGTCGCCGTTGACCCGCTGCCAAGTCAATAAATTCTCATTGCCTAAGCCATAAATCAGCATCATGGTGTCGCTAAGTGTCATTTTTTGTGTGACGTTCTGGATGGCTTTTTACCTGGCCAAAAACAACAAGGGCGTACACCGTACACCGTCCTCTATATAGAGGGGGCGTGGCAGTTGGGATCTGCTACTGGCAGCAGCGCGTTATAATTTACACCTGGTGAATGGATGGATGGATGGATGGAAGGAAGGAAAAGAAAGGACAAAGTGCCTGCCTGAACCTCAAACTACAACTACAACTGTCATTTGACCTTAAAAGAAAAGCAAGGGCTAGCAAAGGGGTGGGGGGAAAAGTCATGGGGGGTGGGGGTGGAATATCTTTGTTGAGGTTGCGGTTCGTTCGGTTTGACGCTTGATATAGTGCCATGGATATATATTTTACTCAAAAGCGAAATTGCTTGATTTGAAAATTGGCAGCGCGATGGCTCAATGACGAAAAGCGAAGGAGAGAGAGAGAGAGAGAGAGAGCGCCAAGAGTGTTGGAGAGAGATGGATGGATGGATTGGTTGACAGTTAGAGAGGGATAGTAATATGCTCCTGTGGAGCTAGTACAGGGGGCAGGAATGGGCGCTGTGTGCGGCATTGCATTCTCCATTTGATTGATGGACACCGGGAAAGCGGGAAACCTCAAACAATTGGCATGTGGCACAAGTGCACAAAAGGAAAAGTGTGAGTACAAATTGGATGTACATACAGATGTATGTAGGTGTGTGGGGTTAAGGATCAACATGACAAATAATGGGTTAAAGATCCACCAAATATCGCTATAATAATTCCCCAATATGCGGTTCCACTGCAGTTCGATCAGCTGGCATCCAAAACGGGTGTATGTAATAGGCTGTGTGTATGAATTTAGCTGTGAGTAGATGTGTATGAATTTAGCTGTGAGTAGATGTGTATGAATTTAGCTGTGTGTAGTGTGTATGAAATTAGCTGTGAGTAGATGTGTATGAAATTAGCTGTGTGTAGATGTGTATAATTTAGCTGTGTGTAGATGTGTATGAAATTAGCTGTTTGTATGTGTATTGCTGTATTTATTCATTTCAATCCTTTTTAGATGTATGAAATAAGCTGTTCTATGTACCTGGCTGTACACAATTAGCTGTTTATACATAAATACTGAATTTTTAACCAATTTCCAACTAAAACACCTTGAAAAGTACATAAATATAATTTTGCTGCCAATAAAGTTTGCGGGATTGAAATCTCACAAGTCCTTACTCCTTTTTGAATGTCCTCCGACGACGGGGAGTCCTCCCTGAATCTATGGACTAATAAAATGTTCCAATTAAACCCAATCCGATCAATAAAGGACACAGAGAGAGGCGCAGAGTCAATTTAAAGCCCTTTTCGCACCGCCGCCCTGCCCCTCCCACGTTATTGAATGCCCATCTACTATCTGGGGGCGTCCTGGGGCTGGCTGCTGCTTCTCGTCCCTCTCGTCCTGGCAGCTGCGTTGATTGCCGTAACAGCTTTTGAAATTAAGTCGCTGCAAGTCGCTGCCTCGTCGCTGCTAAGGAGGTGGCAGGAACGAGCCATGTGGCAAGATGGAATGAGGCTCCGAGGCAGCTCGAAGCACACACACACACACACACACACACACACACAATTGACGCAATTGCAAGGATACTTTGATTTTATTTCATTTGCTGGCAACATCTGAGAGTATGTGTCGGGAAGGGAGGAGAAAACTGTGGCAAAATTGGGTGGGTAGGGGGAAAATAAAATGCAGGCACCCCCACCACACACCCACCCACCCACAGAAAGGGAGAGGGAGAGAGAGAGAGAGAGGGGCGGCAGCAGCGAAACAGTTGCCAATAAAAATTGCATTGAAAACGCTTAACCAAGCAGCGTGCATCAAATTGATTTCATGCTCCTCCAACGTTGACTGTAGTTTTACAACGTGCATCATCCGCACAGGCACAGACACAGGCACACAGACACAGACAGGACGCAGGACACAGGATCCGCGCGAGTGGAGAGCCCCAAAAAATATGCTACGCTTCATCCCCCCACCACTCCCCGTGTAGTCGCACAAAAATATTGTCTGTCAATATTCGAATACCGCACATCCCAATCCACACCAAGCAGAACCCGCACTTGCACTCGTGAAACCCCCACGCGGAAAACCCCCACCCGGAAAACCCATTGAGAGAACCGAACGGTAACGAAATGTAATTTTTGTTTTCCAATAAAAAGAAAAACGCAAGAAAATAAACAAAGAATAAAAGTACTGCAGTGGCAAAAAAATAAACCACGAATTGTGTTTGCTCTGGTCATGGCCAGGGAGTCAGTTGCTTGGAAAAGCCCTACCTGAAAAGCGAGAAGAGGTGCTGAAAAAATGCTTTACCGAGGGAGAAAATAAATTGTAGAAAATTCTAGAAATTGAGGATACATACATACTGAAACATTTCCCCCAGAAATCTCTGCTTTTGCTCAGAGAATCGCCTCTGAATGTGGCAAAATGTTCGACAAATGAGTCAAAATATGAGCAAAAACGAGGCACACGGGCCTCGACACCATGCTATTCCATCCAAGGTGGGCTGGTAGGCCGGGAAGGAGGGTTTGCTTTCACTGAGGGAGAGCTAGCGGTGTAGAATGAGAGTCAAGATCCATGTGATGTCTTCTTCAATAAGGAACATACAATATATCTCAACAATGCCACAAATAATTATCTTTTCTTGAAGAAAATGCAGTAGAAAAGTTAAATTCCAAGCAGTTCTCATATTTTGTAGTCTCTTCTTTTCTTAAATTGTTTTATATTAGTTTTTTTGTGTAGGACTAAGCCTAAAAGGTAGCTATAGTTCCATTCTAAATTGAAACCTCACTTCAAGGCCTTAAAGCTCTACGTTCCATGACCACACTCCCCATGCGTTTCCATGGCCTAAAAAACTAATCTCCAATTGTAGGGATTTCCCCTTCTGAACGATTTTCCTTTGATATGTTGGGTAATCTCTTCAGATATGTGCCACATGAATGCTTAAAAGCAGAGCATCGTTTGGGGCACACACAGAAAGGAGAGAGTATTAAAAAGAGGGGCTGGGGGGAAAAGCAAAAGTGGCATGCGTGAAAAACGTGAAAATTGCCGCCGCTGTTTTCGATTTTTACGCTCAATCCCTCAATCAGCGCCCACCCAACACCCAGCAGTGTCTCTCCGTCTCCATTGAGGCAGGGCAGCCATATAGGGACTCAGATATCCTTGCATGAGGATATGGCGCATGCCTTTAAACTTGTTATTTCAAGGATATGCACAGACAGACAGCGCGAGAACCCAGAACTGACAATCGCGCATTCGGCTTTGGCAACAGAATTTTTTGTGGGGTGGAGGAGGAGGGGACCTAGAGGGCTCGAATGCCCGCTGCCAGATTTCTTTATCTGCCATAAGCATCGAAAACTACATACAAATTCATGTCGAGTCGAGTCGAGTCTCATATCTATTCAATTTGCGACTCTCAGCAATTGTTTGGCATGTTTAGCGGCTCACTGAACAATTTCCAATGCGTACCGAACAGAACCATCCTTTCTGGCCATCCAAGCCTCAGAGCCAGAGCCAAAGACAGAGCCAGAGCCAGAGACAGAGCCTCAGAGCCTCAAAGCCAAGCCAAAACAGTTGCCAATTGCCATGTGAAAACTGTGCCATCGTGCCTCTGATCCCAAATCACACACACACAAAAACAATAAGAAAGGATCCACTGTGGATGGCGGCACTTAAATATTTATAGAAATATATTTAATATCTTCAATAAGCCGCTCGTTTTCATTGACTTTTCTTTCGGCTTTTATTATATTTACACAACTGTTTTTGAACGACAGCAGCACCATCAGCAGCAGCAGCAGCAGCAGCAGCAGCAGCAGCAGGGGAACACACGTTTTTTTCTGCTCATAAAATTTTATGAATATGACAGAAAATAATACATACGCGGTAGTACTTTCGGTGCATCGTAATACGTAATACGAGTGCAGCACAGCTGGAGATAAAGTGCAGTTGGCTTTGGCCCCCCCCTTCCCTCTTTGGTGGCTGTTTTTAGTAATGGTTTACTAAAGAAACAAAACATTATGACTAAGGTCTCTGAAATACTCATCGTACATACTCGTATGCGAGATTATGAATACCTGGGAGAATGACAAGAGGTTTGTACTATCAGATCTTTATTTCTCGGACACCCACCACTTTCTTTTCTCGATGTGCCATTTAGAATGATCGAACTTTGATTATTACTATCCAGGAGGGTTTACGTATTGCCTGATAGGGATTATAGTATATCCTAAAAGAAAATGTGACTGTTTCTATGAATCTTATGCCTTCATTAAATTCAATTCAATTAAATATCGATTGAATATAGCAAAGTTTCATTAAATTTAATTCATTCTATCAGAATTGTTGTATTTATACTTTGCCCCATTCAATCACGTTCAATCGCAGAATCATGAATAATAATAGTATAAGGGTAAGTATAAGAGCAAAGATACGAGCAAAATACGAGCAAGTATACGAATAAGTATTAAATTAGTATAGGAGTAAGTATAAGAGTACATAGTATAGATAACTTTTATACGAGTAGCGAAAGAGTTGTAAAAAGTAGTAGAGTAGTGCCAAAGAGTAGTAATGGCAAACAAAAATGGTATAAAAGTAGTAAACGAGTAGTAGAAATAAGAATAATTAGTATACAAGTAATATAAGAGTAGTAAAATTGAAGTATAAGTACAGGATTCGTATATTCGTATACGTGATAAGTGTAGTATACGATCGGTATAAGAAAAGTAGTATTAAAAGCATGGTATACGAGTGTTATAGGTTTTGTATACGAGTGGTATAAGGGTAGTATAAGGGTATTATATGATTAGCATAAGGGTATTATTGGGTAGTACAAGACAAAATGTATATCAGTAAAGGATTATTCGAAAATTCCTATAATGGCAGTGGAAAAGTAGTAGAAGTAGTAGTATAAGAGCAGTTTCAATATAATTTCTCAAATTATTTCTGATTTCAATGATTTTTCCCTGTGAGGCAAAGGGATTTCCCTTCTCCCTCTAAAACATTTGCCGTCCTGCAAAAAGCTGCCTATCAAAAATATATAGAAAGTGCAGCAAAAATGTAAAATGCGTCTAGTGTCATGGGTCGTGGGTCGAGAGGTAACGAGAATTGAATAATATATGCTATAATAATAAAAACTAACACCAGCAGCAGCAGCAGCAAAGGCACACCAGTAGCCATGGCTGTGGCTATAGCTGTGGCAGTTGCAACACGATTGTGGGTGCAGTACAAAAAAAAAAAGAAGAAAATACACGCAACATAAATAAAATGCAACAGAAAATGGAGAAAATAGAAAGAGGGCACAAATATATATGGTACGATATATAGTATATAGTATAGTCGTATTTACAATGTTTATTGTTGTGCTTCGTGGAGCGCAAATACTCGTACATTTCGTATGCAAATATCAAATGTGATTCGGCATGCAGCAGGCAGTGGCAGTGCGGCATGCAACTCGGATCCCATAAAGCATGCATTGAAAATAGGAGTGAAAGTGTGGCAAAGGTCCAAGAAAGAAACAAAATAGAAAATATAGAATTTAAAGTGGAAATGGGACAACTTTTAGTGCGGTTCCTTGGGTCTGGTTTTGGGTCTGTTTCGGTCTCTGGCTAATTGCTGCCATTCAGTTACCTCCCCCTCCACCCCCAGTCTCCTGTTGCCAAACTTCGATCCTTGTGTCGTGTCCTCCGAGTCCTTCCTTTGGCTGTGTGTTAATTCCGTGCACGTGTTGAGCTCATCCTCTAGCTCTAGTCATAACCCAACCGAGAAAGAGAGACCCTTCATGGCAACACCCTTGCCTCCAGTCACAAGTTGTTAAAAACTAATCAATCTTTCAAACTTGACTAAAGGTTTTGCCTCCTGCTTTGACTGACTTTGACGGGAGTCCCACGCCCCACGCCCCATGCCCTTCCACCCACTCCTCCACCCCGCTCATCCGTGTGTTTTAGTCGCGTTTTTTATGTGTTGCTGCTGGGAAAATATCCACTAGTTTGGCCTTAAATCAAATTCTCATAGAGCGTTAGAGAGAGCGAGAGAGAGATCTATTCTATGCCAGTGCTTTATGAAATGCTGTTGCTGCTGCTGTGGCTGTTGCTGTTGGCATTGACACTTCAGCACAGGACTCTCCATGCACACACGACAGACAGGACACAGGCGTGGAGGCATCCTTCGATTAGCCATCGATTGCCAGAACCAATTTGTGGTTGATTTCTCTGAAGGTTAGCACTGGCTCTGCCTCTACCTCTGCCTCTGCCTCTGGCTATGGCTCTGAGTTGTGCACTTGGCCTGGGGCTGCTGGTGCTCCTATGTGGCTTGATTGATGAGCGAGTGATAGGTGTGTGTGTGTGTGTGTGTGTTGCACCTGTCAATGCCAAATGGTATTCCATTCCGTTCAGAGCTTAAGCCAGTAATTGTTGAATAATTTGTTAAGTTATTTTTAAATGGTTTTGGCATACATTTTCACTGAAGGTAAACGGAAACAAAGGTGGCAGCAAAGAATTTCTTTTTTAATTTTTTGATATATTTTTTTTTACATTTAAACCTCCATTAAGATGAAAGACATCACATATAAAAGTGACCAATTTAGGAGTAATTTTTTTTTTTTTTTTAAATTTGAAACTAAAATTTTTTTTCAACTCAAAAAAAAAAAAGAAGGAAAATAAACATATTTTTTTAATTATTAAACAAAATTTTTTAATTTAATTTAAAAAATTAATACAAATTATTTTAAATTTGTATAATAATAAATTGTACTCAATTTTTTTCCATTGATAAAAATAAGAATTATATCTGATATTAATAATAAAAATTAAATCCCAAATTGGACAATAACCATAAATTCGAATGCCTTAGATTTCTTAAGATTTAAACTCAAACATTCAGATTAAAGAGCGTCATCCCAATCGCCCATTTAGTTGATTCAACTAATTTGGTTAAGTTTGCATCAACTGCACTTGCAACAGGGTGGCAGCGACACCCAACAAGCATCACGTGGCATCCAAGTAATTGGAAAAAAAAAAGGAAGGAAAAGGAAGGAAAGGCCAAGAGGTCCAGAGATACAGCTGATAGCCAGAGCAGAGGCCCAGTCCAGAAGCAGATTCTAATTAAATTCGCGCTCTCGCACTTTCATTTAAGCAAATTTACAATGTGGGAGGCGCGGCTTGCCACCCAGAGAGAGAGAGAGAGCGAGGCAGATGGGGGCCAAAGTTGAAGGCAACATTAATTGCAAATCCACAGAGGGAAAGAGAGGGAGAGAGAGAGATGGAGTCTAGGCCTTGTCAACGAGGTGGTCCTTGCCTAGGCGCATCCTTGACCCGCTTCTGTCTCTGGGCCGCAATGCCGCAATATTAAAATGACTTTTCCTTACTTCATTTCATTGCATTTCATGAACAATTTAAGCCAATTGTGCGGCACACAGAGACAAGAGACCCGAGACCCGAGACTCTCGACTCTCAACTCTCGACTCGAGTGTCCTTGCATATACAGAGCCTTATAAATTAATTTGGATAAAAACGGTTTACTGCTAGCAGAAACAACAACAGCCAAAGCCGAAGCTAAAGCGAAAAGTTTGCTTGTCTTGCAGTTGGCTCTAAAATTAAATAAATAACTTTAAGTGGCTTTCACATGCAAATGGAATCATCATCAAAAGGGCCCTGAAAGGGCAATGAAAAGAGCAAAGGAACAAAAGCTGAAACTTGTATTCAATTCAATTGATTTTAATTAAGTTATAATCGTTATTGAATTATATTTGGGTTCTACTTCTCATGTGTCTGGCATACATATTGATACCCTGTTGATTGTAGAGGGATTAGGGGTGTTTAGGAGCCTATGTATCGGTATGTAACAGCAGAAAAAACACTTTTATGGGGGAAATACTTCAGCAAAAGCACAGATAAATGGCAGGTGTGGGTCCAGAAAAGTTTCAAAGCGAAAAGCCAACAAAATCTAACGAATAGACTGAGAGAGTAAGCTCAAGACAATTCAAAAGGACTGCTGGTATATTCAATCGAAATATAAAACACTTTAAAATAAATATAATATTTGAAATTTGTGGGAAATATATTACAATTAAATATGAAAATATTTGATTTAAGTACGAAATATATTTAATTTAAATACGAAATATATTTAAATCAATTTAAATAATTTAATCAATTTAATTTTAAAATAAAATATATTTTAAACAATTAAAATAATTTAATCAATTTAGTTTGAATATTAAATATATTTCAATCAAATATTTTCATACATATTAATGTCACTTTCTTTAAATGTCTCGTAAATTTCTAAATCCAAGTGTAAATATTACAATTCCAAGGCTTTTTTCCCCCTGAAAGCTATTTGTACACATTTTTCTATCAGTTTCTATCAAAAAAATGTCTTCAAATTGCAACAAAACCCAAAATCCTGTTTAAATTTTGCAATTGTTTTTCTTTCGTTTTCTGAATAAAACTTTAAAACGAATAAGAATTGGCTAAATATTCTATTCCAATTGAAATTTAATCTAATTATGTTAATAAAATTGTTTTTTTAAATAATGCAATTTCCTCTCATTCTCGGATTGGAAAAATTCCAAAGAATGAATCCGATTATCAGGTATGCCATAGTCTCCATAACGAATATCTATTTGCATAACAGTGTCTCCCTGCCACACACACACACATTTGAATGAACACACCCACTCACCCACCTCTGTTGGGCACATACACATTTTTAATTAAATTTGAGGCAGGCAGCAAGCAGCAGCATCTTTCGTGCAACTTAACACGAAATCTTATTTACACGCCAACCGCAATTTAATGTAGCATACATTCGGGCGCTCCGAGGAGGCAGCGGCAACGGCAGCGGCAGCAACCTTTTTTATTTACGACTTCAATAACATGAAACGCAAAGCGCGCGCCTACGCATGGGCGAGGGGCGTGGCCGCAGCACAAACACATACACATACACATACACACACATTAGAAGAGAGCGCGTCAAAAAGTTATTAAAATGTGCCCAGCCCTGTCCCGCCCAGTACTGCCTCTCTCTTCAGTTCACTTTCCCTCTGCCGCGTGTCTGGGACTTATTTATTGGGGTTCCGTTCGCGACAGGTGGTTGCCACACACCACCACCACCACAGCAGCACTTGCCACATGCTGTAAGTGCTTGAGGTGCTGCGGCGCGGGTGGTGCCAACCACAGTGGCAGATTGCAGCCAGAGCATAGCCTTGAGTGTTGATTTTTGGATCTAAACAAATTTTGAGTATTCATACGAGTATATTCATGATATTCATGCATGAATATTGCAAGCACGAGTGTTTTAGGGAAACTTCAAAATAAAACGAGGGGGAACGTTGTGAGCCGCGGCAAAGGCCGCGGCTCTACTTTATACCCGGTACTCAGTCAGTATATACGTGAGCTTATGATCTATGTAAGTTATAAAATATATTTTATACGTAAACGCCGCTCGAATTAGCTCCCAATTTAATACATTAAATTGGTACCCAGGAACACCACGGGGAGGCCATCGCGATGCAATGGGGTCACTCTAGCCAAAATATAATCTTGGGGACCTACGAGTCGACTTGAGCTGCTTTTAAAAGCATTTTTAAGCTCCATATTCCCCAAAAATTAAAAAAAGGATTCCAATCCTTCATAAAAAATATCTAGACTAACATGAATACGTACATATAAATTAATAATAATAATAATAAACCTATTTAATACAAACTTAATTAACAAAATAAAACGGAAAAAAATAAAAAAGTTTTAACAAAAGTAAAGATTGAAGTAATAATATAATTAAGAATACGGCTATATAATACAAAATATTAAATATTTACACTAATGCCTGATTACCAAAAAAAATCTAATCTTCTGCCTCTCTAACATTAACTAAAATTCCACTATGATAACTATAGATTGTCTCAAAGGTGCGCGCGGTGGCCCTGCTATCGGAAATGTTTGAAAACGCCCAGTCAATATGCGTATCGCAATTGGTTGTGGACGAGTCCAAATCTAACAATGACCTACAATTCCTTTCTGAAAGGAATTCATAAATTTTCCTACAGCAGCCTGAAAGGGAGCGAAGACATAAATTAAAATCTCCTAACACTACGGAATTTCTATCTAAAAACGGATACCGTTGAAATAAGACCTCAAATTCTGCTTCGAACTTTCGCAACGGATACGTGGGGGTTCTGTAAACAACAATAAAACCAACAGATTTGTACTTAAACAAAGCATACTCGAACACTGGAGATGCTAAGTTCCCGGAATCAGCATAATGTCGATTACTTTCAATAATACTACAATGATTTAAAAGTTCATTCCTAACGAATATTAGAATGCCTCTTTTCGGTCTAGCTCCGCTGGCTACGGATTGGCAATCTAACCGCACTGCTGTGGAAAAGCCAGGAATATTATAGGTTTCATTTGAGTATGTGGAAGCCTCAACGAAGCACAAAATAGAAGATTTGAGCATTAGCTGATCAGAACAGACATCGATAATATGGCAGTGCAAGCTTTCCGTATTATGGAAGAAAATATTGAATTCGGACGGATTGAGTAAACAATCGAAGTGGGTGTGAAGTAACTTAGCGGAACGCAAGTTCTCCATCTCTTTCGCGACAGGACAGTCCCGCTTGGGTCTCGAAGGAATGAGTGGTCCAACGATATAAAGTCCGTTCGCACTGGTGGCCCTACTACAAGCTACATACAATGCTTCTTTTTGCATATTGGATGAAGTGTGGACGACCACTTTGCTGTATGTTGCTCCTGACTCTTATGAATAGTTATAGCTTCTGCAGCTACAATCGGAAACTGTTTTCGGTCAATAGTAACTTGTTCGTTTTGGTGGTATTGAAAACTTTTTGTAGTTTTCTGAATTGGGGTCCATGAAGATTCGTTACTATGGCTGCGCTTTGACCGTGCGTTAACTCCTACGCTTTCCTCGAGAAAATGCATCCAAAGAAGTTCGGGAGTATTGGATGAGCTTAGATCTATCTGCATTAAAACACCAGTGGCTCCGTTAACAAGACCATCTGATGTATCTACATTGACTGTCATCATATATTTAGCCGTGGTTTTGAGAACCAATGAAGTGCACAAGCCTTGTGTATTCGAAGTTTTAAAACTCTTAACAGAGTCCAGATATTTGCTTTTGATTTCTGGGTTAAGATGCTCGGCTTTGATGGAGTCTAAAGCTATTGAAGTATATTCTGTAGTCATAATCGATGATAGCTTCTCCTTATTGTACTTATCTGTCTCGCTATTGCTATAAAATAAGTGGATCGCATCTCTTGGAGCTTCACTGCCGTGAACTATTCGGTCTCTAAGCAATTGAATATCTTCTGACGTCATTACGGCCGATGCCATGTTATTTAGTGCGGTTGCAAAGGTTGGTCATCTCGCTGTCGCATTATCTCTGTAAGTTCGAAAAACTTGAAGCTATCCCAGAGACTAGAGCCAACTATCGCACTGTATGGATTATGCGCTCCTGATGAGGATTTGAATATCCAACGATCACCTACCGGACATAACTGCCTTAGATCGCCAAACACGATAACAGAAATGCCACCAAAAGGACTCTCGGGCCTTGAAAATATTTGTTTTAGGCGCCTATCCAAATATGAAAACATTTTTTTCACCGACCATGGAAATTTCGTCAATTATAAGTATTTTAAGATCAATAAATCTTGAACGCAAGGTATTTAACAAATCTGGACCCAATTGTTTAAAAGCATGGTTGGATTGATTGAGAGGTAAAGAAAACATTGAGTGAAGTGTGGCACCTCCAATACCAAATGCAGCTTTTTCCTGTGGGAGCACACAGCAGAACTTTTACAGTTTCTGGGTTGGATCCTGGTCTACGATTTAACTCCTGGGAAATGGTCTGAAAAATTGTAGATATGGTTCTACTCTTGCCGACGCCTGCGCCGCCACCTACAAACTCATAAAAAACTGCCTTATTTCTCACATTATGCAGAACCTGGGTGAGATAAGTTTTTGCTTCAAATT
Organism: Drosophila lowei; assembly: GCA_008121275.1. Taxonomy (NCBI): domain Eukaryota; kingdom Metazoa; phylum Arthropoda; class Insecta; order Diptera; family Drosophilidae; genus Drosophila; species Drosophila lowei. The sequence goes on along the minus strand of CM017779.1, from coordinate 22,212,947 downwards.
AAGCGATCTAATCAAACTAGCTAAAATATTAAGGGAAACAATAGGAGGAAGCTTAATTAATCGAATACTTCTATCCTGATCCGCTGCCTGGTCATTCAAGTTCAAAACATTTATTTGGGAACTTATTTCTGGAATCGCTAAAGCCCTAAACTCCTCATCAATTGCCTCATTAACTACCTCTTCACCTAAATTTTCCTCCTATTCTCTTCGGCTTCCATGGCCCTCCTAAGCGCGTCTTCTAAATCTCCTAGTGCATTGAATTTTTGGAAATTTGCATTTACCAAATCCTGATGATTGTTATAAAGATCCTCACAATTTACGCTCACTAAATCTTTCTCTTCATCTCTCCACGGATAAAACAGCATAACTAATGCTCTAAAATAGTTTGACCTATCTGTATTTATATTAAACCTCATATATTTTAAAATGGACGGCTTAGTCCTTTCCCTAATAAAACCACTATTATCGCGGAGAGGGATAAAAACTTCTACTAGTGCCTCATTTTCTTCGTCCTCTTCATCATCTCTATTTTGGATAGTTCTTTTCCCGCTTTTCGAAAATTCATAATTTGCTGCAAAATCGGCTAAACACAGGCCCTCAAGATCAGTTGGTCTTTGTTCATACCGCTCCAGCAATCCTTTGACGAATATGTCAGTGGAATCCTGATGCATATTTTTAGGATGCTTGTGGATTTGAGCATTCGAACTCGTTGCTCTGGAGGGGAAAGTATTTATTTGAACACATTTGTTGCTAGTTCCGGACAACGGAATGCCTAGAACAACAATATACGGCTTCCTGAGCAGATATCTCAGTGCCAGAAATAAATTTGTGACCAATGTGCTGTAGCTTTTGTCTGATCGTGTAATTGCCCCCTTGAACTTCTTTTGCCGCCTCGCGCATAAGCTTTGAAATACCCCTTTGGGATTTATTTATATAGTTAATTATATAGCTACAGCATGCATATGGGTCCAAAATGTATTGGATATCCATATTGGCCCTTTGCATTGAAAGGATGTGTTTATTATAAGCATTAACGCAAATTTCAGTAAATGACCTTTTTAGAAAAATGTGTGGTTTCTTTAAACCAGAACAAATTGCATATTTGTAGTCCTCGTAATTGAGGCTCACTTGTTCGTGCGAAAGAAAGTTCTCAAATATGCTCAAGTGATCAATCATATCAGAGGATTGATCAGAATTTAATAGGTCTTGAATTTTCTTAAAATTGCCTTGGTGAAAATCAAGGTTTGGAGTTTCCTCCGGCAGTGGACTTAATATCTCCGTTTGGGGCATTGGAGGGTATGGAATACCGAATCTACAAACTTTTTTCCACTTTTATTGGCTTTTTAAGACATGACATGTCCTTATGCCGATGCTTTTGGTATTCTATATACGGAGCTAATTCAGAGTCTGTGACATCTACTGTAATGTGTTTGTTAATGAAGGCTATAACTGTTGAAATTGACTCTGTACTGGTTAAGTCCACTGCTGGGGCATCTTTCAGCCAAAACATGCCGTGAATATGGGGGGAACCTCTTTGTTGGAATTCAACACGCCAATAATATTTGATAACGAAGTTTTCTCCGAAAATGCCCTCCCGATTCCTCATAACTTTTAAAATTTCGCGATACCTATAATCGAAATACCTAGCACAAGTAACTGGATCTGCCCTGATAAGACGCTCCTTTTCCGTGTAGGGTAGATTCATTGCTTCTTCTTCGCTAATGATCTCCTTATCTACGTTTTTTTTGAGCAAAACAAGCAACTCTGGCCACCGCGTTTCAGCAGCAGACAGAGTAATGAAAAAAGTCGGCAGGCCGAACTGACGAATCATGGCCATAACCTTCTTCTTTTCATCCTCCCAGTGAGCCGGAGACGATCGAATATCTCGAAGAACCCTATATCCCTCATCGTGGTTAATAAGCCCCCCTATGAAATTCTCATTAAGAGCGTTAGCTGCCGTTACTGCACTGGAAGTGCTCCGCTTACGTAAGCAGATAGAAATATTATTTCGAATCTTAATAAGTTCTAACTTCTTGTAATTGAAGAATAGTTTGTCAGTTCTACAACCTCTCCTATCTACATTTCGAAGCTCTGATCTAACAATGGTTGTAAAACTTTGCGAAGATTGTCTTTTGATGCCTGCATAAATAGTGGGAAAGGATAACTCTTCCGAGTCAATATCTAAAATCATGTCGAGAGGTCGTTGGCCTTGACCTGGTGCTATTTTGATAATCCTATCATCAAATGGTATGTTGTTTTCAAGCAGAGTTTCCTGACCTCCTGGGTTGAGCTCTTCGGCTTCTACTTCCTCGTCGCGATGGGCTGGCTCCGTATCTACATTCCTATCTCTATTCTGCATACTTTCTAAAAAAGGCTGCGTCTGCTTGAGATGCTACGAAAGGAACAATATCGGATGTGAAACCAGAGATCCATTGCTCGTTAACTACAACATTATGCTTTTTATACAAATCTGTGGTAACTAAATAACGAAGTGCTTCAAAAATTTTGGAAGGTCTAATGGTTTCAGCCATGAAAGCATGAAGATACTCTTTTCTGCGTTTGAGGTGGAGCTGAATAACCTGGGCTTCATGGAAAGCTCGTGGAAGCTCCTTCACGATATCGCTTACCGAAATAGGGACGTTTACCACTGCTCCTTTAATGGCATTTTGACCTCGCCCCCCAGGCAATATAGGCTTAATTATCATAAATGGAAGTCGAGGAGAAATCAGTCGTTCCTCTAATGGAGTAAGCCCCTTTAAGCAGTCGGGCAGCTTGGGGAAATCTAATTCATTGAAGAAAAGCTTAGGCCTTATATTCTTTTTGATGTTGCTATGACATGTTCTGCAGAATTTTAATGCTGGGCAATCAGAAGGGAATTCTAAAAGGCTTTCAAGAGCGAAAATTTCAGCACTAAACTCGCAATCACTTTCTAAAAGGACGCGAGGAATCTTACAAATTTGTTTGGGGAACCACAGGCCTTTGCAAGAAAGGCAAACCTGATCAGGTCCCAGTTTTACATTCCTGTTATAAACTACTTTTAGAGCTTCTAGGCCACTAAGCCTAATTCTGGGTTCTCTCTGAGCCCTATCTTCCTGGGAGATGTTTGCTCGTTCCTGCTGCATTCGGGAGGCGTTTCTTAAATTTTGCTCAACTCTATTGCTGCTATCGCTCCTATATTGGCTAACTCTCTGACTAGCAGTTCTGGCAGCGTCAATTTCTAACTGTCGTGCTGCGGCACGAGCAGCTTGGCGTGCCAGAGTGTCTCGCGCTCGCGAGATACGCCTACGATCTACTAAACTCCGTTCTTGGACCCTGCGAACTCTATCCTGCTCTCTTTCTAACATGCGTCTCCTTTCATTATTTATACGTATGCGTTGTCGCCTCTCTGTATTCCGTTCCTGCTCTCTTGTCCTATAGTCCAAGTCCTGTCTACGTCTGGACCGACGCACAGTATTGGCCAATTGCTCCTCATGTCTAATCTGGTCGTCTGATCGCCTAACTATATGTCCTACAGTGTTCTGTTCCTGCTCTCTTGCCCTATAGTCCAAGTCTTGTCTACGTCTGGACCGACGCACAGTATTGGCCACTTGCTCCTCATGTCTAATCTGTGCGTCTGATCGCCTAACTATATGTCCTACAGTGTTCTGTTCCTGCTCTCTTGCCCTATAGTCCAAGTCTTGTCTACGTCTGGACCGACGCACAGTATTGGCCACTTGCTCGTCATGTCTAATCTGTGCGTCTGATCGCCTAACTATATGTCCTACAGTGTTCTGTTCCTGCTCTCTTGCCCTATAGTCCAAGTCCTGTCTACGTCTGGACCGACGCACAGTATTGGTCACTTGCTCCTCATGTCTAATCTGTGCGTCTGATCGCCTAACTATATGTCCTACAGTGTTCTGTTCCTGCTCTCTTGCCCTATAGTCCAAGTCCTGTCTACGTCTGGACCGACGCACAGTATTGGTCACTTGCTCCTCATGTCTAATCTGTGCGTCTGATCGCCTAACTATATGTCCTACAGTGTTCTGTTCCTGCTCTCTTGCCCTATAGTCCAAGTCCTGTCTTCGTCTGGACCGACGCACAGTATTGGCCACTTGCTCCTGACGTCTAATGCGAGGGTCTGTTCGTCTCTGTACATGTTCGACGGTATTTTGTGCCTGCTCTGTAGCCCTATACCTTTGGCTCCGTCTCCGTTTGAACCGACGCTCAGTGTTGGCCACTTGCCCCTGTCGTGTTCTCAATTCTACTCTTCTTTCTATATTTTCTACAGATTGGTTCCGTATACGTACCGACTGACGGACGGACACTTGTCGTTTATTCTGTGCATTTATGCCATTACTATTGCCTACAGTATTCTCTACCTGTTCACCAGGGATGGCTGCCTGCTCTTCCTGACCTACTCCTGAAACTTGCCAAGCAGTCACTTGATTTTGTCCCTCCGTCTCTAGCTCTTGGTTTCTAACGGGTTCAAAGAACTCAGGGCCTGCCTCTGTTAAAAGTTCCCTATTTTCAACAAATTCTAAATTTTCTAAATTTTCTAAATTTTCTAAATTTCTATCTCTATTTGATCTGTATCTAAGTTTGCGTCTCTGAGACAGCTGAGAAGCAGATATCTTATTCCTACGAGGCATGATAAAATGTATGTAAAAAGAATTAAGTAAAAATGAAAAAATATATGTATATAATAAAATATAATAATAATAATAATAAATATAATATATAATAATAATAATAATAATAATGTATAATATAATATAACACTATATTATTTTTATATAATATATTATATTATATTATTATATACAATATAATAAATGATAATAATAATATAACTAATAATGAAATATAATATAATATAATATAATACAATATAATATATAATTATATATAATATAATAATATATTATATTATAAAATATAATAAATAATAATAAATAAATATATATATATATAATATAATAATATAATATTGAATAATAATATTATAAAATAATATTATAAAACTATAATTATATATATATAATATATAATATATATATAATATATAATTAAAGTAAATTAAATTAGAACTCCCCAAAGCGTCAGCAATCGGTGGCAGCGACGTCCCCTGGCGAGAGCAGCAGCGACGTCCGTCCTCAGCCGCTATGCAGGCAGCGACGTCCGGCCTCAGCCTCCAGTGACGCCAGCAGAGGCACCGAAAAGCGCGCGAAGCACCGACGCAGTTAGCAACTGTTATTAACTGTTACTAACTGACGATCGGCGCAGAAAAACTAAGGCCCTATACCTTAATAAGCAAGCACTACTTTTATTTAATAAGTTAAAAGCTAAACTAGTTTGAATGGGATTAATTTTAAATCGGCAATCGGAAAGTCTCTATCGCTCTCGCTGGCTCGATATCGACTGGTCCCACCAAAACACAGCCTACTGAGATTACGCGGTTTTTTTTACGAGTAAGTCACTCAATAACGGAATTTGGTGCAAGGGAGAACGAACGGAGTCAAAGCAGACTTACAAGGTGAATTCACCAATAAGGTGGCGTATGAAAATCGCCGAAAGACAGCAAGTGTGGTGATGACGTCACCTTGTTAATAAAGACATTTGCAACCATATGTTCATGTTTATGGATGTAAACAGACAGTTGAGCGAACACTTTTCTGAGTGGGGCAGAGAAGCATGCGGCATTCAATGCATTCAATTCATGTTGGCCAAAGAGACATACAAGGTGAATCCACCAATAAGGTGGCGTATGATAATCGCTGAAAGAGAGCAGCTGTGGTGATGACGTCACCTTGTTAGACATTTGCAGCTTTTGTATGTATGGACGTTTGCTCTATTGAGAGAACACTTGTCTGCGTAGGACAGAGAACTGAGAGATCAAATAACTCAAAAAAATGGAGTGGCTTTTTTTCTCTTTTCTTCCGTAGGCATATTTGGAGTGAAAATATTTGCGTGTCCCCCTCCCCTTACTGTAACGGTTAACAAATTGTTTACCAATTGCCTGGGCCTTGGTGATGCTCTCTCTCTCTTGTTGGTGCGCTTTTCGCACCATTGTTTGATTGATTGAATTGTTAGTTAATTCGCGATTGGGAGTGTGGGGGGGATCATTTGCAAACATTTAAAAAGCAGATAGACAGCGCATCGGGCATCCCTCTTTTTTGGAAAGAGAGGGGGGTATTGGTCAGAAGGTGGAAGGGGAAACCGAGAGAGAGAGCCCCTGGTGTTTAGATTTCGCGGTTTTTTTTACAGACAATTCTCATTCTTTTTACAGGCATTTATAGAGTTAACACTTGCATTCGCTGGTCCCCTTCCCACTCCCTAACCATAACGGCTCATTCAAACAGCTGCATATACACATACTATGTAAAGTTTATCTACATATTTATGTTGGTTTACATTTACATACATATGTACACAGCTCTTTGTCGTGGCGGGTGGTGTGCGGTAATTGTTTTGTTTTGGACAAGTGATATTGCTGGGCATGCTGTGTCTCTCTCTCTATTTAGTTTCTTTGTAGGCAAAGGGACAGATTGATTTGTTAATGTGGGGAGGGGGTGATTGATCTAAGACATGGACAAGCAGACAGCGCGGTACGCTTGTTTGAAGAGAGAGGGGCATCGGGCATCCCTCTTTTTTTTAGATAAAGAGGGGGGTATTGGTCAGAATGTGAAAGGGAAAACAAAGAAAGAGAGATCGCCTGCCAGCAGCTAGTGTAGGGCTTGAATTGTCGAGGATTGCTTTTATTTTTTGCAGGGCAGAGCAGACGAGGAAGAGTATGAGAGAGAGAAAGAGTGAGAAAGAGATAGAGAGGGCGAACGCATAGCTGCGTAGCCACTGCAAATCGTTTTGTTCCTTTTGGCTATAAAAATTATCCGATCTGATCCAGAATCGGCAATCTGGTAGATATAGTCATTTTCTATGATTGTGCGTTTTTAGTTTTCTCGTATCTTCAATATTGTGGATGCCACAGATTTTCGTCTTTTGGGGGGGCGGAAGAGGGTGGGGCGAAATTTTATAATATACGTTTAATAGTGAAATCTAACAAAAGTATGGATACCAAATTTGGTTACTCTAGCCTTAATAGGCTCTGAGATTTGTGGATGCCACAGATTTTCGTCCTTTGCGGGGGCGGAAGGGGGTGGGGATAAATTTTGAAACAAACTCGTCAAGGTCCGATATCACAGGAGTGTGGATACCAAATTTGGTTGCTCTAGCTCTTATAGTCTCTGAGATCTAGGCGCTAATGTTTTGCGCTATGCAAAGCCGGCTATGATACGTGTGTGTTAGAGAGAGACAGGGCGAGAAAAATGAAATTGTTTTCTTTGTTCTGGCTATAATAATGATACGATCCAATTCAGATTCTGCAGTCTAGAAGATAAACTCATTCTCTACGATTCTGCGTTTTTGGTTTTCTCGTATCTTTAAAATTGTGGATGCAACAGATTTTCGTCCTTTGAGGGGGCGGAAATGGGCGGGGCGAAGTTTTGAAATATACTTGTAACAGTGACATATCACAGAAGGCTACTCTTCGAGTACCGGGTATAAAAAAATAAAAATGAACGCGTGTAAAGTTGGACTTTGAAGTGTCGAAATCTTTAAAAAAAAATAATAATAAATACAAAAATATTCAAAATTATAGTTGCACTTCCACTCTAACCTTTGAGGCGTCTCTAAACCGCATAAAGCATTCGAAAGCCCGTACATCCTCCGATTAAAGGCCCAAAAAAAAAATTGCCTAAATTTCCGGAATTTCTTTTCCATACAAAAATCAAGTATTTTGCAAAAACTTTTTGGTAGATTTTATTTGTAACGAAATGAAGTAATTTATGAAATTTTTGCACACAAAAATTCTTGCATTTTTTGTATAATTTCTACCGAATTCCGATCAGAAAATCAACTAGATGCTCTCCCTCCCAAAAACATTCGCAAACATTTCCAACAATTTCAAACATGATTAAGTGTCTGCAAAACTGCAACGAAAATCTGCCCCAAAAATAAATGCACCTGCAACTACGATTTGTTGGACTCTCTGTTGACCTCAACCCTGGCTTCTGCCCCCTGCCGCCTCCCACAGAGCCACAGACGTGACACACAAAAAGATATTTGCCCAGCACTTGCAGCTAACACAAAAATAACATGCACACACACACACACACACAGAGAGAGAGAGAGAATCTTCGTATGGGAATGCCATTGGAGTTGGCTTTTCAATTGCCAAGAAAAACTTTGTGCCAGAAGTTCGTCCGTTCTTTCGTCCGTTTCCATTGTTGACTATTTTTATATAATAATTTTGTATTTCAAGCAGACCAGAAAGAGAGAAAGAGTGCGAGAATTAAAATAAACATCGCCTGTAAAATATATATAAAGTTTATAAGAAACTCAGAGTCCTGCTGCTGCTGCTGCTGCTGCTGCTGGCGATGCTGCTGCTGCTCCTGCATTTTCTCAAAGAAGAATTTGAATATTTATAAAGATTTTTTGCATTTTGGCAGAGAGCAGAAAAGAATTTCCCTCATTGAAAAATTGTTTATTTGGCCCGAAAGTCGAAGCCAGAGGGAGAGCCAGAGATCGTCCGAGAACAACAGTGGAGTTCCGGGGCACGGGACACGGGACTCGGGGATTCGGGGGGGGAGTCTAACAAAAACTTTTCCCTAAGTCATGCAAATGCAACTTTCGAGTTGTATTAAAAACTTCAACCTCTCTCTCGTACCTCTGTGCGAGTGTGTGTGTTTGTGTGTGTGTGTGTGTGTGTGTGTGTGCCTGCAGAAAGTTGGAGGCCAACATTATGCGTCCAAGCGTTGCAAGTCTATTAAAAATTACTTGTACATTTTTCCACCAAAAGAGTTTGAATAAACATCAAAGTTTTTGCAGTCACTCGACAGTTTTTAATGTTTTGAGCTTTTAAGAGGCGTTTTAGAGCCATTGAAAGGACAAAACTGTTTCCTCCGCCTGCATCTGCGGAGGACTTCCATCAATTCTTCCTCTTTGAGAGCTATTAAAAGTTTGATGGGGAGATCCAAGAGTAAAATACAATATTAAATCTCATCTTCTGTTATCTACTGGGTGGAAAATGGTTTCAAATTCCATTTCTAATACCTACGTAGGTTGCAAAGCCACTGATAATAGCCACAGTGT